>CM036587.1:128528636-129151136 GCA_020745705.1 Hemiprocne comata | reverse complement strand
AGGTCTCTCCCTAGAGAAAGCAGTAAATCATATAAATTGACAGTAAATTGAGAAAACTATAGGGGCTGTGTAGCTCATGGTGTTTGCACAACTCTATGCTGCCATTCTTATGTCCCTGAAAGATAACCTGCAAATAAAAGTTTTATTTTGGAATTCAAAAAGTGAGATTTATCTTGCTGAGAGCAAGCAAAAGCAAACCTCAACCAACTGTAACAAGACCAGGGACTCCAAGGCTGAACAAAGCAGTGCAGGAGTGATCAGTACAGGGAATAACATCTAATAGCACCTCATCAATACTTCTACGGAGCCCTGTCCGAGGGAGACATACATCCAGCATTCCAGATAGATTTTTTATACTTATTGCAAAATAAATTACAGAAACAGTACACCAATTCACATTCTGTTTTGAAGTCCTAATTAAATACTTTCCAAATTAATGTTAGGGTAGGCATTTGACTGTTGGGCAAACCTTGATAAGAGAAATGGCACTAAAGCACTTTGTTCAGGTGTCTAAAAACAGGTTTTTCATTCCCCTAAAGCTTCATTAAGGTCATGTAGAACCTACGAATAATACCAAATTGCATATTTTAAGTCTTAAGATCCATCTAATTTACAGTACTCTGAGATGGGCATAACAATTTAATTGTTACAGTCTCTGAGCAGGGTGTCATGTAGAATAAAAGAGAGAACCAATGCCAAAGCAATTGGTAAAGCTGTTGACAGAAGAAAGATGCTGGTGAACACATCTGACAAGATTACTTGACCACTCAAGTAAACAACTTCTGGTGCAGATTTGTTTGTCAGCCACAGCTATCTTTAATAACCTCTTATAGCCCATCTGGTCCAGAGAAATAATCTAATTAATGTGAGCTATTAGTTTAACAGCCTCCAGCTCATTTAAACTATTGCTATCTGTCATCAAGAAGACGTGCAGCTCTGAAAACACCTTGCAGGTCAACAGACTTTTAACAACTCACACTTGCTCCAGTTATTTGTTGCTTGCATGTCATCACATTGACTTGGTGCTTAACCTCTCACCCTCTTCAAGCAGATCTACACTGGGAGGACTTGTCAGACAAACCTCTTATGTGAAGACTTGCACCTTTGAAAAATGAGGAGTACATGGGGAGCTGAGAAGAATTAAACCACCTCAGTTTGTAGGAATTAGATGAAGATGAAGGGATTGAGGAACTAGATATAGAAAGGTCACATGGAAAGTTTAGTGCCTGAATCCAGATCATTTCACGAAAGATGCCCTAGCACAAGGACTAAGACTGTTTGAGGGGGTTTAAGAGGGTTAATTACTGTATTAGAAAAACAAATTACTCCTCTTCCCCAAAAAAACCCCAAAACTAAAGTTTGCAATAACTATCTGAAATAAAAATTTCCTTGGCAAAATAAAAAATAATTGCTTTAACATTGAAGCTTTTTTATATCTATTTTACCTGAAAGTGTCAGTTTGGCTTTTGTGAAACTCGGCAAAACTTTGTTTTATTTACTTCTAATGGTGCTAATGGTCACCATAAACATGTACATGTTTTTTATTGCAGCACTAACTCCCAAATAAAAAGTACACAAGTGAAAGGCAGAAATATTGACATTTTTACATCTATCTGTTAGTGTTTGAGTATCTCAGACATCAGTAACATCTGGTAACTGCAGCCTCAGGGGTTAATGCAATAAATAGGCAAGAAAAATGGACTATGTAATTCTTTGAAACTCTTACATCACACTTGACTCAGAGCCAAAGGATTTTAATGCTTGCCATTATTATTTTATTGACACATCAAATCACTTAAATTTATAGCTGCACAACCCGGTATATTCACATTAATGCTTTTAATACACAGTGGAATTCTTCTGACTGACAGTCTGTGAAGTGAATAAGAATGCTGCTTGCTGGATACATACTGCCACATACATACTGCTTGCAATTAAAATGGGAAAAGGACTGATGCCTTCATTTTCTTTGGAAGACAAAGAAACCAGAAAAATCTTGCTCTGGATTTTATACTCAGATACTGTCTCTTCTTTATTTAGCTGAAGTGCCGCACAATATACACATTCAGTAGAAAATCAGTCCTTTCTAATGGTAGTTTTTCATTATGAACTATACTATTTTACAGTCCAGACATTATTTGTTAGATAAGAAATAACGGTGGGATTAATATGAGTTGGAGGAGAGCAATGCAGAGCGATTTGGTTTTACTGCATTAGTTATAAGAAATGGAAAACATCAAATGATGCCAACTTCTCCCAACTACCTGACACTGCAAACAGGTATCTCCACTCCTAAAAATTAAAATCCTCGAACATTTTTTCCAGCAGTTTAATGTTATGATCTCAAATATGATAAATAAATAAGGTGTTTTTTCATAAGCCTAATTAAAAATATATATCTTTTCAGGATTTAATATTTTTACTAGATCAGATTTAACATTTTCATTAAATCAACTTACACTGAATGACAATACTCTTCTCAGACTGGATTACTGTGATTTCTAAGGGAGTATGAGTAACATTACAGAGGATACAATAGCCATCGTTTTCACAAATTTCCTCTTAATTTAGGTAAGTGTTGCTGTTCAGATAAAATAAGAGGTGCTGTGTTACCTGACAGTAAGTGCTAGACTCAGAGGGAAGACTTGAAGCCTTGCAATAAGCACATGGCTTTAAATATAAGAGATTAGAGACATTTTAATTTATTTTCCTTATTAAATGGAACTTACAAGTCAGATCATTGAAAGTCATCATTCGCTTAAGAAAGTTACAATATGGCAAATGAAATGGCACAATCTTTCCTAAGTTTTAAAGAAGAAAACACCTCTTCAGTGCAGCAAAAATTTCCATTTGCACTCACCAAAGTCTTGCTTCTGTCCTAGAATCACTGCTTGTTAACATGAACTCTGTTCTAAGAGGAAGGTTTTTAAAACAGGCAAGATGTGGTCTCTATTACGCATTTACCTCACAGTTTTTCTCAAACTCACACTCTGAAAGCTGCAGACACATGTGGAGATGTATATTTCTCTCATAGCAGTCTCTCAATAAATCAGTGTTATCCCCAAGTGTTCTGAAAGAACTTCAGATGAAATAGCTTAGGACAAAGCTCTGAATTACAATAAAGGGCTTCTACGAGAAAAGGCAAAAAGATGTGAAAGTTCAGAATTTCTCATTATACAATAGGGACTATCAGGTTGGAAGAGACCTCAAAAGGTCTGCAGTTCAACCTTCTGCTCAAAGCAGGGTTGACACTGAATTCAGCCCATGTTGCTCTAGCTGGGACTAGAAAACTTCAATGGACAGAAACACCATGGCTTCCCCAGGCAGCATGTGTCGGTGGTTCTTTACCCTTATAGTGAATAATTATTTCTGTATATACAGCTAGAATCTTCCCCCATTTTGATTTACTATCATTGCCTCTTATTTTCCCACCCTGTATCACCATGAAGGGCCTGGCTTTATCTTTTTTATGACATCCACATAGATCCAAAAGTTCTCTTTCCCAAGATGAACAAGCCCAGGTCCATCAACGTCTCATCAAAGGGCACATGATTCAGCCTCCTGGGAGCCCTCTGCTATAGTTCTTGCCATCTTTCCTGTAACCTGGGTGCCCAAAACTGGACCCAGTATGCAAGATGCAGTCTTGCAAGTGCTGGATAATGCAGGATAATCACTTCCCTTCAGCATATGCTCCTGGTTAATACAGCCCTGTGTCTCAGTCTGGTTTGTGCTTAACTTATGGGTCCAAGTCCACCAGGATCCCGGGTCCTTTTCAGCAGAGCTGCTGCCCAGTCAGTCTCCAGACCAAGCTTGATGCAGGGGTTAGTCAGGAACAGGGCTCTGTATTCGTCCTTGTTGAAACACTGAAGCCAATGTTTTGCAAAGGGATCAGTGATACAGAGTGGTTCAGTGTTTCAGCTTGGCTTAATGTGACCCTAAAGAAATCTAATTAAGGAAAATAGAAACTGGATACCCCCTGTCCGTCTGAAACATGCATGTAAATGAAGTGTTCCAATGACTGGACATGAACAACAGGTAGGAAAAAAATCAAAACCTTAACCAGATATCTACATGAGAAGGGTTGTTAAATCATTGTTACAATTTACATTAGACTTTGTTCTCTTGGCCTTTTCCTTAGGGTCCCTGGCCCAAGAGGGTTATCATCCAGTCGACTTTATGCTTTCTTTGGAGAAATGCATCCACTTTTATTCTCAGAAGGCATTATTACAGATACCTGCTCTTTCCTTTGCTTCTATTATCCTGATTGAAACCTTTGCAAATGTTTCCATCAGGGTCTCTTTCACAGCCAGCCTCACTTTGTTGAGGCATAAGATGACAATGGGACCCCATTAAGCAGAGAGTGGTGAAATGCTTGTCCTGTCCCACATGGTGTGTGAAGATCTCCACCATTTCTGGAGCCACCATCAACTTCTATTGATATGCCCTTGAGAGCAGTGGATCGAAGCCAATTTGTACATAATCTTTTCTTCATCTGAGAAATCATTCAAGTGGAGTATCCCTCTGTCTTCCTTTTCTCATATCCATTTCTAGTCCCATTCTGGTGAACACTTTCAAGGCACCTCTCTACTCACATTCCGAATCCTGCTTCCGTATGAGCATATCAAGTTCATAAACACTAATTCCACAAAAAGCCTGACTGCTGCCTCAGACCAGCCAGTGAAAACTTATTATATGGCAATTGTTAATGGGCTAACCTCCAATTTAATTGTCCTGGTGTTAAAAACAAATTTTACAAGCTCATATGCATTAACCAAATGGATGCAATTTTGATTTTTCTTAGAGCAATGAAAGATTGCTGGGAAGAGATGTGGGCACAAGCCAACAACTTATCATTCTGGTTACTCTGTTTTGACGGATCTCCCTATGGGCATTAAACAGTAAGTAGATGTGTTAAAATCTATGCTTTTAGCAAGGAGAATAAGAATTTCACCCCAATGTAAAAAAGGAAAATTAGTATTATGAGCCAAAATCAAGCCCCTTTGATGGAACCATTGGTCAGAGATACATTAGATATACCTAACTGTACTGACATGCTATTTAGGGGACAACAGTATTGCAAGGCAACTTCCTTGAATTTTAGGAAATTTTAATTTTAATTACTCCACTTACTGCAACGATCAGGTATCAGTCAAACCATAAATATCAGCCTGCATTAAAATTTTGTACTTTTCTGGAAAACTACATGTACAATTACTATTTCACAGAGCAGATGTGTGTGAAATGTAATGAGTGTGTAACAAGATATAAAGCTATCTGAAATGCAAGAATTTTGCTAAGCTGGAATGGAGGGACAAAATTTAGATCCATGTCAGAACAGCTCAGAGATGTCCATGCCTATGACAATTGCTTCCCCCCTTCAAAGGGATGACATTATATAGCAAGTGCTGTTCTATTTAAATGTGCTCATAAATTATATAACTCATGATGAAATTTTCTCTCCCCTGCCTCTGTCCATTTGTATCTCTACCCCTGTGCCCCAGTACTGCACCACAAACAACTCATACATGTATCTGTAGAGGTGGAAATGTTTGGCTGAAAAGTAGGAGGAGAGCAAATACTGTGCCTAGAATTGGAAGGGAACATGTCAACATGTAACCACAGAAGGTAGCCACCTCTAATGAGTTGAACCCAAGCTTTCTCAATATTAAAACACTGAAAATTAGTTAAAACCTTCTTTATTTCTATTACAGTGCAACCACAGGTCCCAGTCAGGATACAGGATCATTTTGCTACCTGCTGCTACTGCTGAAGCTGTGGAGATACTCCCTACTACTGTTGCCATACAGCATTATTTCAACGAAGATATGACAAATAAATGTAATGAAAGTAGGGAAAGTGGGAAGGATAGAGAACAGTAATGACAACAATGTTGTGTTAACACAAATCAATCTGCCAGTCTTTGTCATTTCAAAGCACCTGAAAATACTCAGCAGTGCCCAAATGCCTATTAACTAGTGACAAACGTTTTCTTTCTGGAAGATATCAGATCACAAGTTAGAGTGATCTATACAGAGAAAAACAATTGGCAAAGATGGCAAAGATATGGTGAGACTTGTGCAAATTAAAAAAAAAAAAAGGTTGAAAGCTGCATTAAAAATGAAGGATGTGATTCATTCAGGTAGTTAGGAAGGGGCAAGTTGTGAAAACAAGACAGTTACAATTTTGAATCTAGCTGCCTGTATGGGGAGACAACTGAAGACAAAGATTTGAGGAAGCTGAAATGGGTAGGGAAATTGTATAACATGAAAACACCTTATATGTGTATAAATGAAAGAAGAGGGAGGTGCTATAATTGTGAGAAGAAACAGTAAGGTCCTCAATCAGGATAGTTAACAGTACAGAGCGCACAAGGAAGGTCGACTTCGGAGCACTGTGGGATTCTGTTTAGAAATGTGCATGAAGAAGTGATGGTTCCAATTAACTCCTCGGAGTGACAAAGCAAGATAGAAAAATTGCCAATACCCACAGCATCAACAGAGACATCAGCCCGGCTGTTCTTAAGGTGAAATTAAGATGCAAGCTACAAGCTTGTTAGTGAAGGTAACTTGGCTGTTTAGAAGCAATACAAAACAAGTGACTTGTGCCAGCTCAAGTTTTAGGCTTCAGATTTCTCTTCCCTTGCATTTATTACCCTCTGTCAGCTTTGCTGAGGAAGATCAGCCATGATTAATATTTCCCAGCAGAAGAAACTTATAAGCCTCCAACTGTAAAAGTATAGGGTGAATTCTATACCTAAATTTTATAGCTTTTGGTATAATTGCTTTATTGTTGAAATATAACCAGCATTTTCAGTTAGCTGGCAGTTCACTCATCACTAAAATTCTTAGTTTCCTTTCCTCCCAGAGGATGAAACTCTGCGGAAAATATATACTCTGTTTTATATGGGTGATAAGATTTTTTATTTTATACCTGTCTACACAGGACACAGTTAAGGATGGGTTAAACAAAAAATTCCTGTAAATTAAGTGACCCAAAATATCACCAAACAATATGTTTTGGTCAAGTGAGTTACTAATTTACGTCAGTAAATTGCAACAAACTGAATTACAGATTGCTAGAAACAGCCAAGCTGCCTTTGAGTGCTTCTGTTTTATATTTCTGAGTAGAGCTGTGGTACTTCTCCAGATGAGCAGAGGCACTGCCTGCACTCTGCAGATAGTAATTCTCCATTTTTCACCAGCTCAAACACTGCTTTAAATGTGTTGTGGGCAGTAACCTGGTCATCTCTTTAAATGGGTTGAAACAAGTCTGTGCTCTAGCTTATTCTGAATGTTTATTATTACTGCAGGGGTAGCAGAGGATATTTGTATTCTCAGCATCTGGCCTTGTGAGTTTAATAAGGAAATGCATACTTTTCTTCATGTTCAGGTGAGAGGAGTAATCAATACCAATCAGCAGAAGAACCAGCAGTGAGATTACCCAGGCTTGTTTGTTGGCAGGAACAGCACCAGCTGCAACCCTGATACAGAATGAAGGGTGGAGGACAGGAAAGGTTATTTTTTAAGTCTATGGGTAATTCCACTAGCTCTGCATTAAAAATTGCACCTAACACAGTGAGATTAAGTTCTGATTTGTGCATTGTGCCCAGTACTGTTCATAAATAACAGGAAAAGCTGACTTACTAAACAGAAATTCAGCAATGGGAACATTCTTGCGTGGTCCATTACATTTTTCAATCGGTCTGTGCCTGATCTAGGGAACTTCGACAGGTTTAAAAATCCAGGTGCTTCTGAGACAAATATTGTTAGCAAAAAATTTGTGTTCATACCGTATAAAGTGTTTTCACATAGCCTCTTTTCCATCTAAAGGTACCAGAGTGTTTAACAGGGCTTCAGAGAAAGAGAGTGAATGTTGTTCCATTGTGCAAGCGGGTTACTGAGGTAAAGCCTAGACAAGGTTGAAGACAGGCCGCACAACAAGATGGGGACGTAGGCTACACAGAACACCAGAGGCTCAGCTCTCAACTTCACTGCTTTGTCTCTTAAGTGAACTGGTCTGAACACTTGTTTGTTAGCTGCAAAATAAATCCTCTGGACTTTCAGCATCCTCACTTCCTTCCAGACAGGCTGTGTATTCAGTCAGTGCAAACTGCCTGCACTACATTTGGAGGTGTTCCACAGCCCACCCGGCTACAAATCTTTCCACTGGCTGAAGCTAGAAGTGGAAAAAAAATTACATACATCTCTACACATGGACCAGTCTGAATGAAGCTGTTAGTAGCAGAAGAGAAGCTGTTTAAGCTGCTACCACTCGATCATTCTAACAGATACATCCATCATTTCAGGTAGATTTCCTGCTCCGTTTTCCAAGCCAAAGCAGAAAACACAGCCAGTCATTTCCATAGCTGTTGCCCATCATCAGGATAGCAGCAAACAACAGGATTTAGCCACATCAGAATTGATAGAGTCAAGTCATGAAGTAATTCCCCAATGGACTTTTTAGCATGAGTTAATTATTAAGTGCAATAAAAAAAGCTCCTGGAAATTTTGAGTTAAATGTAACAAAAGGAAGACATATCTCCATTCCCCCAACAATTTAGTAGTATTTTTCTAAAGGTGCCAGCTCTTGCACTTGAGTTAACGTCTCCCCATTGAGTAAGTTGCCTGAGAAGGGCTTTTTGATTTGTGGTACTGTTCTGGAGAAGATCAGTCCCTTGGTTGTTTTGCTGATCTTCTCTTTTCTTTCTTACTCATCTTACTTCTTTCTGGTTGGCTGAATGTTAATTTTTGGCTTTCTGAGGGCCATGTCTAACCAAGCAGTGCCTGTGAGTGTCACTCAGTCCTTGGTGTCCCCGCTGGCATAAATGTGATGTGAACAGCTGCAAAGGGACTTTTCATTTACCCTCTGCCTTCCCCCAAAAGGTTTCAAAATTTGTGCTATATACCAAAAAAATATTTAAACAATGTCAGTGATGTATTTCAGAGGTTGAATACAAATTACTTTATTTTGACATATATCAAAGTAAAAGTTATATACTTAGGCTATTATAAAAACTTGTCAGCACTCTATAACAGTAAAATAGATGGCTGTATACCATCAGTGACACAATATTATGTAAGAAAATAAACACCCTTCATCTCTTACAATCTTTCAAAACATTTGTATCTTGCTTTTGTACTTGTATTTTATATTTATATCTTGTACTTTTGTATCTTGTATTTTAAACTCAAATGAGGTGTTTCATTTGTATTTCTCCCATTTTCGCCTTCGGATTAGGAATATCATTATAAAGAAATAAAATGCCTGGGAGTAGTATTTTCATTTTGTTATGATCAAGAGTAATTCCATCTGATTACAGCTGATTCATCCCCCACTAAAGGACGTAAATCCTTCACTGGCACAGCATTTGCCTTGGTGATATAATAGGTCACTCTGTTTTTAGTCCTGAGATCACCTACCAGCACGATAGCAGATACTTAAAAAAGGTTAAAAAGGTCACGTGCCTGCATTCTTAATTCAGTAACATTAAACTTGATAAAGTGCTGCACTGTGACTGAGTAAACAATAAAGATACATATTTTCCTCAATATACAATGGACCCACATGTGAATAATGGAGGCACTTATGCTGTCCAGAGTGTGAATAATGAGGGCACTTATCCCATCCACGGAGCACCGCTTCTCCACTGCGCTCCCATCTGGGAATCCTGCTCCTTGAATCGGTGCATACATCAAGGGTCTGCCCTCGGCACCAGGCCAACCCCTAATCATGCAGGCACTTTGCATTGTTATCTCACAACATCACACCCTGTCAGCCAAGCCAGGGATATGATGTACAATCGCTTGAACAGCAGTGGGATGGCTCAGTGCTGAGCTAGCCAAGATAGTCATGGGGAAGGATGGGGGAAAGGTCATTGAAATACGCAAACCTATTTTCTGCCTTTGATTTCCCACAGTTTAGCTCTCTCATGAGTTTTTGGCTCCAGAAACATAAAATATGAAAAGCAATGGCTTGAAATCACTGTCCCTTATGCCCAGACTGAATGTAACGGTCAGGTTCACTTGACTGCCTTGCACACTAATTGTTTCATACATCCAGTCCTGCAAAAGTTTCATTACTTCAGCAGAGTATGTGTGTGATAAAGGGTCATATATTTTAATCTGCCATATGCAGATCACCATGGCTGTTGCATAGCCATTTTAAAGCTTTCTAGGGCTGTCCAGCTACCATAAGTCAGTTGAAGTTCAGCAGTGCCTAAAGAAGTTTGCATTTATTGTTTGTGATACAGAATCAAGCACTCTGCTTATCCTTTTTAACTTTTTATGATCCATTAATGCTCAACACAGTTGCCCTATGAGATCAGAAGTAGCCATTGGAAAAAAGTACAAACATACAAGCTGCCAAGTTCCCAGGATTTTTTGTTTTATGATTCTCTGTGAAGGCCACTTTCAGCCAATGACCAAGAGGTAGGGCTGACATGGGAGTTCTGCAGCCTGTGTTTCTGAGCTTACTTTAAAAATACTAATAATAAAAAAATTAACCAAATTACTCTTATTATTAAGAAGTCCTAGCAGAATTAATTTTTTAAAGTTCTGATAGTTGTAGGGAGAAGGTTCTTGGCCTGATTCCTGGTGGTGCTTGCCTTGGATCTCCAGTGTCAAAAGAGTCACTATGAAATTTTACACAAGAAAAAGGGAGTAGCACAGAAATTTCCAACTCCAAAGCAAAATATTTTGTATAATAAACCAGCTGTGTGAACAATTTCAAATACAGAAGGAAGCCAGAAAATAATTGCATTTTTTACCAGTTCAATTTTTGCATGCAAAACTGATGATATTTCAACTTTTTTACAGTCAAACCATTTGCCATTGTTAACAGTTTTGTGTGCCCAGTATTAATCCTTTCTGCTAGGTGGTAAAGCAGCCTCATCAGAATCAGAACAAAGTCAGATCCAAGGAAAATTCTAACACACCTCCATCCCTTATTCTAATAGCTGTTTCCATGATCTCTCTGATAGACTGAAACTGAGCCATGAGATTAAGCAGTGAAACAGAGTAGATGCAGACCTTCACTTGCCTTCCTACTGAACAACTATGATTTCATTGCAGATCGAAAAATCAGATTTCATATCTGTTAAAAAATTGCCCTCTATAAAAACTAATACCTTACTCTCACATCTATGTTGCAAAATTAAAGTCCACAGAATTATATTGTGTCAATCAAACACTGTCAGAAGTCTATAGGTAGCTGTAGGATTTGTCTCCAAAATGGAAAACTGAAACAAGCAGAGTATGTCACCAAGCCAGGTATCTAACCTGCTGGAATACCCTGCCAATTAGGTACCTCTGTTCTCACCACTGAGAACAGAAGAGTCCAGATGGCTTTCTTGGAAAAGATAGGTCAGTTTTAAATTGCTTAAGTTAGAGTAAAAGTGTTGATTCCACCCTTGGAGTGAAAATGCACAGTGAAAATGTGTACTGATTTCAATCCTGCTAAGACTTCATCCCACCTACTGTCTTAAGTGCAAGAAAACGTAAAAGCTAACCAAGAATAAGAAGAGCAAATTACTTGTAATAGGATTTATGTGCTGCAGCCTTTTGGCCCCTTATGGTGCACTGGAGAGGTGGTAGGAAAGCCATCACAGTCATTTTTATTTCTCCTGCAGCTGGCTGCAAGTCATCAATCAGGTTTGTGGGGACACATTCTCAAAGGCTGGTTTGTTGGATCCACCTGCCAAACCACACCTGGACTTATTCAGGTCATGGTTTTATAGAAACAGAGTTGCATAATTCCCCATCTGGGCATCCTGATAACAAAATGCTTTTCCTTCTTTTATCTGGCAAAGACTCTCTCTTCATCCTGGTTCTTCAAATGCTGAGTTTGCAAAGGGATCTAAGCCCAGAAGCTGCTGACAGTGTCTTGGAAGCCTTCATTAAGATCCAGTGCCTGAATATGTGGCAGGAGTTTTAGTGGTGCTTAATTGGGCAAATAAGGTATTTTGTATCTCATTCAGGCATAGCTAAGTATATATAGTATATATGTACAGTAATATTTGCAATAAATGTGGATGTGCATTTTAGATTTATAGCTTTTGGGTGCTAACATGAGAACCCCACTGAAAAAGCCTTATCCTAAGGGATACATTTTTCTTCCTACACACACAAAATTAACTTCAGAAAGCTAATTATCTCTACAGCCTGTTCTTGTTGTTTTTCCCTGCCATGCATTGTGGCTGAAACTAGTCACAGCTATAAGCACTTAGCCACTACAGCAGTATTTGAATTGTATTACTCAAGTAATGTGTCAGTGACTACAAACTAGGTTTTAAAGCACAATGGAGAAGAAGGCACTTATGCACGCACCATTTCCCAAGTCAAGGACACATGCAAAGTCCCACATCTGGGATGGAATAACAGCACGCACCAGTAAAGACTTGGCATTGGTGGGAGAGAAAGCTTTAGAGGCAAGGGGTCAGGGGTGTTGGTGAATAAGACTCTACAGTATACCTCTGCAGGGATGAAGGCCAGTCACTGGGCTGCATTGGCAAGAGTATACTCTTGCTAGCAGGTGAAGAGAAGTCCTTATTCTCATATATTCAGGTCTTGTGACACCACTTTTGGAGTAATGCCTCCAGCTTTGGCCTCTCTAGCACAAGAAAGACATTGACAAACTGGAGCAAGTCCAGTGGAGAGCCACCAAGATGATGAGGGAACTGGTGAATAGGGTGTGTAAAAAGGAACTGACAGAACAGGGGTAGTGGCCTTCCAGTGCTGAAGGGGGCCTACAGGAAAGCTGGGGTTTTTTATAAGGGTACATAATGGTAGGACAAGGGGTAATGCTTTAATCTCAAAGAGGGTAGATTTACATAGAATCATAGAATTGTTAAGGTTGGAAGGAACTTTAAAGAACATGTAGTTCCAACCCCCTTGCTATGAGCAGGGACCTCTACCAACAGACCAGGTTGCACAAAACCTCACCCAACCTGGCCTTATAAACCTCCAGGGATGGGGCATCAACAACCTCTCTGGGCAACCTATTCCATTACCTCACCACCCTTATAGTGAAGAATTTCTTCCTAATATCTAACCTAAATCTCCCCTCTTTCAGTTTAAAACCATTACCCCTCATCCTATCGCTATCTTCTCTGATGAAAAGCCCCTCCCCAGCTTTCCTGTAGCCCCCTTCAAGTACTGGAAGGCTGCTATAAGGTCCCCCCGGAGCCTTCTCTTCTCCAGACTGAACAGCCCCAAATCTCTCAGCCTGTCTTCATAGCAGAGCTGTTCCAGCCCTTTGATCATCTATGTGGCCCTTCTCTAGACCCCCTCCAACAGGTCTATATGTTTCTTGTGCTGAGGACTCCAGAGCTGTACACAGTATTCCAGGTTTGGTCTCACCAGAGCAGAGTAGAGGAGCAGAATCACCTCCCTGGCCCTGCTGGCCACACTTCTTTTGATGCAGGCCATGATGCAGTTGGCCCTCAGGGCTGTGAGAGTACGCTGGTGGCTCATGTTGAGCTTCTCATCTACTACCACTCCTAAGTCCTTTTCCTCAGAACTGCTCTCTAACCATTCTCCCCCCATCCTGTACTTTTGCCTGGGGTTGTGCTGACCCAGGTGCAGGACCTTGCACTTGGCCTTGTTGAACTTCATGAGGTTGGCACTGGCCCACCTCTCAAACCTGTCAAGGTCCCTCTGGATGGAATCCCTTCCCTCTAAGGCGTGAACTACTCCACACAGCTTGGTATCATCAGGAAACTTGCTGAGGATACACTCAATCCCACTGTCAATATCTCCAACAAAGTTGTTAAACACCACTGGTCCTAATACTGACCCCTGAAGAACACCACTTGTCTCTTGCCTCCATTTGGACACTGAGCCATTGACCACAGCTCTCTGGATGTGTCCATCCAGCCAATTTCTTACCCACTGAGTGGTCCATCTGTCAAATCCATGCCTTGTCAGTTTTGACACCAGGATGTTGTGTGGGACAGTGTCAAATGCCTTGCACAAATCCAGGTAGATGACATTAGACATTCAGAGGAAATTCTTCAGTATGAGGGTGGTAAGACACTGGCACAGGTGGCCTAGGGAAGTTGTGAATGCTCCCTCCCTGGAAGTGCTCAAGGGCAGGTTGGATGGGGCTTTGAGCAACCTAGTCTTGTGGAAGGTGTCCCTGCCTATGCAGGGCAGTTGGAACCAGATGATCTTTAAGTCCCAAACCATCCTATGATGATTCAGTTATGATGATTCAATCTAAACAGGAGAAGGCTAGAGTTGGGAACCTTGTTGTCACCTTCAAGTACCTGCCAAGTTGTTACAGAGCAGATGGTGCCAAAGACACACAGTGATATTACAAGAGGCAAAAGGCATATGCTGCAGTGAGGGAAAAATGGTAGGTTGCCTAAGAAGACTGTCAAATCGTCATCCTTGGAGATTCTCTAAACTTTGCTGGGTAAGTCCTGAGCAGCTTTGCCTAACTGTGAAGCTATGAACCTCCACAGGTCCCAAAATTATTCTGCTTTCACCCTTCCTCCTGCCCACCTCTCCATGCCCCTAAAAAACAACAAAAAACAAAACCTAACAACAACGAGGAGCTTTGGTTCATCAGCTTTATACCCTCATCTTGTAGAGGAAAATATATCAATACAGGCACATTACAGCACTGGAAAAACTTTCTTGATAACAACACCTTCACAGAGGTGCTAATGTTTTCACAGCACAAAAGAAAAGATAAAGCAGAAGCTAGGTGACGTGGTGACACTGCCACTTGCTGAAAGAGTTTATTCTGAAAAACATAGTCATCAAAATACTTTATGATATTAGGCCAATCAGGAAAACTTTTGATGAAAAATAATTTCTGTTAGAAACTTTGACTAAATTCTTGCCAGCTCACCTCCTGGGGTCCCAATGTTTCTCTATCAGCAACAGGAGCACTCCTTAACACCACAGGTGTCCCAGGGGATGGGCAGATCTGGGAAGCTGCTCCAAGCCCTGCAGCTGACCATTGCTGAATGTCCTCCTAGTCCACCTTGCACCCAAGAGTGCTGTGGGAAACAGCCCAAATTCTGCATTGTTTTAGCTTCACAGTGCAAAATATTCTTGCTGGAAATAGGAAAAAAAATTCTGTGCATTCTGCTTAAATAGTCATTCCTACAGAATTCTTAATTAAAAGAAATTCTAACTTTGTGTCAGCTGTCTTTGACTTCAGACATGAGTTTACGTGGATTTACTATGTGTAGTTCCAGGCTTTGAGTACCTCAGCAGCTGTGTGTAAGAAGGCTGGGAATTGTCTTGTGATTTAATAAAGACTAGTATCTTTCAGACCTTTTACTTGTGAAAAGTTCCTTTTTTGTTTGTGGAAAACTTTTACATTTTGTGGGAAACCTTGTAAGTGACACAATAATCATCATGATTGGTTTACACAGTTTGGCAATTGCCAGGAAGGGCAAGGGAAAGAACAGAAAGTTAAGATTAGCATATCCAGGATTCAAAGCTTTAAATGTACTGGGCACAAGGACAAGGATCTTCACTTAGGATCTGAAGTGAAACTTGACATTCCTTCAGTCCGTTTAACTTTACTTGTCAATAGCATTGCTTTCACAATAAATTTCTCTATTATTGAATGATTACCTTTCAGAGTGAGGACATCCACAAGTAAATGAAAAATGTCTTCCTTTGCTTTGTGAAATCATTCCTTTGTCTTCACGGACTACAGCCAAGGGCTGTTTGTGATAGAGATGATTAATGCAGAAATCAAGTCTAATGTGAAAAGCCCTGGGAACAGTTACTTTATCTTTCAGCTTTTACTTTCAGTTGCATCAGGAAAGGCATACACATATTTCCTTCCATGGGAACCAAAGTCCATAAATTGTTATAGTAAATTCCTTACTGCTGGGAAGCTTAGATAGACAATCTCACATAGTATCATCTGGTTCATTACTCAGAGCTTTCAGCTGGCTGATTATAATGCCTCAAAAAAAACCCCCCAACTATGGCCTTTTTCTTTCCTTGAGTATCTTTCAGTTTAAAATGGATGACCACCGTTTGGGTAAGAATTTCTATTTCACTATGCTAGAACAGTGCTTTTACTGCCCATTGTATGCCTTTGTAGAATGCTCTATTACCTTGATCTTGCAGCTTCTTACACTGAAAACAATAACTGTTGTAGTAATTTATTATTGACAATGATAAAAGCTTTATTCTCCTCATGACAGGTAAAAAAATTTGCACTTGTTCATGACTTTGTCTGTGTTTCTTTAGCTTCGTGATTCCAAGGAGAATGGGTCTTTGGAATCTCAGTCTTTTGGTCAAAGCACAGTTTGTTGGTCTACTAAAACAAATAATAATTAGAAAATCGTTCCTCTTCTGTCTATCACTCCTGGCTACAAAAAGCTTCTGGAAACAGACTGAAAGAACTATGTATCAGGAATTAAAGGGTCTGATTTCCTTTAAGCCAAGCTTTTTTTTTTTTTCTTTTTGCACAGGACATTCATTAGCTGATAGCAAATCAGCAATTTCATTCTAACTGTTCAATCCATTGCATTTTATGCTATTTACAGACATGTCATTGCCTGCTCTTCTAGTAGACTTAGTCTTTTGAGAGTCGACTGGTGCGTCTGAACTTCTGAAACCTAATTGCTGGTGGGGTAATTTAAGGTAATCTTTCAAACTTCTATTCCTCGTTCTTACCACAAAGATTCCACTTGAGGCTGTGTTAATCTTTGACTTCCCCTTTGAGAGAAAAGTCACGCTTGTTTCTTGCATTAGGTCATAACAGCAATATTAAAAAGAATGGTTCAACATGCTTTATTAGGAAACTCAGAATAAGACTCAATGTAGTATTTAAGGATCTGACTAACTGAATGGGTTTGTATAAAGAAATTGATCTGGTGCTTAACAACTGCATTCAAAACTAAAACACACAAAATCACACACACACACGCAGAGCTCAGTTTCCATTGCGCATATACGTCATTAAGTAGAAAGGCTGAGGCTCATCTTGGAGTTTTAAACTTCCACTGCTCTAGTGTTCCAGACTGCAGGTTTGTCAGCACGACAGAAAACATCTAAGAAATGGGATTTATACCTGCCTGCATCTTGAGCCTGTTACCTGTCCTGGGTTGAGCCAGGTTTAAGCTAATTTTCCTTTTACTGATTTTTTTTTCCTCTGGTTTAATTGCCGATCCTGAGTCAAACCTTGACATTACCCCAGTCAGTTATGAGAGCTGCAGTGCTCATGATTCTTCAGGAATTAATGGGTAGAAAAACAATTGCAGTAGAGCTGAAAATCAAAAAGTAAACTGTGTCTTTCCTGAGAATACCACTACATGTGAATAACTGCAGCTCTGAATTAATCATAAGGAATCCCATCTATCATTGACAAAATGCAGTTGCACACTTTCATGCTGTTATAAAAATGAAAGTACTTGTGAACATGAATTTTTTCAAAGGCTTATAGATGCAATTTTAGACATATATGCAGATTCACTCTCATTGCTGCCTTTTTGACAAATAATTTATTATGCTAAAACTCCAGTATATCTTGGTTCTACATGATGCTGAATATCTGAGTTCTTTCATTCCTAAACATTAATTGATGTACTACTAGCAGCCAGTGAAAAGAGCCTACTATTAGTTAACAGAAGACGGTTTACATGACACAACCTCCTTTGAATTCGTTCTGGATATTATCCTTCCAGAAATTATAATGTTGATGGAACATCCTGAGCAAGAAAGGGAAGATAACTTACAAATAGTACCTTTTTCAAACATACATTAAAACCTCAGTTTCCACTTGACTCATGTTTGCAACATGCCTCTTCAGATGTTTGGTTTGTGCAAATATTTTAACAAGCCAGTTCACTGTGAGGAATGGTTCAGTAAAATACCTTTCAAGAAAGTTTTAAAAATCGTAGAGGAAACCACCTGAAATGGGAAACACTATCTGTTTCACTAAAGTCTCAATTAAAAGCACTTAGCATTTACTCTTTTCAATGAGAAGGAAATACTCCATGCAGCAAGGTCGGTATAATCACTCTGAATCATCAGCTTTCAACTGAGTTTCCTGATAAGCAAGGTATACAGCAGATGAGTGTCTATTTGCAACAATTTGGAGCCACAAATGAAAAATCAAGAACACTTTATTCTGTTCAAGAATAAAATGCAAACAGGAAGGGAACAAATCCCGAGTTTCAAATTACTCTTTTGCCAGTGATAAACACACCACAGTTTTAAAAGTTAACATCAGAGAATGTCAGACTTTCTGAAGACAATTATTTTCTCTGCGTAATCACAGTTTTAGTTTCTGATACAAGGTCAGAACTGTTCCATTAGAAATCTATGCCAAACTAATGTGCTGATTTTGCATATTAAGTACCATTAAAAACAGCTGATGTTTTATTGCAGAAGTTAGCTCTGTGTGTAAAATCCAGACTAAATTAATACTAAGCTATTGTCAATGAGCAGATGTCTGATACTCATTGTCTTGATTAACTTCTACTGTACCTGAGCACCATGTAATGCCAATACAGTTATTGAAATTGAATTAACTTCATCTTTTCATGATACATTACCCCTTTGATGACTCTAGATCATGGTTTGACTTAATGCTCCTGCTGATCAGAGAGACTAAATGTTAAAGAACGCCATATGTGATCAAAGTTGAGGAATAATTTAGGAGGGAATTTTGTTAACAAAATAAAAACTTTGTAATTTCAATCCACCCTAAAAACTAATTTTAAAAAAAGGAAATTCTGGAGAGAGACACTGTACCTTGGGAAGACATTCAAGTACTAACTTTTGCTTTGTGGATGATTAATTTTTTGAGCAAAAACCTCACTTTTATTTCCATGTGCATCCATAATTTCAATAGTGTCACTTTCAAGGAAAAAAGAAAACAAACAGGTTTTTGAGGCAAAATACAAGTGAAGTATTTGACTTAGTTTTACATCTCATCTATGAAAATCTCCTGTCACTACTGAGGAAAGGTAGAGTAGAGGAGCCTCCAAGCTTTTAGCCCTTTAGCTTCAGGCAAAGTGTGGCTTTGTTTTTGTGCTTTGTTTTGTTGTTTTTGTTTTTAAAATGGTTTCCTTAAGTTAATTCTTCTACTCCCATTCTACCCCCAAAAATTTATTTATGGCATTGCAACCTAAGAGAAAGAATCAAAAGCTAGCAATTCTTCCTCTATGTGGTCTAAATTTCTTCCTTCTGGTAATAATTTTATTTTTTACAAAAGGCTACAAAAATAATTGTAATAACTTTTAATGTGATTTAGTATGTGGTAGAGTCCTTTCTGCCTTCAGAATCCTATATGATCTCTTACTGTGAAAAAACATCTGTAGTCTACAATAGGAGACAAAGCCTTATTTTCAACTCTTTGGAGTCACATTTGAGGGAAGAAAACACGTAACAGATGGTCTATAGGAGATAATCTATATTGAAGACTTTTGAAAGACAGAAAATTCCTTTAAATGTTTACTTAGACATTTGGGAGAAACACTTTTAGGCTTCCTTTCCTGCAAGAGCGTGTATTTACACATGCAAATTAAATGTTTGTTTTCAAATCGATACATGCTGGATAGAAGGATTAAATCTAAGCTTGCACTACAGGACAATTTAATTTGTAAAAATTACGTTGTGTTAGATGGAGCATATGACCTCAGTTTCAGTGATCCAGAGGGAAGGTGAAGCCTACTGATTATATATTGGTTTTGACTCTCTAAAGCTTTAAAGAGTTACAGATTTTTACCTTTTCCTTTCTTGCATGACAGGAGACTATAAAGTCATGTAGGCTACTTCTGTATTTAAGAAGATTTAGATTAAATATTTAACTAAGTACTAGTTACTGAGCAGTAAGAAACACATAAAAACCCTGCAGATTTTAATGTGTGCCAAATAAAGCATATGGTGTGCAATTAAATAAAATAGTTGCTTGACATTCACAGTTTTAAGGGCACTTAAAATTTTATTACTCTGAAGTTTTTTCTTTACCTTGGTGGGGGGTGGAGGAAAATTCAGTCAAACCCAGCTTTTCACTAACCAGCTACTTTGCTAGAAAGCCTCTTGTTGCCTTTGAACTGTATTGGAAAAAAGGTAGGTGATGCCTATATATATGAACTAATGTTATAGCTACTAAAATTATGGGAGGAACAGAGAAACAGGGGACAACTGTACTTCAGATAAAAGAGACTGGATGGAGAAGGTAAAATTCTAGCTAGTTTTTACTGTTTGCCAGAAAAGTCCTTGATGTGACTTTGGCCTGGGCTAGTTAGTCCTCTCCCACACGACTCCTGCAAAGGGCTCAGGAGGTGGCATGGAGCTCATCCCAGTGGGCAACTTGAATGCAGTGGTGCAGAGAAGAGGCCCAAGCATTTTTTATTTACTGGTACAGTCAAAGCTATTGAAGTCAGTGATTAAATTCCAGATAAGTTCAGGGTAACTAGGATTTTATGCAGAACTTTTAGTTTCTAAGGACCAAATCTACGTGATAAAGCTCCTTAGTCTTCATAAATTAACACTTCTTTGTGGCTGGTCTGCTAAACTACAGTATTCATTGTGTTTACTTCCTTACAGGACACAGAAAGACATTATAAATGGCTGCTTTATTTACTGTCTTAGAACTCCTTAATCTTCGGTGAAAGACCATGGTAAATTGTTGTTTGGTTTTATGGTTGGTTTTTGTTGCTGTTGTTGTGTTTTTAAAGTAAGTGCTGTACCTTAAAGTAGAATTATTTTTAATAACATGCTAGGAATCATATTTTGAAATGTCTGTCAGCTTTTTAAAATGTGCTGTTGAATCTTATTAAACTGTCAGAAGTATGACTAATATGTTAAGATATAACATGATCTTGCTGTAAATCAGTATCGCAGAGTAACAGATCTCAGAGCCAGGAGAAGAGGGAAAAAAGGCAATTGTTTGTAAACTTTTTGCTCTGACATTTTGTCCTCTCTGCCTCCACAGTGCACTGCATCTCCTTGCTCTTAAAAGGCACTTAAATGCTTTACAGATGGCGTAATCTGACCTAGATAGCTGGACACAGAAGCAAGTGGGGATAGGAAGAACGGAGGAAGTACTGCTAAGGTAGCACTTTTGGCTTTCCAGCAATTTCAACCAAGAGTCAACATGTTCTACAGGAAGCAGTGTGACTCACAAAAGAGTCATTGAATCAAAAACCAATGTGTTCTTAATAGTTTTGACTAAAGGCTTTCAGTAAATCGTGACATTAACTTAAATGGTATCAGAAAGGATGACCCTGTTTCAAGATTAAAACTTTCACCATCAAATATCCAGAGGTACTCATTGCTGGAAGGGACGTAGGAGTGTGTTCTTTGGCTACAGTCAGAATCACGGTTGAATTTTTGTTTAAATTAGGAAAAGAACTCAGTTTTAGTTTTGTAAGGAGTGAAACTGCTTGTCATATATATTAGGATAGAATAGAGGGTCATACTTATGTATGTTGTTTTTATTGATCAAATGACCTAGCTTCAATTTGCTCACGCATTCCCAATGTGAAAGAACAACTGACATCTGGAACAGTTTTCAAACTATCTGATGTAACCATTTTCAAAAGAAAACTGGCTGAATAAAATAATTATTCAATAAATTGAAATCGGAGTTTATTAGTAACAGCTGACTCTTGTATTTCTGGCTTAGCTGGAAGCAGTTCTGTGATCTCTGCTACCTAATTATTTTTGGTGGATGCTGTAAACACATAACATATATTATTTGTAAACAGTGTACCCTTTGCTATTTTGAATATGTAAGTAGTTTTGCTACTAACAGGTCTTCTAAAGGTTAGCTTACTCACTGACTTATTTTGTTTCCCTGTATCCCTCCAGGAAGTTTTAAAGCATGAGTGCAGCTGGCAATTATGGCAGCACCCAGACTGAATGGGTCATGGCATGGACAGCAGCTTGGCTGGGACAAGCGTAATGACCACTGCAAACACCTTCTAGCCAGAGCCTCTGGGTTTTCTTTCTCTGGAAACCCTGGCTTGGGCTCGTGTACAGTAGGGTCTCACCGAGTACTCAGGACCCTGGAAAGCCCCCTCATCCAGCCATTTAGATGTAAACATGGCTATTCCCTTAGCTCATAGGGCTGCTATTGAATAGAGGCAGGAAAGACTTAAGTTGTTCAGATGCTACAAGGAGAAATGCCAGGTAAGAATCAAAAAGAAAGAAGTACATGTTAGGCAGGAGACTGTTTTGTACAGTTCAAAACAGTGTACACTTTTGAAGGAATTATCATAATTTACTTCTACTGTCCAAAGCACTTTATGCAATTTACTTCAAAAAATTAAAATAAAAAATAATCCTGAGCTACTTCATGTGAAGAGTATTCAAATTATTACTTCAGATACCCTCACAAGAGCTTCCAGAGGTACATGGAAATTATAGACAGTACCAGTTCCTTCCTCAAACCAACCCATTCATCACATACTCAGACAAGCATATCAGGGTAATTCGGGGTCTTGGCTACATGAAAGAAAGTTAAGCTAGATGCTTCATATAAATGAGTCAGGTTTTCCCCAATTGACTATATGACTCTCTCAGAAAGCACTGATCGAGGTCAAATACTCTGCGAAGTACTTTGAATGCTTGAATGCCTATTTACCTTTCAAAAGCTGGACCACTAACATGAAACCAGATGGAAATTATTTGACAATTGAATATAGGATGGAGTTACTCCAAAGCCAGTGCCCAATGAGATTGGAGTTCAGGAAAATGAGAACCATTTGAATTACACTTGTTCAAATTTGGCATTCCTCACAAAATTAATTCAATATTTCATCTTATCACCATATACCTATTCTTAGTATTTTCCAACTTTTATTAATTAAAAGCAAACAACTAACTTGTCAACCCACTATTAAAAAGATCCAAGATTTTACATTTACTACTTCTTATCGTGCAGTTCTTCACACTTACTCCATTCTCCAAACACAACATACAATGTTGTCCTTGGAAAAAGTAATTATCAACACATGATAATTAGAGTATTTCCTTCCCTAAATTCATTATCTATAATGTTTTACATTTTCTGATCAACCTGTATTTCTCAAAACTTTCTAATAAACAAATGTTTAACTATTATAATTTACAAAGTAAGCACTTCATCAACATTACGTAGTTATATACAAAGATTTATTCTTTCTTTTACTACTTCTTACAGCATTTTTATGGTATTAAGATCATACAAAAATATCAGCTGTGGCATTAGGTAAACCTCTCTTCTGGCTTTCATTTGGTTACTGTGCTCGTTTCTGTGTTTCTAATATAAATCAAAGATAGCTGATACATGAGATATGTGGGTTTTGATGTCTGTATATAAAATAAAGTGCTATATTAAATCACTAGATTAATAACTATTCTAGTAGATGCATTATGAGGCAAAAGAAACTTATCTATTGCTAACAGGCAAGTCTGCCTCCATTGTCTGCCAGAACACATAAGCAAGTGCTTGTTTTTATGCACTGAAGACAACAAAAAAGAGAAGCAAGCCTAAAATAAAGCTCATGGCATCACAGAAGTTTTAAACATGAACTTCAGGTATGTGCAATAGGTATTATGGACCATATATGGAGATTATCATCATCTATATTGATGTGATTCTCATATTATTGTTGTTTGTAGGGAAGGTAAGAAGCATAATGACCAGCTGTGCTAAGAAAAGTAGATTAATAGAAAAACCACATCACTAAGCAATATATTAAGTCAGTGTTGCCATTCTGTAGGGCAATGCAGAGCTGAACTCTAATGGGATATTATTCCAAACTGCCTTTACAGGAGATAATACAGGCCCTTAGCTTACCTAGTCTGCAGCTGGTTTTTGTGACGACATTAACTCCCTGTTCATTGAAGTAATACATTTCCCAGGTCATCTTGCAACTTTATCAGCATTGCTGGCTCTAGCCACTGGAGTGCATTTGTGGCCATCTCCAATGGACTTCCCTTTGCTTCTGAAGTAGATATATAACATGTACTGACAATGTGTGTCAGAAGCCTGCAAATTTCTTGTGACTTTTGGCAAGTGTTCAAACATTATAAATCTGTGTGCTAGACTTTACAGAACAGAACATTCAAAGATGATCACAGTAACATGGGCCAATTTCAGCTATGGTTTTGATTAGAAGCTCGATGGAAACTTCAGAAAAAGGACAACATGCTTCCATAGATAAGCTCTGCAACATTTGTATTCCACTTCACTGCACTGGGTTGATTCAGAGTACATTTGCTTTTCCTGGCCAGTTTAAGTGCTCAAAAAAGCTACATTCTATTATTAAGTGCTGACTCTTTTTCCCTAGATTAATGGGCTTTGGTTGTCCAGAGAGATGAATTCTTTTGAAGAGGATGAAATATACTGAACTGAGTAACATCACAGATACTGAGCTTTTGCACTTTTACGGTATAAAAAATGCCAAAAAAGAAAGCGCTTTCCAGATGAGTGGCCTAAGATTCTATCATTCTTTGTGCAATTTCTTATGAGCCTTCAGGAAAAATCAGAGCATTTTCCCTAATGAAGATTGTTAAATGTGCCTTTCATAAATGCCCATGAAGTAGACTTGACACTGTAACTTGACCCAATAAGGAAAATGAAAGGCTAGCTTGGAGTGTTCTGTGATGACAGAGAGCTGAACAAATTCAATTTTCCTTACCCTGTTATTTAGCAAATGTTGTGATTTCTAAATTATTAAATAATCTTAGGTATTCATTCTGTGCTGATCACATCACATATTATTAACAAACTATGAATCAAACATGCAAGACCTAGCTATTTATCTATATCACCACTGTAGCAGAGTTCTGAGCAGTACATTGCATATTAAATAGCTTGAGAGCATCGAGACTACATAAATGCCCAATTTGTATTCCCTACCATTACATGACTACCTTAGTGTCACCTGAACATACTAGAAATGGTAGAATACCAACATTATACCCAAGGTTTAATCACTGCATGCTCCTTGCATATTTATTTATCATTTAGCCATCAGAAATGGTGATAAGAGTCAGTATCTTCATTGCATATTTCAGCCAGACATTGGCTGTTATGCTTTTCTTTCTTTCTTTAACAAGAGGAATTGCACAGAAATATAAACCAGGCACTGTTATAAGAATATTGGCAGACTAGCAAATATGACTCTGTATTTGGAGAAACTCTCAATATGGAAAAATTCCTGTTGGCAATATTGTTTGATCTACATTTTAAGTGTGGGCTTGAGGATACAGTCAGTGTAAACATAACTATTGTGCAGGAATGTTCTGTAGGTCCTGTCCTATTCCCCTCTCTCAGTATTCTGGTCTAACACTGGACATTTCCAGAAGACAGAATACATGCACAACAAATATCTCCAAAAAGCCTAGAAAAACTAGGGATAAATATTTCAGGTACCCATACCTACAGGAATTAGCAACAAAATATCTGCCACTCTTGCATGAGATATACCGTAAGAGGGCTGAACAATGACAGGTTGATACTAACAAGGAGTATGAGGACATTCTACAGAGTAACGAGCACACACTACATGCTGTATCACTGCCACAGCAGCTTGTTTTCAGCAGCAAGAGCATTTGCAACCAGCTATGTACAGTGGTTGCCATATAGTATGGCAGATGTTTGGTGAGCATAATGCAGATCTCACAGTCCAAACTATTGAAAGAAGGACCTCTCCTCCTTCCACATTGCCCTTCTGCCTTGTTCCAACATCTGTTTTTGTCTTACCTGCAGTAAGAAAAGTGCACTTCTTCTAAGTTTCATGTTGTAGTCTTCTTATGTCCCAAGGAACTGGGACTGTGAGTCTGTCCCACTGAATTAAATAGCAAAATTTCCAATACTTCAATGAAGATACAACTTTTCTCCTTGGAGTAGATCCTCAATTGCACATAAGTCTCAATTCACTTCAAGGTAACCATTGTACCAGCCAAGGATCTTTCTTGATGTACCTTTCCAGCAAAAGTTAACTGTCACTCTCCTCTTCTTGTTGTGCCTGCTGCATCTTGACTTGCAGCACTATGGCAATGGGAAGGATGACTGTAATTCCACACCCATTTTTTCTGTTACTATAGTGTGCAGCACGACATGATCATTTCCACTCTTTTTTGGCTTTTCAACTGGAGGCCCACTTCCACAGAAATGGATAGTTGTGGGCACAGTGAGGGAGTTTGCAGCTCAGAGCTGGCAAAGGGGCAAACACCTAAGTCATTTGCAGTAAAGTGGGAGGCTGTACTAGCAAGGTAAGAAAAAAGAGGGGCTATCACCAGTAACCAGCAGTTGTAAAATCAAGCCATCATGTAAAAGAGTCCACAGATGGATAGGAGCAGCACTAGTGGACATTGCAAATTGAATTTCCAAGTCAGAAGGACCCTGGAGGCTGTGCGATGGGATGACTGGGAAGGGCTCCTCAGGCTGGAGAGCATATGGAGTCACAGAAACACAGAGTGATCAGGGTTAGAAGGGGCCTCTGCAGATCATCTAGTCCAACCCCCCCTGCTAGAGTAGGATCACCTACACTAGATCACACAGGAACTCATCCAGGTGGGCTTTGAATGTCTCCAGAGAAGGAGACTCCACAACCTCTCTGGGCAGCCTGTTCCAGTGCTTAGTTACCCTCACAGTAAAGAAGTTTTTCCTCATGTTTAGCTTGAACCTCCTATGCTCCAGTTTGTGCCCATTGCCCCTTGTTCTGTCATTGGACACTGCGGAAAAAAAGTCCAGATCAAACATCTGCACTTGTATACATACACGAGCATTGCTTCAATACTGGGACATGCTATATGGCAATGACTTTCCTTCAGGGCACGAGGAGTAACTCATTGACAGAAATAGGTAGTAAAAGTCAGCAACATTTCTTTGTTCCCTTGCTTTGTTGTTGTGTTCTGAGAGCTAAGCTGAAAGCATAAAGAACTGAAAGCTGCTTTTTCTAGAGGGAAAAGACACTGCACCAGAAGATGCAGTAGTTCTCCACGCTTGTCAATATGGTTGCTTGTTTTAAGTGTCCTTTCTTCTTCATCCTTGGCTTTACCACTGCAGACTGAAGGAAGGAGGTGTTCAGAGCTCAGCCCTCAGACCCTTGCCAAACTGTTCCACTGGATAATTTCTTCTAGTTCGGATCCTCCCACTACATATGTTTGAGCTGTTAGGGGGTCAGCAAATTGGATCCTCAACAGTCATTGCCTTTGCCAGGTTACCCTTCCCCTGGGGGTTTGGCTCCATGGAATGCAGGCTTGCTGAAGTGTACTCTATATCTATAAAAGGGATCAGTGTTTCTTCTGCAAATCAAAGCTAGTGCCATTCACATCAGCTCTATCTCCTGTCAGCCCAGCCTCCCTCCCAGAAGCTGCAGACAGTATGTTCATGGTCCATCTTCACACAGAAACTTCCACGCAGAGCAAATTGCACAGCGATATTTATATGATCCCTGCTTTATCATTCTGCTGGGAAAAATGCACCAGTCCAAAAAGAAGACATTCACATGGATTCTGTTTTAAAAAAATGCATATTTTGGGGGCCATCAGAAAGAAAAGTTTGATATTCTGGGGTTTCCGAAAGCTGTCCTTTGAGCAGCGTTGGGTGATCTTGGAGAGAGCCTTTGCAGAGCCCAGGCACAGTGACAATACTTGGGCTCAAATTCCCCATGGCCTAATATGTTGTATTTCCATCTGAATGACATGAGGCTTGTCCTCATGTTTCTGATCCCCTAATCAAATCTCATTCTGTTTGTCTGGATCATATAATTGCATTTTGGTCTACAACGAGCAGATTTCTCAGCAGCACTAAACTTACTTCAGACACATTTGTGGGGCCCCACACTGGCCAAAGAATTGCTCTACAGTTA
This sequence comes from Hemiprocne comata, assembly GCA_020745705.1. NCBI lineage: Eukaryota > Metazoa > Chordata > Aves > Apodiformes > Apodidae > Hemiprocne > Hemiprocne comata. The sequence goes on along the minus strand of CM036587.1, from coordinate 129,123,343 downwards.
CAAATGGAGTTGTACCTGTGTTTGCTCCTGTGGAAAGGTTTAACAAGGTGGATTGAAAATATTATTGGAGAATGTGGGCTGTAATGATTTTTACCTGGTGGGCAGTTATTCATCTAAATGTTGTTCTATCATTTCAAATGTTACTTGTGGGAAGGGAATGTCACAGCTCGCCAAGAGCTACATTATGTCAGCTGCCATGCTCTATAAACAGATTACACACACCTTACATAAACAAACTGTGGTTAGCTAATTATCCTGAACAAAAATACACACACAGAGAAGAAAATTCATTTCAAAATGATTAATTATATACATTCTAGTTTCACTGCAGCAACGTATTTCCAATATCCCCATGTGTAGCTGCAGCTTAATAAAACTCCCTGGAAGTTTACCACCATTTAGCTGGTTTCACAAGTTCAGATTGTTGTACAGAATCGTGACATGTTGTGAATTCAGTACTAACCACATTGTAAACTATGACCTAACTTTGCAGAGAGGGTGTATATATTGTAAACAGATATTATGACAGGTGTATCAGCTAATGCCAACAATCAACTTTTAAAAAAATATATGGTATCAAATGGTTATGGCCATAAATAAGATGGAAAAATTGTAAATGGCTTATTAAAATATTCAGAAAAAAAATTTTCTTCAGGGGGCCATTTCTTATTACCTGTGACTTCAAGTAACAAATTAGAAGTGAAATGCTAAGTCAGGCCAATGCATTTTACTCCTTTTTTCCAGGAATTATATGTATTGCATGGTAATAGATTCTTGTGGGAGAAGAAAAAAAGCATATGAGCACTACAATTACTTTTTGTCAAATAAGAGAGTTCAATCAATAACAGCATATCTCTGCTTTGTGTATGTCTTCCTTTAAAGAAAATCTTAAGTTTTCAAAATCTGTTTTGATAGCATGAAGGTTGAAAAAAATCTCAAATTAAAAAAAATAAAATTCATTTTCTCTAAAAAGGTTCAAAGTATGATTGACTGCACAGCAAAATACTTTCACATTCAGAGGATCAAGATGCTCAAAGGGAGAGATTAACCAGCAAAGTTAATGATTTTATACACATACTTCCCAATGCTAACATACAGCACTAAATGCAGCAAACAACTTAACTTATGTTGATATAGCCTACAAATGGCTCCCATATGTGGTTCCTGACTATGTGTATATGGGTACTTTATTTATTCCAATGGTAAATAAAATCTTAATTCAGCAACCCAGTGGTTTACCGATAGGACGTGTGGATATCCAGCTTTTAAGAAAAACATTCTTAGTGGTATTCATAGCCACATTACAAACCCTGCAGACATAAGTCGCTCATGAATTTCCATTGGAATTCCAGCCTAATATGGAACTCATGGGATATAATAAGGATTTGATTTTGTGACATCTAAGGCAAAGCACTGGTTATGAACTGATAGAAGTTTCACAAATAAGTACTGAATCAACATTTTCTGCATATTCTCCAATATATTAGCAGGACATACTAGTCAGATGCTGCAGAAATATAACGGGGTGTAATGTGTTAAAACCAATTGTAGCAAGAAAAATGTTGACATCGAGAAGTAAGATCTTATTTCAGTTATAATTACTAGCCAATGCTCCTCCATTCCTGCTTCTGCATTAACTCTCATGAAAGCATTATGCAGGAGAACCAAAGAACTATATGTAATTATCAGTTAGTGGAGATATTCCCTGTTTTAAGAGTCTGTTTCATATATTATTATAGAAGAAAGTACTTACAAATAAGTAAGAAAAAAAGAGGAATAAAACCAGAACGTTTCCTTTGACTTCCAAATTTGTGCTTAAGTTAGCAAACTTCTTGAAAAAGAAGAGAAATTCACAAAATAGAAAACATTACAAAAAATGTGTATTGTTGCAACAATTAAGATAAGTCAATTATAAGACTGCCCACATAGCTGTAAATTGGTATCCTTCTGCAAGTGCATTCAAGAGACTGTGAAATTAAAGATTGTAATGTCCTATTTTTTCTTTAGGGCTTCTGTCCAATTGACTGGGCAGGGTAGACCATTACTCAGGACTAATTTCAATATAGGTACCTATTGTTTGCTGCAGAAGTTGAAAGAAACACAAGGCAAGTAAAGTGTTGGGAAAGGAAGAGTGTTCCCATACTAAGTTACATTTGTGGCCCCTGAACAACTAGATTCAACCTCTCCCAAAGGTCAAAGGAGTTGCTTAGAAAGGTGTGCTGGTTAATTTCATCGTAAATGTATTTGGTGGAAGATGCTTCTCTCTCTGCTCAAGTCATGAGCCTGGAACTGGGTATCCAAAATGAATGGGTTTAAAAAAAAAAATCCACCTTAATATTTTAAAGGTTGGATTAATACTTTCTAGAAGATCTTTATTAAATTAATCATTTATGTCACCAGAATGGGGAACTAAACTTCTTTTAAAGTGCTTTAAAAGGAAAACCCTAAGTGATGAGTCTTATAGAAACTCCAGGAAATTACTAGGGTGCTTTTTATAGCAAGATAGTACACAGCAAGGCTAAGAGAAACAAAGGAGAATGGATTCAGTAGACCCTCATTAAATAAGTACTTTCTGCAGTGAATGAGGCAGGGATCTTGCAGGAAAGAAATATATGAAGTTACACAGAAGTTACAGATACAGCAAATCACTGGTGGATTAAATTAAGTTTTGAAAACAAACAAATAAACACCCTATTTTCTAGCTTACAGTTGCATGAGTTTGCACCCAAAGGCACGTACACGATTTACTTGCTGAGGGCATGGGGCTGTTAAAACTAGAGAAGAAAAAAATATTTATTTCCTGTGAATTAATAAAAAACGTCTTATCAAGGCAGAATGGACAAATGTATTGACCAGAAAGAAGGACAAGACCTGGTCACTAACTGGCTGGGATGTTAGCAGAGGAACAGGGATGACAGTGAACCCCAGGTGCTTCCCAGTAACTGGGCAAGTCCCCTAGATGTGACAGGGCTTTTTTTCCTGGTCTTCCCAAACCTGCCCCAGCTTTCACTACTTGTTCCATGATCTCCATATGGAGTTCTCTTTTCTTCCTCCTTTAGCTAACTAGATATTAATGCTCCCACCTCATCCAAGACTTCTAATGGCTGCTTGAGTGATTTCCCAACAGAGAAGACTTATTATTGAGGGTGCAAACACACAATAAAATGGAGACTTCAGATATTATGATTTTATCCACAGTGATTTATAAATTAAAGTGAGTTTTGGGTTAAAAAGTGAGTTTAAAGTGGGCGTGTGGTTCAAGAGGTGTGACAGAGGGTGGAGAACTGGTTGTACAGTAAGCTATCTATCACTTTACCTTGGAGTCCTGCCCATACTTAAATGAATAAATGCCTTTATGTTAAAACATACTTCAACACAAAGACAAACACTACATACCAGTAGATACCCTAAGTAACGCACAGATTGTCATCAGATACTCCAGCAAGGCAGGCAGACAGAAAATTGTGTCCTGCTTCTCCACAAAGAGACAAAGGCAGAGAGGCAAAGCTCTGCTATGGAAGGATTGCAACTCAGACACACCTGACACTCAAACATACTCCTTCTCACCCCACTGTGCTTCTGCTTTTTATTTATCTTATTTTATCTACTGGTGTCCCAACTAAACCAGCTTATGAGGCTCTGATCATGCATTACCAAGCCAAGCCAATCTGCAAGCTGCATCATGTAGCATGTCGCTCCTTTCTGGAAGAAAGGAAAAGAAAGAAAATGCTTGAAATGGCTTCTGTGAAAGACAGATACTACTTTTTGTTGTGTCAGTATGCTGTATGTTGGTCTTGTTCTGCATTTCTCATCTAGCTACTGTGTATACACATAGTAGGAATATTTAAGTCTATTTAAGTTTATTAATTTGTGTTTTTAAGTACAGAGTAGAAAAATTTAATCCATTCATATGACCTCCTACATAAGAGGCCATGCTAAATCCTGCATCTAGTCATGTGTTCACGCTTCTAGGCATTTTGCCTTACTAAAGCATCCTTCCCTTCTCCAGCTGTTAAACTTCTACTGTAGACATATAGCGTGACTTATAATGTTATCCAGGAGTTGTTTAAGGGTTAAACTACAACCTTTTCTTCTCCATAAAAACAAGGAAATCTCTAAGCAACTGACAAAAATCTTCTTAGGAATTGTTATGTTCAGCAGCAACAGCTGAAAGCATTTAGTTTATGAGCCAGTATTCATCTTCAAAGACTTCATTCTGCCCAGAAAAGAAAGAACAAGAGATCAATTAAGATCTCATTCAGCATGCTAGTAACAGTGGGAAACATACCTCACACAAGGCATATAATCTTGGAATACATCCTAAGCAAACCGAAGTCTGATTTTCACATTCTTACCTTTCATACACTCTACAGATGCTGCTTCAGACTGAGATGACCAATTTTGGGAAGCCTGAATAAAAAGAACTTTTGGGAGGTGAGTTCTGAAAAAGAAAATTATATGCAAGGTACCAGGTTTGTCATTATTTAGCACACATTATCCAGGTGATAGATGATCAGTCTTTTTCTGTAATGTGATGTCAATCCCATGTAAAATCTGTAGCGTATGGAGTGGGAAAACTGCATGTGGTACATTTCCCTATTTAATCCTCAAAGCAACTCCATCAAACTGTCATTTTTATATTAAACATGGAATTAATTATAAGATTATGAGATTTCATAGCAAGGGTTATAAAACTACTGTTTATTCATCTGAAAATGCTTAATTAGGTTTATTTATGACAGGTTTTTGTATTTTGTTTAGAATATTCCATTATGCTCCATGAAGAAATACAGCTCCCTTAGACATGGGCCGAAGCATAGGTCTGGGAGCCATGCTTGGATTTTCCTGAAGATGAAAGTTTCTCAGATCTCAAGCCAGCTTGGCTCTCTGCAAAGGTACAGATGAAGACTCTTACAGTGGTGAGAATTTCCTCTAACCTCCTCCTCTTTAAAAAGAGAGTTGGTATAAGCTCCTCACTAATTTTAATGTTAGTCAGGAGCTGGTTTTCTGCATGGAGAACAATGGGAACAGCCTTTCATCCCACTGGTTTTCTGCATCAAATTCAGAACATTTGCAAAGGTGGGTCATATTTTTTGGGGGGTCCATTTTATGGTCACTGTAAATTCTGTGTTCCGAGGTCTTAAGACTGAAAGGACTGATGTAAGAAAACATAAAACTTGTAACAGTCCTTATAAATCTTAGCTGCACACAAAAGGGCAAAAAAAATAAAGAGACGGTGAACAGACTTTAAGACTAGGGGAATAAAAGAAAGTTTATTTAGAGAAGACTCACTACCAGACTGGCTTGACTTGAATGACGTCTGTAACCTGTAAGGAGGCCGTGTTATGTGAGGTGCATACAGAGTAATATTCCTCAAGGGGAAAAGAATGCTTTGTAAGACTTTTTCGTGACTCTGAAAGTACCACTTGCTGTGGAGTAGGACTTACAGCACTGTATTATAATCCGAAAAGTGCTTACAGTGAGTCATAGTAAACAGCTCAGTAGAGCAGAATTCCTATAATGTGCATATAAGGTAAATTATGCTTGTTTGCTGCTCATGTTATTATTTTAAAATAGTAAATAAGTTAACCTTTGCCCTGTCTGGTTCACTGTGCAAGCACACAAATGCTTTTGCTTTAACAAGGCTGAGGAAAAGGAGGGCAAAAGTGGCTGGACAGGACTGTTTTTCAACCCTAGCATATTCAGTGTGTTCCATCAGCTCAAACTATAGCTCCAGCTACCACAATAATCTCATTTAGAATCCAGCCTTTGATTTTTCTTTTATGGCAACGATTCAGACACAACATAGTTAATAAGCAGCATAAATGTCTCCATACCATTTTCAGTTATGTTCTTTCATAGATTTTAGGAGAGAGATACCTACAGATCTATACTTGAAAGAATTTTTAGAATATTCTTTGCAGTTCTCACACTGCAAGCTAGATCTTTTGCAGTAATTCAGTTCTGATAAACAGCATCTCACAATATCCTCTTATGGAACAAAGTTATGAGCTAACTTTGAAGCAAAAAAATATATAATTTCACAAAGGATTGGTTTGAACTACATTAGTTAACAGAAAGTTTACTCCAGAGCCACTCATTTTGTGCACTTAGAGCTAAGTTTGGTCTTAGAAATCAGGAAAGTGGTTAACTGTTTCCAGCTGGACATAGAAAGCAAGGTCACCTTCAAAAGAAATTTTTACTATGAAACTTTTGAGAGAACTGGCACCCATAATTCTCACTTTAGCAATTCTTCTGTAAGAGACCACCATTGCATCTTATTTCTGTGTGTAAGTGCATACAAAATTACATTTCTGGTTTGTTACGAACATGTTTACACAAAGTCATGTAGGTTTCGGGGAATTACGGATGTGAAAGGCCCGCTCAGTGCAGGTGTGTTACACTCATGCCTTTTCATTATAGTAGCATGATTCATCTCATTTAAGACACAGAAATGAAGACAAAAACCACAGGCACTGGTGTGCTGCATTTCAGTATCCTGTGTATAATCACTACAGGAAGAATGCCTGCTTAGTTTACAAAACCTTCATCTTTTTTATCCATCCTAGACTTCCTGAGTGTAATTTTATTAAACACAAACAACTCCCAAAGAATTCTTCCCTGACCCTATACAACTCTTTTTCTTCCCCAAAAAGCAGATCGATAAGAAACCCTCTTGCACACACATCTTCAAAAAGCTCCAGGCATTTAAGTGATAGGTGGATACTGTTGGCAGGATACACTTCATTCTTACTGTAAATTGTCAGACAAAGGTAACAACACCTTGAAAGGGACCAGCTGTTAATATTTGTGGTGGCTATTTGAATGGTATTTCACTAGTACATGGTGGGGACAGACTCCAATTAGTGACTTGAACAATTCGGTATGTAGATAATGAGAAACGGTGGTTGGAGACTGTAATATGGTAGTGCCAAGAATAAGCATTATAATATGTCAGCAGCTTTTTATTGAATTAAAGTATTTTCTAGGTACCAAGCAATGCTACTACTTTGCACTTTCTCAGAGGGCTTTTAATCTCAAAAGTTCTAAAAAACTAAAACGTAAGTGAGATACAGAATATTCTTATCTCTGGGGTGAAACTGAGCAGCTGTTTAACATCACATACAACAGCACAGCTTAGGACAGCAGTTGCTAATGTGGGAAAACATACCCAGATGTTGACTCCTTGTCATTTTAGGATCACATCTTGCTTAGATAATCATGCTCAGAAGACTGAACTCTTTCATGCCTTTGAAAATTCTCTTTTCCTCTCGAATTCAAATATGAGAGGAAACTATTATTTTTTTCCACGTATAAAAGCAAGATGTATGGCTTTACTGACATTTCTCAAAGCCCCTGGTCTCAAGGCTTTTTTTTCTTTAACTTCAGTATTGTGGTGACGCATGCATGAACACTTGGAAAGCGGAAAAGAAAGGACTTACTGCATTTACTTCTGGACAAGGCTCATGGAAAATCAGAAAGGGTCCTCACAAGGGTCACATAGATATCTTTAAGGACTGGCAGCTAATTTTGACAGCCACAGTAAAGAACAGAACCCAATTTTCCAGGCTAAAGCAATTTCAAATCCTCAGACTGTTATCTGACTTAAGTCCTTTATTTTTTTTTATGTTCCTTTATGCACAAAGCTATTTTAACTCATGTTGCCACATTTCTGTATGGAAGGAAGTCTAACACACCTGCCCAGGACTAATGTGTTCCAACGGGTACCTCAAGGGAGGGATTCAGAGCAACAAAATGCTACCAAGTGCTCTGCCTAACTCAGAAGTCTGAAACCTGCTGTTTTATATATATGTGTGTGTGTGTGTAAAATATATTTTATATGCTGACCCAGCCACCATGCACACAGCTAGCAACAGGGTCACAAGAGCACTGTGCTTAAGAAATGCCACGCTAGACTATGCTGCAGCTTGCTTGGTCCTTATCAACAACCAGTTCACTCCGACTGCCCAAAGATGATCTTCAGCTCGTGCTAAAGCACTATGCTTCTATTTAAGATTTTCCACAGGGGTCTGATTCAGAGCTCAGTGCAAGCCTGTAGAGATAAGCTGTGACCGATTTGTTGAACATAAGTAAGCCTGTCCATTGGCACGCAGTTAATCTGGTGCCTCACTGACCAGGTAAATGTAGCCTGCATGTGCCCTCAGTTTTCAGCTGGAACCACATAGCATAAATAGGAGCACAGAGTAAGCTTAAAAGAAATAATTTTTCTGTCAAAAGACGTGCAAGCACTAAGTGTACTAAGTGTTACTTAACTTTATTGGGGGGGGATGGTGGAGGCAGGGGGGAGAATTTATTTCAATGTCTAATTTAGACGTCCATTTTTGACACATACTTTTGATATTATACCATACTTCTCCAAAGCCCAAATACTAAACATTTGGTTTTACATTCACCAGTTCCAGCTAATTTCTTGTCCATGGGTTGCATTAGCAAGACAACAACACGTCAATTGATAATGACTTACCAGGACAGTCCCAGAACAGATGTTCCAAAGCGATCACCCATCAGGCATGGCTTTGGGAGTTTCCAGTCGGAGCACATAACAGAAGACTGATCCCATGAGCCTGAGAAACAGATGATTATTAATGGGACTTACATGACAAAGTTTTTGGCTCAGTCCTGTAGAGTTCAAGGACTAAAACAAACCTGGAAGAAGTTCACCACGAGGACTGCCAGGAGGACAGCTGCTCAGAGAAAAAGAAAAAAGCAGTGGCCACACTTCATAGTTGGAAATGGGTGGAGTTCAGTCAATAGACAAAGTGCAGACACAAAATGAACCCAAAACCCTGCTGCTAAGTAACTGTGAAGTTTCAATACAAAGGTGATTCTGAAGCCCTGAACAAAGCAAAATGTCTTAGAAAAAAAACTAGCTGCAGGAACCAAAGGGATATGATTTCCCTAATGACATACCCTAAAAATAGTGATTTTTGTTTTGGTAATGGATTAAATCAGAAGCTTGGCGATTATATGTTAACCAAAGTTAACTAATAAAATTAACAACAGATGCAGACCATACGGAAACCAAGGTAACCAAAGCTTTCAATGCAAAGCAGCAGGTCTAACCTGTCCTACTCAGGCAGATGGAAATGTGTCCAGTGAGACAAGAAATGACGAAACTTGTCTAAGGATTATTTTTTTTAAATCACATCAATGTTTTTATATTCAACACAGAAAGACTGGGAAAATAGTAGCAAAAACAAAGACCTAACTAAACAAAAGTAAAAAATATTCAACAACACCAGATCAAATCCTTCAGGTAGCCTGGGAGAGAACATGATGACCCGAAGAGTAATTTCTATTCTCCTTGCTAGGCTAGCAGGAAGACTGAAGGAGGGTGAGAGTGTTAGAAGGAGGATATAAAATATTTTTGCTTCACCAGTGCTCCAGAAAAGAGCAAAGAAAATTGTTAGAGATTAGAAAACACAAAGACAGAAAAATAGTTTGCTGGCAAAGAGGGGAAAGATCCTTCAGTTACATGAAAAGCCCTTGTCAAGAAGAAGAAAATCATCTGTCCTACTTGTTCATGGTGGAAAGAACAAGTAGTGACAGTATCAAAGGTTAAACATTAAGGAAAAGCTTTGAAATAGATTTTCTGGGAAGGTCACTGAATTTCCATCACTGGAAAAGGTTAGACAAACATCTTTAAGGACAAAAGATAGGTAGAGCTGATCTTAGTTTAGGGACTTCATGACCTCTTGAGGTCTTTACTGGAACTATTTTCTATCATTTGATGACTTAAGCAGTCATGACAAACTTTACAGACTTTTCTTCAAACTCTTGAGATGTCATTAAGATTATCCAGACCCTTTATTCAAATAATTAATCCTTACATAAATAATGAAGGCAAAGGTAGCAGGAAGAAATGACATTATTTTCCTAACTACATCAGTCTAAAAAGATAGTATTTGATACACATGTGCCTTTCGGAGAATAGGGGACAGGAAAGCAACACATTCATATTGTTTAAAAGGACTAGGTTACTAGTTAGAGAAAATCAGGTGTACTTCACACTAGTTTTTAATATGAGGTCATAGTGTTACGTCCCTCTGATGGAAACAGTCGAAGTTAACATGTTGAAGCATCATATTTAATACCAGAAACAAATTCTAGTCTAGTTAGCACCTTCACTGTTTCATTTAAAAATGTACATTTGCCTCCACAGATGCAATATTTCATACTGAGAAATGTGCTGGTTTCGTTCTGGCATGGTTTCGGTAGCGGGGGAGGGACCCCAAGGGTGGCTCCTGTAAGAAGCTGCTGAAAAGCTCCCCTGGCTCCAAAAATGTGGCCACACCTCTGGCCAAGGCCAAGCCATCAGAGACAATGGATGGGCCTTTTCAATTAACATATGAAAGAAGGGAAAATTAACTGATACAAGACCTGAGAGCAGAGGAGAGGGAGAAGTGGAGAGCAGAGCTGGAGAACAGAGGTGAGAGCCGATATGAGAGCCATGCCCAAGCAGGGATACCAAGGTCGGTGAGGAAGGAGAGGGAGGAGGTGCCTAAACAGAGGTTCCCCTGTAGCTCATGGTGAGACAGCAGACTGTTCCCCGCAGCCCATGAAGGAACACGGAACAGCATCCCCTGAAGGAGTACAGTGGAGCATGTGTGGACCCGCAGCCCATGGACCATGATACAGACCTGCGGCTGTGGAGGACCCTGCACCAGGGAAGATGACTCTTTCCAAAGCAGCCCAGGACTTTGTGGGAAGCCAGCACATGAGCAGTCTGTTGCTGAAGGACTGCACCTCTTGGGAGGGACTCATGTTGCAGTGGTTCGTGAAGGACTCTCTCCCATGGGAAGGGACCCCACGGGCAAGCAGGGGAAGGTTGTGAGGAATCCTTCTCTCTGAGAAAGGAAGGAGTGGCAGAAAACAACCTGTGACAAACTGACTCTAAACCCGATTCCCTGTGGGAAATGTGATAGCGAAATAGGGAACAAAGTAATTTGGGCCTAGGAAGGGAGAGGTGGGGTAATGTATTTAAGCTCTGTTTTTTGTCTTTGTCCTGTTTGCATCTGATTAGTGATAAATTAAATTGATATTTTTTCCACAAATTGAGTCTGTTATTTCCAAGACTATAATTGGTGAGTGAACCCTCCTTGTCCTCATCTTGACCCACGAGCTTCTAGTTGGTTTTTGTCTTCCCCATCCCACGGGGGTGGGGGGTGTGGGTTGGTGAGTGAGCAGCCATGTGGTTCTTTGTTGTTGGTTAGGCCCAAACCGCGACAAGAAGACATAAGACTTCAAGGGATAAAGCTCACTCATATGACCTGAATTTTGGTTTTTTTTTTTCCTTTATTAATGAAACTGAAATAAGATAATGGTCAAAGGAGAATAATGGTGACAATTCAAGTATCATCCTTAGCATGTGGTCAAGTACTCCATTGACATGAAGAGATGAGCACTGGCCTAGTCTGATCACATGGTTGCTGGTCATCCTTCTGTAGGACAGCATCTCGTACGTGCACTTGATTGTGGCAAATATGCTTTAACTTCACATCCCTCAAGAAGACAATATCAAAGGCTTGGTTGGAAGGCCAGAGGTTGTCAATGTAAAGGAGAAAGCAAAGACTGGGAAGGTTTGTTCCCCTCTGGCCTCCCCTGGAAAAAGAAAGTGTGAGGATTTTACCCCTCACCAAGGGAAAATTGTCTCCCATAAAGAACTATTCACCTGGTAAAGGAGACAATAGGGCTGCACCAGGAACTACTACACAGTCAAGGACAAGCCCAGGACAAGCCTGGACAAGTCTTAGACCAAGACTGCTGCTAAGCCCTCGATGGAACTCTGCAGCTAGCTAAATAGCTATCTGATTGGCTAGAACTATATGTAAATAAACGAATTCAAAAGATGCACCAATCAGAAGGCCCCTAGGGGCTATAAAGGGACCGCTCGCCAGAATCCTTACTCTCTTTTTGCCGCTGGATCTTCTTGCTGCCTCTCTGCACCCGTTTGTGCCGAGGAGAAGAAAGGAGAGGTAAAAGAGCCACGGCTCTCGGCTACAGAGGCTAGGTCTCCACACGAGAATCCAAAAGGCGACGCCTAAAAGAACTATAAAATCACTACTCGAGAGCCGGGCTTAAAGCAGGAGTTGTAAGCTCAGTATCTGCTAGCCCCACTGCCTCGAGAGCACCTAAAAGAACAATGAATCTCCCCAAAGGCGCGCTCTCTCTCCCTCCTCCCGTCGGGGAAGACGCCCGCAGCCTGCCGTCTGCCGCGAGCCGCTTTGCTATAGCGCAGCCCGCAGTCTTAAAGCCGCCGCTACAGCTGCCGTGGAGCCTGCAAACCGCCACCGCACCCAGAGCTGCTGCCGCCTTTGCTGTGAAGCCTGCAAACCGCCGCCGCACCCAGAGCTGCTGCTGCCTCTGCCGTGAAGCCTGCAATCCGCCGCCGCACCCAGAGCTGCTGCTGCCTTTGCTGTGAAACCTGCAAGCCGCCGCCGCACCTAGAGCCGCCACTGCTGCCACGTGGAAGCCGCCATCTCAAAGCTGCAGACCGCCTCGTGCAGCTTGCCGGGACTGTAAGATTTAATAATAATATTTCTTTCTTTTCTGTCGTTAACTGCAATGTTTCCCCGGGGTAAACCCGCAAACGGCCTTCACTTCCATGCACAACGTCGACCCTATTGAGAGGAAAACCACGCCGTGCTATACCAGCCCCCTCTATCATAAGTTTTCTTCTCTTTTCAATCTAAACTACTACACACATACACACACATACCCCTTGCATCCTACCTTCTAAATTTACCTCCTACATATTTGTGACTCCACTCAAACAGTTAAAGCATATAAACTATAACTCTGTGTCTGGTCTTCATTGCGTGTGGACGTGTGTGCTCTCCTATTTAGGGCTTCTGGTATATCATACATTGGCGTCATTGCCATCCCCAAAATCACGGGCGAATCTTAAATATAGAAGGGCTAACTGCTTGAGCCCATCCGTGTCACCGCTTGGACCAGGACAGAAGGTCATGACAGGAGTGTGCTATGCAGAAAAACTTACAGTAGGCAATTTTTACAGGTGATTATAATTAACCTTTCTGCTTAGGAGAAGTACAGTACTGTTGCATGTCACTCCTAGATTCCATCGACATGAACTGATACATGAAGTCTTTCTTTACAAATCTTATCTTTCCTTCCCATTGTTTCCTATTAAATAATCAGATTTCCTCTTCAGCCTAGTGTCCTAGGTTGAGCCAGGATTAAGCTAATTTTCCTTTTACTGATTTTTTTTTTCCTTCAGTAAGGTTTCTTTTAACTAGCAACAAGTGTTCCAGCTAATGGACTGATAATACTGGAATGTTGATGTTACTGCTGAGACTCCAAGGTTGCTTCTTAGCTCTGGTGCTACAGATTCTACTGGGGCAGGAGAATTGTATCTGTGACCCCCCCTGTAGGGGAGCTGGACTAGACAGACAGCAGAACTGACCAAAGGTATTCCATTCCATGTATCTACGTAAGCTCCGAGGAAGGTCAGAGATCACAGAAGACAACTTCCTTCCTGCTTCTTCTTCCCTTCTCTTCCACCCATGGCCGGTGTCCGCGGAGGACTCCCTCCATCAGCATTGACCCCAGGCTCAGCCCTGACCCTCATAACTCTCCCCAAAGCCCTGTCTGCTCTGCTGTTATCTCAGACAGTGGTCTGAGACTTTTCAGGACTGCTCACAGCTAAGGAGAGTGCTGGAGAGTTGCTGGGGGTGGGGGGAGGCAAGAGGCTTTTGCACATTCCTGGATATACTTGTATATCATTGTACATACAATTAAAGCTGTCTGATTTAGTTTTCAATCCAGCTAAGTCTCTCTCTTAATTCTCTCTCTCCTTTCCTACCTGGGTGGGAGCAGGAAGGGATCAAGAGCATTGTTTATATCTGGTTTATTTTTCCATTCTGAGTCAAACCTTCGCACCTAGTGCTGTACTTTATATTTACCTCTACAATGACAAATGAGAAAAAAATTCAAGAAAACTTGCCAGAAACTGTATTCTACAAACTCTACACATCTACTGAGGCTGAATTTCTTTTATTCCTGCTAGAACAAGCTTTCCAGATCTTTTCTTGCTTTCAGGAAAATTTCTGTGCTATTCTGTGCTATTCTGTGCTATTTTTAATTTCCATGACTTTAGCGTCATTTTGAAAAGTTTTTATCTCCCAGTTCTATATGGCCTTTATCAGCCTTGGTATGTACATACCAGATAACTTTAGAAATATGACATTAGGCAGTATCTACACCACTAGACATTAATTACATTAAACATTGCAGGCCAGTCTATTAGATCAAAATTTGACTACCTTTTTTCCTCTATTGCAAATGCCATGAAAGAGCTGATATTGCCATTGAATCCCTTTTATATGCAAATAAACGATGCTGTCTAAGACACAAATATAATTTAAGTTGTTATCTATAGCTTAGAGACTGCTTGCAGCATTTGGACAAATGGAAGCAGAAGTTTCTCCCTGGTGATCTTCCCTTTTGCATAGATCAAAGACTTTCCAGCCTTTTATTTGAGCCAGTATAGGAATTAAAAGATGAATTGGCCTTATTCAAACATCAAACTTCCATAATACTTGGAATGGAATTAAAAAGACTTAAAGTCTGTGGTTTAGAATTTGCACTTCTCCTTTAAGCTTAGAATCAAATCATATTTTCGATGTTAACTACATTAAAAGAACCAGCCTCTCTGCTAGCTAATAAAAAATTGCAAACATCTTAGCTGTACCAAGTCTCTAGTGTGTATCTATTTGACGGAGCTAGGCGCTCACTTCCAGATGAATTGAGTTCAGCACTTATTAAAATCCAACCAAGCCAGTTTAGAGAACAGAAATCAGGTCTTTAATTATTATCTAAGTATTTTTATCTATTGCTTGTAAATATGTGAGGTCAGCTATACCTTTGTAAGAAAATAAACTTAGGAAAAAAATTTCAAAGTGACTGCACATGTAAAAAACTTCCAGCTAAGCAGGCAAAGTCGTTTTTGGAAGGAAAGCTGCAAAACTTCTCAGAAGGTGTTCATGTGTAAAATGGCTGTGTATTAACATGCTAGAGCCGCAACTGGCTCTTTACAAATGACACCAGTGGGCTTTGACACCCTATAACCCTCTTGCAGTAAATCATAACTTCAGCTCATCATCCTGACCACTTGTTCTGCAGCAGACAGAAGCGGGAAGTGCAGAACAAGCCCCACAATGCCAGCACCAAGCAGGGAATGTCAGGAAAGAAAAACACCGCACGACAAATTTGTCTCCATCTCCAAACTCAGATAGATGATGCACGCTACCAAATCAGAAATGGGCTTTCCAGTTACTGAAAGCTGAACACTTTTCTGAGCCCTTAGCACCCAATTCATCTTTGGTTGTACTATTTAAAGCAACATCTGCTTAACAGGCATGATTGACTGAAGGAAAAGAAAAACACATTTGTTAAATAAACTAAGTAATTCTTGAGATAAGGTGCCACTACATGGCAGTGTGTCACTACTAAAACAAAAATGATCAAGCTATTCTGTCCTGAAGCTATAAATTAGGGGGTTTTTCCTTTTCTTTTTCCCCTTTAGCATATTAAAACCACTGTATTCATTTAAATTTCTTTAGGGAAAAAAAGATAAGACTGAAGGTTGTCTTTGGCTAATTTGTTTATTGGTCATGCACAGTAAATAAGATTTGCATTTCTGCAGTTTCTACATAGTAAGGAGAAAGGCTTAACAAAATTTTAACAGGTAGGAAATACATTAACATTGTAAGATCTTCAATCCTGAGTTCCAATAATTTCCAATAATTTTTATGATTTTGAGAAACAGTTTCAACAAACAATGTCTAATTAATGTCTATACTTAGTAAAACAGTTCTGTGCATTTGTCACTTTCTTTAATATTTCATCATCAGTAAGTCCAGTATATTTTTTGCCAGAAACTAGTTATAAAATATCCTTTTTTATAGTATCCTGTATTTTTGCTTACTAAATGAACTTGCAAAACCTCTGAGAGAAGAGAGGAAGATAGAACAGTGGAAGAAATAACAATATTCTTTTAATCTTTTGTGGACTTTTTGTAATGTCAGTTGCCGGTAGATCAACTTCCTCAAGCAATTAGCATGTGACTAGTTCCAAAGATAGATCAGCAGAGCACCATGCACAGTAAAATGAGGAAAAAAAAGGAAAAAAGAAAAAAAGAAAAACTGGCATTGATCTCCTAAGAAGGTATTCCAAACCAAGCCAAAAGCCTGGTTTATAAAGCCCACAGGGACAATCATCCATTTAGCCATCTGCAAACCAAACCACAATATGTCCTTTCTTCCTAAAAAGCAAAATCATTGTAAAGTCAGATGTGCAGGGAAAACAAAATATTCTGTTTCCAAAAGCTTATATAAAAAAAAAAAAAAAAGAATTTGTGGACTTCACATCCCATGAATTTTTTGTTCTCCTGCTTTTTTATCTGTCAGAAAAAAATAGCATGAAACTGCATTACCAACTGCTAGTTCACAGAACTTTAGAGTGCAATGCAGTAAGGTACCATTCTATTCTTTGCCTTGTTTCAGGAGGGAAAACAACTAGTGTAAATGATACATAAATAGCTTTGCCTTCACCCCCTCAAAAATCTATGGCTGATATATACACACAGTGAAAAACTTCATAAATCCAAGACTGTTGGAGACAAAACAGGCAGGTGAATTACCACAGAGTGAGACCCAAGAGCTCAGCTGCTGTTTTGTCCTCTAAAAAGGTCTTCTGGAGGCTGAGCTCCCCAAACCCTGGTGCTCTGAACAGCAACTCCTTCCACAGCCTTCCTCTCTCAGGAAATGTGTAAAAGCAACCTCACCCTTAAGTTCAGCTGGGACTAGGAAACAGAAAGCCTAGCCATAATAAAATAAAGCTAGAAAGGATCTCAGAAAGTTGCCTAGGAAATGTCTGATTTCTCTGCAGGACCCATAATGCATGACAATCAAGGCAAAATCTAGACTGTGTACAGTACTCTAGGAAAACATGGTGGACAAATACAATATGCACCATTAAGTCAAGTCCATTTTTACAATGTAGAACAACATCATTTAGTCTGTTGGAAGCAAAGGAGACCAAATCACTTTCCAGCACTCCCCCTCCCATAAAAAATTCTCACTTATTTTGGTGCTAATGACTACCAGTCCCTCCCCCTTCTCTCTGAATGCTCTTTTGCAATGGGACATCCTGTGATTTAGATACATTAGAATTGCAAGCATGAATAAGTACCTCACTTTTCTATCATGCTGTGTGAGTACAACACATTTAAACTAGTGAATGTTCATTCTTCAATATTTTAAATAGTTTTATTACTGATAATGGGAGTCTCTGTACTTACTCATTACATTTGCCAAGGCCCTTCTTTGGGAATTGATTTTGAATTTATAATACAGTGTGATCTGGATTAATATTAAGGTGTTATTCTAAGCCACTTTTGTCTTGCTTTACTGGATTAATTTTATGGGGTTTTTTTAAAGACATGGCTCTGTGTGACATCATTACACTGCCAGATTTATAACAACCAATGAAGTCACCATTATAGCTTCTCATAATTTTCCTCTTTCACCAATGGTCTAATACGCCATTAGTCCTACTTCTCAATTATGAATCTAGCTTCTGGACAGGTAACCTTTGCCTAGAATACAATATTTAACTCACAAAAATGGTAAGAATTACTTTGCAGTGACATTTTTATTAATAAATCATAAATCAGTATTACCAAATTTCAGTATACTTCAGATACAGTAGATAGGAGACACAGTATTAAAATGAAGCTTAATATTGAAAATGTTGCCAATGTTTCTGAAAGAAATACAGTTATTTCCAATTTTTTAATCTGAGTTAAAAATCTTGAGTCTTGAAGTATTTAGTGTCATTTCTTAGCATTTAGACTTCTGTGTGTGTGTTTGTGTGTTGAATGGTGCTGCAGCTTTGATTAATGACAAAAGGTTCACATCACAAAAAAGCAGGAGATTGATATCTGGCCATGGCTGTCAGATAGGACTAGGTTTTCTCTATGAAGATGATTCTTTATTGCAACAGAAACTAAGGACACATATATCTGTCTACACAGTTAATTTGCATAGATATACCTCAAGTGGTTCTGAAATTAACTTCAGATCAACAGTCATAACTTTGGTGCCCTGGGCTAGTACAGCTGCAGGAGATAGATTTATGTTATCACTGTTGTATAACATCTTTGCAAATGAGGGAAAATAACTCATTGAAAACCTAATCTCATTAACAGTATTCCTGTCCCAAAATTTAGATGTGTTTAAGTAAAAAATACTCATGTGTGGTCTTTTTTCCCCTTCCCTCCTATGCAGTTATTCTATTTTTCAGGGAATAGAAAAAAGGAAAATGCTGGAAACATGGTGGCAGCCTGGAACAATAGCAACTTGGAGAAATAACAGAAAGAAGGAGGAAAAACATGATGGACAAATTAAACTGAGTACTGATCTTCAGACAACTTTATCTGGACTTTACAACATCTGTTATACTATTATGTAGAACCCAAGCATAATTACAAGCTAGGTGGAGAACAGATTGAGAACAGACCAAAGAGAAGGACTTGGGGGTGATGGTTGTTGAGAAGCTCAACATGAGCTGGCAGCCTGTGCTTGCAGCCCAGAGAGCCAATCATGTCCTGGGCTGCATCAAAAGAAGCATGGCCAACAGGTCAAGGAAGGTGATTCTCCCCCTCTGCTCTCATGAGACCCACCTGCAGTACTGCATCTGACTCTGGAGTCCTCAGCATAAGAAAGACATGGAGCTCTTGGAGTAAGTCCAGAGGATGGCCACAGAGATGACTGGGGGGCTGGAGCACCTCTTCTATGAGGACAGGCTGAGAGAGTTTGGGCTGTTCAGCCTGGAGAAGAGTAGACCCTAAGGACACCTTACAGCAGCCTTCCAGTACCTGAAGGGAACCTACAGGAAAGCTGGGGAGGGACTTTTTACAAGGGCTTGCAGTGACAAGACAAGGGGGGATGTTTTCAAACTGAAAGAGGGTAGATTTAGGATAGACATCAGGAAGAAATTCTTTACAAGAGGGTTGTAAGACACTGGAACAGGTTGCCCAGGGAAGTTTTGGATGGGCTGTCCCTGGAAGGTCTCAAGGCCAGGTTGGGTGGGGCTTTGAGCAACCTGGTCTAGTGGGAGGTGTCCATGCCCATGGCAGTGGGGGTGGAACTAGGTGATCTTTAAGGTCCCTTCCAACCCAAACCATTTTATGATTCTATGATTCTGCACATTTTTCATTCATCAAACCTTCATTTTGATCATTCACCTATCATCTCTATACGTTTAACTCCTCAAAGTTTGTTGCAGTGCTCAAATGAAATTAATGTTGCAGAGGTTGCTTTTTTCATATCATCCAAAGTATTTATGACCACAATTTTGCTCCAGCATCATCATTTAACTCTTCTGCTTGCCACAGGGCTAACAGGTCTTCCTATAAATTTTTGACTGT
Source organism: Hemiprocne comata (assembly GCA_020745705.1). Taxonomy (NCBI): domain Eukaryota; kingdom Metazoa; phylum Chordata; class Aves; order Apodiformes; family Apodidae; genus Hemiprocne; species Hemiprocne comata. Next base: position 129,103,869 of record CM036587.1, on the reverse strand, counting down.
CAGTGTGAAAAAGAAACAATAGTTTTGATTTTTTCATTTAAACTTTTCAATCAAGGATTAAATTTACAAAATTCTACCATACATAAATTTGCCTTCTTACTTACTTTAAAAAAAAAAAAAAGGATAGAAGGAGGGATGAAAATTTTAAAACTCAACAGTTTCTAAAACAAAAGTTGAATGTCAGTCACTGATTTAACTATATTTTGCATTAAAGCATCAAATATCCCTATTCCTGACAACTGAGGATAATGAAAAAATACAAACATAAGCTTTGTCCTTTGTTGCAGGGTCAGAAGATACAATCACTCACTTAAACTATTAAATGTAATGCATACAGGCACATGGAGATGAAAAGTGCCAGTTTAAATTAGCTTGACCTGTAGTGTTGACTCCTGGACAGATGGCATAATACACCCTGACTTCATTGCTGAAGCATTAGAAGTACACAGCAAGAGCCCATTGTGATATTAAGAAAAAGCTCAGAAGCAAATTCAGACTGAGAACCAAAAACCTGCTGGCCCCCCGTGAGGCTCTTAGCTTCTTTTTGCCAGACCTATTACAATACAGAATGAAGTCTACTCAGTTTTAGCTAAAGCACGGCACTGCTCAGGCAATGAACACTCATTTTCTACTTTGCTGTCTACAGAGTGGGCTCTAGGATGAGATTCATAGTCCTAAAAACCAGGCTGACAAAGGGCAAACCAGTCAAAGACAATGTATCCTTTCCAGAAGAAGGAAAAGCCAACTGTAGCCCACTGACAAAGTTGGCAAACCATTTAAGAAGGAGTGTAGAGGCATAAAATTTAGGTAGATCTGTAAATCCATGTATAGTATTTCTCATGAGACAGCAAGAGTCATCTAAAGAAGTCTTTCTCCCCATAAATCTTTCTACTGTTTGCAGAAACTGAAGGGTCTCACACACACACCAACCCATGCATTTTTTTTTTTTTTCAAATTAGAAGAGAAACAAAGTGCTTATCCAACTTCCCTTTTTCATTCATTCTCGAAATTGGGAGGGATGTCTCTGAAGCAAATAGATAATTCACTGTCTAACATCCTGAGAAAAAGAAGCAGGGATATAGAGTGCAGAGCACTAACAAAATAGCTGGGTACAGAAAAAAAAAAGAGCTAAAGGCTAATGGCACTCAGTGAGTGAAAGGCAGTTAAGAAAGAAAACCAATTAGCCATTTTTACAATGCATGAAAGTTGGCATCGTGAAATGGTTGGCTCCAAATATCAATGATTTACATCCATCTGTTTCTTCACCAGCACAGGTTTGCAGCTACGCACTTTGGGGATTTAGATTTTTTGGGGCTCTTAAGTGGAAAAGACGCATCACAATGTGAGTGCCCAGCAGTCATCAAACAGGGTCACCCACAGCTCTAAAGGTCATCTGCATTCTGTTTTGTTATCTGGTCCCTTTATAAAAATAGAGAAAATAATATCCCTGAAATCTCCTCATGCTTCCCTCTCCTGCAAAGGCAGAAAGCGTAACAAAGGGCAAAGAAAGTTAAGAAATGAAATGATGACATTGGATGAACCTTGCACGGAAAGAAGTTGTGAGATGCTCGGTATGCCATATTTGCATTACTTTGAATAGTCCTGCCTAATGTTCTCATTCTTTTTAGTCATGTACTCCAATAATCCTACAGGAAGCCGGATAGTGATTTATTCCATAAAGTGTATCCAATTTAAATTGTTCCTGCCAATGACCACTTTCCATTTTGTTTTGGGCCATAGCATAACCTTGTTCTTAACCTCCAAAGTCTTTCTTATTTTACAGACCATAAACTTGGGGATGCTCTCATTTTATAGGAAGAAAAGAATTAAAAAATAAGAATACATTTTGTCAGCTTAACATGAAAATACAATGATTTAACCTCAAAATTTGGCAGCAATCTGTGGCTTTGACTATGTTTTGCAGTTTCTCCAGGCATTTGTCTTTTAAAATTGTGTTCCACCTTTGTTACACAATTTGTAGAAATTTTGCACAAAAAGAAATAAAGTATAACGTGGTTTATTCTCAGCACAGAACACCTGTTAAAGGGTGAATTAATTCTCAAAAATTTTAGGTGAATATCAAGAGAAAGATTTGTGTTCCCACATCTGTTTTTGCCTAAATAGTTAGTCTAACAAAAGGTATTTAATCATACAGATACTGCCTTGTCTAAAATTAGGCTTCTGAATAAGAAGTTTTAACTTAACCTTTGCCTAGCTAAGGCATTCTGGCACCTGCTTTATTAACTTAAAGCACCCTCTTAAATTTAAACATATTAAACACACCAAAAGTGTTGGGCAATTTCCATCAATCTCTGAAGAAGAAACAACACACATTTATCTACCTGACTGAATGTAATCACGCATATTAAAAATGTTGCCGTTTATGACTAATGGAAAGCCAGAATTCTTTCTTGATGTATTATTTTAGAGGATTTGCAACTCAGTGGAGCCTTCTGAGCAATCACAACACTGTGCATATATACCCCGCTTCTTATTTATACCCTGATAGCGTTGAGGCGGTGGATAATGGCTCCACTGTTGCACTTACTGTACAGACAAAACTTTTGCAGCAACCTTTGCCAGATGTACAGTTTGGGCCAATACTGAGCTGAAGCTGAAGGTCTAATCAGAGAGCAGTCAGAACAAGTAAGGGAATATTAAAAGCTCCCTTGCAGTTCAGAGCAAAGAGAGGCCTCTAAGTAGGGCAGATCTCCATTCCTGGCTGTCAGAAGGCTGAGTTGTAACATGAGCTGGGCTCCATTTGCTTTTCCATTTATATAAAAACCTTTTTGTTTCTTTTGTTATAAACTTAGACCTCCAGAAGAAAGCCTGGAGGAAAGGGGGAGGGGGAGGAACACTTGCTGCCTGTAAGATGTAGTTTGTTGTTCCACCACCTTATGCAGCATACAGTTCCCAGCTATCTGCTGCACTTGCAGCAGCCCTGCTACGCCAGCTATAATCTCTTGAAAATAAAATGCTCGTCCACATCCAGAGAATCCAACACAGTCCCTGCCCCTGAGGACTCTACCTTGCAGAGGAAAGACTAAAGCACACCAGGAAAGAAGAGTAAGGAAAACTGTTTCCTTTTACAATGCTTAGAGAGTAACCCAGTCTTTAGGAGACATTTTAAGGTAAGAAGACCTTGGCAAATCAAGACTTCAAAAGCAACTCATGGCAGAAAGGAAGAAATCCATAGGATGGGAATAGGGTAAGCATATTAAGAAAGCTCTGCATTTGGCATTACTGACAGCAAAGGGAGCAAACCTTGGACAGAAGAAGATAAAGCTGGGAGAGGCTATAGGAAGCTGTCTCCAGGGGCATCTGTGTTTGTCAAGCACGCTAAGGGGAAGTGGCTTGATAATAAAGAAGAATAATGATCATGTAAGAACAGCATATATTGCCACCTTGCTACACTTCAAAAAATTAGAACAAGGAGACTAATAGGTAGCAGGACATTAGAAGAGTTAACGTGGAAGACAGTGGGTGAAAGCACAAATGTAATTGTTCTAGTTTTCTGCAAGAGGAGACATATTTACCTCTTAGTCATGTAGGGAGAAAGCAACACAAGCTGTGAGGATGTATTGTTGAAGGGAGCCATAAAGAAACTGAAAGACTTTACTCAGCTGAGACTTACGAGCAGTAATAAACAACGGCAGCTATGCTCTTCATAACATCAGTTTTCATCATTGGTTTTATGAAGAACCCCTATCACTGCTCCTATTTTACAGTAAAAGGAAATATTATGTATATCTAAGTGACATAAATCACCCAAAGCTGCCAAGGGTGTCAGGTCAGGGGGCAAGAACAGAAGCACAGTGCTTGGAAAACCCCACAGCATTTCACCCATGAAGTTACATTCCTGCTGAAGCTCAAGGCAGCCATGGCTAAAGGGAACAGAGGGAAAATTCCTTTGCAACGAGTAATGTGAGGTTCATGAGGAGAGAAAATGAACCTTCAGGTGAGACCTTCCTCTACTCGTCTCCATTGAGTAGGTCAAGTGCTATATACAGGGACTAAAAAAAATCCATTCTCTCTCCAAAACCAAATGAAAGTATTCTTTAGCTATTCAGTTACTTGTGTTGGTTTATCTCAGACCTGTAAGGGCAAGAAAGACTGAAAAGAGGAGGAGCTGCAGTAAATAACCAAATACTAAATCACTATATAGGGGTATACCTATTTACTATACTACATTTAAATTGAAAGAAGGAAAGATGGATCTCAAAAAAGGGCAATTCCATTTTGGAAAGCAATGAAATTGTTACTTTTCTGTGTTTTGTATGAACTCTATAACTTAATTTGCTGCAGGAATCAGCAAAGTTTACAAAAGTTAAATGCCAATGAATTTCAGAGGTCTACAGAGTAATAGGAACTCTTCTTTTTCCCTTTCATCTGCTCTCACATGTGCCTTCTCATTTAAAAATTATACAGGAGAGTTCCTCATCACAAACGCTTCAGTCATTATCTACATTGCAGATTTTTAGGGTTATATATTTAAAGAGGAGGAGGAAGAAGCAAGTTATCTGGGAAGCAGCTATCATATTTGATGGCACTGAAGGTGGTAGTTATTCCAGGATTAAGTATACACACATGCCTGCCATATAAAATGGCAAGTAATTTATTACTGCATGTGCCAATGAAAAACCTGCTCAGGAAGACATGAAAAGTAGTGTAAACACATATATATATGTACATTGAGGAAGCTAGTGAAAATAAGACAGTGAACACAAAGGAAAAGCCCTGTTGCTCAGAACCTGAAAACTGTGCAACATCTCCTACCACACTTTGCCAGCCCCCCACTGTGTATGGAAAATCTAAGGGTGGAATGCTCATAAGGTTGCAAAGAACTTAATATGACCTATCACTTGGATGATAGGTCTCCCATGCCTTGCTTCATTTGAATCTCCCTGCTTCTCCCACCATTGGAGCAGAAAGATCTAGGACTGAGGGGGCTGCAATGATCTGAGGTGAAAGAATAACAATGGGAGAAACTATTTTCTTTTTTTTCCCTCCTACAAATCCCACAGGGGCCCAGAAAACACATTTTATATCAGATTTTGAGGGCTGAGTTCTCAGCCAGTGTTCTGTAAAACATGTTTTTTCATGTTATAAAACCAGAAAAAACAACAGCTTCAACATCTTAAGTTCTATTCTGTTAAAACAGGCTTATGTCTATTTTCCCCTAGGTTCCCTTTTTTTTTTTTTTTTTTTTTTTTTTTTTTTAATTGTTCCAAAGCCTTTGGTGGCAAATTTGACATTTGGCTGAGTTTCAGTATGAAATTTTATAGCTGAGATAATAAAAACCTCTGTACAACGAAGCAGCAAAATGCTGCCAATTAGCTTTAACAATAACTGGAAAGGGGAATATTGCTTCTGAAATAAGCCCCTTTCCTCTACTTGTTATTAACAAGTGCTGAAAGAGATTACTCTTTTATAGGTGTTATTTATCTTCTGTTTCTCCTTGCTGTTGATTTATAAAAATATAAATTACATATAATCCATATCTAAGTAAAGTATTTAATAGCGCAGACATATGCAGATTAAAGTCTCAAAGTCCTCTATCATACTACTTTTCAGTAGCACAATTCCATTCATTTAATTGACCTATTCCTGATTTATAAGCCACAGAAGGAGAGCAGAATCTGATCCACAGAGCAATAGGATCTTTCTCTGTAAAATTTGGTTTTAAATGTTAAATAGCCAGCGCTGCAATGATCAAAAGATGCCACAACAGTAGCAGCATCTCTGTTATTCTGAAATTTTCTTGCTTGTAAACTTCAGACAAAACCTCTTTTTGTTTGTTGATGTGAGCATTTTAACAGGAAACAGGAGTTCAGCCACTAAAAAGCACTTTTTTCCCGACACAAATTTCACCATTGTACTGTGATTGACAGCCATCCCAATGTCTATAAACAACCTACAAGCCTCCCAAATTGACCATTCAGTTCCTGCCTCCAACATTTAAACACTGAGTGGTTTTTGCGCTCAATAAAATTCCTTTTCATTTCACCCTGGGTTGCCATGTCTCTTCAAACAGAGACAGAAAAGCAGTGCTCTGTGTCAGACAGATTTTAATTTTCAGTCCTCATCCATTCGTACAATGTAGACACAAGCAAACAAACCCTACCCAAAGCCTAGCAACCCACAGTTTAAACAGTCAATGTGTATGAGCTGCGGGATGAAGGCCTGGACCTGTTCACACATGAATAAAGAAGATTAAGATTTTCTTTCAAAGGCATGAAGCCTTTTTGACAGCCTGTGTCAACAGTGCTGTCTGCCTCTCAATGTGAAACAGTCTTCTATCACAGGTTCCCACAGGGAGGTCTTGCTTATTAGCATGCTTTACACTTCCATTCCTTGTCAGTATTTAATTTAAGAATAAGGGCGCAAAGTTTTGCAAACTCTTACTTACCCACAATGAAAGGATAACTTACTGGAGATGCTGAAAGGAAATACCAGCTAACATGAACACCTACAGGGTACGCTTTTAAAAGAGAATAACCTAAAAGGAAAAAAAAAAAAAAGTAGTGGACACAGTCATGTTCTCTATTTGTCACTGCAGGAATATACCAGTAAAGTTGTAATCACAGAATATCCTTTTTAGTGGGTTACTTCTGTACAATTCCCATCAGCCTACATTTCAAGTGTCACATGTGTACTGCTGTGCAGGGCAGTATGTCAACTACAATTTTGGATATAAAACAAAATAAAAAATTGGCTTCCAAGTAGCAACAATAATACTGACTGGGTTCAGATGGAAGCACAAGACTGGAAGGGATCCCCAGAGTCATCAAATTAAGTCCACTGCTATCATAGGCAATATGACATATAATCCTTTTCAAAAAGTGACCAAGTGCCCTTCTAAAACAGCACTGAGCACAATAACAACCAAAACCATGGTTTTCATTGAAAAGAAAGATTAGTCCTGGCTGAAACAATTTAGATTCCATTTTTCTGAATGAATGATAGCACTGAGTCACCATTATGTACTGTTGGTATCATTTTGCTTAAAATTAAAATATTCTAAGGCTCCAATCTTGCAAACACACTTAGGGAGGTGTTCAGACAAAGAAGTGAGTGGTCCCAGTAAAGCTAATTGCATCATGAAGTCGTAGAGCACATGCAGCTTTCAGGATTACAGTTTACATTTCTGGAGCTAAAAGTAATAGGAAAAAAACATACCTCCTTCAATATTGGTATAACTTTTGTTTTCAGGAACAAATTAAAATGTTGAGTGCTGGACTAGCTCACTGCTTGGGTAAGACCACAGTTTTGTTATCAATTTGATCATTTACCTTAACATTAACAATTTCTTTTGAAATTATCACATGAGAAAGTTAAAATGTTCAGGGCAAAAAACTATTTCAACAAGGAACTGATTATGTCTTGACGAAGTAAGTGGGAAAAGCTCCAAATTTATCTCCATACCGGACTTAAAACAACACAATTAAATGAGAACAGTCCTGAAAGCCAAGTAATAATCTGTATCATGGGAAGAAGGACCTCAGTCAGGAAAATTATAAAGATTTTTTTCAAAAAATGCTAAGAGTTTTCTTAAGGTTCAAAACACTTTGCAACTGTGTTTTTTAGAGATTTTTTTAAAGAAATCTTGCAGCTGAAATGAAACAAAATTATTGTTTCATGGGTCTAATGTGAAATTAAATGTGAGATAGAGAAAAAAGCTGAATGACCTTGTAACTAGAAATAAACAGCTGAGACAAGGAAGGATAACTAGGATTACATGGATCAACATTTAATGCATAAAAAACCTTCCTTGAAAGCTATGTACTGTACACAGTAATGATTCATGGTCTTTCCCAATAACTGTGTAGCAGATGCTTTTTTAACAGTATTCCGGATTTCTTCCCCACTGTCTGAAAATTGCAAATGAGTGTGTGAAAGCTAATACTACCACACCAAAGATGCACTTCCTTTTATCCTGGTCAAGTACATCCCAAAGAAATATTCTAGGTTTTTAATTAGTTATTTTTAAAACTGTACACTTTGAGTTCTACAATTCCATTCTAGCCAACATTTATTTCTGTCAAGCAAGTATGTGATGTAGTGCACTGCAGCTATAATTCCTAACATATTTAGTTATGTTCTCAAAGCTACATATTTGTCTAACAGAAATAAACATCATTTCAAGTTTTAATTTGCTAAAGTTAAATTTGTCTAGACATTTAGAGAAAAATTACACAGCTCAAACAAAGATAAATAAGGAAGATGTACAAAAACAGTATATGAGCAAGAGTCTGGATTTTATTCTCTCCAATGTCAGTTATTTATAGGTATTAATTCTGAGATGGAACATTAGGTTCTAGAAACAGTTGCAGGACAATAAAAAAAGCATCATTTCCACTATAAAAGCAAAAACCCCCCCCAACAAATAAAATGTTGATTTTTGTTTTCTGATCAGTTCTTGAAAGTCATAACATAAAAAATGAAACCATATATACATGTCTTTGCATTGTCTTCATTTTTTTAACAAATTAATTCATCCACCGTCTCTCAGGGTCTCAGGATGCAGTCTTTTTGCTCTGTTTTATTTGAGGCAGATGCATTACTTGGAATCAAACTGCTTTTTAGCTTTAGATGTACAGTGAGTACTATGTGCAAGAAACACTCTGAAAACAGTTTGGAAGCCCTGCATAATTTCACTCACAGGCAGGAACTCTTCAAAGCCACCATATTTGTTAAAAAAACAAAACAATACAACCAACCAAACAAAAAAACAACTTGAATTATTTCCAGGTTTTGAAAAAAGGAAAATTTAGAGATTCCCTGGCATTTTTGTGGTAATTTTCATCACGGCACAAGCTGAATAATAGTTCATCAGCAGAAAAATGTCACAAAGCCATATGAAGACTCCTTTCAACATGGCTGCCGTCTCCTCTTTTTCTTTCCCAGTTGACCTCAGTGGGCTGCAATTTTGCAAATGGTATTTCTTACTCTTTGTTCTTAATGGGATTCTCTTGTCTCCACCTCCTAACCAGTTAGGAGGTCATCCTTCTCCCTGGGGGCATTTGGCTTTACTGTCATGGAGCACAATGGGAAATAGCCACCCCTTCAAGCAATTCTCAAGTTTCTCTGAAGCAGGAGACTTGAGGGAATGGTCATGGTGTTATTTCATAATTTTCAGTTACAGCTGGCAGGAGTAAATGTGACCATGTATATAATAAAATGCTTCTCAGAAGTCCTCATGCATGCTAGATCCACTTGATAGAACAGGCAGGAGAGAGCGAGAAACTTATTTTATATATGTGCCTGAGTGACAGAAGGGAAAATCAGGAATGTGCGTCAGGGGATGGGGAGTTGGGAGATGGGCAAAGGCTGGCAGATGGGAGGGGGAGGAAATACAGGTGTTGCTTCACCACGAGCAGCTACTCCCACTCGTTTTATCTGGGGTATCTTTCAGAGATACCAGTAAGACATAGGCAGAACTGATGGCTGCCAAAGGCAAGAGTTAGCAGGAGTTGTGTGTGACTGAAATGTTCTGTCAGTTTCAGCTGTTTCAGTCATCAGAGAGAAACAAAAGCCCTGGCCATGTAGCAGGAGTGTGCAACTGTGCTCCAGCTCTCAAAGTCAGAGGCAGTGCCCTCACATGGACGTGCCCTTACCAGCAATTGACACAGACATGCCAGGTTGTCCCAGAGATGCTGAAATTCCAGTCTCAATCCAAGTGTTAATGTATGGCATATGTTGGACAAAATTTGGGTGAACTGGACATTCTAATTTGTATTTCTGTAACTCAGCATTTGTAAAGTAAATGGCTCGCAGGGCTCACGGGGTTTCTTGGTTTTACTTTAACCTACATGCAGTACCCCCATGGATGCTCAGGAAACAAAAAACAAACAAAAAAAGAAGACAGATTCTGATTAAGGTTTTGTTATTTCTTAGATTTATCAAAATAGGGAAGTGTTTAAACTGAAAACCAAATTCATTTATTTTGAGATGCTACTGCATTACCTCACACGATTTTTCAGACACTGAATCCCCTACGCAAGCCACAACTTCCACTGGAGTTCCACAAGTTTCTGCCTTGGTACATAGGCAATGAGATTGTAACACCCCTCAGCAGATTCAAGGGAATTTTGGGTTGGGCACTGAAACATTTCTGTACCCCAGATGGTATCTTACAGGCAATCATCAGGTTTCAAATCTGGCATGACATCAAGGTGATCAGGATTCACACCCCACAAAGCTAGTGCTCCCTGACAGCCACAGTTCATAAACAATATCTCACTCTTCACTCTCAGTAAATATTTCCAAAGGTAGTTTTAGAAGCAATCATATTCCAAACATGATTGAAACTACCCTACAGTTCTAGGATGTGTTTCTACATCAGTGATCAATTGCATGGCACCTCCAGAGTGCCCAGATAAAGGAACATGATACAAAATGTGAGGCTGCTGTGTTTAATTTATTACCTCATCACAAACCTCAAACCTTATCAGTGGCACTTGGAGCATGGCCCTTCTTGTCTTAATTAGGCTTGCTCAGAGTGTGAATGTGGCCCAAAGGGTTAAATCATCTAGCTGGTATATCAGGTAAGCAATTTGACAAAGATTAATCAGGTCAAAATTAAGATAGAGAGGTTTTCCATCATTGTTAGTGTAAGGCTGGTTGACAATACTTGTGAGGGACAGTTAATTTCTTCTGAAGATTTTGGTGTGGTAATGAACAGCCTTCCCAGTGTGATACCTAACAAATGATGGCACCTGTAGAACAGCTTTTTAGAATGGGTTTGTTGAACCCAATTTTTGTGCCTTAATCCATAATATTTCAAAACTCTATGGCAGGTTAAGTTCTATGATCAAACAGATTTCCAGTTGTTCCAGTACTTGTTACCCTCACCACAAAGGCAAAGAAGGCAAAAAGCAGTTGCCTTATGTTTTCACAACTTACAGTGTGCTTGACATTCATTCAGTCTACCCATCTTGTTTCTAATCCTAAAATATCCAGCTTTAAAAGAGGGTATTTTGCAGATTTTTACAACTTTATAACATCTGCAGCAAATATTGTGGGAATGCTTTAACCTAAGTTCCAAAATTATACATGATTTAATAAGAGAGTTATTTATGTTGGTTAAACAACAGTCAGCTATTGAAAACAGATTCATGGAGGATAAACAGCTCCAGTATGTGAACTGTTTCATTTTATTGCATTGTCCTTAAGTATATTTAAATATAAGTTATTAAATTAGTTTACTAAGCTAGCTTAGCCTTACAAATCTATATTTGGGGACTCTATATAGCATTTGATGGCAGAGTGCTGAGCCACCTATTAGCATTTTCAAATTAAGCTTTTTGAAGAGTAACTAATACGCAGAAACAGCAGCAGCATGAATGCTAAACAGTTATTAATGTGTTTATCTGAGTTTTCCTGTCTGTAATTACATTTATTTTTGCACTGCCATAGATGACAATTGACTGCAATGAGTTTGAAGCCTTCATGACTGTGGGTCCACCTAACACAGGTGTATGTTTATGCTCAAGTTTGCAGTACAGCCTAGATTTCATCAGTTTAGAACCAGAAAACTTATGGTCCTGAAAGACCTACAGTGTGATCTCTCTTTGTAAAATAATTTATTTTTGTGGATTCTGCTCCATGTAAACAGTTTTCTTTGCTATTTCAATGTAGTTTTTAAAAGCCACAGTAAAAGGCAGTTCCTGGTCCAGCATGCCAACAATCTAAACTATCAGAAATATACTGGATATAACATACAAACAGAAGATGAAACTAGTGAATATTAAGGTATCAACAATGAATTACTTTTTTACACACTGTTCTTTTGCATGCACTTTTCTGCAAGTACCTTGTCTGTAGATCAGTGAGCATGAAGATCATCTTTACAAAGCATTGCCGGCAGAAGAAAAATACAGAGTAAAGAAGAGTAGGGGAAACAAAGGAGAAAAAAATGATGTACAGCCATTAACAAGGGATCTCTCAGAGAATATATAAGAAGGCAGATGTCATGCATTTTTTAAAGTATATTTCCACCTGTTCTCTATTCCCCATCCTCACCCACAGCCCTGCATTCTTTCACCAGGGCAAAGGAGAGCTTAGCTGTGTAAACATCAGGGTTGGCAATTTCCCTTCAGTGTTCATTTTTCTGTGAGACAACATATTTCTTTCAGCAACGCTTGGTTCACTAATGGGAGAATGTGGCAAAATTTGGATAAGAAGGCATCCAAAGTTTATAGCCCATAGAGCCACCTCTTCCCACCACTCCCTGCCAGCCTCCTAGCAGATGTTGTTTTGCAGGTAGTGCCAGGGTCCAGCTGCTGCTCCTGTTGTAAAAAGGCATTCAGCTCACCTGCTGGAGACAGGAGCTTTGCTGTGACTACTTCTGCAGCCAGCTCATTTACTCTAACTAGAGCTATCCAATCTCTCTCTCTGGGTTAAGGGACCCAGGACCATAGGAGGTGCAGGTGCCTGACTGGATAATTGAGACCTGAGCTTGGCTAGACAGGAATTGCAGCCACCTGGTTTGCACACAGACACAGCTTTTCTCCTGCCAGGGAGGCAGGCTCAATGCAGGCTTCTGAGAAAACATCGTTTCATTAAGTGCCAAACACCCAGCAGTGCCACACTTCCCTCTTTGTTCTCTGCAATACAAAGCCAATGGTCTGATTTCTGTCTTTCCAGAGGCAAAGCTAATCATCTCTCAGTGGATCCATAGAGCTGCAACAAAACAACGTGTTGAGAATAGATATCAGACAAGGTAAGAGCGAAGAGAGGTACACTGATTCTTATTCCTCTGCAGCCATCCACAGGCACTGAGATCGTGCAGTTCTCTCCCAGAACAGAACTGAAGCTTATGTGGCATGGCCACAACAAACCGTGTGTGTTGAACCAAGCCTGACCCATGCCTATTAGGGTCATAAAAATAGAATAATTATAAGTAATCAGGTCGTGGACTAGTATCACTAAAATCTCTGGTACAACACCATGTGGAAGTTCTTGTTTAAAACTGACTCACACAAAAATGCATCTTGTATTCAAGCGATAACACAAACCTTCCTCCACAGCTCTTTCCTAGTTCCAACATGACCTTGTCATAAATTGTCAGACACGATGGGATCACTTAGTGACTGAGGACAGTAATGAGAAATCTGAAATTGTTTGGTAGGTTTACTAGAGTAGTAACAGAACACAGAAGAATACAGTAACACAAATCATAGAGCCTTATTGTCAGTACTGGAAAAATCAACTTTTATGTGACTAGCCCCACCTTTAAAAAAACAGTAACTTTTTCCACAAGTGAAATATTGGGTGATTCGGTTGTTGGGAGTGGGCTGAGGTCTGATATGCCTGGTTAGTCTTTGGTGGGTAATTCATTTGGATCCTGAACACCTAAACCAGATGTTTGTACTTAATAGGTCGGTAAGTCTCATAAGCAAGTCATTATTTTATAGTAGAATTGCATATTTCAACATCTCCCTCTCCTTTTCCACTACCAAGCAGACATAGTGTCACACATGCATACTTTTATCACTTGTGTGCAGCATACTGTAAGCATTTAATAGCTTCAAGAGTTGTATGTAGAAGACTGATGTAATTTTTCACAGTTTATGAGGGCTCTAACTGTAGGTTTATAGGATACAAGGGTTTAAGTATTCTATATCTGGGGCAGATTTGGAAATGAAACAAAAAAATCATGTTTGGAATATAATACACGTGTGACACAAATACCACAACAGTCATCTGTTAAGTCCTCCTCCTGACTAATTTGAGTTACGGTTGTATTAATTAAATTGCACTCACAGCTAGATACTCTACTGAGACTGTCTTTAACGTGAATCTGTAGTGAATTTATTGGGGTAAGTCTGAGTTCCAGGTCTTTTTTTTTCCAAATGTTCATTTTCTTTATGGAATTATTTTGGATTTACTCCAGTGTAATAGGGTAGGGTTTGGCCCATCATACTCTGTTTCAAAGATTCCAGTGTTTTCAACCATCGGGTTGCAAATTAACCTATGATATCCGTAATTTATTAAGAAATCTATTTACCAACTCAATTCAGATCTACATAAAATTAAGTAGAAAACAGTCAAGAATTGTATATTTGAAGCTTACCTAATCTATCTTGCCCCTTTTTCTCCGTTCTAGAAGCTGCCAACTCATGTTAAATAAAGCAGATTTTCCAGCTTGGCAGGGCAGAATTTGACCCCAAAGCTGCCACAAAGACAAAATAATTGCTATTCTTAATACCAAATGTATTTGTCTCTAAATGTTATATGGTAAAATGGAATTTTGAGTTATTTCTTTATTCAGAAAATATTGCAGAATCACAGAATTACCTTGGTTGGAAAAGACCTCAAGATCATTGAGTCCAACCATTAACCTAACACTGACAAGTCCTTAACTAAACCATGTCGCTAAGTACTATGACGGTATGTCTCTTAAAAGCCTCCAGGGATGGTGATACCAGTGCCCTGGGCAGCCTATTCCAATGCCTGATAATCATTTCGGTGAAGAAATTCTTCCTAACATCCAGTCTAAACCTCCCCTGGTGCAACTTGAAGTCATTGCCTCTTGTCCTTTCACTTGTAAGTTCATTGAACAGTCCAGTACCCACCACTTTACAACCTCCTTTAAGGTTGTCGTAGAGAGCGATGCAGAATCCAGACTTTTTGAATAAGGTTACCACCTCCTGATGAAATTACATTTAAAGACAAGTTTTAAAAATACAGTAATAGCCCATTAGTATGAAGGAACAGATCCTTTTAGATACATAATATAATTACATTTGGATATTTAAATCCAGTAATGTAACTGCAGTAGATAAACATTGTCTCATAGTATCAATAAATAGTTAAATGTTGAAACAAATATTACAGTAAATATGCAATAAATTAATTGGAATCTCCAAGTTCACCTCAAGTTAAACATGAGTGGTAACAATGCCTAATTGCCTAAATTTTTTCCCCAGTAAGATTCTATTTTGAGTTGCTCAGAACCTCGACATATTTCAGTTGTTCATGCTGAAGCATGTCTTGCTGTTTTCTTGCTTCAGGCTGAATTCTTCTAGATAATGTCTTCTTCAATGGTTCACTCATTTCCAGGGATAGTGATAAGATTACAACGGTGCTGTCCATATAAAAATGCTCTCAGTTTCTTCATGAAGGAATTCTTATATCTTTGCCGCTTGTAGCAGGGATGAGAATCTGCTCAGTAGGTTTCTCCCTACAAAAACTTGTGCCAATTAAAAAGTTGATGGAGACAGCCCTGGAAAGCACATTGATACATGTTCAGCACAGTCATCTGGAGCCTGGCAGCTAAATTCTCCTTGGATCCTCTGGGCCCTGAGCGTGCCTTATCCCCACACAGCTCCTGTGTGCTGGCCTAGGGGCAGAGCTGACAATGCTCCTGGTTCTAGCCCATCTATTGCACTGTATTATGTTTGTCTTAAAATGCCAACTTCTGAAGTCCTGCTGAGCTTAAGAGAATTTTAGTTGCCACTATTTTTTTAGAGGTTTCCAGCAATCACTATTACAATGAAAAGCCTGGAAACATGGTGTGAGTACATGCTGAAGTTTCAAAAAAAGATTTGAAAAAAACCTCAACAACCAAAAATCTAATAAAAAGAAGTGGGTTTTTTGGTCTTTTTTTTTTTTTTTTTTTTTTCATACACAGTCTTATGACTGTAAAGGCAGTGTCATGATTTGTTGTGGTTTGCCTCCTTATTTTTTAAATGCTTGTGGCAGAGAATACTGGAAATATGCATGTGCTTCCCTGGGAGAAGCACTGCAAGGGCTGGGGTAGTCTTGTCATGCAGTTGCTCCAGAACTGAAGACAGAAAGGGGTTTCTATGTAGGGAGCATGCCATGTATATAGGTGTCCAGACAGTAAGGAAGAAACAAATTGATTCAAAGGGAAAGAGAGACAAGGGACAAAATAGCATGTGTTAAGAGAGGTCAGAACAAGAAGCTGGGATTTAAACCAAAGCAGAAGGGAGCAGGAGAGGGCTGGGAAGCAGAAATGAACATGTCTATAGCTGGTGGTGAAATTGCTCCCTTTGGAAATTTGGGAAGAAAAGCAGCAATCCTGAGTCCCTCTGTAGTGCAATGAAACCCACTGCTGTGAAAACCGCTGCTAACATGGGTGGCTGCATGCTAGATCATAGCCTACCACTCAACCATGGACAACTCAGATGGCTGAGATGTTTGCTGACTTCTGAAGTTTCCAATCTTGTTGTGTGCCCTGCCATTGTGGATAGGCATTCCTTCCCCTACTCCTTCCCTCTGTCAGGTTAAAAAAACATGCAAAATAGAACCCAGAAAAACAAAGAAAAGTGGAAAATATCAGAATTAAGGCTGGTACAAATCAACTCTTTGGACATATTCATTATGGCAGTTTCTAATGACACTATTGCCCATTTCTTCCTCAGCATCCTTCATGTGATTACAGAACAGACAATGCCTGCTACACAGCTGGCTATTTTTTCTTAGATCAGTGTATTAAATACAGAATAAGTATTTAATCCTGCTCTTTGAATTCAATCCTACTGTAATCGCTATCATAGTGCTTCACAAATAATTATGATTTTCCTGAGGAAGTTCTCTTTCAATTTCTTATAGCTGGTGCTGTGATTGGCAGTAAGCAGCTGTGAGAAAGTTAATTAAAAACATTTGATCATCATCGTTTGAAGAACTCTGTAGCAGAAACAGAGATAAAAGCTAGTTCAATATTGGAGTGGTTTTCAGCTTCTGGTAGTACTAACATTGTCCTTTCTCTTCTTGAAAGCCTCTGTTTTATTCACTGACACCTTTCAGCTTCTGTAAAAATATATCAAGTGTTCCCACAAACAGACTCATGCAATAAATCAGGTGGCTAAAGCCCTGTAGACACAGGGCTAGCTCCTGCTCTTGGGATTTCTTTTTCCAGGTTGTGTTGGCACCGTGACTTCTGGCTCTGAGCCTGGCCATGCAGAGACACGTACGCCTCCCACCTCCCTCCTCTCAGGAGGATGTCATCAAGGCAACCTCTCAATGTCCAAGCATCTGGCATTATGGGAGAACAGCAATTGGTTGGATGGAAATAGCCCAGCCAGAGCTGGAATAACAGTCGGGTCTTGCCCTCATGAGTATGCTACATTCTGTGCACTTAATAGGTGTTGCAATTATCATTAAATTAAAGAATACCATAACATCTAAAAGTAGGTTGAATTCCTATCACTTAGGCAGCTTTAACCCCACCAATTTTTAACTTCTGAGTGCTTGACTTGCAATCTTAGCATTGCTGTAGTGTAGTTTTCTGGATGTAGCAGTCTCTGTGTATCTGAAAGTATGTTTCACGCTTCATTTGCCAGAAATGTTATGAGCTTTGAGTCAACATATTAGGAGCATGTATCTGTTTTCAGTGGCAAAAGGCCAACTTTTAATTTCACTTATTTGCCACTGGCTAAACTGTGTCATTTCCTAAACATTTCTTAATTTTTAAAATAAATGTCTAACCACTATTGCAATATAGTAAAACATACTTTTCAAAGGACCATAGGAGAGAATAGAAATACGTAGGTAGAGCATTATCTTTGGGGGAACCAGAGGTTTCTACTCCATTTTTATTTTGACAGCATAGGGTGAAAGTTTTTGTACATATTCCCCTCTGCTCCAATTCAAAAGTTTTTTTGGGGTTGGCACTATTTTGCTTTGAGAAGGATTCTATTTAATTGGCTTTACAGTTTTCTATTCATGATGTACAAGGTTACAGAACAAAAAAGCAGTGCAAACTGCAAGGTAGTTTGGGTAATCCTAGAAATATAGGTAATATGGATTAACAAGATTTGGCTATGATTGATAAAACATTTGGCTAAGGACAGATGATAATATTAAGAACTTGGATGACTTTACTTTTTCTCCAGCACATGGATTAAAAAGACTCCAACACTGTTCTTCAGCAGTGGCTATCATCTACATTCCCTATGCATACTGAAGAGGTTCACTTGTAGAGCATCTCTTTCTTTTTAGGAGAAAAGCTCCTCTAACATATTACAATTATTTTGGTGAATTCTCTGCAATATTGGGAGTTTATTGACAGCAGTGTGCATTTGCTCACAACAGTACAGTCTCTAGTTGATAGATCCATTTACAGTAAAATTACCCTTTCCAGAGGAACTGGGGACAGTTGTGATGAGAAAAAGAATGAGAATGAAATGTAATCTGTCATCAGACTGCAAATTAAAATCAGATTGTAAATGTAATCTGTAAACAGAACTTTTTTGGAATAGAGAGGAAAATACTACTGCTATACATGCACCAGATTTACACTGAGGGTTTTAGTATTCACCTGAATCTTACACCTTCAAGAAACAGACTTGCCTTCTTCATGAACGAATGTCTGGTTTATTGCTGACTTTGATTACTCTGGTACTCCCATCATCACCTGAGCAGACTTCAAACCCAGAAGGCACTCCCAATAAAAAAAAAAAACGAAACAGGGCTGTTTGACCTTCTCCAAGCTGACCTTTTAATTAATTTTAAGACATTTAGATTAATTTTTAATTAAGTATTCAATTACTTTAAAAATCTTAAGTCATCAAAAATACTGAATAGCTTCAAGGAAGACCCATTTCTGCTGTAAAAAGAAAAAAGGCACCACCACTCTGCAGTTAAGAAATATAGAACCATTTAAAATAACCAGAGAAATCGTCTTTTGTTTTCAGCATGGGAGGTAGCTTAAAGCTACAGAGCATTAAGGCATCAATAAAAGTGTCTAAGAGAGCAAATAATCATAATAAGTGATGTCAGCAATTCTTCATGACCTTCCAATTTTATAGCCTTTTATTTGAAATACATTAATAAAAGAACCCATAAATCAAGTTCTGGAATGTAATTAACATGCTCTTATATTGAAAAGTCCATTCTGTATCTCCACTGAAATTTCCATTTCATCGTTTAAATATCCATTGCATTAATTCAGACATACACCTCATGTTTTCATGCTATGGGAGAGAGACAATTCACTTTAAATATCCATTACAAGTATTTTTAGGTTCTGTTAAAAGCCCCAAGGAAATGTATATGATATGCACTTGAACACTAAATTAACTCATTAAGATAAGCACAATTTTGTTAGTGTTAAATCAATTTCTAGTAAAAGGCTGCTTTTTTATGCTGGTAATTTATGGAAAGATTTGACTGTTATAGCTCCCAGCAAATCCTTACTAGTGTGTCTGTAATCTCTCTATGCTGAAAGTATTATATATAGTTAAAAAAAGATGCTTAGGCATCATTTTTAGAGAATGTAACTGTACCTTAAGGCATTGTGGAATCTTCATCCTCAAGAATATCATTTTTCACTTTAGGGAACTTCCAAAGCAGTAAATGAAGTGGGGTCTCTCTTGTAATTTGCTAGTACTCTCTTGTCACACTGTAATGTGAACTTTCCCCTCAGAGGAAAAAGGGGTAACAGTGAGATGAACTACGGAGAAGATTCCATTAAAAGAGGGTGTTTTTAGGAACTGTATCACAGTTCTTTCCATTAATGTATATAATCTCAATTCTGTAGTGGTTCACACCAAATATGGACTGAATGCTTTCTGAAATAGCTATCAGATAAAATTTTTTACTTAAAATTTAAAGGCCGTGTTCTCAGTTACTATAAATCAGTATCACTCCATTTGCACAAACCTGCAGTTCCATAGCAGTATAAAACTTTTAGGTTGGAATTCATAGAATCACAGCATGGTTTTGGTTGAAAAGAGCTTTAAGATCATCAAGACCAGCCATTAACCTGGCTACAAAGCCTAGTGTTGAACTATATCTGTTAAGCACCACATCTACATGTCTTTTAAACACCTCCAGGAATGGTGATTCAAACACCTCCCTGGGTAGCCTGTTCCAGTATTTTATAACTCTTCCAGTGAGGAAGTTTTCTTCTAATATCCAATCTAAGCCTTCCCTGCCACAACTTTAGGACATGTCCTCTCATTCTACCACTTATTTCTAAAAAGACACCAACACCCACCTCCCTACAACCTCCTTTCAGGTAGCTGTAAATAACAATAAAGTCTCCTCTCAGCCTTCTTTTCTCCAGGCTGAACAACCCCAGTTCCTTCAGACAGTCCTCATAAGACTTGTGCTCCAGACCATTCACCAGGTTTGTTGTCCCTTTCTGGACACGCTCCAGAACCGCAATGTCCTTCTTGTAATGAGGGGCCCAAAACTGAACACAGTACTCGAGGTGCAGCCTCACCAGTGCTGAGTACAGGGAGACAATCACTTCCCTAGTCCTAATGGGCATGCTATTCCTGATACAAACCAGGATGCTGTTGTCCTTCTTTATCACCTGGACACACTGCTGGCTCATATCCATCTGGCTGTCAACCAGCACTCTCAGGTCCTTTTCTGCTGGGCAGTTTTCCAGCCACTCTTCCCCAAGCCTGGAACATTGCCTGGGATTGTTGTGACCAAAGTGCAGGACCCGGCACTTGACCTTGTTGAATCTCATACAATTGACCTTGGCCCATCGATCCAGCCTGTATTTATTGTGGTTCAGACTTCATTCTCAATCCTGTCCACGTCCCAGACATCCTTGCCATAGCAGTGTGGCTGAGAAATGATCTGCCACAGGTAGCTGACAAAACCTTTGACAGGGGAACTCCCTGAATTACTCCTTTGTGCAGATATCAGGGCAGATCAGCTTGGCCCAAGGTGGAGGGGATTCCAGCTTTGGCAAGGGCAGCCTGGATTTCAATCAGCTGAAGCCACAGTGGGACTGTACCTTTTATATATGTCACTGAAACTTACGACAAGCCTAAATTGCATTGGTTTTAGAGAAATTAACTTTGCCACCATAAGAATGGAGCAGTTTTCCAGGTAAGAGATTTTAAAATAACATATGATTTGTCTATGAAACACTGAGATCATTGTTTGCTTGAGACACTGAGCAGGGCAAGTAGATGCAACAGATCTTTTCAATGAAATTACATTTGATAACAGAAAACCGTAACTCCAGCTTCATGATTCCCTGATATTTTCAGCAAAAATAAAATAATAAAATAAAATAATAAAACAAAACAAATCAACTAAAAAACCCCATATCATGGACTTCTTCACTGCACAGATGTGCAGCAGACATGCAGGATAGTTGCTGAGGCTGCAATTACAGTCTGCTTTGTAGTAGGATCCTGATATGTGGCTACATCTACCCTGGCGAGTTGTGCAACCCAACATGAGCAGATCTGGAGAGTGAAACTGGGTGCCAAGGACCTGACTTCCAAACTATCTGCATTTGAGGAAGCAGGGGCATTGGTTCACATGAGTGGTATTCTAGCCGTGTGGAAAAAAAACAGTGAGTGGTGGGGGTGCATTAGTGCAGCTCCTGGAGCACGTTTTCTGGCTTGACTTAGCCCAAAAGATAGCCAGTCTGTGTGCTGGGTGAGCGAGCTGAAACACAGGCTGAAGGCAAGTGGGGATGAGTCTCCTCAGGAGTGCTGGCCTGATCCAAGTTAAAATGCTCCTAAAGATACACCCATATATGTTTAGGAATTCCCACTGTGATGGAGTAGATAACCCTTCCTGGGAAGATAAAGTCCATCAAGGAAACTGGTGGAAGTTGTATGTGTGGAGAAAGTGATACTGTATCTCAATTACTACTCCTTCACTTTTAGATACAAGGCAAAGTTCAGCTTTGATATGTGTAATTGCTTTTGTTAATGGTGTTTTTTCTTCATGGCCAAATGTTATATGAAGCCTTATATATCCTCTGGTTTATTTCAGGCATTTTGCCTGAGTAAAGTCTTTAGGATCGGGCTTATTGATTCTAAAATCTTAAGATCCTTTGGGAGACATAAATCATGACTGCATATAACTTGGCTGATTTAAGTGAAAGAAAATACATGTAAGAATGTGCACTTGTTAGAAAAATATGCTTAAAGATGTATTGAAAAAAATCAAGTCCTCTTGCACTGATGTCATCTACAAAGGTGGGGCTCTGCCTGTGAGGTACTTCAATGTTTTGTGGGTTCCTATAAAACTTGGCCAAGGAGCAAAGGCATTTCAGTTTAACAAGCTAATAAATAGTTTTGAATAACCCACCTTGTGTCTCATAACATTTGGAATTAAAACATAAAGTAAAGCCAAGGAAGACAGAATATAAAGAAATGCAAGGCTGCCCTCTGCCTCTTACACTGGAAGGGATGTAGGCAATAGTGATGGAAATGGTTGCATTTTGATGGATGTGATCCATCAGCTTTTCTGTTTTCTATCCTCTGTCTCAGTAAATGGGGCAGTATATTGTACTACATAAAATTAAAAATATATCCTGACACAAATTGAAGATCTATTAAACAAAAAAGTGCTGTGCAGAACATTTTTCAGGGAATTTCAAGATCTCCACAGGTATGTCAAGATGTTAATATCACAGGAGGAAATAATACTCTGTCCTGAGATCTAGCCTAGAATTGATAGAGTTGTTTTGCATTTAACATTTTGGATGGGGCTGGCCCTTTTCTAGGATTTTTTTAATATTCTTTTGGGATTAGAAGAAAGTCACATTGATGTCAGCATTACAGAGTGTGCAACTGCAAAACACCGTGTCAATGCCGTTGTGATCCAACCAGACTTTTGTAAAGTAGAAGAGAAAGTGAAAGAGGAGGAGAAAGGCCATGTTGGTGTAGGATGAAGACATTTTGGTGGCTAGACTCTGTATTTTACTGCTGGCACTTTGTATTAAATTAAATGACGTGATTTAGCCATAGAACAAGGGTAAGTGAAAGGAGCACTATATAAAAAAAAAATTATTGTTGGTATGTGCTACACCTTTAGGATTAATAAACCAGTGTTTAAGCTGATAAATGTTGGCTTTTATCCTGTATTTGAGAGACAATGTTTATTTGTGGCTAGTGCCTAGAGTAGGAGGAATAAGACAAGTAGAATATGCGTATAATATTATTCAATGGTAGCCCTAATTATACTGCAATTACTTTGATCTTTAACAACTTGTTTTCACTACTTTTGTTGGGAATCCTTAGGCTCTAGCATGTGGGATACAAGAAGTAAATTTAAAAGAGTAAACTTTAAATATGAGTTTTATACATGAAGTATCATGCCATGGATAACATCTGCTTTTTAGCTTCAAAATGCACAAGCCTGAATCCACACATAGAATTTCAACCAGTTCTTGTTCTAGTTCATGTAAGAGCACATGAGCACTATTTGACCACTGGGGGCCATTATGCAGGTTGAAACCACAAATCTTTAGGTGTTTGCCATCTTTAGTAGTACCTGAGTGCCCCAACTTAAGGTAGAGAATTAAGCATGTTGCAAATGCAAATCACATGGGTAGCATTTGGAAAATAATTACAATAAGTATTTTGGTGGAAATAATCCAAGAAAAGCTTTGGCAAAGTGAGCTCTGAAGTATATTTCATCTGTGTTTACATTTTTAACGCTAAAATACAAAGTTTATGTTGTTCCCCTTTAATGTACCTGGGAAATGAAGGATATTTTTCTCTTCTATTTTAAAAAAAAAAATTTAAAAAACGATTGAAAATACATGTTAAACTGCTAGTTTAAGGGTGTGTTTTTATCTTGTTTGGCACAGTAATTTTTAATAACATTAATAAGAGGCATACAGACTGGAAGAATAAATCCACCTGGGCTTGTGTGTCAGAGGAAGGTGGTCTGAGCTGGGCATACGTCTTGGTCTACATGGAACTGATCCAAGCACGCCTTGTATCTGATATGCACAAGGACCTCAGTCACAGTCTTCGCTTTCACATTGCCAGTTAGTCCCTGCATAAATAATTAAGAATTTTTTGTTACTTAACTGTATGTACTTCAGAAATACGTAATATCCATTTATTAACCTTTCCAGATTAATTTTCACAGTGGAAAACATGGAAAAAAGTACCTGCCAAAGCCTGCCTTTGTTGATATATTACAAACACAAAGCCCAGAAGAACATGAGATCTCAGATTAAGGTGTTATTATTTGTATTTATCTCTCTCTTAGAGAAGCACATACAACTTTCAGACATGGATAAGGGCCTTATTGTATTAAGCTCTGGACATAGCCCCAGACTTTACCCTGGAGGGACCTGTAGGCCTTCCTTGTGTCCCAGCCACTCACTAGTTCCTTCCAGTGACTCAGGCTACACAAGCACCGCCCAGTCAGTTTCCCTCCTGCTGTCCAAATAAATATCAATAAAGTTAGGGGAACAATGGACAACTTCAGCTAGTGGCATAAAGTAAGGCAGCTTCTTAGCCAGAATAAACTGAGATGGACCATAAACATAGCTTGAAGTTCTGTTTAGCTGATGAGTTTAGAAGAACAGTCAATTTTTTGACTGCTGTCTTGCTTAGTAAAGAGCACTACAGCAGAGCAGCAGGGATTTAAACAGAATAGAGGGGTGCCTGACTGGAGTTTTCCTGTGAATGCACAAATGTATGTAAAAGACAGCAGATGATCAGGAGGATGGGTTCAGTCTCTTTTCCACAGTGTCCAGTAACAGAACAAGGGGCAATGGGCAGCAGCTGGAGCATAGGAGGTTCAAGTTAAACATAAGGAAAAACTTACTTACTGTGAGAGTAACAGAGCACTGGAACAGGCTGCCTAGAGAGGCTGTAGAGTCTACTTTTCTGCAGGAGTCCCTGTGTGATCTAGTATAGGTGATCCTGCTCCTGCAGGGGAGGTTGGATTAGATGATCTTCAGAGGTCCCTTTCAACCCTGACAATTCTGTGATGGCTATTGAGGCTGGCAAGGCTGGCTTAGCCAAGACGGATGTCAGACATGGGATAACCCAGTAGAGGACAAGTGGTGCAGGAAGGCAGTTGTGACTGCCAGAGTCAGTAGGCTTACCAACACAAAGTGGAAGGAGATAATCACAAACTATAAAGATGATCCCAGAGGTGGTGCTTTGAGATTATGGTAGCTGAGGTCATTACCTTCTGTACCAGTTAGCCGCCACAAACAGATTCGTGTGTGACCTAAGCAGGTACACTTTACACCTACAGCAGGTGAAACAACAAGATAGATCCAGACATGGTCACAGTCACTGGGATTAAAAACATCACAAGGGGCCGCACTGAGGTTGGTAAGCACAGACCAGGAGGCAACAACACAAATTACATTATTCAAATAAATTAAAACAAAAGTAAACAGAAGTAACTTCATGTTGTGAACTAGTAGGGGTATTAGCTCTTACTCCAAGTGCACCCTGCCTCTGTTAAAACACGGTTAACCATAAGGTAAAATAATTAAAGCTCAGTGACCAAAAGTCCATCCTTGAGCATTTCATTATGATCATTAAGTCAAAAATAGCAAAACAATTACAGTAGAGGTTTCGAAAAAGGGGCACAATTTTATTCCACAAGAGTAATCATCTTCTAATGAACACTTGAATTCTGAATACAATTTAAAAAATCATAAAAGCACCCTCCCCTTAATTCTGTAGACTTTGCCATGGCAGATCACATACATACTGAAGTGCAAAACATTCCGAAAAGGGTCTGGAAAGTTCACTCATAAGTCCTAGAATCGAATACTATCTCAATGGCTTAAGGCTTGCAGCAAACGCAAACCTCCTCCAGTGTCAGCAGTGGGAAAACTGTATTACATGTAAATTAAATATAAGATTTGCAAACTGAGAGCAGCTGATTAGACTCCTAGTCCTCAAGCTTAGCTTGGTTTCAGCTCTGCATGTATTCAAAGTACCAAACTGTCAGTTAAAGAATCTGATCCTAACCATCATGGCTCAATGTTCTGAAGAGAAACCTCAGTCTATGTGGTCCCCTGCTACCAAAGTCTCACAGTACAAACCTGAGGCTTCACCCCTTCATTTTACAGGGTCTCTAGGACACAAAATGACAGGACTGCCACCTCTGAACATGGGAAGAGAAAGAGACTCTCATGGCTTCTCCAGAAAATAGGACTTCTACTAAGGTAAAGGAAATTTTATCTTTCTTATTTTTAGATGGAAAAATTCTCTGGCAAAAGCCTGCTTTTAGCAGAGGTTCCTGTAAAGGTGGGTCCACACCACTGGTAAAAACAGCATGCAGATTCCTGTCTAATCTAGCTTTCTGGATACTTTATAAAAAGTTTTTGCGAAGCTTAATAACAATAACCCTGAGGATCCTTGGATGCCCACATGGCCTATAACCACATTTCTAGTTAGCTTGTTGGTGTATCCTGAAGACATTGGGAATTTTTGGGACTTCATTGTTACCAACAGCCTCACTAAACAGTAAATCCAGCCACACCAAGAGCTGTGTTGAACTCCTGTCATTGATTTTTTCTACTAAAAGACCATTGCTAAAGGACATCCAACAGATAATTTAAAAAAATTCTGTTCCACTCTGTGCTCCAGCATGCCTCATATTTTACTCCGTCATGTTGTGTGCTTACCTTGCAAAGTAGCTAGCATATTCCCTCAAGGCTGCCGGGTCTGCTCTTTCTCAAACATTTTTAAGTTTTCCCTTTTGTTTCAAGTAACCTGGAATTTTTGACCAACACTAGAAACTCATCTTGGAGGATATGGTGTACTTTAAGGGGGTGTAAAAAAAGTTTAAGATTATACCAGTGTTGATGATAAATACAAGCACGAGGGACATAGATGACACTAACTCCCTACTTTCATCATCCTCTGGGAAAATAAGAGGACAGCAAGGTCATATCCCTAAAATAATTCAGAGCTATTTGGCACTTTTTGAAGTAATGCATTACTCAGTAAATTGATTTTCTTCACTATCGATTTTGAGCAACAGGCACTTGTGGAATCTTCCCCATATTTCAGGAAAGGAGCTTAATTTCATCTTTACACCGTGAGCATGTCATAAGAATATCTGTGACAGCAAAATCAGATGGACTCACACTATGTGAGATAAATGGTATGTTTAAAAGCCCTTTGAAACAGATTTCTGTCATAAACAAACTGCTCCCACTGGGCTAAATTTTGAATGCACATATATAATGTTACAGAAAGAACAACCACACAAGCTCTCTTACTGACTGATGGGTACACTTTTTATTTACTCCATGTACAGTTTATAGGAAATTCAACAGGAATGAAAACGTGTTTTTAAGTTGCCAATTGCTAATATGATTTCGTGCTTAGAATCATACCTCAATCTCCCTTATAAATTAAAAGCATCACAGATAATTTATCTAACACACTTGGCAAGCTTTTTCTTTCTGTCAGTTTAGATATAGTATTAAAAATCAACTTGAAATAATAGAATGGTTTATGAAATGCAGCTACTGTCTGTTCTACATTTTCATTTTTAAGTAAACTTGTGCCAAAA
Organism: Hemiprocne comata; assembly: GCA_020745705.1. Classification (NCBI taxonomy): domain Eukaryota; kingdom Metazoa; phylum Chordata; class Aves; order Apodiformes; family Apodidae; genus Hemiprocne; species Hemiprocne comata. The sequence goes on along the minus strand of CM036587.1, from coordinate 129,076,623 downwards.
AGAAAGTTCACACAGAGCCAGAAAGTCTGTATGAAATCATTTACTACCCCCCAAAAATGCACCAAAGAGAAATTAAGTTCTGAACTTTCACTAATCTCTAATAGGGTTCCCTACAAGAAAAAGTTTATTGTTCATGGGCCAACACTAAAAATGTGATTAATTTCAATTTGTGAAATATGCTTTGATCATATTTTTTATGTATTTGAATGAAGGTGTAATTGGGGTGGAGTGGCTGGAGAGAAGAAAGGCAGTAGGTAACTTGCAAGACTGGATGCCGTGACTTTGCATGCACTAACATTGATTGCAATAAATCTTTTCTACTTCAAATCAGACATTCCAGTGCTCTATCACTGATCAAATTCAGACCTCAAAAGGCTGCAGCCAGAAAGCCTGGTTTCAATCCACCATTGGAATGGGGGCACGGGTGAAGGGAGGAAAAAATGAGCTAAACTAAAGATGATGAGATCAGCTTTTAAAGTGCAACATAGTGTATTTTTATTGTGGTTTAAAATATTTAAATGTATACATCCAAGATGTCGACTGTCACGTTCAGAGAGACAGTATGAGGTTGTTCTATCCCTGGTTAGTGAAAGTGGCTCAGTAACATAAAGGCAAAATAGGGGTTTGGAATAAAATTATATTAAAAAAAGAAAGAGGTAATTGATTCAAACTATATCCTGAGAAAACTCAGAAATTACCAAACCAGTCCAGACTTCAGACTGTTCCTCTCAAAGTCCAAAACAAGCAAAGGCTGCAGAACTGCAGCAAAGCTTCAGCAAATTTTGATTGCTTCAGCACTGGCATGTTGACAGTGTACAGCTGCACAGCACAGGTGGGCAAATCTTTGTCTGTAGGGCACTTGGAGGGACTGCTGAATTATGGTGCTGTCCTGGGACTGGTGGTTCAGTAATGATTGTGCAAGATACATAATCAATGTTAATAAGACATAAAGTATGTAAATACCATTGCATTTTCCATTACATGTCTGATTTTAATGGTCAGGTACTTCAAGGAGATCACAAGGGTTAGATTACAAAAATAATGTAAATTAAGGTGGTCCAAAATACCACACCTTTGATGATGTCAGTCTTAATGGAGTTGGGGCTAGCATTCAGATCATAAATTAGGTGGGAACTGAATGACCTGACACAGGTTTAACCTATACCTCCTACCTGTGTGTCAGCCTCCGTTAACCAATTTAAAGGACAGGGACTTGCAAAGATAAAAAAGATCTCCACAAGCCTCTACCAGCCCAAGAAAACTTTGCTCTGAGACCAACTTTATCATGACCAGCAGAATCCAACAAGCATGCAATAACTACTACCCTCTTAAAACTACAATTGTAAAAACATTAAAAAGCAATGTGATATTGTTGAACTCATTTGGTTTGGAGATGTTTGCATACTGTGAATGTAACTAATGATAATTTTGTATAGTGACAGATTAAAGCCAAGTCCCATTTAGTGCCTGCAAATGCTCCATAGTAACAGCATCCTAAATAACCATTTTCAGAGCACTAGGTTTGATGTTATTTACTCTCCTTGTTTGAATTCATTCTTCTCAGCTCTGGCATTGTTGTGAAGCACAAGCAAACTTCATAACTGGTTTCTGGTCTCCTCCCTGTCCTGGCTCCTGGACCGGGAAGAGTGATGTTCTCCGAGCCACCACATCGCAGAATAATGAGCAGCAACAGGGCTAATGTCAGCAGGACTTGGAGTCCAGTTTTTTTATAAAAAAGACAGGTTGTTTCCATAATAAAAGGTACTGAGAAGTGAGGAGAAAGGAGGGAAATGAGGAGGAAGAAAGGAATTTCTGAGGTTTGGGTCTTGGAGCCAAAAGAATGTTTGCCTTGTTGGCCACGGCAGGTTCTCTGCTAGACCCTGACATTTTGCTCAGTCCAGGTCTCATTTGGTTTTAGTTTGTGAGTGAGACTTTATCATTCACAAAAGTTTTCCTGTTTTTAACCACAGAGATTTTTCAAGATCATACAGAGAAATTGTAAGAAATCATTTAGAAAGCATGGCAAAGAAAGCAGGGAGCAAGATAGAGAGGGAAAAACAAAACTCAGAATAAACCAAGCAGAAGTATACTGCTCACTGCTTTCAAACCTATATAAAAAGAGCAGTTCATAAAAACATAGATCTAAGTCACTGCTGTAAATGCAATGTTTGAAGGGGGTTGTACTGCTGTGACAGGTACAACTTCAAGTCTATAGTAGGAAAAAGCCTGGTTCCAGCGTTACTTAGGAAAAATGTCATGTCCAGCACATATTAAATTGTACAAAAAATACAGCAGTTTATCATAACTGACACATATTTCTGAGGATGTTGAGTGGAAAGAAGTTTAAAATACAACAGCTGAATGCCATTACCACCTGAACATAGCTCATTTTTTTTTAGCAAAATTGCTTTTAAATGTATATGTCTTCAATATCAAATTAAATACATCTTTTAGAAGTTTATATTTATAGTGTCACTACCAGCTATAACATTCTTTTCGCAGAGCGACAACGACTACAGCCCTTTCCAGCACATTGGTAAATCACAGGACATTGCTCTAAAAGGGGCAAATGAGATTTGAGGTGTCTAATTGTTACAAAAGTGTAATTTTATTAGCTCAGTTATATCCAATATGTAATACAGTTATATGAAAGCAATCAGCTCCATTAACATGCCCTTTCTCTCTGATACAATTTGTGATAGGCTTCCCACACCTACAGTGCTATATACAATAAGTAATTCACAGAAGTCATTTAAATAGTTGCATGGTGTGGACCCCCCGTGAAACCGAACAGATGCCTTAGATGTGCATAACAAATAAGGAAATCAACCATCAGACAAATGGAGATTACTTCCATCACAGAAATCACAAAATAGTTCTGAGGACCAAATATTTCTGGATTTGGAACAGACCAGCCTGCACCCGATAACGAAGCAAACGACACAAGCCCACTTTCCTTCCAACTATGTAGGCTGTAATTGGTACTATCACAAATCCAAGGAGCAGTGCATAAATATTTCCAGAAAATACACTTATTCCAAATATGCTTCCTAATGATGCTTATTTCTTCCTGTTTATGAAAGCATTATCTATTTTTTACATAGGAAGATAAACTAAACTAGCTCCACTGCTTTCCCCTTTTTGGAGTACCAAGTCTTAGCAATTAATTTTAAACAGAAGACACTGTGGGATATTTCTTTGGTATTTCTTTGTCAGGGATTTGGTGGAAAGAAGGAAAACTTCTTCTGCCGTTAATAGGATTACAATATCAGGCTTGCAGTGACTATATGGTCACATGTAAGGGACTTGGCTATATAAAGAAATTTATCATTATTCAACAATCAAATTAAATGTATTTTTCTCCTTTTTTAAGAGTAATTGCATTTTATAGCAGAATATAGGCCTCCCCCTGAAACTGATTTAATGAGGATATCAGGGCATTGAACCTAGGCACAGCTCTATCCAGGTAACTGGGCCTCTGACCCACCCATGTGTGATAACCAGAAAGATGTTTTCTGCATGGTTCAACCTGCACAGCACGACTGGCAACTCCTGAGCCTGTTGGCCAGCAAAATTCTGCACCTATATAAGGCCAGTAGTCTGTGATCAAATTATAATAGGAAAATACACTTTTAACCTGTGCTGTGTTTGAAGATCTGCAAAGGTTTGGGGGCTGACTTAAGACAGCCATGTAATTTAATGCATGCTATATCATATAGAGCACATACAAACAGGACCCCCAGGCACAAAATGGCAAAAGAAAGAGAGGAAGGGAGGAAGGGAGGGAAGGAGACAGGAAGGAAGGCATATAACTGTCCTTTTGCCCTCTCTGGAGACCGTGGGAAGCTTACTCCACACTCTGGATACCATTCCAGAATCAGGCTTCCAAAAGCTGGCATTTCATCCACTAATTACAAGGATCTTCAAATCAATATCAGACTTGTTCCTGAGCAAGATTATGCATGCACAGGTACAGAGCAATGCTATGTGATGAAAGGCACTGGATGTGCAATGTTGCAGTGGACTAAATAATAGCTCTGTATTCTTTACTAGAAGAGCTAAATTGCCTTTCTGAAGAACATCTCAAAAATACTAATATCCTTATTATAGGAATTGTTTTTTTACAGTGGACTAAATGAGTCAGTGACACTTGACTTAATGTAAGATCTAGAAATTTAGAAGGTTGAATATGTCACCAAGTGACTATCAGTAGTCACAACTGATCTGGACAACAGTGTGATCTAGAAATGTCATTTAGAAATATGTACACTGTTAATTACTAAAGTTTGCATTATCAGAGCTGTTCTTCTGGCTCAGTGAGAACACATGGCAGGAGGCCAGTGGTACAGAATTGTCCTGGTTTGAGCCAGGATGAAGCCAATTTTCTTTTTACTGACTTTTTTTAATTCAGTGAACTCTCTTTTAAGCAGCACACTTCCTGAAACTAGCAGCAAGTTTTCCAGCTGGTGGACTGCTAATGCCTGAATGTTTAGAGTTACTGCTGAGAGACCAAGGACACTTTGCTCGGCTTGTTGAATCTGCTGCTTTGGACACTAAAGGGGCAGGAGAGCTGTATTTACAACCCTCCCGTAGGGAGAAGTGGACTAGACAGATGACAAAATTGGCCAAACAGATTATTCCATCCCATATATATATGTCACACTTGGTATAAATTCAAGGATCACAGAAGTCAAAGTCCTTCTTTTTTCTTCTTCCTCTCTTCCGCCTATGGCAGGCATCCAGGGAGGACTCCGTCTATCCATCTCCTTTGATCCCTAAGGCCGTGCATTCCTGACCTGTATAACTCTCCCCTCAGCTCCTGTCTGCCTTGCCGCTACCTCCGGTAGCGCTCTGGGACCTTGTTGAGACTGTCTGCAGCTAAGGAGAGAGCTGTGGCTGTTACCAGGGCTGTTGGGAGGCGATAAGGGTTTTGCACATTCCTGGCACTGAAATGCCACATCTACACATTTTTTTTAATACCTCCAGGGATGGTAACTCAACCACTTTCTTGGGCAGGCTGTTCCAGTGCCTGACTACTCTTTCAGTAAAGAAATTCTTTCTAATGTCAAATCTAAACCTCCCTTGGTGCAGCTTTAGGCCGTTTCCTCTAGTCCTATTGTTATTTAGTAGGGAGAAGAGGCCAACGGCTGCCTCACTACAATCTCCTTTCAGGTAGTTGTAGAGGGCAACAGGGTCTCTCCTCAGCCTCCTCCAAACTAAACAATCCTAGTTCCCTTAGCCTCTCCTCATAGTACTTGCTCTCTAGACCCTTCACCAGTTTGGTTGCTCTTCTCTGGACATGTGCCAGCACCTCAATGTCCTTCTTTGGAAAAAATCCTAATTACAGAATATTCCTGTATGAACATGCACAGTCTTTTCAAAAATGTAGGATGCAAAAGTGAGTGGCCACAAACCCGTTCAAGTGTGTGTCCTCACCACTAGAGCACTAACTACACTTACACAGCTCTTTTGCCCAGTAGGGCAGTTACACATTTCACAAAATGTCAGTAATGACAAGCCTAAAGTAAAACCAATTTAAAAAAAAAAATGCTTATGAATCCTCCAGTCTGAAACACTCGAGATGCTGGAAATTCATATCCAAAACATTGTTCTGAAGCAAGAAGAGTGAAACCACACCGTCGTCTTTCTGTAGGAAGTATCTTAAACACCAGAGTGAGTTAGAGAGTGAAAGTAACCATTTGTCTCATTTTTTGAAAGATCTTGATTTTGAGGACTAGGACACCTTTTGAATTTGGAGCCATTCAATAGGGAGGATAGTTGTTTTTTTCTGCTGAGGACCTTGCTGGATTTAGCATCTATCTCTGCTAAAATCTATCCATTGGTTTTCTGTCTGAAAAGATACAGGACATTTAGTGTTAGTAGTTAGAGCTGTTAAATTCAAGATTTATGTGCAGACTCAACAAAGTGGGGCCTGTGTGATTAACTCAGTATGTTTTGGGTATGAAAATGAGATTCTATTAGTGCTGAGATAATCTACACATGCATTTAGTGACATTATCACGAATCTGTGCATTTGGATTAAATTGCTTCAGTGTCCATGTGTAGTCAGAAACTCACCTAGCAATTTTTATTCCCTTTTTGCCTGAAAGGACAGAAATGATAGAAAAAAAAACCCAAAACACAATCACAAAAGAGAGGATAAGAATGAGTTTTTTCTCCCTAAACAGTGGTGCTGAGGGGAAAAGCATATGAAAAATCTTCTTGCATAGGGTTTGACCCCATATCCAGATCTCTCGTTGCTCTCAGTTGAAGTAGGAATATGTAGCACAGAGATTAAAAAAAAAAAAAAGACAAAAGACAAAACTTGATTTTAACATAGCTGAAATATGGCAATAATTTTGCTGTGATGACTACAACTTCACTTGGCAAATGCTAGTATTCATGTCAAAATTGAGGAATAGCAGTTTCAATGCTGGTTTGTGTTGCTAATGTTCTAGTTTTGATAAAATGCCTATGTTCTGTACAGGAAAAATGTCTGAACTATTAAACTTTGTTATTTCAGAATACAGTGTAAGTATGAATGAAGGTGCTTGATGAGGTTATTTAACCAATGTCCACATCAGACTCGAGACAAACCTTTTTTAATTAGCTGTCAAGTTAGGGTAGATATACTTTTGATATTTTCACAAGCAAAGGTCATTGAAAGTCTACTATGATCTCTATGGGATTTTATTGATAATGGGTTGGAAAAGAAGTGGTGCTGTAATCCAGCCAAGTTCCATAGGGAATTCAATAACGTATTAAAAAATATTTCATACAGTGATTCATAATATAGCTATTTTCCATAGCTTCTAGGTGAACAATAAGAGATGCCACTAACTCTAACAACTATGTTGGCTCAACTTAAGAATAATCTTTTTATCTAATCTATTATTGATTATTCAGATGTTGTAATTAATAAAAGGTTAAATCACTAAATGGTTTAACATAATGTGAAACACAATATAGTCCATATGGTCTCTTCTTTAAGATCAAACAGGAATGCACAAGTGCTTTGCTGTGAAGCTGGTTGCACTGTCAGTATATTTTATGTTTAGACTGTGAGTAGGAAAGTATTTTTGAAAACAGATCTCATTTAGATTACAAACACTGTCATATTTTGACATTTGAATGGATTGATTTGTCAGTGCTAAAATGCTAATGTAATGTAATTAGCAGTATACAGCAAAGTGATGGCAATGCTCATCCTTTCTTATGTTACAGAAATGCAGTTTACTTTAGTTTGGGGTTATACTGGTTTATGCCCTAAGGACCTCGGTCACCAAATGGAGGGAGCCCTTAAAATGAGGCAGGCTAAAGCCAGGAACTGTTCTGCATTCTTTAAATCACATGGCATTCATCTAGTGGTTATCATTTTGGAATAATATAGCACCAGCTGAGCCAACAGCACATATGGTATCAGCTGATTTGATCTGTGGAAAATTTCAAAATGTATACAGAAAAAAGCAAAAATCTAATCTTTAGCCTTAATGGAATTTAATTCAGCATTTTAACATTCATATCTAACTGGAGAATATGCTAAGATAACATTTTTCAAGTATTGTTACTCTCAGCACAGAAATGTAAATACTAAATTTATATGGTTTTAATGCTTTTAAAGATTTGCATTCAACTGTTCATTCATATATACATTTTAGCAATGCACAAATCCAAAAGAGAGTTTTTCAATTGATAAAGATACCAATGGATAATGCTACTATAAATTTCTCAGCTTCAACCTTAATTATTATTGAAGCCATACTGCACTCCATGTATCATTTGATTCTGTTCCCCACACAGCCATGCAAAGATTTTCTAATATAAATATACGTAGATGGGAGATACAATGAAAGATACATGGTCAGGTCTACTAAAACCATACTTCAACAGGATCTAGGGTTGTACACCTGTTAAAATCAGCACAGATATGTTGGGCACTGTACTTGTGAGAAACAAAAAGGCCACATCATTAAATGCAGTGACCTTCTCTCAATTACCGTGAAAAAGCATAAGCAAAATTTGACCAAATACTATTCTTCAAACTTACCTATGACAGGGAAAGACTATTTCTGTTGTGCATCTCAGATAACATTTATTGGGCATTAAGAACTACTCATTTAGTGGTTTAAATCAATCAGAATATGAATAGGAAAATAAAGAAACTCATACATCAGGGAAATGAGATTAATACTGGATCCCTGATAAAAAGTAAACTTATCAGACCATGACTTCTTTTCTCTAGATGTTCTTGATTAACATCTGTCTTTATACAACCTAACTCATTACAGCATCAAGTTGTGCCTGTTTAACAGCATGCTCATGTGCAGGTGCTGCTGGTAACCAAAGTCAAACCAGTCACGGGAGGTTCCCATGATGAGCAGTTATTCTCCTCTTCAAGTCTGTTTTCTCCTTTGCTGTGAAAGATGAGTTACTATTAAACCCAGTGTAGAGTCCCAAAATGAATAACTGTCTCAAAACAGCCTCCCTGACAAACTGGACATTGTGCTTTGGTGGGGTCCTCATTAGATAAGCCACCTGGACCCTGTTCTTGCAAGGAGAGCCCCGTGTTCAATAACCACCCCGATAAATGGGACAGCATCCTTACTTGATAAGGAATGGTGGCCAGCAGGAGAAGCCTCACAGAGGTACATTGCCATCTTGCAAAAGACCACTTTCCTTGTTTAGGGACAGAGTGCATGTGTGAAAATAAAGGTCATTTCTCAGTCAACCCAGATCGGAGGGGGCTGGGGGGGTGGAACAAGTGATCACCTGGACCCCTGTGCGCCACTGACTCATTCCCAAAACATTCCCGAATCCAACACTGAGTCTGTGCAAAGTATGCTGAGCCTCACTGGGAGCGGCAGGGCCCAAAACCATACAAGAGACAGACTCAAAATGCTGGAGGTGTGAGCCCACCATCCAAGGACCACAATGTCATGCCAAGACCATCCCTGGATCTAAGGGTGGTGATATCTTTCCTATCTCCTCTTCCTTCATCTCTCTCTCTCTGTCTTTCTTCATCTCCCTCTCTGTCTCACTCATTCTGTTTCTAATCTTATTCTTGGCACATAAGGGTAACATCATTTCTAATTTTGATAAGTTTTTTCCAGTTGTAACCTGTTGTTTTGAGAGCACAATTTTGCTAAGTTCTGCTAGTAGTAATCTGTTGCTTTGAGATTTATATTGTTGTGTGTTTTTTGACAAGCTTTATAATCTTACTCAATTTTAAGTAAAGTAATGCTTTGTATAAGCCTGCTGGGTAATGGTCTTACTCTTAGAATACCATGTAGAGAATTCCAGAGGTTAATCTTGCCGAAAGGGTTGCTAAAAGACATTAACTAAGAGAGGAGGATTTGATCCAGCTGCACCTAGGCTCATATCTGAGAAGGAGTTTAAATAGCAAGGATGTCCAGTCCAAATTTCCCTGAGTCGACCCCCAACTCTGGGGAACTTTACCGTACCCACTTTGTGAGACGTGATATTTAATTCAGGCCCCCATCTCTGGGGAGTTGTGGCCACCTTGTGGGATGTGACACCAAGCATCTGAGAAGTCTGGTGTGGAGCATGGATACATACCCTTTGATACCCCCAATGCATTAGCATGGATTTACAAAGCAAAGAAGCAACTCAAGTAAGTGACTTCTTTTTGCCTTATGGTGTAGTTTTGCTTACTTTCCACTATAGACAATCAGTAAATTAGGAATTAATTTTGGCAACAGTAATTTCCTGCTTTATAATCACAACTGATAAAGTATGGACAAGTTCATTTAATCTAACACAAGCCATCCCTCTACCAAGTCGCTTGGAAAAGCTCTTATTTACAACCTTCACTGCTAATAGAAAACTGGTGGCAGAAGGGGATCAGGGATGCCTTCCCATTAGAGAAACACAAACAGAAACATCTGCTTTTCCTACTTGCTAATTTTAAAGAAGATAGTGCCATGCCAACATTTATTAAAAATAGATGGCATTAGCTTAAAGAAAAAAACAAACCCTGGAGATTTTCCAGAGACCCTTTTAGCTAATCTTTCAATGCACTGAGTGGGTGTACAGCTACATGAGCTGAGTTATTTAGCTAATTGGCAACTAGGTAAAGTAACTTCTTTCTTCCTTTCTGCATAAAGAGTCAAACAATTTTGGGCAGTTTATAAATGATCAGTGAAACATGCATTATATCTGACTTCAGATGTTCAGCTTGAAGGTTTTTTTAAGTATGAAGATCCAGAATTCTTATTCTCCTAAAAAGAGACACAAGCATGCTGTTGGTATACTTTTAATTACCACAACACAATTATTCCATTTTAGGCATTATACACAATAAATAAATTTACAATAATGTTTAGTAGTTTCTTCTCCATTCTCTTAGGTGGCATTGTGATCAACTCCCTTGGCATTTGAGAGAAACCTTTCCCTTTTTAGTTAGTCCTGACCACTAGTGAAATCTGAAAGCAAAAGGTATGAAATCCCACCAATGGAGAAATATCAAAGCTTTTTAAGTTTTAGTAGTACTGGTCTACAGGCTCCAGTTTGAAGTTTCTCATCACTTCAGTCTAAGAACCATATTTCCTTTACCAGTCAAGTTCCCTTTTTACTCTACTTTCATCAAAGGCAGTTAAAAGTGGCCCTACCTGATTGTAAAGGAGAGATGATTGCAAATAAACTAGAAATAAAAAAAGAAGTTCCTTTATTGGTTAATTTTTTTCACAGTAATGTCTGTTTCTGCAGCCAGTAAGCACTGTTGTTTAACATAGAGGGAGTCAGCATATAATACTTTTATACAGGCACATTTTTTGGCATACTTGGGTGGAACTTAAGATTCTTTTTCAAAACATAAATTATTGCTTGTCTGAAAAAGTACGTCAGGCAAGAATCATAGACTCATAGAATGGTTAGGGTTGGAAGGGACCTTAAAGATCACCAGGTTCCAACCTCCCTGCCATGAGCAGGGACACTTCACACTAGACCACGTTGCACAAAGCCTTATTCAACCTGGCCTTAAATTCCTCCAGGGGAGGGGGCATCCACAACCACACTAGGTAACCTATTCCAGTGCCTTACTACCCTCATGGTGAAGAATTTCTTCCTGATTTCTAACCTAAATCTCCCCTCTTTAAGCTTAAAACCGTTACCCCTTGTCCTATCACTACCCTCTCTGGTGAAAACCCCACCCCCAGCTTTCCTGTAGGCCCCCTTCAGGTACTGGAAGGCAGAATCACCTCCCTTGCCCTGCTGGCCATACTTGTTTTGATGCAGTCCAGGATGTGGTTGGCCCTCTGGGCTGCAAGCGTACACTGGCAGCTCCTGTCGAGCTTCTCATCTATTACCACCCTAAGTCCTTTTCCTCAGGACTGCTCTCTAGCCATTCTCCCCCCCCAGCCTGTATTTGTGCCTGGGGTTGCACTGACCCAGGTGCAGAACTTTGCACTTGGCCTTGTTGAACTTCATGAGGTTGGCATTGGCCCACCTCTCAAGCCTGTCAAGGTCCCTCTGGATGGCACCCCTTCCCTCTGAGGTGTGAACTACTCCACACAGCTTGGTATCATCAGCAAACTTGCTGAGGATACACTCAATCCCACTGTCCATGTTTCCAACAAAGATGTTAAACAACACTGGTCCCAGTACTGACTTCTGAGGAACACCATTCGTCACTTGCCTCCACTTGGGCACTGAACCATTGACCACAACTCTCTGGGTGCGGCCATCCAGCCAATTACTTATCCACCGAGTGGTTGATCTGTCAAATCCATGCTTTGTCAGTTTGGAGACCAGGATTTTGCGTGGGACAGTGTCAAATGCCTTGCACAAATCCAGGTAGATGAAATCAGTTGCTCTGCCTCTATCCACCATCTCTGTAGCCTTGTCATAGAAGGCCACCAAATTGGTCATGCATGATTTGCCCTTAGTGAAGCCATTTTAGGTCTCACTAATTACCTGCTTGTTTTCCATGTGCCTTAGCAGATTTTCCAGGAGGATCTGCTCCATGATTTTGCTGGGCACAGAGGTGAAACTGACCAGCCTGTAGTTCCCTGGGTCTTCTTTTTTCCCCCTTTTAAAAATAGGAGCTATGTTACGTTTTTTCCAATCAGCAGGAACCTCACCAGACTGCCATGACCTCTCAAATATGATGGACAGAGGCTTAGAAACTGCATCCGCCAGCTCCTTCAGGACCCCATCAGGTCCCATAGACTTGTGCACCTTCAGGTTTTTTAGATAGTCACAAACCTGTTCTCCTACAGCAGGGGTGCTTTGTTCTCCCAGTTCCTGCTTTCACCTGCTGTGGCCTTGCGATGAGGCTGGAGCACTTGCCAGAGAAGACTGATGCAAAGAAGTCATTGAGAACCTCAGCCTTCTCAATATCCTGCGTAGCTAGGTCTCCTGTTTCTTTCAGGAGAGGGCCTGATCCTAGCTGCTCAGACAACCTCTCTGTAACCCTCCCAGGGTACCTGCCCTACCTTCCACCCCCTTCCTTCTTAAGTTTGAGCTTTTCTAGGAACTGCTTGCTCATCCACACCAGCCTCCTGGAGTTTTTACCTGACTTTCTCTTAGTTGGGATGCATCACTCTTGGTCCTGGAGAAGGTAATCTTTAAATATCAGCCAGCTCTCCTGGGCCCCTCTACCCTCCAGGATGTTGTCTCTCTCAAGCAGATCCCTGCTTGAGAACAATGAATTCCCATCAGAATTTTTCTGAGGAAACATCTTCAGTATTATCACCATCATCATCAGCTGCAACATTTTTTTACCATCATAACAAACCGGATTGGGAAACCGATACAACTTAAGGGCTTGCCAGTGACAAAGCTATTGTAGCTACACTGACTTCTAATGAATGTGGCTCTTTTCTTTTTATGTAAAGACATAAGAAATGCACCTCAAATCCAACATCCCAAAATGTGGGCAGAACTCCTTAAAAATCTGTGTCACATACATTAATATGAAACAAAACATGAGTAACACTTTAAACACTCCATATTTACATGTCGTATATTTAGGAGTCTAAGGATACTGGCAAGTCCATGACAGGACTGAGGCACTTCTAATGAAAGTGCTCCATCCTTATAAATTTACTAAGTTTTTACTATTACAGATAATATTAGAGCAAATTGTTGTGAGTTGATGTGGCAGAAATGAATACACAAACAATGAGGTGTGTCTAAAGTATTTCACTGTGTTAAAAAAAAAAGAAAATAATAATAAGAAACACTGCCAAACAGATTAATTTATGGAAGTTAGACACATAAGTGTCCTGGAGAGATAAGGAGCAGGAATAGGGTAGTGCCATGCTAGACCTACTGTTTACGAACAGGGAAGGGCTGGTGGAAGATGTGGATGTTGGAGGTCATCTTGGGCACAGCAACCATGATATGATAGAATTTTCAATCTGTGGAGAATTTAGAAGGGTCGTCAGCAAAACCTCTACCTTGGACTTCTGGAGGGCTGACTTTGGTCTCTTCAGGATGCTGATTCAGAGAGTCCCTTGGGAAGCAGCCCTTAAAAACAAAGGAACACAGGAAGGCTGGGCTTACTTTAAGAATTAAATTCTGAAGGCACAGGGGCAGGCTGTCCCTGTGTGCTGAATAGGAGCCGGCGGGGAAGACCGGCCTGGTTGAACAGGGAACTATTACAAGAACTCAGTAATAAAAAAATAATGTATCATCTTTGGAAAAACGGGCAGGTTAATCAGGACATATTTAAGGATATTGTAAGGGCATGTAGAAAGAGAATTAGAGATGCAAAAGCTCAGCTAGAACTTAATCTGGCCATCTCTGTAAAGGATAATAAAAAATGCTTTTTTAAATACATTAATAAAAGGAGGGTCAAGGAAAACCTTAATTCCTTATTGGATGGGTGGGGAACTTAGTAATGGGGGACAGGGAAAAGGCTGAGGTATTTAACACCTTCTTTGCCTCAGTCTTTAACAAAAAGACTATCTACCCACAGGACAGATGGACTCCTGAGTTGGTAGACAGGGATGGGGAGCAGAATCCCCCTCCTGTAATTCAGGAGGAAGTACTTAGGGACCTGATGTGCCACTTAGATCCCAACAAGTCCATGGGTCCAGATGGGATTCACCCTAGGGTGATAAGGGAGCTGGCAGAAGAACTGGCTAAGCCGCTCTCCATCATTTATCACCAGTCCTGGCTCACTGGGGAGGTCCTAGATGACTGGAGGTTGGCCAATGTGACGCCCATTCACAAGAAGGCCGGAAGGAGGATCCAGAGAACTATAGACCTGTCAGCCTGACCTCTGTGCCTGGGAAGGTTATGGAACAGATCATCCTGAGTGCCATCAAGTGGCATGTGGAAGACAACCAGGGGATCAGGTCCAGCCAACAGGTGTTTAGGAAAGGAAGGTCCTGCCTGACCAATCTCATCTCCTTCTATGACTGGGTGACCTGCCTAGTGGATGAGGGGAAGGCTGTGGATGTGGTCTACCTTGACTTAAGCAAGGCCTTTGACACAGTCTCCCACAGCATCCTCCTGGAGAAGCTAGCAATCCATGGCTTCGACAGGTGCAGCCTTCGCTGGGTCAAAAACTCGTTGGATGACTGGGCCCAGAGAGTGATGGTGAATGAAGCTGCATCCAGTTGGAGTCCAGTGACCAGCAGTGTCCCCCAGGGGTCAGTACTGGGCCCAGTCCTATTCGACATCTTTGTTGACGACCTGGATGTGGGGATTGAGTCTACCCTTAGTAAGTTCACAGATGACACCAAATTGGGGGGGGAGTGTTGATCTGCCAGAGGGTAGAAAGAAGCTGCAGGAGGATCTGGACAGGCTGGGTCGATGAGCAGAATGGCCAATGGCATGAAATTCAACAAGACCAAGTGCAGGGTCCTGCACTTTGGCCACAATAACCCCAGGCAGCGCTACAGGCTGGGGGAAGAGTGGCTGGAGAGCAGCCCAGCAGAGAGGGACCTGGGAGTACTGGTTGACAGCCAGTTGAACATGAGCCAGCAGCGTGCCCAGGTGGCCCAGAAGGCCAATGGCATCCTGGCTTGTATCAGGAACAGTGTGGCCAGCAGGAGCAGGGATGTAATTCTCCCCCTGTACTCAGCACTGGTGAGGCCTCACCTTGAGCACTGTGTCCAGTTCTGGGCCCCTCACTTCAAGAAGGACGTTGAGGTGCTGGAGCGGGTCCAGAGGAGAGCAACGAGGCTGATGAAGGGACTAGAGGGAAAGTCTTATAGGGATAGGCTGAGGGAGCTGGGGTTGTTTAGCCTGGAGAAGAGGAGACTCAGGGAGGACCTTATCACTCTCTTCAACTACCTGAAAGGAGGTTGTAGTTAGGTGGGGGATGGGCTCTTTTCCCAGGCAACTAGTGACAAGACAAGAGAGCACAGCCTGAAGCTGTGCCAGGAGAGGTTTAGGTTGGATATTAAAAAGTACTTTCTCACTGAGAGGGTGATTAGACATTGGGATGGACTTCCCAGGGAAGTGGTGGAGGCACCATCCCTGGATGTGTTCAAGGAAAGGCTGGATGTGGCACTTAGTGCCATGGTCTAGCTGATGTGGTGGTGTTAGGTCATAGGCTGGACTTGATGATCTTAAAGGCCTTTTCCAGCCTTGGTGATTCTGTGATTCTGTGAATCCAGGGAGATACTTCTCACATGACTTACTGTTAGGCAAGTATACAAGTGTATTCCCACTGTGACATCCTGTAGGGTCTTTCAGTAATTTTGATAAGACCCATCATGAAGGATACTTGCTCAAACCCAAATGCCAGACTGCTAATGTGCATACATTATTAGGCAGCTTGGTGGGCAGGACCTGCAAATGGCTGAAAGTTTGAAAATCTAGTCTCACCAAGACTTGAGTGGTGTCCAGCCAGTATTTATTAGCATTTTTGAGGCAGAAAGCTTTAAGACTTTTTTTTTTTTTCTATTAGGTTAGCTTATTTTTCTTCTCCTTAACTAAAAAAATGATCACTTCTGTCCTTCCCAGAATTCATTTTTTCTCCAAATCTATCATCACAGCAATTCATTCTCTTTACAGATACAGTAAATATGTTTTGATCTCTACCTCTTTTTTATCACTTAGTTCCATTTTCCATTATAGAAGCAATTGCGGCATCAGAAAGCACTGGACAGAACTCCTAGTAAAGTCAATAGTTCATAACTGATTGCAAAAGGAGCTGGGACCAGATGAGATGTTGCAATCCTAGAGAATGTGTACTGACCATTTTGTCTTCATTTGGTCTTACTGTTTATTTATATGTATTATTTATACTGGATTAACATTTGTCCCTGCCACCTCTCACTCTCCCACCCCACCTCCATATGCCTATCATGAAATATGTATTTTGGATCCAAGATGGGAATGAGTTTTATGAAAACCTGAAGCTAGTTCAAATTCAAATAGCAGGAGAACCAGGAACCTCTGTGACAAAAGCCAGGGGTTCATTTTCAGGTCATCACACTGCCAGCAATACATTAGCCCTGGCATAAGGCCAGGAGTAGTTTCACAGCAGTAGTTGGTGTAGACCCAGTATCAACAGAACAGGCCCTAATGACCTGAGGATGCATGTTCTGGCCATTAGGTAGTCAAACTGCAGAGCCAGAAGCTACCCAGCCTCAGGGAAACAGTCATGTCTGGCTCACAAAGCTTTAGGTATTCAGTAAAACATCCTGAGTCAACTGAAGGGCAGAGCTCTACACACACCTTTAGCCAAAAAAGATGCCAAATGGGGGCAAATATGTTGAGCAGCATGCCCCTTCGTAAAGATGACTGGCATATCTGATGGTACTGTCACTAGATGGAACAAAGAACTTGTTTCAAGCCACACAGAACCAGTATTCAAATAATGTGTGTGGAGTGAGGTACCAAAGTAACCTTCCTTCACGTGTACCACAACGCCCTCCTACAGTCCTGCATGTCAGCAAAGTCACTGACCTCAGTGAAATTCCAAGAATGGGTATTTCCACAAATAATTTTTAAAAACTTTCCTCTCCAAATTCTAGGTTAAGTGTTCCTACCTTCAGTTTTGTTCCAGTATGTGGCACAGCAAGTAGAACTGTAAAAAAAAAAAAAAAAAAGTGAAATTGCTAGGAGGAAAATTGTCATTGTAAAAGATCTGGGATGTTCTCATCTAAAGTGATGAGCTATAGCATCAAGAATTCCAAATAGTAACATCACCCTCCCATTTATTGCATAAATTAAGGCTATCTATTAATATAAATTAAAATAAGGCTGTGGGTAATATTATTTAAACTTGTTCCATGACATCTTTTTGTCATTATGTATTTCAAACACACAGTTTGAAAACAACCTGGCATATTTGATAATTCAATAGTGTCAAAATGATGCAATAAGGTTCAAAAGCCCACAGCCTGCTTATAAAGGATTCAGAAAGATCTAATTATCACCACTTTGGGCTATCAATCAACATGCCACAATGCGGCATCCTCCGTCCTAGGCAAATTACCTGGGAAGAAGGTTCACTGCTTTGTGTGCTACTAACATAGGTCCTGAACAATGTAGGTGGTGAAAATTGCCATATGGTCAATATTAAACGAAAGTTGCTCTCCTATCAATCACAGAACAGTGCTGGCTGTCATCACTGAAAATACACAATCACTTTCCAAAGGGGGCCAAAGGCTGCTACTTGTTTTGTTTTTGCACTGGACTACAGCTCAAAAACTATTTTCCCAACTCTCTCACACAAAAAATCTTAAATTGTAAAAGTGGCAGATTAAACATTGTATCTATCTACTTACTCTACTTCTTCCCACAGTCCTCTATGTTAGATCTAACTAAATCTCATGCCTCTGAAATATGCCAGTATGTCAGATACTGAAAGTTATTCTACAGAATAGAAAACTTCATAATTACACGTAAAGAAAGGAAATACTAAATCACAATTTCAACTTCAAGGCAATACGAGCCATAAGAAAAGCCTCAACTTCCAAATATTTCACCAGAGAAACCTTAAATCTTATTTAAAAAGTGGTTTTAGAATGCAAAAATTTTAAGTGTGTAAAAAATTTAGAACCCTGTATAATGTATTGGTGAGTGTTCCTCCTCTCTGTGACATAAATATTGCTTTCCACTGCCATTGATAAAATGATTTCCTCATTCTGTAAAGTTACAGAATTTCTCACTGTGTGAATAACTGTTACCTCCCTCACAAAAGAGAAAATTGGTACCTCTGTACTGAATACACAAAGTAAAGAGCAGATTTTAAAGCTCTGCAGGTCAAAACTGGATTTCAGCAAAATCGTCTGCAAGTCAAGTTGTGGGACTGGGGGCAGCACTTTCTGCAGTGTTTCATCACATCAGCATCAAAGAGATGGTTTTCAGAAAGCATTTTTAAATGCCCTCTGACAGCCCTGTCCAGAGCTAGAAAGTCACTTGACAGCAACATAAACAACACTAAATTGCATCATTTTAAGGATAAAATCAACAACCTTCACTTGTGGATTTCATTTAGGTCTGTACCCAAACCTGAGATGGGTCCATTCATCTTGGGACAGTAGCAGGACACTCTCCTGGGACACCAGTGTCAGATAACCACAGAAAGCTCAAGGTGCTGTCAGCAGGGCAAGGGAACCATAGAAGACAGAGGATTTGGAGTGCATCGAAGGATGTCAATGAAGAGCTCTCTGTTTCCCAAACTGATATAGCAATCTACTTACTCAGGGGGCTCCTGTTCACAGTGATGAAGTAACCTAACAGTAGTGGCATGGACCCTTCAGAAATATATTTGAGAAACCTGAAGACCTCCCATTGTGGTGCATAGAGGTACCCACCCAGTTCTACTTGTTCAAAAAGACAGCAATAGAGATACACAGAAATACCCATTTACACACACAGCCCATACAGGAGTACAGAAACATCCACATACAAACTCCTTTCACTTCCCAACACACACAAAGCTTTTCCTACCTGTGAAGAGACAGCTGAGGCCATTCCCATACTCCATTAAGGAGAGCTAAAATTACAACAGAGCAGCCCAGCCCACACAAAAGGAAGACTTCCATGTGGCAAGCCACATCTTGTAGACAGACCCAGAAGAGGACAAAAAAGTCACAGCAAAAATGCCCCTACAGCAGCTTTAAAGGAGAGGAACTTAAAGAGCTTGGAGCACTGTAAGGAAGGATGAAAAACACACAACCTCGTGGAGGTCAGGACAGATTTCACTGCCCTTCAGTCTTGTGCACTTGGCAAATGTCCTAGGTTCCACCTAAAGATACTCAGGACCTGTGAAAAACTACTAAATACTTAGAGGTTGTCATAATGTTAGCTGACACTCAGCTACATATTCTGTGGTGAAATGCCATGTCATTCACCCAGCTAATGAAAAAAAGCAAATAAATGATACAAACAAGAAAAGCCCAGAAAATTCCTCTTATCTGGTAGCACATGATTTCCTGTCAAGAAATACAAACTAATATGAAATAAAATGCAAGCCAAGACTACTCATTTTTCATTGAAGAATGGAGTACAGTCTCTAAAAATTCACACCAGCCTGTGGGAGTGTTAAATGTTAGTTGGCTATGGAGAAAACTACATTTGACAGTTAAGTGAACTATGATCAAACTTCTCCAATAGTGAAAAAGCATGAAGACCATAAAACAACACTACAGTATTCATATGAAATAATGAGGTATGAAATTAAAATGTATGCCAATCGTTGGCACACTAAATGAAGAAATGAGGAGTTTTTTTATTGGCAGATCTTATGAATGTGTTTCATATAGAAAAATTCAGCTTTTATAAACAAAATTCTTAGATGCTATGGAGTCCAACAGTTTACAAGATGTAGTTTGTTTTCATAGGGCTCATTTCTTCAATGCTAAGATAAAGACATACCTAGATAGAGAGACAGACAGACCTGTCAAGATAAAACTTACAAGCATAAGTTGAACCCTAGCAAACAGGCAAAATTTTCCTAAAATGCCAAATGCCCCACATTTCCTTTTAATGCTTTTAGTAAAATTGAAGAAATACAACACCACAAATAAAATGCAATTAATTCATGACTTCATCATATCATGTCAAAAAAAGAAATTTGAAAAGGTCAAGCCATATATATTTAAATAGTAGTTTGTTCATAAAACACTCGCAGTTTATTCTTTAAATCCCTACATATTTTCATGGAAATCGGTTTTCTCTGACACAAAAGCAAAACTGTTTCGCTTCATCAACATTTAATAAAAAATAAAAATCAATTCAGACCATGCCATTACACACACATTATTCACATGGCTCTGTTCCAGTATCCAGACTCCAGAACTTATGCAGTGGCATTCCCTTGTTGTTTAAAAAAAAAAAAAGTTAGTTCCGGTTTTGTCAAAGAGAATATTAAAATGAACAATTGGACTCTCCAGGACAGGAAAAGTATGGAAGGAGAATTATTAGGACTCTACTATGTTAATTTTGTTTGGGCAATCCCTGACCCATGGCAAGATCTGTCGCTTGCCTGTGGTGCTCTCAAGGGTAGAAGGTATGGCAATCCATCGAGCTTGAGCAACAACCTGAGCTCACGGAGCCATACCAGTGTTGCCTGATGCAGATAATGATTTTGACATTTGGTGGGTATGACCCATATTTTTCCCCAAATCCTTCAGTAAGAACAAATAGGGAAAACAGCAACATATTATCATATTACCCTAATTTGCACTGCATTAGTGTTATGATAGTTCAAATCTTAAAACAAATGGAACATCTTAAACATTCTTATAAACAGTCTGTCAGAGTCTGCATTCAGACCAAAAAAGTAAAATTGGAAAGAAGGATCTCAGTTTCCTCTGGGAATGAAGTACCCTGGGGGGTAGAGGGGAAGTATTTCCTCCCTTGCTAAGGTACCAAAGAAACTTAAATCCATGTAGGCTTGTTCCTTGTGCTGAAAGAAATAAACAGCTGTGTTCCACTTCAGTAAGCAATACATTAAAGGGAGGGGGAGGGGGGAGGGGGGCAGTGTCACAGAGGGGTGACCTAAAGATGTCCCTTGCCCCTAAGCACCTTTTGTATATTGAGCCAACTTAAGTTTCAGCCCTGTCTCAGTTACCACCTTAACTCTCCCTAAAATCCCATGGTAGCGGTACATTGCAATTACTGGGGGAAAAAAACTAGCATTGCTTCCCAGAAATACTCAAAAATGCTCTATTAGGATTAGAGCAGCCACCCCAATTAAGTGCTTCAAACAGTATTTAATATGGAGGCAGTGGGAAGGAGAAGAACAGATATTCCTAATGGAAAAATTGTAGCCCTGTAATTAATCTCTGTCAAAGTTCTCCTATCCCCAAAAGAGATAGTTTAGAAAGAACGATTAAAATTTTCACATTATATTTAAGAAGTGTCCAGGAATAATACTGGATGACTTCCAAGCTCATAAAACATAAGGACTGCAAGAGCTGAAACTTCACTGTACAGTGCAGAATCTGCTGAAAACAGCAGCAAGGATGCAAATGATCCTTCAGTGTGCCAAGAGGATGAAGCTGCTGGGAGGTTTCTCTCTGCTAGGACAACTCCGCCCACCAAAGCAGCAAATACCCCAGTTTAAAAAGACAACATGGCAATTTGGACATGGTGCTTTTTACAATTCAGAAAAGAGTTGGCTTTTTGAAGCCAACTATAAATATAATATAAGTCAGCTATAAATACCAGAAGAACATTCTAAACGATGTAGCAAAAACTCTGTCACAGAAGCGAATGCCATCTACACAAAGGTTAATAGTAATATTTTCTCTGTACCAGCAAGTACAGGATAAAACATTATCTCAGTGTCTCTATTAAAATAGACCAATGTATAGCCTTTTATAACTACAATAAACATAGAGCTGAAAAGTATCACAGGTCACTGAGCAGTTTAGCCAAAAGTGTGATACCACATGACTATCACAGGTTGAAGTCAAGCAACAATCCACGTTAATATCCCACATTCTCTGTAGAGCTCATTCCTTAGTATTAGTAATCTCTTATTGTAGCACTTCGAAGAGATAAGGACCACTGTGAATGACACTTTTCAAGGTATTCAGATTTCCAAGTCACTTGTGAAGACAGAATTAATAGTAAAAGTATTATGAAGGGTTGTGTCTTATCTACTTGAATGTGCTTCCAGTGGAATGGAGCATAGAGGGAGATGCTGAGTATTTTTTATATCGACTTAGATCATGCCCAAAATAAACCATTTTGACCACAGATACTTCATCTGGATATAAGAATAAAAATTTCCACATTCCTGAATTCATTCTTTTGTAGTTTTAAAATCTACAGGGTACATTTACCTTTCTTAAATTTGTTAACAATTTTCTGACATATCTGAAATGTTCCAGCATTTGAACATGGTATTATTCTCTACAAACACTTAGCATACAGAACAAGTGAGAGAAGATAACGTTTAATTTGTTATAGTGTGAATTAATTGCTTTTAATGGGAAATAGTGAGTGTACATCTCTATCTGTAGTTTTGGCTGTTTTCACCTGAAGAGCTTTAGCTCTGTCTTTTAAATGGCTTCCAGTCTTTGCATAGAGCAGGCACAGAATTATGAATGGGGTTGATGCTACAGTCTCTCCCAGAAGACCTATGCATCACAGGCAAGCCCATCAGATGTTTTCAACACAGCCTCATAGGAAAATACTTTAAATTCTGTAAGATCTGTGTCCAGATTAAAAGTCAGTAACAGATAATGTGTTCTGGACACAGAAATGTAGCATCACCTGGGGGGACAGGAAGTATAAGTTGCTGTGGAATCTCAGTTCAAGGGCCCCACATTTTATTATGCCTGGAGTTGTGAGTGTGTAGGTGTTGGATTACACACATCAATAGGAAGAGAATTATTTCTGGAGGCACTTACAGAGTGATTTTGAATTATGGTACTTATCAGGCCCCAGGGAGCATTTTGGCAACTTTTTGAAATGTGCTCATGAATTCCTCATGCGCTTTTTGGAGACAGCTACAGTGACTGAAGCATGGAGGCTGGAATGACCCGTTGCTGTTTCATCACATGTGATTTCCAGTGCAAAAGCTGGGCTTCTCAGGAGCAGCAACATGCACACCCTGCAGAGCACAAGTCCTTGCTGTCAGTGGCCGACACATCTCATGGCCTGTGACAATGCTTCTTCAGTAACTGTCTGGGGTGAAATCCTGGCCGCATTTCAATCACTTCAAAAACTCAAAAGGTTTTACAGGACCACCATTTCATTCTGTTGCTTTGCATTGTGTCTGAATTCAACATTATCTGAGCTGAAACATGGTGCAAACAAGATATGAAGAATATATTCAAGGGGAAAAGATCTTGTTCTGAGAAACCACTGTCAAGCAAAAGTACAAACACTTGAGTACGTGAACTTTTAAAGACAAGGAGAGGGATTCTCCATCTCCAGGAATTCTCAGAAAAGATTAGACAGACATCTGTCAGAAATGGTTTAGCTGCAGTTACACTGCCTCAGGGGTAGCAACTATATGATACCTGGAGGCCCTTCCCAGCCCCATTTCCAATTACACTCCTCTGTAGGAAAATACATGTGTACATGTACTCCCCTTCTGGGAGAGGAGGTCTCTGGTGAGAATCAGCAGTTCAGCATTCAAGTCACAAGAGGAACTATTTATGTTCACTCTCCTGTGGTGTCTCTTTAGAGCTGTGTTGTAGCTGGTTTTGGTGGACAAAAAGAAGGTTCCTTCAGTCTCATAGTTTAGAAAAAATATTCCATCACTAAGCCCTCGAAAGAAGGTCCATGAATCTAGAGAAGACACTGGTTCAGAAAGCAGTAATTCTACCTAATTGTTTCAGAACTAGGATTGGGTGATAACTAATTACAAGAAAAATAATTTGAAGCTCAAATATAATGCAGATACTATTCAAACAATAAAGATACACTACATCTGAAATAGCAGCTGGCATGATATTAATCACTAAAGCACTGCCATCTTCCAACGACTGATATGCATGGGGCTTTGTAGATTAAATTCCAGTTCACAATAAAACCATTTGTACTATGTTTGTAAGTGAAAATACCACTAGATTTATTTGCTGATTGAACTGCACTCAAGGTTCAGTACAGCATTTTCACTTGCACCTTGATAGGTTTAAAGCTATCACAGAGGAAACTTCTACTGACAGTACTTATTAAAATCTGTTGCACACTGCCTTAAGTAGACAAGCCATAGAAAAAATATCTGACCGTACTATCCAAAGGGGAAAAAACAATCATCAAGCTAGATTCTATTCAGCTATGCTTTAGTTTTATGTGACTAAAAAGAAAATAGCAACCAAAGTAATAATGAACAATTGTGTCAGGATTTTAACTTATAAAGATGTGTCTTCTTTTAACCAGCAACTTAGTAATTAATTAAAACTAATTTAACTGATATTTCAGCAATATACCATTAAGTAAGCTAATGTTGTCAAACTAGCGGTCTGTTTAAATTTACTGGTCTAACTCCAAACTTTTCCACTTTCAGCTAAAATTGTAAAGGGCAAAAACATCTACAAAACTACGTACTTACATTGCCTAACCAGCAGCTGCCTAATCCAAACAAAGTAGAAACCAAGAGCAGAGGGCACCAAACTTCTATAAGCACAGGAAAAGCTACTTGCCTCTGAACGTGGATTTTTGCATGTCTTTTTTGGTTGGGAAGTAGCCATATAAAGCTACTAGAAGTGTGGCAACTTCATGGTTAGTGTATTTGCTGCAGAAGAGTCAAGGTTAATGTAATCTATTCCAGGGGAGTTTTGCTGTATTTAACATTAGTAGTTCCTTGGGTTAAATGTAAAGCATCTCCACATAGAGCCAGAGCAATGAAACCATTGTGTCACATAAATATGTGTGAGTTGGCTTTCATTTAGTTCACATATGCCTATGGGTTCAGTTGTCGCAATATAGAATTTACCTTGCTCTCTGCTAGTTATCTATTGAAATTACATGTAGACATACCTGAAGCAATACTCCAGGGACACAGTAATTACTGACTCAGGAGAAAGAGACTTAAACTTCGAATAAAGCCCTACTGTTAGGAAGCATATTCCCAGAGGACCAGAAAATTTTGTTAATACTGTATGCGCACAGTACAGCTGGTTGTTACGTACACGTTTTCAAATTATTGCTTAAATTTTCAAGATATGGATTTGTTCAGATAAATCTTTCACTGGATAATACTTCAGAATGAATAGTTTTATTTTAATATCTTCTACAAATCTAATTTCTTCCCCATTTCTTCCTCAGCCACACCTACAAATCCTAGAGCTAGACACTGGGTAGCAAGAAGTCACTTGGAAATCTGTCAGATTATTAAGTTACTTGATATTAGCAGCAGAGAAGGGAACTTACTAATATGATAGTGTTATTTAAATTAACAGAGATACATTAAGATTGCTTTTAAGATTATTCAGATAAAGTATCAAGGGTGTGAAGGTCTGAAAAGGAAGCAACAGAAACTCCTATGACAATTAATACCGTTTTATCATAAATTGGTGTTTGAAAGAAAGACAGCTGCTCATTAGACAAGCTAGATGCATTTTTATACAATGAGATACATTTGTATTTTTTTCATTAACAGTTACTGGTGAGAATACTACATCCCAACATCATTGCCTTAGTTAATGCTTCTAAAACCTAAGCTGTAAATATATGGCTAGGAAAAATTAAGCTGTTTATCACAGCTGTTTTTCCATCAAAAGCTGTAATTGAATAGCATCAGCAATGACCCATGCAGTATCTTTCTGAAAAGCACTAAATCTTCTCTGTCCCATGCAAGTAGAGAGGCACAACTCTGACCTTCTTACGATGACTTTGAAGTGCCTGGTGCAGAGTCAAAAGCAAAAACAAAACAAACCCTACCTTGATACTCTTGCCAAAACAACTGTAACAGCATCAACAAGAAGAACTTGCACAGCTGACACTCAATTCAACTAGACACCATGGAGGCAGAGTTTATTCCGTAAGCAATTGACAAGTAGCAACTGCTTCCTGAAGCCAAAAAGGTCAAACAAAAAATGAGTAAGGCTTCCCACAGCTCAAAGGTGAAAACAAGTTTATCACACATGCCTTCAGCATGGCCTTCCCAGCTGCTGTTTATAACCCCCAGGCCCCTATGCCCAGCTGCTTGTTGCCTATTAAGTGTATCTTGGCTCCTCCTTGGAGTTCTCCTGCCTTGATACACTTCATTGCCAGCTTGTTGGCAGTCAGGGTACGAGGTGGCTGCTTTTCCTCTACAATGTCAAAAGTGGTTGCTGGGCCAAGTGCTAGTAGCATCAGCCAAGACTGCTTGTCATATGCATCAGAGGGAACAGAGCCAGTCACAAGCGTTAAAAAATCATGAGGTCATGTTAAAATCATGGGAACTAAAGCAAAACAATTACATGGAATTTTCTTTACATTTTAGTGTGAAAATAAAATAATATTTTCCATGGTTTTATCCTCCAGCCTTCAGCTTAGAAAGTGTCCTAGGAAAATTCCATTATTCCAGCCAGTCCCAAGAACAGACAGACCTCAGGAGCCCAAGACATCACAGCTTTTACTACTGAGAACAGTCAAGAATGAAGCCATCCTTTCACACTTGCTAAATTAACCATTCTCATGAGTGTTGATGGTACCCACTGTATCTGTAACTAAAAAGTTTTTTGCCCTCTAAAGACCAGCAGCAGGATTTACATTCTGCCTTTCTGCCTAGAACTTGTGAATGAAAATATAGACCAGAGACATCCCTGACCAAATCCCTCTGCACTACCCAGCCAAAACTATCCTCAAGTTCTTAGACATGCGAGAACTTGTGGAATTAAGAAGCTGCCACATTCTAATTTCTCTCTCAACTTATTGCAGGCAATCTTAGTTCCACTGAAGTCAATGAGATTTTTCCCAGGGATAAAGTATGGTCACTACTTCGTGCAGTAATGGCATGAGGCAGAAAGAATGGAGCTTAACAGGTGTTCAGTGAAGCAAGTGGAAGAAGAAAACAAGACAAACCTACTTCACTACTTTCAGTAGTGTCAAGATAAAATACGAAGTGCAGGCCACTTAGGAAGAACAAAACCTGTGAAAATGAGATATTAATTTCACAAGAATGCCTTACTGAGCACGACTGACTAAATATAGCGTATCAGTGATAATATGCTCTCCTGTATGCAAATGAGTCTTCAAGTACACTGCAAATACAGACAGAAAATCAGATTTTCTTTACTGATAATGAATTAATGAAGCTACTTCCTGAAATGAACTTCAAGGGATTATCCCCATTTTATGTGTAGGAAGTCTACACTATGATTATACATATAGCAAGTACCTGTTCATCACCATATTACCTCCCATTTTACTTGCTCATATCTAAGACAGACCATACAATTTTTGTGTATTTAGCACTGTTTGTGAGACAGCAAAAAAAGTTCACACTATGAAATATTCATGACAGACAAGATTTATTTCTTAAACAAATAGATGGTTTGTTCTACTGCATTTTTAATAGTTGCAAGCATATTCATTATATCATTATGTCTAAGATACAGGAACCAAGCGTACATAATTTAAGACAAAGGAAATTGAGAGCACACTTGACAGAATTAACAGTTAAATGAAACCAGTAAATGTAACTACCACACCCTTTCACTTGATGTCTGTGCAAAAGCATCTTCTAAAGTTCCAAGCACACAGCATACACCAGTTAGCTTATTTTAAACAGCAAATTTGTTTCGGTAATCCATATGGGCAACTAATGCTTCATCATATATATGCATTTCCTTTAGGTGCTTTATTTTTGCATGCATGCTCCATTCCTTATTGATATGTTCCCTTTTTAACAGAGTCTTTATTTGTTTTAAAGATCAAAGTAGATAAACTCAATACAAAGCTATGCGGCATGGGCAACACCTGTTCCTGCTACCCACAGGCGTCCTCTTTCACGTGCTCCCCCTCCTGACCTCTCTCTGCAGGTGACTGAGAGTGAAGGGCTGCTTCTCTGTAAGACCTGAATGGGACATACACACTGGCAGATGTGGGCTTCTCTGTAAGACCTGAATGGGACACACACATTGGCAGATATGGACGAATACTTCAATGTTTATTAATCTAAAAAAAGAGTAAAGTTTACAAAAATATAAGGAGTAGAAAACCTTAGACAAGTTAAAATACATAAAATCTCTAAGTAAAGTTTATTTTGGTCAGGCAGAGCTTAGTTTATCAAATGTCAATCCAAAATAACGGGTGTAAACTAAAAAAAAATCATAGTAACTTTACACTGAAAGGTGACAGTTACCCTTCTTTCCTAAGGCCACTGTATTACAGCATCCACATATCAGAGCGGTTCCACTTATGTACTGCTGATACTAGGAAAATAACTTTATTTCAAATTATTATGTATAAACTAAAGCAACTTTTCAGGTGTAGTTTTGATCACCGTAATTTTTTTTGAATTAAATTGTTCTTCAACAATCCCACTGATTTCACAAACCTGTGAAATCAAACAGAAAAAGACAGAAATTAGGGCTAACATTTAATGTACACTAAAATAAGACAAAAGGAAAAATTAAGCCTTCAATGTGTTTGCATTATATAAAAGTTTTCCATAATGCTGAACTCACAGTTAAATATACAACATTGATTGGTATTGTAATGAATCCCAATTCGTTTGTATTTCTAAAATATTCAGAAGCAAATCACAGTTTCTTTACATTATTTGTTCCAATTATTCAGTGTTTTGGAGGGTTTTTCTGCTGCTGCTTTTTCAATAGTAGTAGTAGATTAAAATAAAGATGACCTGTGTTGCAAAAAGCATCAAACATGATAGGCAACTGTGATGAATCAGGTAAGCTGAGATAGCAATGTTTTCATTTTCTTACTGTGTTCAGTGGTTGAAAACCTTCCCCAAAGCAAAATGGAAATTTAGGTTTTACAAATATTTACATATGTATATTGAAATAGATTGTTTTGCAAATGTTGCTGACCTTAACACAATCTGCCCCCCTCCACCCCCAGTATTTGTAAAAGATGAAAAGTTGCAACTGGACCTATTAAGTGGATCCAGTTAGAGACTCAGGGTTATAAACTGGAAATAAACACCACCACCACCACCACATCTAATTATACAGCTGAATGCATAAAAGCCTGTATGTTACCTTAGAAGCCTTCACCTTGCCATTTTTAAACACTGGAGGAAAGCAGGCACAGCAGCTTCACGTTTATTCACTCCTTTTGAACACCAAAATATGCAAGCCCTCATTGGGAGATTAAAGAAACTTGGCAGGAAGAAACTATTCCCATTATCTCCAGCTAACTAATTAAATACAATTGGAACAAGATCTTTAAGTTTCACTTTGCCAGGTGATAAGCCTGGACTTTATACCTGATGCTGTACCGATATTCAACAGAGCAAGGTACATACAATGAAAACCTCCACATCAAAAATCTCAGCCTAGGAAATCTTAGCAACAGTTCTTATCCTTTATTAATCTTGTATGGTTTGGTTGTGGGTTTTTTTGCCATTTATACCCAATGTTTAACAACTGTTTTCCTTGGAGGTGCTATTTAATTTAATAAGCAGATATTTAAGCATTGTCACAGTTTGATCTTTAAGAAACAAATTTGTCTAAAGGGGGGACAAAAAAAAGCAAGTATATGTAAGCCTGTTTCATTTGCAGATTCTTCTCATGACTGTTACCCTCAAAAGCTCTGGAGACTGTGGTCTTCTTAGCTGCAGAAGGAAATGGGATACCAGCCATAAAATATATTCCGTGCTACCCTGTATCCATTATGGAATTCTTGACTGATGGGAACTGGTATTAGCAAGATCAAATTGATTTTCAGCTGACACAAGATAGAGAAGCATCAAGGTGGAGATGCAAGAGATGAAGGACACCCTGAGGGGGCGATGAGATTCAGTGTGCCTGTCTCAATCCTCCCAGTAAGACAGATCTCCAGCTGACCTCTGAGATTCCTTTTTTTCTCTCCTTACTCAAGAGAACAAATAGCTTGGACTATCTCACTTTTATAGAGCTGAAGGTAGGTGAGATGAGTCTTAACCTGACAGGCTGATTTCTCCAGTATAAAAGGGAATGACAATAATACAATGTAATACAAGCAGGAAGCCACCACTGACTTACTTGGGGAAAATAAAAAACCTAAACACCAGAAATACAGATAGGCATTAGAATTAGGACCCAGACTCATGACACGTTTTAGAAAACATTTAACGTTTAGAAACATTTAGAAACATTAACTGGTGATTCCTCATAGCTTTGCTGTCAGTTATCACATTTTATCAACCCACTTCGCAGATCAGGGAAAGAAGACAAGGAGAATATGAGTGTTGCCCCGATCCCACTATAACACTCCCTGTGGCACTACACATTGCCACACAAGATTCAACCAAAATGAACAAACGTCACATATCAAGGAACAACCCTCATTTCTTCGCCCTCTCCCCCAGTCTCCACGTTCATGGTTTTTCTCCCTGACAGTGTCAAGAACAGTCACTGCAATTATATCACAAAATCTTAACCTTTTTCCATTTTAGAGATTTTCCTACTTGACCTTGAAATCCTTCCTCTTCATTATAAAAGATGAATTTCTACAGTTTTGGCTTAGAATAAATCTCAGCCTTGTAAAACATATTTACAGCAGTAGGATAATAAGGAGTGGTTGGGTTTTTTTAGAGCTTGGAGATCTTTCATAAATCCTTCACCTCCTGATAATTTTTGCACCCTGGGATTACAGTCAAGCATTTGACATTTTTTCTGGTTTCTGGAGCAATCTGGCCCCTCTGCTGAATCAGTCAGCCAGCTGTGGAACCAAAAGCCATTCAGGGCCTTATTTAATACAAAAGGATGTACTCTCTGCTTGCTGCTCCCTGGGTCTTGCACTTCATGGGGTCATTTGTATTCAAACAAATTAATGAAAAGTAGGTCTAGAACATGACCAATGTGCTTTGGTAGCACTTCAGGACTACCTCCTGCTCTTTCTTCACTGCTGTAAATGACTACACAAGGAACTGGGAAAAGATGATTTGGTTTGATAGCTCTTCAGAAAAGTTGGGATTATTAGATGGAATAAAAAGCAAGATCTTCTTGGCCTGTAGAGAAAGCACTCAGCCAGCATGGCAAACGGAGGAATCAAGAAAGGTATAAAAGAATGAGCCCATCAGCATAATGTGGTCCATAGTTCTTTCCAATGCTCTGTACTATGAAGGGCATGTGAAATGGCCACTTCCTTCCAACTGGAAAGTCTGGACAGCTGTACCCCAATAAGGCCAGATGCAGTTCCACAGGATGACTTTGCACTTCACAGTTTTCACAGGGTTATTGTCAGTTGTCTTTACTAAAACTTTAGGGGCTTTTTTATTCAAGAGCATTTTTGGTTGAAAGATCAGCTGAAGCAGTTTCAGCTCACCACTGTCAGACTCAGAAATTCTCTATAGCTCCTTCTGATTCACACAGCACAAACTCTGGGCAGCCACATGGCTGAATTACATGAGTAGAAATATGGTTTTTACTCAGATTTTTCAATGAGATCAGTTCTCAGTTCACTGCATGCCTTCACAAAGCACTACATGTAAGCAACATTTACTCAACAAGTGGTTTGGAAGAATAAAGTCTAAAAGGAGATAGATCAATCTGATATAATCAAAACTGAATAAAGTTATTCAATTGAAGTTCCCTTATCAACAAGCAGCAAATGAGGCTGCATTCGCATTAAAAAGTTACATTTCTTTGCTATAATGGCTAGCCTTGTTAACTGCTTGTCAGTGACTAGTTAGTAAAACCTTTAGTTTATTATCTTAAATTCTTTAATATTAGAGAAGAGTTTTACTTGCCTAGAAGTTTATTATCTTTATTACGTCCTTTTAGATTGATCTTTTAACAGCACAATATTAAACGAACTGTGTTTCAACACGTACACTATACTTTGTGATTCAAGTGAAGTCTTGTGTCAATATATATTGCCTGCTATATCAATATACAGCTAGTGGAGTATTTTTATTGTGGAGTTTGTAAATCAATTTATGTTTGCATTCTTATTTTGGAACAAAATTATAATAAAGCTTAGTACAGCTTTTTAGTGATGAGGATAGATGAATATCTGCCAAACTTACCTGTATATCTATCCAGAGTGGTTTATACAAGGCATAGAACTCTGTGGAATTCAAAAATTAAGGACAACCAATATTTTTTTACTGAAAGCTTAGAACCACACTTGCAAATGTTTTTTGAATTAAAAAAATAAAATCTTCTAAAAGCAAAATATTTGTATCACTACTATTACATATATTGCCATTTAATACCGGCCATTTACATAGATAAAATCAGCACAAACATATTTTGTGCTTTGAAATCTACCAACTTCTATGACTATCAAGAGCATGCTGAGGTTTAATAGTATTTTAATAACATCTTTGCTATGGTCAATACTAACGCAAAATGTCATATCTTGTATTTCCCAGCCTTCACTTTATCCAGAGGCACCCTGTCTTCTCAAGTAAATGATTTTTATATTCCAAAGACTAAACTAAGATAATTAAAACAACTTGGGGGGTGGGGAAACCTGTGCAGTTTAAAACCACTAGAATAAACTTTTGAATAAAAATTGCAAAAAAGTGTTTACATACAGTTATGCTCATTTTTAGGGTTTGTAAGAAAACAGGTAGCATAAATGTAGAATGATCATTTTATCATGTGCATCTGAAATTGCACATCCAGACTGCTCTCTCTGAGAATAAATATATTCATAGCCACCAAGACAAAAAAAATCCTGCTGTGAACATCTAATTTGACCTACCATATACCTATAAACAGAGATCCCACAGAATCTCCCCTAGTTTATCTATCATCTGTCATTTTGAAAGCTCTACCACCTCATGTTAATGACCCCCTTAACTTTTGCTTACAATGCTTAAGGCTCCTGGTTGCTAGGACATAGTATTTAATTTCCCTCATCACAGTTGGATGAGTTGAATCTTTTTTATTTAAGTGTCTACCTACAGATACCAAGTCATCTCCAAAGTTCTTATTTGAATGCGTTTAGGTGAGGCAAATTCCTAACAGGATTTCCCAAACCCTGGATTGGTTTTAATCATCTTCTGAAATCTCTCAAGTTATTCAATCTTTCTTAATGGCAAGACACCAAAACCACAGTTTTTTACTTATATGATACGGAATACTTAGATTGCTACTTAACTTTTTATGCATTCAAGGAATGGTCTACCCTTCTTTGTAACAGCATTATGCTGAGAGCTCACACCTAGATGATCTTCTATGATCATCCTAAGTCAAATAGGTCACTGCTTTCCAGGATGAAGCCTCATTATTCTACAGCAGAGACAGATATGTTGTTCTGGTGCCAGATATATTTCATTTAGTTGAAATCTATTTCATCTGGTTATAATAAAGTGCATTTTACTGGAATGTGGCCATTATATTGGGGGATTCATATCATTTAATAACTTCAACTTGTCCTTTCCACCAATTATACAAAACTATCAGACCCTAACGAGCCCCATTCATCTATCTCTTCCCATTAGAAACTCTAGGTTTTGATTCCCCAGTGAGCCAGCTTTTAATTTACCTAATGTGTGCCCTGATAATTCTATGCACTATTTTAAATTACAGTGTCATTTTTTTATTAGATTAAATGTCTTTGGGAATCCAAGTTTACCATAATAATGCAAATTACAGAAAAGATATCCATAGGTTTGGAAGCTGTACTGAAAATAGCTTTCTGCACTGCAAATTTTGATAATGTTTTTTCCTAACTGCAATGGAAAATTCCCCCCTGCTCCCAAATATTTAGTTCAATGTAAACTTTTCCAACACAAAACCAAATATTAGTCAGTAGAAATAAAGTGACATGAGCTAAAGCATTACTAATGTAAGGAGATAATGGCAGCTTTCAATTTAAGCCCATCCATATCAAAAATAGGAATCTTGAGTCTAGTTCCAACTTTCTCTAGCTGTGTTTGAATTCTCCCCTCACCATCCAACAGTCATCTAACTTCTGCTAGAAATAATGTCAATCTCTTCTGTTTCACTATCTATACATAATTAAATCCAACTGGGCAAGTTTCTATGCTAAAAAATTGTTTTCCCTCATTTTCAGACTCAAAAAGCAGTTATATGAAATGGTGCAGCTCCAGCTATGGGTGTTGTATGACATCGAGCCAAGACCATTCAATAGGCCTGGAAAAGTTCTGTTTACAGGAACACAATCCTTACTACTATCCCATTTCTGAAGTGGATATAGAACTGTCTCAAGGTACATACCCAGCTAAGTCACTGATAAGGAGAATGAGAGAAAATGTATCTTCTTTAACATATGTTAAATGCACACTGGAGAAATTTGGAAAATTACTCATATCCCAAGCAGACAAAAGATTTATGAGGCTCCTCAGAAAGGATATGTCGGATGTAGTATATGACTTTTACTCCAGTTTATATTACCAGTCTTGAAATATTAAATGAAAGAAAGCTAACAGTAAGTTCCTTTCTCCAGAAGATTCATGAATCTAGAATTAAAGTCTCCCAGAAGTTCAATTCAGATTCATTTTGGGGAAAAACACTGCATATTTATACAGCATTTACTATTAACTGAGAAAAGTTTCCATCTACAAATATTATGTTCTCATTAACCAGACATATAATTGACTAATACGTTTGAGCAATGCCTCATAACTTACTCCCTAGACAAGCCAAATCTAGCATTGTCCTAGACTCATACTCACTGAATTAGGTGGTTTCAGTACTGTTATAGGCCATCTGAGCAGAACACAAATACAATAGCTGAATTTAACTGACCAAGATGGAATGTGTTTCTGCTAATGCCATAAAGGTTGCAATCAACAGTTGCAGCTATGAGCCTGAGTGTGATTCTTACTCACACTGAGTAGTAACTAGCTCTAGCAAAAGGAAACACAGCAAAAACAAATTCCAGCAGTAAACTTGCCCTTATTATCAATTCTGATCATGCAGATTTCCAAAACTTAGGAACACTTAATTTCATAATCAAGAAAAACTGTTTAGCCATGTGAATTTGCTCAGTGTAAGGAATTTTATCCATGGACAAACATTGTTCGGTTTGGAATTTTACTTGAATACAGGCTCAATTTCTTGATTCTACAAAAAACCTCTCTTTCTTTCTTTGGGTCTTTTCCCTACCTAGGTGGACATTTTTGCAGAACAGGAAAACGAAGGTTTTCTTCAATACCTGTTGAAGTCAGCAGCAGAGTGTCTTTGACTGCAGAGTTTCAAGACCATCCTATGAATGAATGGAGTGGAAATCTCACATTTTCCCAACAATCAGCTTTGATTTATCAGCAGTAGACCTTCAACTGCAAACCTCAGAGAGGATTTTACAGATGTATAGGGGCAAAACATTTAAGTTTCTTGCCATGGCTCAGTAGGTGAGAGTTCAAGCCTTGTCCCAGATCAGCCAAGCTAGAAATTAACATCTAGTGCTCCAGTTGGCAAGGTGAAAAAGACAGTGAAGTGATAGTAGCCACATGACTTGGTGTGCCATTGCTTACAGAAACTGACACTCCTTAAGCAGATGAGGGAAATGAATATATATACACATAGATATGTATTTAATATAAATTTACCGAGCAGCAAGTTTGCTAAGAGTCTACATTGTTCACCTATCATGGACATCTTCCAAATGTCCAAATGAACTGCAGGTAGGGATCCTCTATGTCCAAGGCTGTGAGACCTGGGGAAACCTGCTGTGTGTGTTACTTCTTGAGATAGGCACTCAAGAAAGTAGACTTGGGCTTTTGGGCTTTAAATCCATGTCAGGAGTACAGATAGTAGGTCAAATTACACAACACTACTGTCTCCGTCTTTTCAACGTCCTTGGAAGCTAGTGATGCATTAGAAATTTCCAACCAGCAGTCTCGGTAAGACCTGTTCTCAAGGTAAAATTCAAGCTGACTCTTGTCATTCCCCTGGAAGGCTAAATGTCTTCTCATAAAAGCTGGCTAAGAAATGGTCTGGTGGTTGCACAAGTAGCTCTTCTGTGTCCTTAGATCAGTAACCCATACAGAAGAAAATTATTTTTGCCAGTTCCAAGAACTCCCACCATAAAGCATTGTGGTAGGGATACATATTTTCTCCAGCCCCTTCCTCTTTTCAAGAATTATTTCTATGTATCCTCCAAAAACTCTTTGCAGAGAATCAGCATACAAGGAAACTACTACAGGTAATAATGGGGAACTATCTTCAGAATGACTACTGAGGACGAAGACACATGAGGCTTTGTCTGCAGGCTTTTTTGTGACACTAAAAAAAAAACAAAACAAAAAAAAACAAACCTGTGATTTTGGATCATATAGCCTTGGCCACTTTCACTTCTCTTTGCTCATTGTGTGCAAATTATCAAAGGAGAACACATCTAGCAAGTAGAAGATATTTAGTTACTAAATTATAGTAGTTCTTAAAAAAGCATGTCTTGGTTCCTACTTTCTAATTAAAAAAATTACATTAAAAGACCAAATAATTATACATCTAATCTGTCTTGCTCTCTGACATATGGCCATTAAGCACAGAAAGAGGAAGAAGGAGAGAATATGCTAAAAAAAATCAGCAATGCTTCTTAAAAATATTTTTCTTTCTTTCTTTAACATAACAAACCTCTTAAGCTGAAACCATTTATACTCTTCAATATAACCACGTATTTGATTTCAAATTTTGTCATAATTGGTATGAAGCTTTAAAATTATTG
Organism: Hemiprocne comata; assembly: GCA_020745705.1. Classification (NCBI taxonomy): domain Eukaryota; kingdom Metazoa; phylum Chordata; class Aves; order Apodiformes; family Apodidae; genus Hemiprocne; species Hemiprocne comata. The sequence goes on along the minus strand of CM036587.1, from coordinate 129,039,993 downwards.
ACTTCAGTTATCTATGGATCTTGCTGATAAGGATAAATATTTTTAAATGCTGTCAGACCCTGAAGGATTTGGGAAGTAACATCTGATGTGCAAGAACTGAGAACCTAGATCTCATTTGCACAAGACAAGATATGCTCTGTTGTATGTTTTGTAAATGATGTTAGGAGATGTTGAGATGCCAAAGTGACCCAATTCCATTCAGCTATCATTGGCTTTGAAAATAGCCTTTTTAAACTCTTACAATGTGACTAAATTTGAAACCGTTACCTCCAAATTTTTTCACTCTTTTTCTTGTAGAAGACCAACCAGAAGGTATTAATTTAAAAGAACTCAAGGTGACTCACATAGGTTCTCTTTTTGCATTGTTAGCTTTCCCACTACCGAAAGCAAGCATTACACCTGGCTGCTATTATCTCAATGTAGTCAAAGAATGTGGTAAATATTATCCACATATAATTTATTAAAAGCTGAGTCAAAGAACAGGTGTTGCTATTGTAAAGATTAATTTTGCAGCTCTTCTGGCCAAACTCATAAATTATGAACTCCTGGGCCCCCTTAACACTAAATCACACACACAACATCCACACAGATTTATTAACTTTAGGGTGAAAAATTATGTGGAATCTTGCCAGCTGCTCTGCCTACAACCACTGGCATCAGCAGGTGTGCCAAGCCCCTCACTGACTTCCACTTTACAACTGGGAATTGGTGGCTTCTCTTTGTCAGTAGCGGCAGTTCCGCGCTTTCTGCTTGCCAATGACATTAGCATATAACATATAACCTCAGAAGGTGATGATTACATTGTTATTGTTATTTTTAATGACATTTATCATTATTAGATTTCAGATACAGAAAGTATTGCTGTGACCAAACATTTTTGTTCTGCCCCTTTAGTTACGTTAGTAGAAACACTGACCTACTGTAAAGGGTGTAGCTTTTAACTACACAGCAGTTAACTGCACAGTGAACATGGTTTCACAAAGGGAAAGTCCTGTTTAACAAATTTTATATCCTTCTGTGATAAGGTCACTCATCCTGTGGATGAAGGAAAGGTGGTGGATATAGTTTTTCAGGATTTGGTAAGACTTTCAATACTGTCCCTCACTTCATCCTTCTGGACAATTCGTCCACCTGTGGGATGAGCGGCTTCATGGTGCACTGAGTGAAGAACTGGCTGAAGTGCAAAGCTCAAAGGTTTGTAGTGAATGGAGTTACATTTGGCTGATGACACTTTCAAAAGTGTTCCTCAGGGCTCCATTCGAGGGCCAGTTCTGTTCAATGTATTTATCAATTATCTGGATGCAGGAGTTGAATCCACAATTTGCAAGTTTGATGATGATACCAAACTGGGAGGTGCTGTTGACTCTTTTGAGGGACAAGAGGCCTTGCAGAGGGATCTAGATGGATTTTAGCAGTGGGCAATGATGGAAGGGATGAAATTCAACAAGTCAAAATGCTGAATCCTGCACCCAAGACTGAATAATGCCAGGCACAAGTATAAATGAGGAGAGAAGCGGCTGGAGAGCAGCCCTGTAGACAGGGATCTGGGCTGCTGGTCCCAGCAGGCTCAACACAAATCAGCCACGTGCCCTTGCATCCAAGCTGGGAAACCCTGTCCTGAGGTGCATCAAATACAACAGGACCAGCCAGTCAAAAGAAGTTATCATCTCGCTGTATTCAGCATTGGTGCAGCCTCACCTTGAGAACTGTGTGCAGTTCTGGGCCCCACAATTTAAAAATGATACAAAGGTCCTTGAATGGGTCCAGAGGAGGGCAACAAAAGTGGTAAAAGGGCTGGAAGACATGTCCTAGGAGGAGCAGCTGAGGACTTTGGGCTTGTCTAGTTTGGAGAAAATGAGGCTGAGGGACGACCTCGTTGCTCACTGCAGCTTCCTGAGCAGGGGATGTGGAGAAGGAGATGCTGAGCTCTTCTTCCTGGTATCCAGTTATAAGACTCACATGACTGCTTCAAAGCTAAACTAGCGAAGATTTAGACTGGACATTAGGAAGCATCTCTGTACCAAGAGGGTGGTCAAATACTGGAACAGGCTTCCTAGAGGGAGGGTGGATGCTCCAAGCCTGTCAGAGTTTAAGAAGCATTTGGACAATACCCTTAGCAGCATGTTTTAACTTTTGGTCAGAAACTATAGCTTACGGCTACCTTCTCTTCCTTCTCTGTTCTCGCTGCCATCAGATTCAGGAAAAACAATTGTTATTAGTTAGGCAACTACTATGTCTACTGATCTGGGGGTAGGACTGAACATTTTATTTATAATGTACCTCTCTGTACACTGGGCAGCGAAAATGATCTACGAAGATTGTTAGAATCTTGTAGGACAGGATCTTGGATGCTCAGAAGTCCCCCTACCTTGCAATTCAGGTACAGCAGCTATAAAAGAACCATGCTGTGCATCTGATATGTCCTAGAACACCAGTCTCTCTGATCATATAATTAGCTTCAGTCCATGCAACCAGTCCTACCAGTGTTTGTGTGATTGTAAGTTCATTACAGAAAATACAGAGGAAAATTTACATGCATGGAAGAGGCAGGTACCTGGCTCCCCTTTAGACCACATAAGGTGAGCTTCAGCCCCAAGATAAGTGAAAGGTTCAGGTGCAAGGCAAACTGGACTTACTGGCTTTGAACTAAAATCAGCTGGACACACAGAATTTAATTTGAAGACTGTTCTAGTGCTAAAAAATCAACACATGCTCTTCAGTACTATGTAAATTGAAGTTTCATAGTCAAACCCCAGGCTATGTATAGATTTGTGAAATGGGTATATGAATAGAAAACATTTTTTTAAGTGGTATAATTTAAATATGTACTCTGTTTATCTCACATTATTATTGTTAATCATTAGTCCCTTACATAACTGTTCTATTCTGTGAAGAAATTGGCTTTTTCTTATTTTAACTCTGCATGTTTAAAGCAGTTTTAGTAAAAGGTGGTCTTCTAAATATGCTGATTAAATCATCTGTTCTTTTCAAGCATACCACCTAAATATATTACAAAATAGCTTGCTTATTCACCTTTGCACATCACAAAACTACCGCGAATTGAAAAATAAAATGCAAAACATTTAATATTTTCAGCAAGATTATTTACAGGTACCTTATAGGCAGACAGAACTTGCTATGGTTTGAATGCATTACAATTTAAAGCATGTTCCTTGCTACTACTTGTTCAGTCATTTAGGTTATGATCCTGCTGACCTTTGCTTTCATGATTAGACAATTGCTTCAAAGAGTGTAGGATATTAAGGATTACTTCTGTGACTAAGAACATTTTTTTTCATACAGAGGAATTCAAAAGAACACAGGCAGAATAGAGATAATGGAGTCACAAGCCTGAGGAGGAAGGCTCTACTTGTCAGAGCTACTGTTTTGTGGGGTTTTTTTAATTGTGGGGTTGTTTGGGTGTATTTGCTGGTCAATACTGATTTACTAACAGAGTATCCATTTCAACCTCATGTTACTTCTCTGGAACAGCTACTTTAACGCAGTAGGACAAATTGTTTCACTTAGCTAAGTAAACTGTGGTCTATGATAATTTTGTCATTGTTCAGTGGCTGTAAATCAATCGTATAAATTTCAGTCCTCAAATGAATAAGTAATTGGTACTTACGAGTTAAGCTCCTGTGAGCAGTCATGACGTCTTCACAGGATTTGACGATACAAAAAAGAGAAATTAAAACCTTGAGGGTTTTTGACATATTATCTGGTCCTAACAAATATACTTACGTTTGTCTTGGTCAGCTTCCACTCCTTCACTTTCTGTGTCACTCGGCAATATCCAAGGTTGATGAGCAAGATGAAGCTGTTGTAAGAATTCATCCTGCCACAAACAGATCTATTTTAGATAAAATGACAGAGAATGGTTCTATATAAATGCAGACTTTAGCAAATACTCTAGCCTCAATTAAGTAGAGAGGGAAAATTCTTCAATAAAAAAAAATCTTTCTGTGAAATAAAACAAGAATGTGGAGGGTAGGCAGGCTCCCTAGATTTTTTTTTATTATTATTTAATTCTTATTTATTTATCTATTCTGAAAAAAGGTAGCCACAGATATGTACATACTCATCTTAGAAATGCAGCCACACAAAACAAAATCATAATGCAGTTACTCCATCTGTCCCTGCAGCTTTTCAACTATGCCCAGACATGTCATGAAGAATTTGCTTAAGTAAGGCATTGATTTGTCAGAACTGTCACTGTCTCCAATCTAGTAAGAACAAGGACCTGAAACTTGATTTAGAGCCTAGGGTTTTATTGGAGAAGGAGAAAGCTTAGGACAGAAAAATGTTATGGAAACTTTTGTCTCCAAAACATCATAAAACTCTAAGCATCAAATTATAAATGTTTTCCACAGGTAAAAATCCATATGCAGTTGAATGTGTGCTTTTTAAAATGGTTAGCAATTGCCTCCTTTTTATATAATGTGTATATATATATGTAAATTAAAATATTTCTCCATACACATATGTATGTAAGCATGTACACACACAGACATATAAAAGAGTGTGACAGGTTCCTTTACAATATTCAAGGTGAGGGATGAGACTGGAATGCATAGTTTTATTGTCAAAAGCAGTTCAAACATGCAAGTCTAGTCTCTAAAAAATATCTTAAACATTGGCCAGACATAAAATTACTAGCCACATACTTATAAGTACCTGAAAAAAAAAAAAGGGGGGGGGGGAGAGAACGGTAATAGTTCCGTCTTTTACACCAGCTGAAAACCAGAATCTACATATTCAAAGTTAAATTGTACTGCACAGTGCTACAGCATAATTTTTATTGTTAGGCTGTCTGGTTTAAAAACAGAAATGGGCTTGTTTAAATCAGTTCAATTAAAGTCTAACTCACTGAGAGTAAATTATTAATTCTGTTAGTAATCTGTTACAAAATCCACAAAGACTGCTGCAATGGCCCAACACTAAGCTCAGGCAGGAGCTCCAGGACTTAGGCATGTATTGCCATTCCAAATGTGCTTGTGCTAAGTGTTCAAGAAAGCTGGTGATTACAGCACTGAACTGGGTAAAGGGTTTTGGTTTAAGGAACAGGATTCTTGCAGTTGCAGTGAGTGAATCTCACACTGATCAACATACTTTTTATCTTTCAAAAAGACAGAGCAAAGAACTGAGCCAAGCAGCAGAACAGAGGGGAAGTATCTGACCAAAATGAGAGTCCTCATCACATCCAGTTGTGTTCTATAGTGCAGTAAGCTATTGGAAAGTGTCCAAAGGAGAGCCACGAGGATGGTGAAGGGTCCGCATGGGATGACTTATGAGGAGCGGCTGAGGTCACTTGGATTATTCAGCTTGGAGAAGAGGAGGCTGAGGAGTGACCTCATTGCAGTCTATGGCTTCCTCATGAGAGGAAGAGATGGGGCAGGTACTGATCTCTTCACCCCTGTGACCAAGGACAGGACTTGGGGAAATGGCAGGAAGCTGAATCAGGGGAAGTTTAGGTCAGATACCAGGAAAAGGTTTTTCACCCAGAAGGTGGTTGAGCACTGGAACAAGGTCCCCAGGGGTCACAGCACCAAGCCTGCCTGAGTTCAAGAAGCTCTTGGATTATGGTCTCAGGCACATGGTGTGACTCTTGGGGTGCCCTACACAGGGACAGGAGTTGGACTCGATGATCCTGATGGGTCCTTTCCAACTCAGAATATTCTGTGATTCTATGATTCTAAGTACGATGAAAACTTTTGTTAATCGATGCGATATTCAAATAAACTGAAATTTCCTGCTGTTAATGACAGACCAGTAAAGATTACTGAATACCACCTTAAACCATCTTGATAAATAAAGTGATTATAAAATTCCAAGTGTTCATAAAATTAAATGGAAACAAGGGAGTCAGTAGTATTTTCATCTGAACAGCTATTGATAACTATCACAGAACTGTGTCACTTTAATGGAATCCATCCTAAAGAGATAAGGATTCAACATTCCTTTGTCAATTTATACAAAACACTGAAGGATAAGGTAAATGTGTAAAAGTCTCTTTGCCAAAGGATTTGGAACCCTGATTTATTAGTTTTATAGAGATAATAAACCTATTTCTCTAGGTAGCATTTCTCTGCTATAATTCAATTCAGCCTTGAACAGAGCTGATAATAAAACACACCTGTTTGAACACTTTTATATTATGTGTGCCAAGAGGCAGAAACTTGTCCACAAAAATCTCAGATCATTTTAAGTCTTGAGTATTAAAAAAACCCCCAAAACATTCTTAACAGCTGATACATTAAGTACCTACAAAATTATTTTAATTTATGCTCTAATAAGATTAAACCACCCTGAGCTACAGCAAGAACTTTACTAAAACTTAAGACCAACTCTGAATTGTACTTAGCAGTAGTATTTTTGTATTTTAGACTTGTTATGTTACTGTGAAACATGTTACAAACTAGGAAGCATACATAAGGCATTGAAAGATATGTTAAAATTCCTGATAAATAAACAAGTGATAGCACGCAGTGCAAACCCATGCAGATTCTAAATTCTTTAATTCAAGCTCCTGGCAGCCAGTAATCACAGCCTTTTCAACTGACTTATTTTCATAAAACATAAAACAACTTTGTACTGGTTAATTCCATCAACACCGCCTAAGAGTAAGGAAGCAGAATTATTTGCAAAATCTTATTGTAGTATCTTCTATAGGATTGGTAAAGTAATCACAGTGTATTCACAGCTAGTGGAAATTTGCAGTTCACACCATAAGGCTAAGAAGAATAAAGGCATTTTCCCTTCTTTTATTTTACTGATTTTATATAGGAAGAGAATACAAAACCTACAATGAAAGTTGTAAAATAATTTACAGTATCAGCCTCGAGGTTTAGATGTTTGTGATCTGTAAAAGTACAAAGACAGATAGCACTTTGTTGTTCTTCTCCTACACCAGGCCACATTTGACTTTTTAAATTTTCTCTCCATGGTCAGAGAGAAGCTGTGACACAACAGAATGAAATCTCATGGGCACAGATCGGTGGACACCTCTAACATGGCAAAAAATGTCACTGAACAGAGATAATTCCTGGGTATGTTCTGTCTGAACTCACTTCTCTAAGTGACCAGAAACTTCAGTGGGCAAAAATAGCTTAAAAGAGCTCTCAAAGCTTCTAGTGTAACACTCCAAAGATAGGGTTGGGAGCAGCAGATTGGCCAGACCTCCATCAGCTACTTTTTGACATTCACGGGCCTTTACAGCTTGGCAGAGGAAGGTCTTCAGTAATAGCAGTTTTCCCCTTGGAAGCAGAGCTCGTCCCAAGACAAGTTTCCTTTAAGTCAAAGGTCACTTGTGCATGTCAGGAAAGGATAAATAGGGTTTGAGCTGGGTCACTAGAAGCCAACATACTATTGTAGCCAGAGAGCAAAGAGAAAGAAAAGAATTTGTCACTTCTAGAAGGGATTATAGCAGAGGATAAGATCCTGCACAGAAATGCCGAGTTTTAACACCATCTTTACAGTGGGCTTGCTGGACAAAACTGGACATGCTACTCTAACTGTAAAACAGGATAATAATATTGCTTATTTCATATATATACATACATATACATATATTAAAAATATAACAGGACACCTGTAAGAGCCATCAGCAAAGGCTGGGTTTTGGCAAAGAGAAGTAACAAGTCACAGCAAATGAAATGGGACTCATTATTTTTATTAATCTAACTACAGAAAGGCTGTGGAAGAAAGCATTTTAAATTGCCTGCCTTGTTACTGGAAAGATCAGAAGTGTCAGACAGACTGGATACCCTTTGGTGGAGATGCAGTGCTCATTATGTGGCACTTTCAGGAGTCTATACAATAATTTTAGTTGGCGTCACATGATTATGTATCAGTTAAGAACAGGACTGCTTAAAAAGAAAGAAAGAAAATAAAGGAAAAGAAAAAGGAAGGGGGGGAAGGGGAAGGGGAAGGGGAAGGGGAAGGGGAAGGGGAAGGGGAAGGGGAAGGGGAAGGGGAAGGGGAAGGGGAAGGGGAAGGGGAAGGGGAAGGAAGTGTTTAGTGGGAAACAATGAAACCCCCTTATTTCTTCCAAAATAATTTCTTCTGAACATATCTAGTTAATGAATTTCAATTCTACTTTTCTGGTATGTGAGAAAATTCCAACACACACTCAAAGCAGCCCCTCAAAACAAGAGACAATGTTTTTTTTTTTGTTTGTCAAGAAGAAATTTGTTACAGTTACATTTTTTTTCCACTGAAAACTTCTGGTTTGAAAATACATCAACTGTCAGTGAACTTTCAACAGAACTGTCGTCACCTTCAGTCTTCATGTCTTTAAGCTGGATATCCAATTCTAGGTGAAGAAGTAGCTCAAGTGATGGGATTAGCACACTGCCATTCAAACATCAAAATGAATATGTTTTTCACCACCAAATTCTCTAGTTTTAGAGTTGTCTGTGCCTCATTTCCTTTCTTTCATAATAAATAATGGAGGCCACGTACTTAATTGTAAGATTATATTAAGCATCAAATCTCTAATTTTCCTACAAGGGTCTCTAAGCAATATTATTATAAACAACATTTTTTAATTTTTTAAGAAGTCATTAGAATGATAACAAACTGTGTCAATGTCATACTCAACAGGTATTTAAAACAAATTATACTTCTCAGAAACAATTATCTAAAGGTATGATATTTTTTTCAGTCTTGGGGGAAAAGCTCTGCAGGCTTTGACAAATGGATTATAAAGAGATTGGTAATAAATGGTGGGAATTGACTTATTCCACCATTAAAAAATTAGCAATCTAGACATGTCAGTTCTTCTGAAGTCAGTATAGAAGAACTGGCATTTCCTGAGACAAAACTCACCTTTGTAAGGCATGTATCTGAGATAGACAGCAGGGCTGTTCTTTCATAGGTGCTTATATTTCTGCTGCCTACACACTAAAGTTATCTTTAAGGCAGCTAAGGTTAGCAGAGGAGAATTCCACTCAGAATTTACAAGGTACTTTAATTTTTCGTTTTGAACAAAGACTAATTCTCTAAAAGCCATTATATTGGGACAGGAAGTTTTTACGCTCTGCATCAGCATAGTTAACATGCACACAGTACTAGACAGTGATTCAAGAATGGACATATTCTCACTGCAGTTCAGTTTTGTGTTTCAGAAAATTTGTCCATGCAGTGATGTCTAACTAATCATTCCAATGTGTCCAAAAAATGAAAGAAAAGTCAGCCCAAGGAACTACTATGCACTGCCAGTGCAGCAGGGAAAAAAAATACCCTGGAATCATAAAGATATGATATACTTGCATTTAGTCTTCCAGAGGTATGCACCTCCTAGAAATTGTAAGGCTAATAAAACTGCCATGCATCATGCAGGCAAAACCCTATAGAGTTCATGGAAAATTTGGGGGGCACGAGTGCTTCAGTATGATTGCTGTAACAATCCTGACATTCTCTAATCAGTACCTCTCAAAGCTGAGCAGTATTTCCTTGATAATTTTTTCATCATTGTATTTCAAGTTCTTTTCAGAGAAGTAAGTTACTTTAGGCATACAGATGTTACTTCAACATAAAACACAATTTAGTCTTCACACTATAGCAATTCTTAAACATAGCAAAAACATTAAATCGAAAATCTTACTTCTGATAAACTGCTTCTCTGAGTAGTGACAGTTCCAACAATGTCTCCACTCATTTGCACAGAGAGCCCTGAAGCAGCACTGAGGGTCCTCCCCATTTGGCTCTTAGATGACAAAGATCTGCTTCTTTGCATACTAATGAAGCTTTCCCTATTTCCTTGGTTGCTAGGAGTAAGAGGCCGTGACAGCAAGCTATTCGGGGTCACAGGTCTGCTCCCTGGAGTTGATGGAGTTGGTGGCCTGTTGGTTTGTGTACTGGGCGTTGGAGGCCTATTGTTTGCAACGCTGGAGACCTGTGTTCTGCTGTTAGTGGGCAGTGGTGGTGATTTGTTTCCTTGGAGCTGAATGTTCTTCCCCATCTGAGTTTGCACCTGAGGCCTTGGATTTTGGCCCTGCGTAGCTTGAAGATTGCCTTGATGGTCAGATGTAACTAAGCTATGATGCTGGATACTAGGGCTTCTTGAGAGCCTTGCTTCTTCCCATAGTGCTAGGTCCTTCTCAATATCTGTGCACACACATATACACACAAAAAGAAAAGAAAGAAAGAAACTCACTTTCTCTTTCTCTCTGGTTTGAAACTCTTATTGATTTTTTCCAGTGTAAGTGACAACCTGAAGCTTTGCAGAGAAAATCATCACCCTTAAAATATAAAGCATCAGAATTAACAGCTCAAGTGTTTGACAATCATTTCCTCAAAGTTTATTTATATCTGATTTACAGCAAACACAGCTATCCCACAGAAACAAAATATTGACGTTCATGAAGGTCAATACAAGCTATAAAAACCCCTCTCATTTCTTCAAGGTTCTCTCTCTGTGGCTTTTGCACAGTTTCTCATCAGTATCAAACCAAGATGGAGCAGTGAGCTAAACTTGCCATCATCAGCTGCAGTGATGGGCAATTCAAAACTGGTTCAAGGTAAGACTTTTGCTTCTGGCCTCATTGTCTGTTGCCTAAACAAAACTCTGGGGGAAATGACCCTTGAACTCTGGCACATCTGGATCTGTGATCCTCTATGGATCTGAATTTTGTGTTGTGGCCTGCCATCAGTGCCACAGCAGATGATGGGGTCACCAATATCTGGAATCCAAGGAGAAAAGGTGGCCAAGGTCCAGTTCCTACCCCTCACACAGCCAGAAATAATAAGATCCCATTTAAAAACACAAGACAACATGCCTTCTGAATTAATTTAAATCATATTAATGCTTCTAATGAATTAAGTCAGATACATCAAAAAAGTTAGGTGAGGGTAGCTAGAACTGAGGTTAGTATTGCTAACATACTGAAAAGTACTTGCAAGTAAAAACACCAAGCTTAAAATAAAAGATTACTCAAGTTTATTTTATCTTAGACAATTGTTACAATTTTTCACTCTCACTGGCATGTTCTCTTCTGTAACTTGGTTTTGACAAGGCCAGTTGGTGCCACTTCCCATTAAACTGTACAAGTCACAGTCCCAGAAGCTGCAAATCAGCAAGGCTCTACTGATTTTAACATGTATGTCAATAATTTCAGGTTCTAAAAGTCCTAAAAACCCAGGATTTTAAACTGCATATTAGAAAACCAGATTTTCTTCCACTTGTGTTTACTAGTAGGTATAAAAGGTTTGTAAAATATTCAAAGATGTGCCACCTTTAACATCAAATTATTTTCTAATAACACCTTGAAAAAAGGAAAATAATTATGGCAATTTCATGTTACTTGTCTAAGACAAGATAATCCATACACTTTGAATGCTGTTACTAGAAAAGTTGGGAAAACTTAAATAGTTGTGAAAGCTTCAGAAAAATGTGTCTCTCAAAACTTTAAAGATTAAATGTTTTGCTGCTAACAAATTTCAAAACTTTGAAATTGTTTCTAGCACACAGTTAAGAATATTTCAAATTGCTACCTTGCTGAGTTCCTAAAATTATTTTCATTTTAAAATAATTATGTCTTGAAGTACTCTTCCATTATGCTTTTAAAAAAATCAATACACATCACTTTGGGACTTGTAAGATCCCTGGCAAAAATTCAAGGGCCAATAAAAGACAGCGTGGTCTAGCCAATTTAAACCAAATGAGGAATATGTTCTTTTAAAGAATGTTAGCCTATGTATTTGCAAAATTACAGACCTCCAACTTCCCCATGAAGATTCAGTGTGCTAAGAAATTATCGGAATATTGGATGATTTAGTTAGAGTTAAATAAACATTTTATTCTAGCGCATGCTTCCTTAATTCCATTCAGCAATCAAGCCTGCAGCCAAACCAATTATTCTAATAATTTCTCCACATATAATTAACCTGTTTCCATAGTGTAATAATTCAGTTTTATTTAGCACACATCTTATTTTTATTTTCCATTAATATCAGCTTTTCAACCAGCAAGAAAAGAAGTCACACACCACCAGCTTTTACTGCATTATCTGATCCATAGTAAATACCAGAATTGAATTATGATTTAGGATTTTTCAAATCCCTTGTCAATGTAATTTAAAAGAAAATAAAATGCAGGCAACAGTGCAATGCAAAGGAATTTTACTTTCAGATCAGAAATACCAGAAAAAGTATACAATTCATAATGTGCTTATGTATTTAACAGTTCTTCTTATGATAAAATACATTCCAAAAGTATCTAATGACCACAGAATCAGTGTAACAAACGAAATCAGCAAGATACTGGAATTAACTACCAAAAAATATATTCTCCGCTTGTGTGTGATATAAAGTAGCAACATAAGAGACTGGATCTTAGACAAAAGTATTATGAGCCATATGTAGAGAAGGAAAAGAAAACTGATTGTTTCAATATCTGATTTTGTAAAAATGCTGCTTTTAAATATCAAGGTACTGAGGCAGTTGCTGGCAGCTGGTGCTAGTCCCTAATTTAAGCACAGATACCAAATTGTATTCTTATTAGGAGCGTGTTTTATCCAGCCACACTCCTTAAGAAGGTGTATATGAGACAGGGGACCACATTTCATCACTACACAGGTAATCCAAGTCATAATTCAGGCATCTAAGTTACTACCTAGTATTGGGTAGAATTAATAGGTTACAATGTGCTTGTAAGAGAACTGAAACAAGGAGACTTGCTGATATCAGAGACACATGAAATTCTCCAAATGCTCGAGACAAATAAGGCTAAGCAAAACCACAGCATTATTATCTGAGGTCCTCTGAGCTGATTCTTAATGTAAGTTATGTTATGCTTGCCTGTGAGGGGAATAATTGTCTCAAGCAGCACTGGTGCTATAATAGGAAATTAATTATAGGAATACAAGTGTCCAATGTCTAATAATTGGGCTGTTTTCTTGTGAATTTCTAAGGCAGACGAAAATTACTGAATGGTGGAACGACTGGATACTGTGTTACAGCATTAGTGAATTAACGGGCCCAAAGCCAAATGACAACAACAGCACTGGTGTGAGAGCGACCTTGCAGGTCACACTGCAGCAGACTGAATCTTGGAGACTAAGTGAACATAGCTAGTTAGCTTATGGTCAATAAATTATTTAAAATTCCATATTCCATTGAATATGGTAGTTATTACTGTCAGCTTTGTCAAGGGAGATCTAAAGGAACTGCATGTTTCAGAGCATACTGCATGCAAGAACAGCTTGTGCAACCATGGAAGTGCGACCAGCTAGGATATAAATCAAAATAGGGAGATCTTCACCAGACGCCTCCCGAGTGACAACTGCAGCAACACAAAGGAAGGAAAGTGTTACCTCAGTGGCAGAGGCCCCTGGGGTACTCAGGTCCCAGATATGCCACTGAAACCTGATGACCACAGCTTGGCTTGCTGGTCTCCTTGTTCCCACTATATGTTCCTGGCAGTTTCAGCTCAGAGAGAGCTCATGAATTTTCAGTCTAGTTTGACAGTGGCTACAGCTCTAATAGCTACAGTGACTGGAACCTGCCAAAAAAACCTGAACAACAGTATCACTTTTCAGAAATGAAATTGTCTAAAATATCTTCATTTATAGATGTCATAATTTTTAGCTATTGCTCCATTACAAGCAAAAACTTATTTCTTAAGAGCTTCTCTCCTTGTGCTCACAGCTTTGTCATCTGACTTGACTTCAGCCCAACAGCCTCTAAACAGAAGTACAACAGTCGTACCTCTCTCTGAAGAGGATACAGCTGCCAGGCCTTTCACAACAGCATTAGTGGTAGGATACATGTCCAAAGACTTCTAGAAAATCACACTGAAAGTCCTAAGTCCTATGCCTCACTCTCTGAATGACTTGAAAGAAGGGTCAGATAAATTTCATTTCTCTCTCCACCTTACATACACAGTTGTTATGTTCCAGTTCTGCATTACTTTTCATAGGGTTGGCTTGTGAAGCTCAGCTTTCACCATACGGCAAATAGCATGCATAATATAGGACTATCATGCTACAGGTCTGTGTCATACCTTATACCTAAAGCTGAAGATTGATTGATTATGAAGAAAACAAATGGCAAATTGCATTCCTCATTAATTTTTCCAGAGCTCTGAAATGTATTTCACTGGAAAAAAACGGGGGTTGTTTGATCTTTTAGAAACAGTTACCCCACCAAAGATGTTGCAGATGTTCCACTGCACGCAAGTTAACAGATTTCACGTAGCCAGAAGTCTCATGAACAAGGTGGGCTTTTCCTGCAAAGCAATCTGTTCTCAAGCTAAAGGTCCACTGCAGCCTTTCCTAAAGACTACTTAACTGTAGATGAAGCATCAGTACCTCTTTTTTGCATAAGTCTTGGTGAAATATGAAGAAGAAAAAAAAAGGTGCATTATTAAGCAGTCAGACTGCAGTATATTTAACAAGGTTTAATTACTGTTTAATGATTGTATTTACTGTAATTACAGTCTACAAACACAACATGAATTGTGCTGTTTCTCTTAAGTGAAGAAAGAGGGAAGTTATTTTTTTTAATTGTCTTCATCAGCATGTGAAATAGACCATTTTTTCCTTCATCTAAAACACTGGCAGAGCAAACTGGGTGAGTACTGCCAGGTGGTTTATGATCCCTTGCTACCATACCATACATACCAGCTAGGTGTTTTTCCATGGTCTGAAGTTCTTTTGCTGCTAAGGAGTCCTTTAAGAGTTTCTGCCTTGGAGAACCTCCAGGTCTGACACCCATGGCATCCAGAGTCCAAACTGTCTGAGACTTACACAGATAGAAAGAAAAGGTAATATTTTTTATCTAGTTTCACACGTGAAATAATTAAAAAAAATTATGTCCAAATTTAGAATAGTGAATACGATGCTTCTTATGTAGAATATATAACACTTAATGCAAAACATTACAAAATATATCTTAAGTAACATATATAGCAGCCATTTCTTAAAATCAACAGTTCTAAAGTAATTCAAATATATATCCTTCACACGAGCTCTTGTTCCACACTGAGACATCATAACAGGACAAATTCTTCAATGATTTATTTACATTTGATGCAGCTCCAGTTACTTAGTGGGGGTTGCACTTACTTTAAATTACCATAACACTTGGCACCATATCTCTGTAAAGCAGCACTTCTGGGAATATCAAAGAATTTTCTAATCAAAATTGCCCGTGCTGTTTTATCACTGCAAGAAGTATTCCTTTCAGGAACAGCAACTAAATCATCAGGGCAACATAGTTGTTTGGAGAAGATGCCAGCAAACAGACCACCTCCCCAGTCCTTTCACTATTGAACACTGGTATTCAAAATTAACTGCATTTTCTGGAACCCACTCAATACAGTTTCAAGAAATTATATTAAAATATACTATGAAGTAAACTTGGTATTTTTTTTTTTAATGCTTATTTGAAATACACAAAAAAAATATATATGACCAAGTGTCCAAGACTTGGTCATAAAAACAACAAATAAAAACATTAATTAAAGGATTCTTAACAGCCTATCTGAATTTTTTTCATTCTTACCTCACCAAAACATTTTATCTGTGCTCTAGGGAGTTTTGTTGATTTCCCACGTTTCCTAAATAAACAAGGTTTATACAATGGTCTCATTGTCATTCACCTTTTACTGATTTTTTAAATATTTTGGTAAATGTAGAAGAATTTTAGAGAGGGTTTCAAAGATGTTAAGATGATGTAACTTCAGGGAGAAGAAAGACTGAGCAGAGGAAGGAGACCCAAACTGGCGACGCCGGTCACGGAAGGAATACAGGGCTCTGCTGCTACCCAGTCTGCTGGGCTGGAACTGCATCACCAGCAGACAGGTGGGTTGTCTGTTTTTATTAACTTACAACATTTTAGAACACTAATAATATTTTTTGATTTGCCAGTTGTTTATACACCAGTTCTGCTTTGGTTAGTTACCCGTATTTAATCCCAGGGAAATACACAGGAGCGGCTGAATAAAATGGTGAGTTAGAAGTGGAACAGATCCTGCAAACACATTTATTTCAGACATATCACTAGAACTGATTCACCTGTTCCCCTGTGAGATTTTGAGGATTTGTCACTTCAGTGCTCATTGTGAATTCTCTATCCAAATAATAATCTGACTTTTTGAGGTCACTACAAAATATTAATAGGTATTAAATTACTCACATCTTTAAATGTTCACTTCTAACAGATATGTTACCCAATATCTCTCTCTGGATGGAAGAATATATTATTCTTTGAAAAATTACTCTGAAATAAATGAAACTAAATAAGGGATAGGAAGAGGAAATACAGCCTGTAACAAAACTCTAATATTTTAACTTTTAATCTTTTTTTTTTTTCAATATACTCTCATCCCCAGATTTTTATGGTAGAAAAAGGCCATTTTTATATACATTTTATAGTGTATACTTTCAAAAGGGGGGGAAAATTGGCAGGATTTAAAGAATGACTATTTTGGGGAAAAAATCCCCAAGGTTATAAGGATGAATCCTTTTTGAATATCCAATTTCATGGACAAATACAACTCTGATGGAATATGGAATAAAACTTGGTAATACTTGAAGTTCAAACTGCTCTTCTAATGTTCTTAACTCTGATTATTCAAGTTTGTCAGAAGTAAATTATCATGGCTTTTCAGTATCTCTCCAACCTCCTGAAAACACAGACTTCCAATTGTTAGCCCAGTGAGAGGGTCTCAGTCTCCTTCCTCTATTTTCTGGAGATGAAATGGAGTTACCTTTCTCTTCTACAAACCTCTACTGTTTCTTCTCACCTCCTGCCTGTTCCTTCTACTGTACTTCTTCCCTTTATGCATGGCAATCATGTAAGACACATACAACTAAGGTGACTGTCTGAATAAAGGCACCTCAGCCTACACCCTGAGGTAGAAACTGAGCTAAATGGAGAAAAATTATTCTTTAATGGCAATCATCACAATAGTGCTTTAGACATTTATAAAAACACGAGTTATGTTTAAACTAAATCAACTGCAAGAAGACTCCAAATC
The DNA here is from genome assembly GCA_020745705.1 of Hemiprocne comata. Lineage (NCBI taxonomy): Eukaryota > Metazoa > Chordata > Aves > Apodiformes > Apodidae > Hemiprocne > Hemiprocne comata. The sequence continues at coordinate 129,023,009 of CM036587.1, read as the reverse complement.
ACAAAGATCATCAAACATGGGCAAAACTTTTTCAGGTTTCAATACAGGTTTAAAAATATTTTGTAAGTTCACATAATACATGTAGATGTATGCATGAGCACATACAGGCACACAAAGGCAGGTACACACAGGCATTCAGTGACTATCTGTGTCTGCGTTCATCCTGCTAACAGAAAGTTGCAAAGACATACAAAATTGGTGTGCAGTTCTGGATATAGTACAGATATATAAATTCTTAAAAATAATATTTATTATAATCAATTGTATATGATTTAAACCATTTACATATGTTCAGTCTTGGTACATATTGCTATATGTTCAAACCCTCTCTCAGATACACAGTTCCAACACCCTGTGAAATTAATGAGATGACTTTGGACTAATTTATCCCCCAATTTTATAACTCTTCCTGTGGATCCTTCTGTTCTATGTAATATCATAAGCTTAAGGAATTTTGTCAGGGAATAGCTTCACAAAAGACCAGAACAATATAGCACTACTACTTACGGAATATGAGATATTTAATATTAGCATTTCAGTTTAGTGATAAATTATGTGCTTATAATTGTGTCTTCCAACTACTCACTTGATAGAAAGTAATAATGATCTGGGGGAAAAGAAATTGTAGGAATTTATTATGACATTAAAACTGTAGTGAAACCATTTTTTTTGCTCCTTCTTTGGACCTAGATATTTCGGGGCTAAAACCAACATTTTTGGAGGCATGATCAGGTAATGCTTTTTTCTATATCTCTAAACAATGCTGAACTTTTTTTTTTTTTTTTAAACATTTTGAGACTATGAATTCATCTAAGTGAATAACACATAAACACAGACAGAGGTCCTCAGTGTCTCCAGCACACAATTTATGCAACAACCTTATTTCTGAAAGATAAACACAAGCTGAAAGTAAGAAATGTTATCAAGGAGGATTTGGAAGCATGTCAGTTCAAATGTAAAGATAAATTACTTTATACAGCTCCACCAGAATTCACTGGTGCTCCTTTTCTCCATAAGATAAATGGCAGCCATGCAGATATGTCACTTTAAGAAAGAGATCCAGGCTTGCAAGCCATTTATTTAAATCTCTTTATTCCACTTCACCAACAACTATCCTTGTCTACTGGCCAGGAATTGCAGAGATAAAACACTAATGTCAGTTAACTTGAACTTTAATGGTAATGACAGTAGAGTGAAAGTAGTTGAAAAATATAGTATGTATGAAGCATGTGCATAGAAGTCCTTTCAATTCCTTCATTATCTTTTAAACTACAATTGCCCTTGATCATTCATTAAGTTTTACAAATATTTGTACAAATTTATAAATGGCTATTTATATTAACAAGATTAACAAGATCTAAATATGAGGATGTTCCTGAAAGACATACTTGTCTTTCTAACTTGTAGAAACAGCTCTGAGCCATGTTCATCATCTTCAAATTCTGAAGGTGAAGCAATGTCTCTTTTCACCAGAAATATGTTCAAACAAAGGGTACATTTGTCACCTTTTAAGGTCAACTATGTTTCCATTTCTTAAGTGGTTTTCTTTACATATCATCATAATTTCTTCACACACAATGCATTCATTAATGCTTTCTCTACTTGAATTACTTAGCTAAATTACCTCTAAAATAAAAAATGACAAACAATAAAGCCAAAGCTAATCTCTCGCATCACTGGTACCCTGAACTTCTAGAAAATACTGTAACTTACTGGGAATGCCACAGTGGAAGAGAAAGACAATTAAAGAAGTCATTAATAAGAATAAGAAAGTTTTTCCGAGATCAGTATAGGTGCTTTAATCTGCAGCACAATGTTAGTTTGGCAGCATACATCAGTGTAGCTTTTATCCCTAAAAAAAACAGTGTCGATTTGAAAGGCTTGATATCACCATTGAGCTGACTTGACACAGGCTGTGTAATACCCACTGATGCCTGGGGAGTTCTACAGAGGTGCAGCATTTCAGAAGTGCTAAGGCCAAGAGCAAGGGCTCCAAATTACCTGTAACATCATCTGGAAACAAAGTGCTTGTTAGAAAGCAAATTACTCTTTCTTGCTGACCAAAAAAGGTGTTACGAAACAGAGCAGCACTATATTTCTATGTCATTTTGGCCTGCTTCAGAGTGAAATACCTAGGTACTCACATAGACATCCATGTACACACACACAATCTCTTTCAGGCATGGGAAAGGGACTGTTCCAGTCCCTCACTCTGAATTGCATGATCACATTCAAATGAGGAAAAGGTGGTGAAACCCAATTCTTTACTTTCTGGCAAGCTGTAAATATATGCAATGCATTTTGATTGAACTTTTTCTTCTACATAGTTTTGCAAATCAAGGGCAAATTTCATTAGTAACTTCAGGAGATAATACTGTAAGACAGGCAACCATGCTTAGCTTTCTATGTATAACCTACCATTGCTTTGCTGAATAGCTTAAATATCTTATATAGACATATTTGACAGAGACCCCTCCAAACACATGAAAAATTCCCCTTTATTCAACAATTTTTTTGCAAGTGCCCTTTCCATTCTGATCAAGCAGCTGGCTAGGACAGTTGGTATTCATGAAGCTGTCCTGGTTTGAGCAGCAAAACTTCTTGTGCAATATTTTGTTTGAAGATTCTCCACACAACATTCAGTTTCTGTAAGAGTTCACCAAGTGTTTAATCTTTCAGCTTCCACAGTCTGTTCAAGGACATAAAATGAGTACTCAACATGGGGTTTTGGTGCCATAAAAATAATATACCTTCTCAGAGCTCTGTGGCAATATTGGCAGCCACCCTAATCCCCACCTTCCACGTTAGGGCCTGTTCTACTTGAAATGTCATGTAATTGAAATTACAAGCTTTTTGCTTCCCGTGGCAGTCAGCCAGCACATTTCACGCTAAACCTTGCACTAAAAAAAATGGTGGTTTGAGTTAACTTATACACAATTTTTCTGTTTACCAGCAAGAAGGAAGGAGGAATAATGCGGCCACCTGGGAATTGCATTTGTTTCAGTTTCTGAAATGTAACCAAAATAATTTTTTTCTAAGCTTCGGTCCTGTTTTATTTGCTGTTATTTGGACCAACATTTTTGTATTTGTCATGCCCAAGAAACCAAAATTTTAGGCAGGTAAAAAAAACAAGGCACTCATTCATTTTATTTTTTTTTTACATATACTTTTTGAAAGTTATGAAAATACTTTCAATTTAAAATAGCATTGTAGAAGATTAAATATTTTCAAAGAAGAGTATTTTTACTCCATAAGACATGTGCCCCACTATTTACCCCATGTAATGTCTTCTTGGAAGCATTAACCACACTCTGCATGCCATGCCTGCAAATGGGACTGAAGAACTGAACTTGTGAGGAGTAGGGGGGGCCTTTCTGGAAGCATTCCTTACTCCTGGGGGTGCAGGCAGCGAGATGGGGCAGCCCTGTGTCAGGCAAGCACACAGGGGGTCTCAAGTTTTTAAAAGAAAGACACTAATTTGCTAAAGCGAGTTCAGAGAAGGGCAACAAAACTGGTGAAAGGGCTGGAGAACAAATCCTATGAGGAGAGGCTGAGAGAATTGGGATTGTTTAGTTTGGAGAAGAGGAGGCTGAGGGGAGACCTCATTGCTCTCTACAGCTACCTGAAAGAAGGTTATAGGGAGGTGGGAGCTGCTCTCTTCTCTCAAGAAAATAATAAGACTAGTGGAAGTTGCACCAGGGAAGATTTAGAGTAGATATGAGGAAGAATTTCTTTACCGAGTGGTCAGACACTGAAACAGGCTGTCTGGGGAGGTGGTAGAGTCACCATCCCTGGAAGTATTTAAAAGCTGTGTAGATGAAGCACTTCAAGACATGCTCTAGTGCTTTTTTTTTTTTTCTTCTGGGGGTGTCGGGGGGGGAACAGTGTTGATAGTTGGACACAGTGATCTTAGGAGGTCTTTTCCAACTGTGACAATTCTGTGATTCTATGAATATGCAACGTGATATCAAGAAAAATAATACCAGCAGGTCCTTCTCCGAAGTAAAAAAGAATTTTAAAATTAAGAAATAATTATTTTTCAGCTGTATGTACAAACTCCTATGTCTATTTCATGGAATTTGTTTTCTATAATGGAGGTCTCAACCAAAGAGGTTCCAGGTACAAAATGCAAAGTACTTGCTTAACTACTTGCAGGGAATATCACTTATTTCCCAAGAACCTTAATTTATGTTCTTCTACTATCTTTTATTGTTAATTGAGCTAAAAGTAAGCAAACTTCAACATTCACAGTTTTTTTGGACTATCTGTGAAAGAGCTGCACTAATCTAATACTATGTTACTATTATTTGTATAAAATACTTTAAAATTTTAACTGTATGTGTCTGAATTTCCACACACTTACAAAAGTCAAACTGGATTTAAAACCTTTTGTATCAGAACCCATTAATTTTGTGTGTATAATATATAAATATGCCCTTTATATTTCATACTACGGCACACTGCTGCTGTTTCCCACTAACTACTAAATTTAGTCTTGATTTTAAAGACCAACTTGCTAAATGCTGAACAGTGACCCCAATCCAGCAAATAATTTATAGATTTAGTTAAATACTGAAGTTTGGGTGATTTAGAGCTATCCATTGTACTCAAACTTGTACAAGTAATTAAGTTACTTGTCAGCATTATTCTCAGGGAAAATAGTGGCAAAAGCTAAGAAAATTTCTAACCATTACAGTTTAAATCATGCATCACCAGAATATACCTGTATTCAATATCTAGAGATAGCAAGAATTAAAAGTTTAATTTTTCCTTGTGCATGAAGCCTCAAGTCATTTCAGACATTGAATTACCATTAAGGCATTTCTGTATTTAGCACAGACAATCCATTTGCATATTCCTTCTAGGAAAGCAACTGAAGAGCTCCAAAGCAGTAGGGAAAATAGCAGAAAATTTATTTAAAACAAACCACCATTATACAACAATTCATTAGAGTATTTTTCCCTGAGTGATAAAGAGCAGAAGCCCGAGGCAAATTCATGCAGAATTGCCTTTTGCAGTTGAACAAATGTATTTTCCACCGTTTCTGTTACACTTGCATTGGTTTTCCTGACATGGATAATTTGCAAAGAAAAAATACACCTTTTTATGTGCACATGCAAGGCAAGATGAGTGAATGTAAGGATTCACATAAGAAAACCAATAAGCCTGAGTCCTGTTACATCCAGGTGATAAAAGACTCAACTGAGAGGGAAAGCAAAGGCTACTTGATGTGAATTGTCCAGTGCATGTCCATTCCTTCTTTCCTTTAGTCACTGTAACTTCAATACTTTACTTTTCCATTTCTGACAATTTCAGCCAACCTAATTTTTTCCTAGTATCACTTTAGTGGCTTGCTAGCCTAGTATTTATGGAATTCATTTACAGAAACATAAAGTAAAATAGCAATAAGAGTTCACCACACAGCAAAAATCTCAAGAATAAGCTTTGCATTTTGCCTAGCATTTTTTGTTATATGAAATATTTGTCAGAAGTTGAGCCCCACGGTGAAGTAGGATCCCTAAGGACATTTTGAATGCTTGCTTCCAATTCCAAAACTCTTGGGAAGAGTGCGGATTCCTGTAAATACTTCAAACTGCTTTTTGTTAGCTTTACTCACCTATTGATTTAGTATGCCTTGTTTGGGACTGTGCAGCATGGAAATTTTAAGTTCTTGATTTTTCAAATATCAACTCTCTTCATGAAAAATAAAGTGTAGCAAAAAATTCAATTAAAAAGGGTTTAAAGGAAAAATTTCTTATTAAAAAAACTCCCAGATTCTTCAGAAATAGAACAGTAAACATGCACAAAGTTACAAGGAAATTATAGTATAAATTACATGAACCATGTTATAGACATAGATGTTGCCTGTCTCTTTGATTTAATGGTATCCAGATTACTTTAGTCTCCATATTAAAGATTTTACATGTGGACTTATATGTGGGGCATGAAAAAAGAACTCACACAACTCTTTTCTAAAGATTCTTATGCATGATTCTTGATGCTTTACCCTACAATTTTTCTCAAAATACTTCTCGAAGGGCCAAGACACTTGTAAAGAAAATCTGTCAAATACACATTAGGAAAGAGAAATTACAATCACAGAATCACATATAATCATGGTTGGAAAGGACCTCTGAGATCACCAAGTCCAACCATCAGCACAATAAAACCCCCATAAAACAACACAAACCACACACAACACAAACATAATGCAAAAAACACACACCCACCCACCAAAAAGCACCCACAAAAAAACCCCTGCAACCTCAGCCACTGGAGCATGCCCTGAAGTGCCACGTCTACACATTTCTTGAATACCTCCAAGGATGGTGACTCAACCACCTCCCTGGGCAGGCTGTTCCAGTGCCTGACCACTCTTTCAGTATAGAAATTCTTTCTAATATCCAATCTAAACCTCCTCTGCTGCAACTTCAGGCCATTTCCTCTGCTTCTATTGTTATCCACTTGGGAGAAGAGGCCAACACACTCCTCACTACAACCTCCTTTCAGGTAGTTGTAGAGGGCAATGAGGTCTCCCCTCAGCCTCCTTTTCTTCAGACTAAACAAACCCAGTTCCCTCAGCTGCTCCTCATATGACTAAGTTCTCTAGACCCTTCACCAGATTGGTTGCTCTCCTCTGGACACGCTTCAGCACCTAAGTGTCATTCTTAGAGTGAGGGGCGCAGAACTGAACTCAGTACTCAAGGTGTGGCCTCACCAGTGCCGAGTAAAGGGGCACAATCACCTCTCTACTCCTGCTGGCCACACTATTTCTGATGCAGGCCAGGATGTGGTGGTCAAGTTGAGCTCCAGCTGTGCTTTTGCCTTCCTAATTTTCTCTCTGCATGACCTAACGAGATCTCTGTACTCCTCTTGATCCATTTAACCAGAAAATCTCAAAATTACGCTACTGGAACATAGTACCAGTATTAAACATGGCACACACTTTGAACCAGGATCAGGAATTTTCACATGCAATGTGTACATTTGAATGAATGTCATGAACCAATTTGTCCAATTTATTATAAGTGTCTGATCAACATCATATTTCCTTCATCTTGTATCTCACATGGTATCTTGTATCTCATATAATATCTGAAAATTATTTCAAGTCATGAGAATGTGTTTTGATAGCAATTCTGAAGTAATTTTTCAGGTGTATTTCCTGCTGTTTTGAAGGATTTGTGGGAATTCACTGCAAGAATTTATCTTCACAGCCTTCCTATAAGGAACCTCAGTTCTACCGCTATATTTTATGTCAAGATTGCTAAAGTCTCAGTTATTAGGGAACCATAGAAGAGATCTCTATTCTTTCAGAGCAGTAAAAGGCAGTAACAACAGTTGGATTATTTTTTTTTTTTCTTTTAAAGACAAACATACAGTGTTGGACAGCTGAATCTTATTCTGAGTAACAAGCCATTTTAAAGAAATAAAAGTACACAATCAGCTAGCAATACACTATTTAAGCAAGAGCTTTAAGACACAAAAACAACCCACAAGCAGAGAAACTAAGTTACTGGTTTAGGCAAAGGAATTTTCCCAGAGCTCAGGAAAGTGAATCTAGCTGCCTTTGCCATGGGGAGATGCTGGGTGGGCAGAGCAAAAGCTGCAACTGCTCTTCTTTGCCTTCTCTCTGCAGCACGGGCAATAATAACAATGTGGCTTTCAGGGACTTAACCCAGGCAGATTTGCTGCCTCTGGGCAGTCTACTGTTCCAGCCAACCTTACCTATGGCTAGAACTAGCAGTGCATTATATGATACATGTGCATATTGTTTGTCTGTCCGTAAGCATGCACACACAGAGCATGTACCTAAAAATACTCAGCTGAAGGCTGTACATTTCTGTAGCGAGATTTGCTAATAAACATAATGGATTTTTCTTTTCCTTGTATCTTTATTTTTCTGTGTAATTGAATTTATTTGTGGCTCTTTCCCTATGCTACATGTCTGCAGAAGTGGTAAATCAAAGCTGGTAGCTGCAGGTTCAAATCTGTAAGAAAAATGTGGGTTCAGAAACCGCTGCAGAATTTATTATACCTCTGTTCACTTGTGTGAAGCAGAAAGGAGGCTTGAGAAAGAAGCTCAAAGCAATGGCAACTAAATTCTGCTCCCTGCTCCTTTTGCCCAATATCCACAAATACTCTGGGAGGTTCTTGCACTCCAAGTTCTCAAGGAGCTTTAGGAACTGATCTGGAACTCGGTATCTGCCAACTTCTTTGATAACTGGTTGGAAATACTGTGTGTTCAGTATTACTTAGCTTTACTAGTAGTACTTAATCAGCTGCCTGAAAAACTGCAGGAAAATCTTCAGTGTCTTTTTTCTTTAATACCACCCTTTTTTTCTTAGTTAAGAAATACTGAGCTCTTCTTTTCACTTACTTATCAGCACTAAAGTGTGCTATACAACCAGTATTGCTATGGTTGAACAGGAATTAATGTGTCCCCTCACAGCTCTCTAAAATTTTGCAAGAATAAACAACTATTTCCAAGTTATTTGCCTTAGGAAAAAAACAATTCCTTTAATCTATTTTCAAATTTCTGATGCAATACAACTAGTGTCAAAATTCTGACAATCTGATTTTTCAAGAAGTATTTTACTGCTGGTTATATATTCTTCAAATGGCAAATATGCAAAGATTTGCTTAAATTTCAGAATAAAATAACTAATGAAAATATTACCAAGCATAATATTCCATTATTTTAAAAAATATATATTTAAAGTAGCCATGCATTTTAAAGAGATAACTGTTGTTTATTAGTTTCAAGGCAAATGTTACCAAAAAGCTAAATTATCGTTGGGCTATTATGTCATGTTACATAATGAAATTTAGAGTTTGAATGATTTTGTTATATTAATTTTGTAAAATTGACTATTATCTGGTAAAGTGGATATTTCACTAATATTTAAGAACATACAGACACAGTATAAAATGACTGCACATTCAGTGGGAGATCTATACGTAAGTCCAACAACATACGGTTTTGTATGACATCAAAAGAATTTATTTTGAACTATCAACCTTCCTAGAATGAAAATAACAAAACAGCCACAGAACTGAAAATTGAGACCAGTTAGGGAAATTAAACTTTCTTCTCTCTAGGATGACAGTGCTGGCAAGCACAACTTTTATCATTATGCAAAATCGAATTTTTATCAAACTATTCTTAAAAATTACAGGTTTGTCCACAAGAGAAGATACTTACAGATCCTGCCACTTGAGAGACACTCTGAAATTCATCAATATCTTCCGTAAGTGTTTCAACCCCGGGTACCTGAGCTGTTTCAAAGAAGTATAAGAGAAGTAAATCACTTGAATTAACTAAGCATTAATCACTTTGAAAAGAAAATTACTATAAATTAACCTCTTGGAAGGTAAATGTGGCTACTATAAATACACTGCTTTTCAGTTACACTTCAATGGATTTTAATTTATGTCTGATTTTCATTTATAAGTTTAATACACTGTGGAACAGTGTCTCTAACACATTTAGAGTGATAAGCAAGCTTCCTTCATCTGCAAAGATGTCTTGTAGGTTATTAATTACTTTTACTATTAAAACTAAGTAGTTTGTCCTTTTGACAAGCAAGTAGTGGACCTTCAGCTTTAATTTAATAAAAATAATTAAATTTAATTAATTCTGTTAAACTAATTAGAACATAGTTAAAATCCACGAAGTAAGAAGTTCTGGTCACTTTAGGCAATGTTTAAAAGCTATGCAAGCTACAATTTTTGCCCATACTGCCACATTTGTAAAACAACATGAGTTGGTGAGAAGTCTAGAATGCCTCTTTGACACATATATAACGATTTATAGCAGACTTCATGCACCTATGTCAGAGAAAGCATTTTCCAAGTAACATGCTATGCATGCTTTGCCTGATAGTCTGCTAGGCACTTAGGTGCTGTTCATAAGCAGCCAAAGAAAACAAGATGCCCTGATCTTCCCTAGATTCTGCTGTTATTCAGACATTCGGCAGGGAAGCTCTTATGTTTTCAGAGTGCTCTGATTTGTTAAACATCTCATACTATACTAATAGTATCATATAATCTATCATTTTTGGTCCAATTGTATTATTTCAGGTGGAGCCACAAAAGAAACAAGTCTTTGCCCACACCTTAGAAATATGTGAAATTGCATACTATACTGCAAAGTAACTCATTTTACAAACAGCTTTTCTCAGACAAACTAAGAAGTAGTTTACATGTTTAGAAGTGCTATGTTTTTTCATTTCTCCGATATTACGTGTTGCACTTTAAGCTTCCTTCTGTAAAAATGCACTGACTGTAAAGATCTTCTTTGCAAGAATGTGTTCTTTTCCTGCCTTATGTCATGGCTTTCACTCAAAGGCTAAGGTACTTTTCACCAAAAGAGAATCAAACAAATGAAACAAGGTCCTATGGTACTTATATGCAACTGGGACTAAAGGAACAATTATCCTTTAGTGATACTATTTCTTATTTTCCAAATTAAAAAAAAAAAACAACACCAAAAAACAAATAAACAAAACAAAATAGTAGATGACTTTTACAATCCCCCCAACCTGAAAAACATACTAGGGGTTGACAGATGCAGATTTTTACTGGATCAATCCTGTTGCAGTGTTCATCTTTTGAAACATCAGCCATTCTCCTCATCTATCTGTACAGAACAAAAGCAAGGCTTAATGGAGGACTGATCCAAGAGACCAACCTGACAGGCTTGGCATCTACAGGGGAAGTTTGCTGTGTGGTCACTGAAGCTGCTGCTTCTAATTAAAATCAAGAACCTAGCTATTAAATTCTTCCCTTGATTCTTTCCTGTCAAGTGGTGCCATGGGAAAGTGAAACAGCTCTGAGAGGTACAGCTTAGGACAGTTAAAAGAAACTGCAGCATTGAAGCAACTTGTGTTCTCGGATCTTGAGACCTGATTCCCATCTCTCATTTTTACTTACACCAAAAACAACTCTGTCACATTCAGCAGGATTATGCTATAGGGAAACCAGTGTACTGGTTAATTAGAACCAGATCCAGATTGCCAGTGGAGTCGGTATAGTGCCTGATACTGCAGATGATCTTTTGACATAAGCTATTACATTGACTTTATTAAGTGGAATTGCTTTAGTAAGGCTTATTTATAAGGGCTGTTAGATCAGATGTGTTGCCAATTACTTCTGAACATAGTTCACTCGAGATCTGCATGAAAGATGCTCCAGATCATAGAATCATGGAATCATAGAAGGTTAAGGCTTGGAAGGGACCTATGGAAATTATCAAGATCTAACAACAATTTCTCACTAACCCAGAAACAGATCATTATCTAAAGAAAGCTCAACTTTGCTGTGCATCAGCACCTTGCTTGCATATTCTCGAACAAATGGTTTACATCAGCACTTTCCAAGACATAGTTTTCCCTCAGTAAGTTCATTGGTACTGATAAGCAAGAGCAGCAAATAAATTCAAATAAACCTGGTAAGTGAAGCCTGTTAGTTACTTCTCCATCACATAATACATTCTTAGGAGGACACAATCAAAAATTCAGTGCAACATGATGCCCTGGTTACTTTGGGTTTTCTAACTATCTTTAGGAGTCTCTTACCATCTTCTTCTCATACATAATACCTATTGGAAATAAATATCAGATGCACAGAAAACAAGTAATGTGGTGCATTCATAGGAAAGATTGATAGAATGGGCAGTTGTCCGAGTTCTTGTGTCTGTGTCTAGTCTATACCTACTTGTAAAATCCAGCTGTGCTTTTTTTTCAAATCAAGATGTATTAATAGCCAACCTTTTAGGAAAAAAATATATTTTGAGAGGCTGAGCATTTCTGAAAGTGCCTCTTGACAGAAATTTGGCAGTACCTCAGTCCTTTTGCCCTAGTGGCTTTGTTATTTTATAGCTAAATGACTAACAGGTTCATGTATATTCACAGACATGAAATAGATGTGTTTATAACAACATGAATGTCGTTGCCCCACCTACCGATCTAAATTTTACTCCCTATATATATTTTTTCCCTATATTTTTATTAGAGGTGTTTTTTCAGGGAAAGCATTCTCTATCTTCTTTATATCCATACTTACTACAGAATATCCAGAAGCATATAAAGTGGTCCAAGTTACAATGGATACAGCACTCTGGCACTACATACTCTGTGACCATGAAAGATCCAATTCCATTATTACACAGCATCCAGCCCTGTCTGGCAGTTTCACCTTCTTTAATCCTGGTGCCTCTGCCTCCTAGCAACAGCTTACTTTTTAATTAAAGCCTACAGTTTCAGAAGATGGCATAGCAAAGTGGGCATATTTCCACTTTAAGAACAAGAGTACACAGGAAGAAAAAAGAAGGGCAGAGATCTGTTAAAAAAAAATAAAATTGTTTCAGGAACTGTAGAACTTTTTCCTAAATGTATGTCTAACCCCTATCCTAAAGCCACCACCACCTCCCTTCCTGGAGATTACTCTCATAACTGAAGAATTTTGCCTTCCTTTTACAGGGCTTGAGTGCAGTCACCAGTCTGGGTCTCTCTTGCTGGCAATCTTCATCAAGCTTGTAAGAACATCATATTCAGAGTCCACTAATATATTTTATAATAAAGTGATCAATAGCAGATGAAAGGAAAAATAAATGGCATGACTGCATGAAACCATGCATTCTCACAAAAGCAGTTTGAAAAATATATCTTTAAAGACATACTAGTTACTAATGCTTACAAGTATTGGTTTACAAATGAGACAAGAGAAATGAGCAAAACTCAGTTGCTCTCATACGCAATAGCACCTAATAGCAAACAGTTAGTAGGATAATTAAAAACAACAGAAGCTAGTTCGATTTGGTTTGTATTACTTAACATAGCTAACTTTTCTATGGCTGCTGAAGAAATGGCAAATCAAATCATCCATTTAAGACTCAGCTGGTTCTGCCTAACAGCGCAGGAATGGACTTAAATCTTTATCTCTGCAGATTCTCTGTCCAAAACTCTATTTCTTTTTGTCTCCATTCCAGTGACAGCCAAGATAAAGTCAACCTTCACCAGCTTAATCTTTCATAGGAAAGCAGTGCAGTCTCTGGCAAGATATTGCCTAGGAAGTGCCTTTTAAATTAAATTTCAGGTGTTATTCTGTTCCAAAACCTGTGCAGAAGTAAGGCTGAGTGCTCTGACTGCAGATTAGTGTAACATATGATTATGCTTGTATGAGGAGAAAAAATCTTCTTCAAAGCTATTGTATAAACTTTTTATTGTATTTTAATTCTAGTCAGTGGTGCTTAGAGAGATCAAAGAAGCATTTCTGATACATCTTTTAAGAACAGGGAAGAAATTCTACAACTCTTTTTATTTTTAGTGTAGATTATTTGAATCCCTTGGATATATTTGTAGTGTTAAATTAAATATTTCAAAGACCATTCTTTGGCACAGAGGCCAACTGGCAACAAACAGCACATGACTATGCTATAAGCTATTTTACAACCAAAACAGTGTGCTAACATACAAACTGTCTACTAAGAATGAATTCTGGCCTAAGGCAGCTCCCAAAAGTATACCTGGGGATTATTCCAGAGTGCTAATTGGTCATGATAAAAAAACAGATTTGAAGTGCAAACGATTAGGTTTGAATGCCCAGGAATGCTCTCTGGAAGTGCTTAATCTTCCTTTACAGACATAACCTCTACTCTTAAATGCAAGATTTTGGTGTTTGGCTTGTTTGTATTTTTTTTTTGAGCAGCAAATATTTATATAACTTACCATCAGAGTCTGACACTGCTGGCTCAGACGTTTGAGATACCATGGAGACATCTTCCGGCCTTTCTGCCAAATTATCTCCTTGCAATCTAAATGGTGAAAAAATGGAACGAAAACATTTGCAACCATATTCCACAGATAAGACACAGAAGAGTGTTACCTCTGATACCTAACCTACTCACAACATTCTCCTAATTAAAAGGGTAACTTTGCTGAAAACCCAGCATCCATGGTTCAATCATATCACCCCAGATTGTCTTGTAACCAAAACTAGCCTCTAAGAAAGTCAACCAAATCCTAGTTTGTAAGACTTATTTTAACAACAGTGGGGTTTTGGTGGCATCATGTGCATATGCAACTGAGGCTTCCTTCACTACATTCAAAAATATTTTCATTGGACAGGACTGTACAGGGTGTTTGTGTTAAGGTTTTGGCAGTGTGAGGGCTGCAGGGTTGGCCTTGGGAAGGAGAGGCTGGGGCTGCCCCGTGCCTGACACAGGCCATTTCATCCAGCTCTAAAGACCTACAGCAGGACAGAGCTGAAACCCTCAGCCAAAATAATGATGCCTTGAAGCAAACATAGTTAAGGATGAGCAATCAATGCCACAGAGGCAGAAAAGCAGGGAGCAGAAAGAATGGGAAACATCAAGGTCAGAAGAGGAGTTGCTCCACAATCTGGAGCAGACACTCCCCTGCAGCCCACACCAGAGCATGTCGATATGTCCTGAAAGGACTGTGGCCCATGGAGAAACCACAATGGAGCAGATTTTTTTCCTGGAAGGACTGCAGCCTGTAGGGAGTGCTCACACTGGAGCATGTGGAAAGTGTGAGGAGGAAGGAAGGGCAGAGAGGAGCCTTTATGCACTGACCACAGCTGATTATTGCCTGTGACCCCTGCCCTGCTCAGGGGGTGAGAGGAGTCTGGAGTGGAGGAGTGAGGTTGGGCCTAGGAAAGAGGGGAGGAAAGGTGTGGTTTTAGTGTTCATTTTTTTGTTTATCATTACCTAAATCTATTTTAATTGACAATAAATTAAACTATTTTTCTCCAAACAAGTTTGTTTTACCCATGACAGTAACAGATAGGCAATTTCTGTGTCCTTGTCTCAACCCACAAAATTTTTCACTCTGTTCTCTCCCCTTGTCCTGCTGTGAGTGAGCGAGCAGCTGGGTGGGGAGGTTGGCCCTTAGGCAAGGTTAACCCACCACAGGGAAATACATGCAAGGATACTTCCTCCTCCTTTGTTACTTTTTAAAAGAAAAAGACAGTCATTATGGCAGGCTTTGTCTTCAGGCTTTCCCCCTGCATCAGCTGACTGCAATGCCTTGACAGCAATTTACAAAAATAGCCCTTGGATCTGTTCTTTTAAATGAGCATCCCAGGAGTCTCAACATCTTCTTCAGGCTCTTATGAATCCTAAGTACAGATTCCGCTCTGAAGAAATGGTTTGTAGCTCATAACACAATATAACTGCCATTTACATAAAGGTTATCTTACCTTGAACCTATTCAGACATGAAAAGAATAAGAAAAATGCAATTCAATTTTGCGAAGCCCAGGAATCATAAAAATGCATTGAAGTAAAACCTTGGGGAAAAAAATACCTTATCTTTAAAAAAAAAAGTCCCTTTCACTCTGCATTCTCACTCTCTGCAGCTGCTCTACACTAAACTTTGAATTAACCTTTGAAACGAAGCAGAACCCCCATATCTGCCCTATCTGAATTTCACATTTTATGACACTCATAGTTATCTAATGTATTTGGCTCTTAAGTCACCTATTTGCTTGTACCTTGTCAAAACCGTTTTCTCTGCTCTCCCAACTTCTTTGTCTCCTTCTATTGCTCCAGGGACAGTTTATTTATGATGGAAATCTCTATGTAAATTCATAATGACTCTTACCTGAGGAGGCACTTCCACAGAACACAAAACTCCTCAAGGCAACAAAACTGTAAGACTTAGAAGCTGTAAATCTAATTCTGAAAATTACTTCTATGAATTCTTTATAGCTCTATACCTGGTTTGTAATACTCTAGTTACCAATTCCTTAAAAGCCTCACTTGTCAAACGGGCTCTTCTATAGACGACAGTTCAACAGAAGCAAGTAACTTGGAACCATTATCATAAATATATTCAAATAGAGAGAAACCAAATCGCAAATCTAATAACCACATGAAAAAGGGAGATCTCAAAAATCACATCATTTTTCTTTGCATTAAAATTGGCCTGTTCTCCTTCATTACATACATACTCATGTTTACTGCAAGCACGTATTCAAGCTTATAAGGATATGCCTGGAATTGCAGGGACCAAAAGTGACATATTCATCTCTGCTGTCATGTTGATAGTTTATGTGTGTTTAATTAAAAGGAAAAAACCACCAGCCTTCTCTGCTTATTTTGCAGTCATTAAAAAAATATCTCTCTTGAAGTAGGAGCTGCTTCTTTTGTCCCATCAGATTATTCAAGATTTTATAATACAGTCCCATTCTGAGTTTTCATAAATTCAAACCAGATGTGAGCAACTGAAATTATTCTCATATTATTCTAGAAATTACATTTAAGTGGCCCATTGCCTCATGAAAAACATGAAAAAATTTTCAAGGTATCTAGTCAGAAAATCAATTTCATATTATTTCCTTTCATAGAAGGAAACGAGTGGTGAACTCTCTGGATGGATGGGTGAATAAGATGTCCGACATATCTGGACTTCATTTTCACATCCAATTTTCAATTTATTTATGTATTTTTTATATGTGGATTTGTATTGGAATAGATTATCATGTGACTCAAGCAACAAAAAATGTCACAAACACTATTGCTCGCCAAAAGAATTCTGTTACTTGGATTATTCTGATTTCTTCTTCAACCAAGTTACCTAAAAATTACTACCTTATTAATACTTTATGGACTATTTCAGCTATTATTTTAATGGGAATCTAAACTTGATACCTGATAGCCAACATTTTTTTCTATACATATAATGTTTGTAGTGTGATCTTTTGCTTAGAGGCCATTGTTTCAGGTCCATTTAACCAGCTGCAGGTTGGAGCTTCAAGGGCTACAAAGGCAAACAGCCTCCAGGCAAATATTTACATTTCCTTTGACCCAGTAAGGCATTCTGTAGGACTTGTTTCATGGAAACTGCCAAGGACTTCAGGACCAAAGAATAAGTTCCACGGGATGGGGGCAGCAGCCATATACCAGCTCTATCACTACAAACAAGATTGTGGGTGTGTGAAAAACAGTCGTGGTGCCAGTATGATTTAGAAAATATGATACTATAAGAGTATACAAAAAGAGGACAACACTATTTCATCTAAGTTCCTTGATTGGTTCACAGCAACAAGGCTGGTGAAAGGATTAGAGGGAAAGTCTTATAGGGAGAGGTTGAGGATGTTGGGGTTGTTTAGCCTGGAGGAGACTCAGGGGGGACCTCATCACTTTCTTCAACTACCTGAAGGGAGGTTGTAGTCAGGTGGGGGCTGGGCTCTTCTCCCAGGCAACTAGTGACAGGACAAGAGGGCACAGCCTGAAGTTGCTCCAAGGGAGGTTTAGGTTGGATATTAGGAAGCACTTTCTCACGGAGAGGGTGATTAGACATTGGAATAGATTTCCCAGGGAAGTGGTGGAGGCACCGTCCCTGGATGTGTTCAAGGCAAGGCTGGATGTGGCACTTAGTGCCATAGTCTAGATGATGTGGTGGTGTTAGTCATAGGCTGGACTTGATGATCTTAAAGGTCTTTTCCAGCCTTGGTGATTCAGTGATTCTGTGATAATATCCCCTACTGCCTCATCAGAGGAAGAAAACAGCAAATAGCAAGAGTCAAGATGGAAATTTTAGATTACTTTTTTTTCATCCACTATTTTCAAAAGGTCTTTTCACACTCCTGAACAGTCTACAAACACATACAGTATTGTCTAAGAAATGGCAGTGACTAAAGTCAACAAAAAGAAAACATGTTGATTCATTGAGGCTTCAGATAAGGAAAATATTTCCTCATGACTTGATATCTGAAAAAGCAATGTTTTCTGGAAATGTTTAAGATTTATCATCTTATTAAAAAATGTATATTATTTCCATGTAAGCTGCCTTCATCTACTACGTTAATTATTCTATTATTGATGGTGCAGTATTTGGAAGCAGAAGTAGCCTACCTAAAAAAAAAAAAACACCACAGTTTGTTTTTTTTTCTAAAAGTTCAGCCACCTTAAAATTTCACTAGAAAAATGAAAAATTATTTCAGCTTATTTCAGCATGCACAAATGTGATACAAAACAAATGCTGCTATTTTGATTCAGTAACACATTTGTCTAAATAGGTTACTCTTTGGTATAAAATCATGCTCCTGTTAAGTGCATTGCTGAACTCAACCATGTAGGATTTTTCTGTCTTTAAAACACATTGTTGGAGAACAGGGCATATAATCAAGATGAGGATATTATAATTTGATATTTCAATAGAAGTCACTTATTTTATCAGATGAAAAACTACTAAATTGAAACTATTCTTTGAATCCCAGTTGCTAAACTGATATGAAAATGAGGTTAATTCTGTGATTTACGATGTGTAACCTCTCATCAATGAGGCTGTGTGAAATGACCTACATAAAACCCATTCTGGCTAACACAATGACCACTTTTTGAACATATTCACTATCTCCCTGGCAATTCTGAGTGCCCAACATTGTTCTGTGGGATCACAACTAGCAACAGTCTTAATGAAACATTCGTAAATCCCTATGATAACAGAGGTGGAAAACAACTCACTGACATTGATTTCATCCTGCTAGCAGTGAAAGAAGCAATACCCTAGAGAAGTATCAGATACTAGTTCCTACTCTAGTTCCATTTCTTGCAAAAACAAAAAAGTGAAATATAGCAGACTAATGGCCATAAATATTTCCACTTTTTTTTGTTTTCAAGATGACAGAATGTTCCAGGAGAATTTTACAGGGGTTAAATATGCAGGTGTATCTGTAACATGAATGTAGTGACAGGGACACTGTTCAGCATGCAGGTGGGCTAAGGATTCAGTGCAGACCTCTCAGAAGACCCATTCTAGCACTCTAAGAAAGCCTCTTGAGCTTTTCTAAAGGCACAACTAAATGAGGAAATGCCTCCTGGACAACTTTATTTCCCTTCATAGCAAACTCCTCATCATCCCACCCTGTTTTCAAAGCCACAGTAAGATCCCTGTAGCAATCCAGTCACTACTATCAGAAGAAAACACTGAGTGCATCTTGTTCTTTCTGGCGTTAGCAGCTGGAAATAAATTGGCAAAGTACAAGCAGTCATTCTGCACCACCAGCTTTGCTTTGAGCTTGAACAGTCATCCAGCATATCGTTTGTTTCTAGATTGTACTGGCTGTTTGAATCAGATTATAGAGTCAGATTCTTCCATGTATTTGCATAAAGCAAAGAGTATTCTGTTAGTAAGAGTATTCCTACTAAAGTAGGAATGAGTACGTAGTATGAATGAATACATGCTGTAAGGCTTTTTTAAAGTCAACAATGAGATTTCCATAGAGGCAACATATACCCAATTAGATGACTTGGAAAAACTAAGAGGCTTTCCCTTTTAGTTTCTAAGATTTACTAATAAGACCTTTTGTATAACACACACTACTTTATTATGACAAAAATTTTACAGTTGGAGCTATAAAATCATAGAATGGTTTGAGTTGGAAGGGACCTTAAAGATACTCTAGTTCCAATCCCCCTGCATGGGCAGGGACACCTCTCACTAGACCTGGTGGTTCAGAGCCCCATCCAACCTGGCCTTGAACACTTCCAGGGATGGGGCTTCCACAACTTCCCTGGGCAACCTGTTCCAGTGTCTTACCACCCTCACACTACAGAATTTCATCCTAATGTCTAACCTAAATCTCTCTTCTTCCAGTTTGATCTGTTACTATCTACATAATTTTATCTAATTACAGCTATACAGAAGTAGACAGTAGAAGAGAACCTTATATAAGGAAGGTCTCTGCAATATGCAGGTCTTTGAAATGACATCTACTTTTTCTAACACAGTTAACTATGACATATTTAGAATCACAGAATCATAGAATTGTTCAGGTTGGAAAAGACCTTTAAGATCATCGAGTCCAACCTTATCCCAACCCTATTACCCTATTTCTGATGACCCACCGCTAAACCATGTCCCCAGGCACCACATCCAGATGACTTTTAAACACATTTCTTAGTGATCTTCTCATCAAATTGATACTTTAGTAGCCTGTGTGGTGGAACTTTTGAGTACTATCTGAAAGTTAGTCCTTTCTAAAACTTGACATATTTGACGAGAATATAAATGTTGACATTATCAGAAGTCCATTTGAGTTTATTGCTCTTCTTTATCGTAATCAGCTACATAGCATGTCATTATGCTTCCCCATTCTTTTTGTGTGACAGAACTAATGGTCTTCTTTTCAGATCTCTCTGATACCCATCAATATCCAATTCACATGAGCTATTAAGAGAACAGCTTCTTGACATTATGATAATTGCTGCTTTAGAAAGGTGTTAGATTGATGACCTCACTTAGAAGCTGAAAAGAAAGAGACAAGTTGATCCTACAAAGCAATTCCTTATATGAACCTAAAATCTATCTAACAGAATTCCAAAACAGCTAATTAAAATGGGTACCTAATGAAGTGTGGGTATAGTGGCGAGGCAAAGAGAGAGTAATGCTAGAGTAACTATGATTTGCACCACCCCTAAAACAATGTAGTGACCCTCATACAGCTGCAGAGTTTCCAGAAAACAGGACTCTGGAATTAAGCTATAACTTGGGGAAAAAGTAACAGGGAACAGTTGAGGAAGCTGAATTTAAATTGGGGGGGGGGGGGGTTTCCTCCACAATTTAAAGTTGGCATGCATTTTCAGATTTGAAATCTGTGGAAACATTTATGCTTGAGAAAAACAGATTTTAAGAGGTAAAATGAAGCCCTGCTTTGAGGACAATTACAGGTATGACTATACTTGAGTGTGTACATGATTGCAAGTACAGATGCAGAACAAATTCCTACCTAAGAACTCCTCCAGTGTAGTATATGTAGAGATACACTATGATTGTCCCCTATATCAACACTGACATTCTTAAAATCAGCAGTAAATGAAATTAAACTCCATGTTATAGTAGAATGCTACAATTTAAAAAAAAAAAAAAAACTACACTGGTGAACATCTCTCTTGCAATATCAATGAATTAGAAGAAAAAAAAAAGTTACTTCCAAGGACTACATCAGTTTCCTAAAAATAATTGAAAACATTTAACCACAATTGCAGGTACTTTCTAACATCAGGGCTTGATGACAAGGAATAGAGTATCCTGAAAACAAAGACTTGGAAACATTTCTGATACCTAATATTGAGGTATATGCTCTTTGGTATTTGTTCTCTGTGTAGACTAATTCAAAGTATGTATTATAAAGGCATTATGAATTGCCTTGTGCTGGTGTATAGTAGAGGTTGTGCTTCAGGAAATTTTTGTGTCAAATCAGATACTAAATCAGAAGGTTCACCTGTAGAGGAGGGTGGTGGATCGCTCACTGACAGAGGAGTTGGGATTATATTTAGATTAATACTACTCTGACATAGTCTTCCAGAAATATATCACTTAACTCAAATAACCAAATTCCCACTCTATTCCACACAAAAACTAACCAAAAAACCCAAACAGAAGAAAGGTTACCATTTTTGGATACTCTCCTTTAATCCTCAAATACTGTGTATGTGGCTGACCTTCAAATTCTGCTACATGACTATGGGACTTCTTTTTCCTTTTAAACATAGCAAACTAGGGCTGGGTAAATTTGCTTAAATTCTGATGTTCCCCTAAGCTGAACAACAATAGAAACTTTTGAATTCTACTTGAGAAGGAATCCTGAAAACCTGTTATTTCAAGACAATACAAATGCTTCTACTGGCTTTTTAGTAACACAGAAAAAATCCTGCAGGGCCTTCAAGACAGTAGAGGGCAGTCCACAAGAAGGAAGTGGGAAATTACATGTTTGAGAATCACAGTTTCAGCCATTCTCTCTTCTCTGCCCTGTGACAGCTAAATTTTGTTGAATCTGGATAATTTCTGTAAAACATTTTGTTTTGCGTCAATCATTATTTCCTAAAGAACATACAGCTCTTTGGAAAATTCCTGATCTGCTTTGATGAGGACTCAGCTGCCTTCTTTTAGATACACAAGGTGAGAAATAGGGGAGTAAGTAAGACAGCAGTAATGCTGTTCTTGGGTTCACCCAAGATCAGTGTACATTTTTAAGGCTACAACTGCAAAAAAAAGTTCCCGACTCTGAAAAAAAGAGGTAGTGTCATGTTTGCATTAGAATCTTAGTTAGGGAGATTTTGGCTTGTTAAATCACTGATTTTCCTTCAATTATTTCAAAGCAGGTTAACAACATTCTTAAAAAAATTCTTACAAGGAGTGGCTTAGGGAACTGGGGCTGTTTAGTCTGAAGAAAAGGAGGCTGAGGGGAGACCTCATCGCCCTCTACAACTACCTGAAAGGAGGTTGTAAAGAGGCAGGCACTGGTCTTATCTCACAAGTAACTGGTGATAGAACAAGAGGAAACGGCCTCAAGCTGCACCAGGGGAGGTTTAGACTAGACATTAGGATGAACTTTTTCACTGAAAGGGTTGTCAGACATTGGAACATGCTGCCCAGCGAGGTGGTTGAGTCACCATCCCTGGATGTGTTTAAAAGTTGTCTAGATGTGGCACTTGGGGAATATGGCTTACAGCTTGACTTGGTAGAGTAGGGTTAATGGTTGGAGTCGATGATCTTAAAGGTCTTTTCCAACCTAAGTGATTCTATGATTCTAGGATTCTATGATTCTAAATCCTAACAAATACTTCAGTGATTTACAGTTAGTTTCTTTATGCAGTAGTTATTACTTTGAATCAAAAATGGTAATATACATGTTGCAAGATTAATGAAAATCATAAACTTCTTAACAAAAGAAACTTATTAAAAATATAACAATGATGTTTCTTTGGCAAGCAAACAAAATTTAATCAGAGATGAGAAAAAAGGTTAAATTGGACTTTTTTCCCCATTCAAACATCCACTTCCTTTCTGTAATTTAAAACATTACATCTACATCTAACATCTCCCTCTGATATCCCTGTAATACTGAATTATAATTTCCCTAGAACAAATGCATAACTCCAGGGAAGTTATAGCAACAGAGATTAGACAACAAAAGCCTTGTAAGCCTCCACATGCTTTTAGGATACATTGAATGTTTTCTTGCACCTTTCCCTAGCAACTTCAACACCACACCAGTAACAGTACTCCAAGCTTTATAATCATCTGTCCTGACTTGCCTATAATACAGTGACTTTATTTCATTCTTTGTTCTCAAACATACTGATCCAAATTCTGATCTCATGTACCTTGACTTACTGTCTCCACAAGTTTTGGACTCCTTTATACTCATGTAAAATCAAAAGCTTCTCCAGTACCTAAATATAAAGCCAGGAATTTCTGACCTAGTCCATTTGTTCTACTAATGTCCTTTACAAAAATAAAAATATTATTCACAGGTAGAGAGACAAAGAGATGTCAGTTTTCCAGTATAGACTATGCCAGTGACTATAATAGTAAAATTATATTAAATAAATATTATTAAACAATATACAGGCAAAAATACTCTTTCACTGGTAAAACTCTCCATCTACTTTAGCTACATACTCCAGCTTCCTCGTGAAATAAATTTTAAAATAAGTTTATATCAATTTCAGATCAGTAAACCACAGAAGAAAAATGTCTTACATCTGTAGGGGCAAACAACAGAGGACTATGAATTCAGTGAGTCATGAGAGTGGCTGGCTCCTCTCAAGTCTGAAGTAATAATGGGAAACCTCTGCAGCATGTCACCTTGTTACATTAAAAAAATCAGCATCACATCTTCTGTTTTCACCATAGACTAAATTACACGAAGTATCTGCATTGAAAAGAAATGAAGCAAGAGGACTATCGGATTATCCTGCAGAAACCAGGAAGGCAGACCTGTCCAAAATTAAACTATAAGACTTCATGAATAAACACAAAAAATTAACAAAATTTCTGAATAAAAGGTAGGAATATAAACTTAGTGATACTCAGCATGCTCCCCAACAGAGATTTATAATTCCTTTAAATCCATTTTAAAGAAATGGTGCAAAGCTTTCAGACCAGGAGTATGTTGTCAATTCTATTTATGTGAGATATACAGAATTTATACTCTGAGTTTGACCCTGATCTAAGGTACAGTTAATCTAAAATAACTCCATTTTCACTGATATTATTTGGATCACAGTCTATTTCTTACTTTTGCACTAGCTTTCTTAAGGACACTATTTCTCCCTGCTTGCGCACTAAAACACAGCAAAATTATTTGAAAATTCATAAAAAACTGTAGTTTAAAATGAATTTTGGTAGAAGCCCATTCTCTTTTCTGCAAATTAAAAGCATTATTTTCCAGTCACTACTGAAGATTTTTGTGGAAAGTTTCCATATCACCAATCTGTAGTTCATAGCTGTAATGTTTTCAGCTGGTAAAACTAGATTATCTACTTGCTGAGCAAAACTTACACATCGACACATCCTTCAAAATAATCTTTTCTGTGTGCTGTTTGCCTTTTCAAAACGTCTGAATTCAGGTCTTTGTGCATTTAAATAAGCACGCTCTGCAGCTATTTCTGAGGAGAACCAAAACTGGAAATATATTTCCCAGAGTACAGAATCCATAAAGAGACTGAATTATCTAATCCTTTTACAAGATGGGGAATTAAGCCATTCTTACAGCAATCTTTTATCTGCTGCTGCTTCAAACCATTATCTCACAGGAGAAAAATTACAGTCTTTGTCAGTCTTTTCAGACTTAACACTCTTTCTTCCCCTGTTTCTAAGACATGTGAAAGAGGTGTGTGTGTGTGTGTGTGTGTGTCTTTAAAAGCTGTATTAAACTGTTATCCAGAACCTGAAATTATGACCAACAAGCTTCCTCAAGCTCACACTCTCCTGCCTTCCTCCCTATATCGTTTGCATCCAGAAGCAACTGCTATTGCTGATACACATCACAGTGTAGCACCAAACAGAAAAAATCTATAAACATTGGAATAAAGAATTCGTTTGCAAAGCACACATCAAAGAGAGCAAGGGAACTGAAGGGGAAAAGTCTAGGGAAAGCACTTGTCTGTTTAAATTAGTGAGGAGGTTAAATGTGTTTTGTAGGGGAAAAGAGAAAAAGATGTCTTGACAAGATCTGCAAATGAAGGACAGGATGACATCGATGTTATCCTCTTTTAAACTGAGACAGTACAATTGTTTTCAGGACTAGACAAAATAATATTAATTTTATTTTCAAATATGCTCCTGCTGCTTTCATTATTACAATCAAGGCCGGTACACTTCAAAGAACTAAAAAATCCTTTAAGTCTACTTTTTCTTAGAATTTCTCAACTGCATTTTTTAAATGTTTACAAGTGTACCAGCCTCCTCATACCAGTTCTATCTTTTTATAACTACCCAAAATTAAAAAAGAAAGCTACCATTGAACAATAATTCTTAGAAAAGATGTTCTAGTGACAGATCGTTCATTCACAGCATCTTATACTGTATTCTTCCTTCATAACCAAAACATGATACTAATTCCCTGTCAGTAAAGTTACAGTAGGGCTCTCTCCAGATGAACTTGGTGGACCAAGTGCCACATTTCCAAAACCAGTCCTATCATACACTAGTATGCATGTATAAGATGCAATTCACATGTAAATTTTAGGTACTTAGTGTACACATTTCAAGTATAAGTCTATTTTCACTAACATGCAAAAACATCTTTTTTCAAACAGATTTCTTCCATTTCTCTTACACTGATTGGCAGTTACATGTCAAAACCAGTAAGTCTACTCCACATGTGTAGCCTTTAAGGAAATAAAATAGCTGATAAATCAAACTCAGAGGGAAATGCTTCCTCTCTGAAAATACTGCAAAAAGCTAGGACACACACTGTTCTTTTTAAAGTGATATATACTTCATCTGAACATACTGGTTTCTTCACAGCTTATATAATTTTTGATAACAGACGATGTTCTTATTATCACAGTATTTTGTGGAACTTCTGACAGGTCTGAAATTATTGCTTGGAGGTTTTATCCGATGGGAAATTCTGGTAAAAAAGAGGGAAGAAAGAAGTCTGATCCTCCTGGGATTTGTCTGAGTACCTGATACAAATCTCCTGTCTTATATTGTTTCCTTCCCAAGACACATCTAAGATTTTGAAAATAGGGAGACCTTGGGACATTATTTTGAAACACGCATTCATTGGGAGTTTGCCATGAAACTAATTAAGTTTTGCAACTAAAACTGATAACATCATGTGCATTATAGAGGTCAAACTTTGATCCATGAACTCAAAAAAATAATTTGAAATCACACCGTTTTGCATACAGTAAGATGTTGAAAAAGAAACACAAGTCAGTGAAAGAAAATGTAAGCCAGTGTGTTCCTCTGACAACAAATCAACCTGTTAGCTCTTAAAAATGTGTCCTCTGTCTCTGATAACCAAAAGGACCAGTAAAAACATGTTGTGAATTATTTTTTTTCTTTACTGTTTACCTGTTTTTTGAAAGAATGAGTAAGATACAAAAGTGGTACATTGCTCCAGAAAAGGAAAACTGAAGTGGTTTATTTTAGCTGTATTCAACACTTAGAAAATCAAAAGAAGACAATGAAAGACACTATTGTGGCTATTTACACTTCAAAACTAGGCAAATTAATCACTGTCCAGATTCAACTCAGCCAAAAAGCTAAATGAAAGATTTTTGACTGATTTTTTTGACACTTTTTTTTTTTTTTTTTCCAATTCTTTTCAGCTTTCTATCTCATAAGAAGTTCTAGGTAGCAAAATGAAAAATGTAGGTTTCTGTCCAACATTTTCCAAAGCGAAGGGGGGTTTAAAAAATTATAAAACACCACTATACAGAGCTTCATTTGCTTGTTTACCACTCTTAAAAAGAAAACGATGCAAAAAAATCACTTTGTTTTGGACAAAGCCTGTGAAGCTAGCACAAAGAAACGTGAGGAAAATTCAGCTCTTTGAAACAAGAGGTCAGATAAAACTAAGGTTACAAAAAAGAATATAAAGGAAAAAAAGAATGAAAAATAGTGACACAAGTCATCTGGAATGTTTAGCACTTTCATATCTGTAAGAATAGCCACTTAGTATACAGACAGAAAGCTGATATGAAATGCAAGACAGGAAAAAAAAAAATGTTTATATAAACAAATAAATTTGGTATCATTTGGAGACAAACTTCCTAACATTCTGTGCGTGAACTCCAATCAGAGACTTTTTCTCCCAGAATTATTCCTGGACCAATCACTTTAGTTTGGAAACATCTTTTTCCCTTGGTACTTTGAAGTAATTTATTCCAAATTTTCAGGAATATTAACAAACCAGAAGTTTCTGCCAGAAACTGAGTCACTACGCTGGCTTTACCACTACTGGGCAGACATACAAAAAATTATTCTTTATGCAAATACATGTACCAAACCACACATATACCTGTATCCATTTGCCAGTATTACATCACATTGTACAGAGCCAAACCAGGGGTTATATGGAGGATTTGAGAGGTTATTCTTTCTGACACATCCTCATATTAATAATTAGAAATAGAAATTGTATGATATCATCCTGTTTCCTACATTTCTGCTGCATGATTAAACAGTATTTAGCTACTTCCTTTAAAAAAGTTTGTTTCAAAGGTATTTGCACATGGGAAAAGGATAAAAACATTTATAAAACCCACAAATGAGAAAAATACAAATCCTAGGGGGCTCTTTGTTACATTTTTTTGTGGAAAAGGCTGCACTCTAGTAAATTCAAAACCCATTTAGAAGTACAAAAGGACAAATTTACCTAAAATCCACCATGGAGAACAAAGCTAGTAGAAAAAAAGGGATCATAATGATTCAAAATCACAGGATGTCAGAGCTTGCCCCTCTTTTCATCCTACCTGAATAGCTTCTATCCCAATGTTGCATGGTGCAGCACCCATTCCCTGACACCTTTCTGTCCCCAGCTGAGGAGTTAGCCTGGGATTAAATGCCTGGACAAGATAGGAGAACTCATCCCATTTTAAAAGACAAGTCTGCCATCCCCATGGTTTCTGTGCAGGAAACCATATAACAATGAGAGCAGACCAGCCATAACCACTAAGGAATGAACCTAGAGCAGAGCTGAAGTTGACGAAGCTCAGTAGGCTTCCTTCCTTCATTTAAGGAGGTCTTCCAGGAGCCCATAATATTCAACTGCTTTTTAAATGTAGTCTTTTGTCAGTATTTATTATCTTCCTCACAGGGGTAATTATTTTGATTAGTTTTTCTCTTTGTTGTCTGAAGTTTCCATAGTGGTATCTGTGGACAGTAAATACAGTAACATGGCTTGTTTAACAGCAGTTTTTTCTCTGTTTAGAGTCATCTGATTTTCTACTTTTGATAGTTAAATGAGATCTACTTGTCAAGCTTCAGACAGTATTTTCTGCACAGCTCATTATCAAGTTTTCCACCAAATGCTTCTTAATGACCTCAAGTCTCATTAGTATGGTTACAGTATTTGTGATACTCAGATAAAACCTCCATACAAACTCCTTTTTTGTAAAAATCTAAAATAGTCAAAGCTAGATTAACGCCAGAGAATTCCTCAGCCAAACAATTCCTCTTATGTTCTAGAAAGGTACATGATGGCCAATTCAGACAACAATTCTATTCTTTCCATCATTATTCTGCAATTTATGACAAACTGTAGCTGGTTCCTTCAATTCTCTTTACTCCTCCCACACACGTTAATGGTCCTCATGGCTCTTGAGTTGTGAATATCTGCTTAAAGTCCAGTCATGTATTTCAGAGAACCCACAAATGATTACTAAATTTCACATAGTACCGTGTAGTTTATATGAGTATGGTCCAAGTATGCATGGAAGTGGTGGAGAGCACACTGGAGAAAACCAGGCTTTCTAAAATGCTGCAAAAATCTAGATGGTTAAAGAAAGGTTAACTGGCCTTGGTAAATAAGCAAGCTAACTTGAAGACTGTTTGGAGGACAAGACATCTTAAAGGACTCAGAAATAGAGATGATGAGCTGGGTACAATGAAGATTTCACAGGCAAGGCAAACTGACATGAGAATTTTTCAGTGTTTTTTCCAAAGTTTTCAGAGAGCATCTGTAAATGGTAGCACGCTCAGAGCATCTCATTTATTCTACATTAGCAGCTCAGGCACACAAGTTGCTGCACTTGAAATGTACTCCACAGGCCAATAGTGATGGTTAGAAAAGCCACAATTATTGTTTTAATTTACAAATGTACTGTGTTCACATCCATACATTTGATTCCTCTAATATGTTAAAAGGCCTTAGGACACCATGCTTTTGCCCTGGCTAGTCTTAAAATATTAGCTAAAATAATGCATCTCAAACCTACATTTGTATGCAACTAGTGCTCCTTCCCAACATTCTTGTTCAGAAGCCTTCAAGCTTGTGGCACAGTATGTTTTCTATAATCCCATTTCTTTTTTAATCACATGCAACCCCTTTTTTGTATTCTATTGATGTTAAGAAGAATGAATGCAGCCCTTGCGCTATTAAAAACAAAAAGCTTCTTACTTTCAGGAATGCATTGGCAAGACTCCACAAGAACAAGATTTAACTTTTGAGCATGGCAGTGGGCATACAAGGCTAATGGGTGGTCCTTACAAAAAAGAAAAAAAAAAAGAAAAACCCCTAAAATTCATTCAATAGTACATTAATACTATCTTACAACTTATGCCTGATTTAATTCTTGCAAAACACTCAATGTGCAAGTCAGAATACATGAGAAAATATAGAAGTGGGTTTTGGCTTTTACAAATTGTCATTTATATCTTTATGTAACCCGTATGAGTTTTACTTATGTGTGAAGGTGTCTTATGATTCATCAGCCAAACTTGAAATTCATTTGTTTTGCCTTTATGTGAGAAAGGATTCACAAAATCATGCTACAGAATGAGTCAGTCTATTTGCTAAGTCAGTCAGACTGGTTGTGCTCTTGGATGAAGAAGGATTTTTTATTATAATAATTTTGCTCAAATGATCTAAATCCAGATCATTTGTACTAAAAATATCTTTGCTAGTTTTCTGGATTATATAGCAAAAAGCAAACCTTCGAAATACAGGGTTTTTATAGCTTTCTTTCTCTATCTATAAACCTTGTTTTGTTCCACCTTGTGAATGATGTCACCCCTTTATTTCAATGACTTAATATGCTGCTTAACTTGCACTGTAGTCCAAGTGCAGCTATGGGAATAACATTGTTCTGTTGCTACTTGCCCATTTGAAAAACCTCTTAAAACTGTTACCCATCTGCATTTCGCTCATCGTGTGTGAAACATCGATGCAGAAAACAGTAAGCTCTCTGTTTCTTACAGCTATATTCCAGTCTACAAACCAATTCATACTCCAGGAGAATTAACCCCTCCTTCTATTTCTCTTTCTCTCTCTGCTTTTTTTTTGCAGGTTTGGAGGGGATTTTGTTTGGTTGGCTTAGGGGGGATTTTTTGGGTTTTTTTTAATCCTTAGCTGTAAAAATCAACTTAGTGTGCTAGCTTGAAAGACTCCCTCCTCGAAGATGTCTGGGTAGAGGACTTTACCTTTACAGCTGACCTGGGCAATACAAACCGAACTATTTAATATGTCTTGTAACAAAGTAGATTTTTATCTCTAACTATAGTCACTCCCATTTGACATTCTTTTTTAAGATCTTCCTCTTACACTGTGATAAACAATGAATCCGAATCAGAATAGGGAGTTCAAGGAGAAGAACTATTACTGTGCTGAGTAACAGCCTAGTGACAGTCAGAGAAAATCAGCTACACAAGACATTTAATGCTAGTTTGAACTAAATGCCAGTTACTAGCAAAAGAATAAGGCTATACTGACAGAAAAAGAGGGAACCAGAAGCTGCTAGTATTGTCCCCCTATTATTATGTTCTAGGATCTGGGTCCTGATTTTCGCATGTATTTGAGTGGTACAAAGGGATGAAACTTAATTGGAGCTAAATGAAGTCCGACGACGAGTACCTCCACGTGGGGGAAACAGTTGGTTCACTCAATCTTCTCAGTCACTGTACTCCCATTTTTAGCCCATTTGTAGGAAGCTATAGAAGACACAGAAAAGACAATACATATTGCTGCACTATATCCTACTGCAGGTGCTCTCAGTGGGCATACAGGATCAAACCAGCACTCCTCTCAGGCTAAAGTAATCTACATGTAGCCACAGGCCTCTCCTGTCTAATTATCAAATAGTGAGGGAGCTCTAATGATCTAGGGCAAGAAAATGTAATCCTAGTAGCAGAACTTTAACAAAGTAGGATGGAACTTCAATAAGACTATGTCATCTCCAAGTGAGACCCAAAAAATTAAGCCACATCAGAGTGAGTACTGAGGAACTCCTTCAATTGTTTTAATAAATCTCTGTCAGAAGAGCCCTAACATGTCCAAGGACGTAAGCAACCCTCTGGAGGAGGTATCATAGAAGATAAATTGACTCGAGAATAATCACAGCAAAGCTTTTTTTTTTTTACATCAAGGTGAAAGAACTAGATTATGCAGATGCAAGAGTAAATTAAAATTTTTGTCTGAGCCAAGAAACACGTTTCCTAACATTTGGAACTCCACCAATCAAATTTCAAGTAAAAAGTCATATTGTTCCTATAGACAGCTAAAATACTTTCAGCAAACATGATTTGGTAATCTGATTTGACAAGCCCTATTATCTACAGAACACCCACTGCCATTAATAGCTCCATTCATTTCAAATCACTTTGTACAACCAAAAAATGGGTAAAATTAAGAGACACCTGTTTGATTGATAGATACCAAAAGTATCCATACAACTTACACTGACTTTTTTTCAATTTTATTCAACTGTCTCTACAATCAAATCCTGTAGTATTTACATATAAATGGTACAGCACATAAGACTCCTTAGAGAATATGAAAAAAAAAATACTATTTAAAAAAAAATATAGTAATAGGTTCAGTATTATGATCTTACAATAAAATATTAGGCTTTGTCATAACAATGGAGACAAATGCCCACACTGAGAAACTTTCATAGATATGACCCAAATAATCAGGCTGTGATTTTATAGCATGGCATTTTCAATGGTTATATCACTAAATAACAGAAAACTGAATTGCTCTTGGAATTAAACGAGAAAAAAAAAACTGTCTTTGTGTCCTTGAAGCCACTTGCTTCATGAAACTCTCCCTCCCCATTACTTTAGCTGCTGCAAGAATGCATTGGACAAATCTGCAGTGAAGATATCAAGAGAGCTATCTGCACTAATAATTCATGTCTTGAAGTAAGAGAGGAAAGGTGTCCTCAGACTCAGTAAGAAGGAAGGAACGCTCCAAAAGATTAGACAGACTTCATGACCTTGAAGAAATAATGCTAGTTACCTCACTACAAGAGCAATACCCATTTCTCTCTTCTGATTTCCCTTGCTACTGGTGTATTTTTAAGTCCTCCAAAGTTTAAAGAAATTGCTAAACTGCAACAAGAGTGAAAAGAACCACAGTCTAGGAGGTATCATACCATTCCTCACCAGCTTCATTAAACCAGGCAGGGAATGAATCAAAGGTGTATAGGCAAAATAAAACACTGCTTTGCCTTCTCTGATAAGT
The DNA here is from genome assembly GCA_020745705.1 of Hemiprocne comata. NCBI lineage: Eukaryota > Metazoa > Chordata > Aves > Apodiformes > Apodidae > Hemiprocne > Hemiprocne comata. The sequence goes on along the minus strand of CM036587.1, from coordinate 128,990,556 downwards.
CAGTAACAAAAGGGGATTTTATGAGATGTTTCTCTCACAACTCATATTTTAGACTGCAGAGTCATATAATACAGCCAGTTAAACAACAGTAGCAATAGCCAAGGTTGCTAGGTTTGGCTCAAGATCTGAGCCGTTTGTTCCCTGGCGTGCGGAATTGAGAGAATATTTAGTATCTTGGCACCTGCTGTTAGTGGCTACTTTAGGGAATTTAAAATTTAATTAACCTTCATGGTAATCCATACATGATGTAATGTAAGTTCAAAAAGACCATGTAGAAAAATCAACATTTCTATTTGCCTTACTGTTCTCTCCTTGTTAATCCATGGACAACCGATGCCAGTTGAAAAAAGGTGCCACATTTTCATGTAGCTAGTTGTTTGGAAACATTTTACAACATAAGCAATTTGTTTCTCCTGTATTGGGAAGAATCCCATGGCTAGCATGTTTGCTCTTTTTTTTAAGCATAAGGCCACGATGCTGACAGCAAAACTCTAGAATTTCAAGGCCATCCAGTTCCTGCTCCTCTGGCAGTACTGTGAGGTGAAGTTCCCTGACGCTCCACAGCCCTGCTAAAGGGATGTTATTACATGGGTGATTCAGTATGCCTGCTCACAGAGCATTAGAAAATGTTTTGAAGCTCCTCTTCCTACATAAGTGCCTTTTAAAAGTAGTAATTTACAAGCAAAATGGGAAAAAAGTAAAAACGTAGGGTGGCATATGGCCAAACTTTTGACTTAATTTCACCACAGGTTGCTTTTTATTTACAAGCAGCTAATCCCCTCTCAAACTACACAATAGAGCAGCCATTGGCAAAGGCAGGCAGATAAAATTGGCATGCTTCTGTATTGTTCTTGCTAATCTGAACCATTAACAGAAGGGTGAGAAGGCTAGTTTTGTCATTTAAACAGGCTTAAATCCTTTCTCCAAATGAGCTTTTGTCTACATAGAAGAATGTATCTAGGAAATTTAAGGGGCTTCTGTTAGTGTTACACTCTCAAGTTGACTTGGCTACAGGAATACCAACCAATTTATTTGGCCCTCATACTGTAAACGCAAGAATTATTTCCACCTGTCAAAACCGAAAGGGCTTCAATCTGATTAAATTATTTCTAAGACGTGAAACAGGATGAAATTATAAAGTGCTAAGAAGCAAGTTTTTGAAATCGTGATCTGCACCTGTGCAACTAAATCTCCATTTATACAGGTGCTTTTCAAATTGGATTTGAACCTTTGAATTCCATGATTCATCCCTGAAAAACCACAGAAGCTCAAATAACTAATGAAATTCAGAGACAGAAAGGCTTAAAATAGTTTCAAGCTGTGAAGTAAGACCTAAGACTAACTATGTTCTTTGATTCATTGTTGATGCGACATATCAAGCATAAACATAAGTTGCACAACCCAAATACAAGAGGTCACAGGGTAGTCGGTAGCTAAGTAATTATTTTTTAGCAGAGGAGAGGTCATCACCTGGCCCATAAGCACAACACATAGCTGAAAACCTGAGGAAAATAACGTATAGGTTAGCGTGATCTGGTTTGGTTTTGCTTTTTACCTGGCACATCTTGCACAGATATTCAATGTGACCTTTGCTTGAGGCTCGGCCGTATGAGCACTTCGAGTTTGATTGAATTTGCTCCCAGAAGACATCACACTTGTGACTCCTTCCATTCTTAGATCATCAAGATCCTCTGTAACAAGACAGAATGACTGGATGAACAGACAATTAAATTTTGTAGCAGTAACGGTGCATCACCTGTAGAATCACTAAAGAATGGAACAACTCAAAATTCAGGAAGAAAACACACAGTTACTTGTATAATAAAATGAAAAGGTGTTTTAAAGGATTTCATTTATATATATTATCATCCTGTTCCTTGAAAAATATTCAGTACCATTTCTATTTCAAACAGTGCTGCACACTTTTCAATCTTTACTTCTCTGATTCATTTATAAAAAACCTGTCATCAAGAGATACTGTGCAATAACTCCATATGACATTGGGCATATTGTATTGGAAGAGAAATCTTTTTTCCTGAGTGCATGCTCCTGCTCTGGTGTTTTTCATCATCTTTTCACCTAGCAATAAAAAAAACATTGCTGAAGTGAAAGTATTCTGCTAAACCCAGAAAATGTGACATAGATAGATAGATCACATGGAAAGAGACTATAATGTGCATACTATAATGTGCATACTTAAACCCACTATATTGCTGTAATATCTAGGCAACTCATAATAACAATTGGGTTTTCAACTACTATAAAATCATTCTGATTTTACAGGAAGGGAGCTGAGCCTCTCAAAGATTTTTTTTGCCCAAGATCACTCTGGAATAGTGTAGCTCAGTTAGCCTGTAAATTAATTATCTTGGTTTACAGTAATGACATTCTTTAGGGATAATCCATACATTTTTTGCTAACGTAAAATAGGCAAGTTCTGTATACCTAATGTATCCATAAAGCCCAATTTTCATTTGTTTATAACTTGCTTGGCATCTAGCAGAAAGGTAAACAAGCAAAACACTGACTAGCTGCTATTAAATGAGCACCAACCATTCCATGATGCATGTTGCTTATGGTATACAGTACACGATCATCTAAGAAAAATGTATTTCAGATAATGTATCCATATGTACTTTCATATATTTATATTTACAAAAGAAACCCGATGTTAAAGCATCTGAGTGGTGCAGAAAATGCATAAAGGCAGACTTTAAATCCCAACACCAGATAGGGAAAGATCACAGACAACTTTAAAATCAGAGAAGGCAATGTTCAATTAGAATTTTAAAATACACAGGTAGTCATTATAGATACAGAGTGGAGTACCAGGCTCCTCTTCATAAACAGAAGAGTAAGATCCAATCTCCAGAATTATTACCTTAAAAATTTCTCCTTGTCCTCTATAGTTCATAGACACTACTACATCACTTCAAACTCTGTGCAGAATGGTCAGATTGTCAGGATTACACCACAGTAACAGCACTCTTTTGGGAATTTTAATAAACACCATCCAAGAACATCAAGGCTAAACTTAAATTAATTTTTTTACTAAATTCCTAGAACTAGATTTTCTTATCTGCAATGTTTTATTTTACTGCTTAAGGAAACTCTCCTCACTCCCAAAACTCATTGACTTGGTGGTGCAAATCGACAGTTCCACTGAAGTTTCTGGCATCAGTTTACATAATTTCCACACCTTTTTTTATTTATTTCATCTATGGCTAATATACAAACTAATTCAAAGGACTTGGAAGGCTGTGTGATAAATAAATACTAACTCAGTCATCTATGAGTCATTTCAGAAAAGGTATTACATATTCGGAACACATTATGTATTAAAATAAATACAATTTATTTGGGCTTTAAAGAGGTGTGAAAAGTTCCATATTTTTTAACAGATGTAAACCGCTGGATCCATTACAGTTTAAATGAAATTGAATCATATGCTTCAGAGTTTTTCTCCCCTAAACAGATGTGATTTCTTTAAATGAGGTTTTCAACTGTTCTCTGCTTGATTAACTTTTGGTTCTCTGACGATTACAACTGTTTCAATAGAGCGATGACAAAGGCTGCCTTCAATCATACTTTTATATTTGAATCTGTATATCCAAAGCATGCCTTTTTTCATCTTTAGCCAGCCACCAACATTTTTCTCTCAAGAGAAAATTAAGTGAAACTCTGTACAAGAAACATGGATTTCAGAGGTGCCTATAGTGCTAACAGACAAGGAGGCAGAATATTATGCAGTATTGATTTACATGTTGTTAGACCAGTAACAGCTATCTGCATGCTAAAATGCAGAGGGGGGGGGGGGCAGTATTTATTAAAAAAGCTACATCATATACCATTGTTCATTTTCCTCAAGGAAATTTTTCCTAATATCCAATCTTTACCTCCCTTGGTGCAACTTGACCCCATTTCCTCTTGTCCTATCGCTGGTCACTAGGGAGAAAAGGCCAACACCCGCCTCACTGCAACCTCCTTTCAGGTAGTTGTAGAGAGCACGAGGTCTCCCCTCAGCCTCCTCTCCTTCAGGCTGAACAGCCCCAGCTCCCTCAGCCTCTCCTCATAAGACCTCTTCTCCAGACCCCTTAACAACTTAGTTGCCCTTCTCTGCACCCTCTCCAGCACCTCAATGTCCTTCCTATACCGTGGTGCCCAAAACTGCACACAGTAGTCAAGGTGTGGCCTCACCAAGGCCGAGTAGAGGGGCAGGATCACCTCCCTGGTCCTGCTGGTCACTGTATTTCTGATGCAGGCCAGGATGCTGTTGGCCTTCTTGGCCACCTGGGCACACTGCTGGCTCATGTTCAGCTGGCTGTCAGTCAACACCCCCAGATCCCTCTCCGTTGGGCAGCTCTCCAGCCACTCCTCCCCAATTCAGCACTGGATGGAATTTGTCCATGCCAAAAAGCTGTTAATATTCCTATTAGAAAGAAAAGTGTAACCCCATCTACCAAATCCAAATAATAACTGCCGCATTTTATTTAACTTTGATTATTGTGTTTCTGCCTCAGTATTGAAGAATTTCAGTTTATTCTGGATGCCTCAAATCTACAGTGCAGATATTGCACTTTCCTCTCACTAAAGCAACTGGGCTTTGAGAAGCTGCCTGGTTCCCAATATCCATAACTTTGGATGGGAATTTTTGAGTCATGAGCAAGTTTATGTGCCATCTGGCAATCTTCCTGATTGACCACGTTCATTACTGAATGAACTTATTTAAAAAAAAAAACTCAAACCAAAAACAAAACCAATAAATCCTACAGTAATTTTAGTGCTAAATGGTGTGTGCATGTTGTCCAACAATTTCTGTGTGTTTTACAGAACAATATTTGTTCATAAATAAGGATGTTACTAAAATAAATACAAATAATGACTGCAATAATGCATTTAAAGAATTGAAAAAGAAAAAAGGTTTCCAAAGGTTCGGATATTCCTATGTAACATTGGAAAGAATCGGTCTTAGCAAAAAAGGATTTCATTGAGAAGTCAATTCAGTTACAGGGTCTGGAACACTGACTCTTTTCTCTTTCATTGTATTCTTTGCTAGACGAACTAGTGATAACACAGCTGAGTGCTTCAGTGATTTTATTGAGCAGCAATGAGGTAATTCATTGAGAAAAGAGGGAAAGAAAGCCAAGTTGATGACTGCTTATGTGATGGAAGACGAGAATACTGTGAAGCTTCTCAAATCCTTTGAAAACTGTCACCTATGTGCAGCAATAGCCTGGAAGTTGACGTAAATTAAACAATCTCACTTGTGCTAATAAAAGTTTGTTATTTTAATGCATGGCTGTCCACTGTATTTCGCTGACTTAATGTTAATTTTCTACTATTGTCTAGGGTATCTGAAGACCCTACCTTGGTCCTATAGCAATTTCCATTAAGTATGTTCTGAGTAGTAAAAAAAACACTACCTACAAAACAAAAAAACCCAAACCCTTAGGTTCTTCTCAAATCAGCAATTCACCAAAATAAATTCACACAGCTGCAATCTTCATGCATTGCCATAACAACAATACATGAAAATACTTAAAAATGAGATAAAGATCACAAATGTAATATAGCATAGCACAGAACCAGATGTTTTCTATATTAATAATAATACTGCACTACGTTAAATTCTTTGCAATTTTTTATAGACAAGTTTCATCCAAAAGGGAAGGGGAGAAAGGATATCTATTTCAGCTGAACAAGAACTTAACCCAGTAAGAAGGTAATGTTTTTTTAACAGGACGTTGTTTGCAATTATTTACTTCCTTTATTTTGGGGGAGGAGGGGCTCGGAAGAGGAAAAGGGGCACTAATGCCAAGTATTCTAGAAACTGTACAAGATTTCTTCATGTCTTGGGATGAGAGGGTGTGGAGTCATCTTACAAACATCTAGAAGACATGCACACCTTTCACTTTAAGGACAGAGCTCTTCTTACACAAAACTCCTATTGAATGAAGTGAAGTTAAGTTGCACAGAAGGCTCCAGTAATCAGGTAATGTGCTATATTGTTTTATATGATCCAGTCACTTTTACCTCCTTCCTCCATTATAAAACATGCAGTAATTTCCCAGGAGTATTTCAAGAGGTATAAGCTGCAAAGCTGGAAAAAGTCCCAGTTCATCATTAGAGAGGTTATGACAGCTCAGAATTTGTCCGTTCAGTCTAATGCTAAGAAAAGCACTAAATGTTTTCATGCGAGAGTGCAAATTTCAGATCATTAATTCTAATTTATGTTGTCACAGGCCACCAGTCAATGCTGATGCACCAATAAAATAACGCCTCTATTTCTGAAGCAATGTATTTCTCAAGGCAGTGTTCTTACATCATGATAGACACCAATGTATTCCATGTACATAGCATTGATTTGACAAAGATAGTTGAATGAAGCACAGATTCTTAATACGCTCTACTATACTCATTAAAAAAAAAGCCAAACCCCAAAAATAATTAAAAAAACCCAACACATAAACCAAACCAACAAAACCCTACCACCGATAGCAGTTCTGCTCGCGTTATAGGAATTTATGCTGCTTTGTATGTCATATTGGAATGTTTCTTGTTATGTGAACCGATTGTCTATGTTTTAGATGAATTTTCTTACCAGTATCAAGAGAGCCCAATAAAAATTGCACCTTAATTCCAAAAGAACTGTTGGGACAAGCAGGAATTAAGCTTCCAGACAAAGAATCACCACTAATCTAGAACATCTGATGCTCCACTCCTGAAAATTATATTTAATCATTTCCTCACATCACTTCTACAGAAGCAAGACTGGAGTTACCTTCTGCGATACACTAGCTACAGGACATATAACCTTCTTTCTTATTATTCATCTATGACTTTGATGTCAGCAAGTAGCCAATGCTGTTAGTATGGTACATCTGTTCTAATATATCTTCCTATTAATAACTTCAAATACCAGAATTTGGACCAAATCAGAATCATGCCATAGACTGTTGATGCAAAAATCATCCTAAGTAAATCCATCAAGAGACTTTCACTCCTTACAACCATTTTAGATTCCTGAATCCAATATTCTGAAGACATCTTTCTTTCTAAGCATCTCAAGCTCACAATAAATTCACTGAATGTTTGTGCTTTCACTGTTGGACGCACACAAAATCAATTGAAACATGATGCTGCTAAGTCCTTGAGTTTGAGTGTCCACCTCTAGCTGTATGATTTGTCAGAGCCAATCTAGCAGAATTCCCACCCCACAGTCAAGAACACAAAACCAACATGGGAGTAGAAAAAACAACATTATTCAGAGGTACTGCAACATACAACGAGTCACAGAATCACAGAATCATAGGATTGTTTGGGCTGGAAGGGACCTCAAAGATCATTTAGTTCCAGCCCCCCTGCATGAGTCATTGATCAGAGTTCTCACTTTTGATCAGCAAGAGTAAGGGGAATCTGTCTTCAGTTTCTCCATCTTCCTATTTTAAGCTGGGACTGGAATTAACATAGGGGATAGCCTCTTTTGATGAAGATTTCTAGTTTTGTTAGAGCACGCTTCAATATCTTAGGCATCAACACTAATCATTGGCCTGCAGGGCTCCTGCTTTTTCTCCCTTCTTCCACTAGGTGGGATATTTGTTTACTGTAGAAAACAAATCACTTGCAAGCAACATTGACGGAGCACTGATATAGGGGATGAGAGTGTCTCTAAGATGCTGTGTTTGGGTTTCAGACCCTTGGTCCACATCAGGAGGATGAAGTTTTTAAAACAAGTCTGGTATCCCAACTGCCCAAACCACTGACTGAATGCAATATTATAGTTTCGTTTTATTGAAATGAGAAAGTCCATAACCACAGGTGAAAATAACTGGTATCATACCCTCTGATCATTCCCTACTGGTAATTCTACGACCAATGATCTAGCATCATGAAATAACCACTGCTCACCCATTAGCTCAGCAACAGGAACTGACCACAGAACTTTTAGAAGCAAAAGCAATTTGATCAATATTTCTAATCAGCTCCAATTCTGACATCATTTATTTATGCAATCAAATTATTTATTTGAATAAGCAATTCAGACCTCAGTTCAAGTCTGCATTCTTAAAGAAAACCACCAAAAAAAATCACTTTGTTGTAATAATAGAGTAAGACATGTTTAAATCAGTAGGCTTTTTTCAATCATATCAAAAATATCAAAGCATTAGAAAAGAACAGATATTTAAAAGGTTTCATTTTGTTTTTAATTTCAGTTTGCTTTGCTATTTTCTAACAATGAGGAGCCAGGCATAATATTTTTCAAGTGTATTTGGTTAACATAGTACAGATGTTCCTTACAATATATATCCAAGATATTGCATTTCACATTACATCGCTGCTTTTTCTTTATTAAATCTCTTCTGAATTAAAGTGATAATTTTCATGCTGTTTATATTAGGTTTTACAAAAATTAGCTAAAATTATTAAGTAGTACACCTCACTAAACATAAAGCAACTACAGTGTTTTTTAAGTCTGCTAGAGAAGGTAGTAAAAAGTTTAGCTTTGTATGAAACAATTTTTGCACTGAAGGCCAAATTTGTATTCCTTTGGATTAATCTAATTTACACTACCAGCCCCTTGGCAGGATTAAGTTCAGCTGGATTGTCAAGAGTCCAGTGGAAATTCATACACCTTTTATTGAAATGAAGTTGAGGCAAACCATAAAAACTACAAATAATCTTATGCCAAACATTTCCAAATAACACTGAACCTTCCAACAGTTTTCTTCTGAAAAATTGTTAGCACTAGCATTTCTGGATTGCCGTTTATTAGAGTATCTGTATGTTCTCCTCCATAAACCTACCTAGATCAAGGATTCTTAGAGTCAAAATATCTCTCTCCGCAACTGTTTTTTTTTAATTAAAATGATAAAATTCTAAATGTAGTCAAACACCTTACTTGTCCTTCAGAGAATCTTCTTCATTAAGAGAGAAACACACTGAGAAGCAAGATGCTTGTACAGCTTAAATTGTCTGCCATTATAAAAAAGCACACTTTTCAGCTAAGCACTATACCCTGCAAATGCACCTGGCTGCAGGCCACGCTGTTAGCAAAGTTCCAGTTAATTTGGGGACTCTTCTATGAGTGATCTCAGACTGGACAGTTTGGGTAGGCAGAGAGAAAGTAAAGAAATTGCTAAACTATGTGCACAAGCACAGTTAGCAAAAGATACTTAGTATGTTGTATGTGAAAGTTCACAGTAAGCTCTAGGTGCATTGAAGTCCTGACTGAGACAGTAACATATCAGCAATTCTATGCTAATCACCAAAACTCTGAGATAATACATTAGAAGAAACAAGCTGTGGATCTTTGTTATTGCTCTCCAAACTTCTGCCTAGCTGCAAAGGGACAGCTGCTCTCCTTGTTACCACTGCTGTGAATCAAAGATAAGAATAAGATGGCATCCAACAACTGAAGCTCTGCTGTTTCTTCCAGTTCCATCCCTCAATCAGCTTGCATCAACTCTGCTTTGTCCTGAGACAAGATCATCTGTTTTGTATCACTATCCCTATTTTGGCCAGACACTGGGACATCTGGAAGACTGCACTGTCTACACTCAGAAAAGCAGACACAGACCTGGATACCATCAGCATACCAATGGCATCATAGCTGACAGTACATGCTCTTCCTCACTCATTGATTAAATTCATACCACTGATGTCTTTTGAAAGAAGGTAGAACAAAATTTTTAAATATAATTTTATCTCTCCAGCTGGGTCAGGCAGATAAACTAGCAGGTATGTCAAAAACATCCCACACATCCAATAAGATTAGCCAGGTAATAAAGTTCCAAATAAACCACAGTTTTCCAATACTTTGTTTTTTTTGTTGTTTTGTTTGGGTTTTTTTACCGAATAGAAGTAAATACTTTTAAAAGAAACATCTGGTTACTCTGTAGTTGGGTGTTTTGTGTAGGTGCCACTTATTCTGTTAGATTGTTTCGTGTAACCTACCACCAGTTCAGTGCACTAGGAGGTTATATTTGTTCATGTTTTTGGTTTGCATCAGAGAAAATTAGGAGGTTTTTGGTTTTGCCACAATGCTTGCACAGGCTTACTGCAAAACAAGTAAGATAGCCAGCTCAAATGAAAAAAAATATAGTGGTACATGTAACACATGTGGTTGCTACACTTTCACTGAATATTGCAGGACAAGATTACTGCCTAAATAATAAATCGGGCATTGCAACATGTTGGTTCCTGTAATGTTAGCTCATGCCTACTATCTTATACATCACAGAGATAAATTTGCTCTTACTCAGCACTACTTTATCTTTTGGCTCTGAATAAGAAGCACACATTTCTCTACAAGATCTCATTTCAGAATTATAAAACCATCTTGTAAACAGAGAACGTTACCTGACAATTCTGCTTCTCAGGACATACAAAAGTTAATCATGACTCCACTGAACTCAAGTGTAATTTACCACTGACTCCACAAACTGAAAATTTATCTAAAATATTGAAAATTTCTCTCTTTTGGGTTTTAGCTCCTTGATATGAGAGCTGTGAAACTCCAGTATATCTTGACATGAGTTTAACTTAGGAGTCCACAGTAGTGGAATGTGAACCACCACATCCTCTGGTGGTCACTGTATGCCATCCTCTGCAGAGAATAAAAACTGCAGGCTAATCATTCAAAGCAATTCTATCAATTGAGAGGGAGGCAGAGATCCTAGAATAGAAAGCCAATTATCATAGAATGGTTTGGGTTGGAAGGGACCATAAAGATTGTCTAGTTCCGACCCCCCTGCCATGGGCAGAGACACCTTCCACTAGACCTTGCTCAAAGCCCCATCTAACCTGGCCTTGAACACTTCTGGGGAGGGGGCACCCTCAACAGGAAACAGCAAATGTTCCTCAAGAGTCAAAAAAACAAGGATCAAGGAAACACAAAACCTTGGTAAGTACATCATCATGTGCTGGGAAGAGGCAGAGGAAACGGGTACATCATATCACAGAAGACAAATTACTAATTCAGTGTATTTTACTTCTCAAAAAGAACCACCTATGCTGAATTCCTAGAGTGCAAGCAGTTTGACCCAATAACCTAAAAGTAAAATGAGGTCAAACTTGTAGTACAAACTATATCTACAGGAGGAACAGAGAAGAAAAAAAAAAAAGTATAAACTGAAAGCATCTTCAATAATATACAACAGAGGAGACCTATTTCAAGCAAAAAGAAAACAGGTAGCATTGTACTAAGAGGAAAGTTAGGTCAACACAAAAAGGCCTAGTGATTCATGGTTTTCAGTCTTCAGATGCATCAGCAAAGCTCACTGGCCCTGAAATACTATTAGCTCAGGTAGTGAATAAATGACTCCAAGGGGCTAACCAGCAGTCACTGAGTGCAGTTCTATAATTCAGTAGCTTGTTCCCAGTGACAAACAAAGTCCCCCTTATTTCTGTGTTCTTTTTCCCCTTTCTACCGTTCCCAGTGACATTGGTGCTTGATTTTTATCTGACACTGGTGTGAGCTCATTCAGGGGAAAAATATTATGTTATTGCTGCAAGTTTTTGCATCTGGCTTATTGAGTTGCATTGGTACACCAAGGGGTCATACAAAGATTAAAATCAGTTTAAAGGAAACAACAGGAGCACACAGCCCTGCATGGAGGAATAGAAGAGGAAGTAGGACCACGTTCTTCCATTAAATAAATTGATCACAGTTAAGCTCAGTCCATCTCCCAGAATCATATCCCAAGGGGTAAAAGCTTGAGTTATTTAAGTAACACCAACAATACAGAATATGAACATGTTGCTACAGGACTAAAGTACCAGAAAGGGGAAAAAAAAAAAAAGTTTATCAAAGTATCAGAAATAAAAGTAAGCAAGACCTAACTTTTACATTGATGGAAGAATGCACTGTATGCAACTCACCTCTGCGGCTTTTATGGACCTTAGAACTCACTGTAATTTTGCTTCTTTCAATATGTCAGAATCAATGTATTAGGACAGCATTCCTAATATATCAACAAAATATGATTCTTAATAGCATGTGTTACCACATTAAATATATTATTTTGGATTTTTTAAAAGAATGCATTGCATTTGCCAAGTAATTGCTGCTTTTCTGTTTTCAGTTTGTTTTTTTTTTTTTAGTTATTATTATTATTTAACTGGGTAATGCCAAGCTGATATGATCTAATATGACTGAACTTGTAAATAAGCTCGAACATGAGAAGTGGGTTAAGATCTCTTGCTATCAACACAGTGTCTGATCTTCTCATCACATTTTCTTCATCTGTTTTAGCGTTCCTGAAATATGGTCATGTACATGAACTAACTGAATTCTGATGTTTTGATATGACTGTATAAAGGTTTTTTTAAGTGAATACAGATTTAATGGATGAGTCTTGCTCTACCAACGGTCCAAAGAAAAACTGACGTTGCAGCTACTTTGAAAATGGTCATCAATGTGCTCAAAGAAATTTTCAAAACTTAGTAATTTATCAATTTCACTATCATGGATACAAATATTATTTGAAATTAATGTACCAATTTGCTCATCCACAAAGTGATGTTATCAATTCAGCTGCATTCCTCCTTTCCGTTTCCCAAAATAAACAGTTTGTAACACCTGATAATACTTCAGCAGATCCACAGATACAGTTTTTGAGCTCCCAAATGACATTCTCAATTCTCTATGTACACTCAACGTTCACTTTCAGATGAGTACCCCAAAACAGTCCTGAGCAAGTAGCTCTGCCAGCTGTCCAACACTTACTGTTCCCTATCACCTGAGCAGCTTAGTTTGTAGACCTTCTCATAACCCTTTCAGAAAGCACTCTAAGTGAATACCCATAGCAGCTAACATTATGTCCCATCACATCAGTGAAAATCTCCCATCTGTTAAATGTTCTATTCAGGTAGCACCTACTTATGAAACATTTATCTATGTGAAGGTTCAAAATAAAACCAAGTATTGCCAAATAATTGCTCATTTACTAGTTAGAAATTAGGTCCAATATAAACAAACTAAACCAATATAATTCAAACACATTCTAAAGAACAGGTTATCAGAAACAGGCACTGGTGGTATAATTAAGATGTTTATACAATTTCGAAGTTCTCACAGAATAATTTTGATTCCTTAAGCAATTACATTATTCAAAAGCCTTTTCAGAAATGCTTTTTAACATATCAAGAGACAATCAGTTTTTAAAGATGAAAAAATAACTACAGCTAAGCAGCTAGACCTGAACAATATTTTGCCTCTGGTAACTTGACATACATTTAGAGCAAATTTCACAAAACAAGTATTATTTTTATCAGATCACTATGTGAGTATTCATAAAAAACTGCAACAATAAATGTAGCCTAATTATTTGTGACTGACATAACCCAGTTGCTATCCATTTCCTGAAAAAGTCAGGAAAATGAGTTCCTCTCAGAGATACTCAAATATGTCAAAGAATTTTTCTCTCCCTCTAAAGGCACCCAAGTAAGCACGAAAACCATTTGATAAAATCCCCCACAAAGTTACATTTCCCCATACAGCCAAATGCAGAAATAGGTCTGCAAACTTTTGTCAGACACCTTGCCAAGTCTCCTCTATCCCAAACATTACATAGGATACTTCTGCAGTTAGGTGAGAGTGATTGAATAATTAAATCTGCGACATGCTGAGGAATTGTCTCTCCACAGTCATTAATTCATATTTGCCTATGGTCATACATACACTGAGTCAGAAACAGAAATGAAATTATACATAAAAGTTCCTTTGCACATGTAATACTGACAACCTTCCAGTAAGCTTCTGAGTATCCTAAATAAAATATAGAGTAATCCACTTACCAAAAAAAAAAACAAACACCATTTGACTTTGATGTGCTGGAGTAATCTTTTAGAGGTGTGGCTGGTAAGCAAGAAGGAACAATTCCACAAGTAAGCATTAATTAGGAATGACAGTATTCTCTACTTGTAGGAGAGAAATGAGGATTCTGGTCCACAGTTCAGTGTTTGAAGGAAATATTTGTTCAATTTCAGCTACTTTTTTATACTATCACAGGGAACTACTACAGTGAATGGTAACTTCTCTGTAAGGCACAAGCAGGACATGCACTCATCTCTATAGTGTTTTGCAGATAAAAGCAGCTGATTTGCCTTTGGGTGCTCAGAAATCTGCAAGCAACAAGGGGAATGTTTCTACATAAAAACTGTAAAATGTGCACATGGCAAGTATGGCTTATCTTCTCAATCTCAAAGCTTTGTGTTTTCTATTGAGTTTAGGCAAAAAAAAATATGTATGACAACAAAATTAGTTAACCTTAATTTACATTTCACATAAACAATAAATAATGATTTGTAATAATAAATTATGAACAATAACAGTAACTGCAAATTTTATATAATACAAATGTGACTTTTTCCAAGCAACTGGACAAGACTTTAAACCTCTGAACAAACTTGAAGCTGAAATTTCACATCAGAAGAGACTTAAGGAAAGATTAAGAAAGGATTATATGCATCATTACTTTGGTACATCAATGTCAGCATTTATAGTTTCAAAAACAGGAAAAACTAAGTTGATAACATCTAAAAATTCTGCAACAATGTAGTAATGTTTTGGAGAAAAAAGAACATATGTTCTTTACCTTTGTTGGAAAGGACAAATATGTGACTATCACTTTTTTATTGTGAACTCTGCCTTTAAGAACAATTTTGTATTCTTATTGTTTCATTTACAACATCTTTTCAAGTTTTTATTCTCACTATATTGAAAAGAAAACAATCGCTTTATAACTTCTGGTTTTAATAAAATAAGGAGAGAAACCTTTTTGAAGCCACAATTGGATTTCTGTCTCTTTGCATCTGGTTAAAAATCAAAACTGAAAAATCCTATTATTTGCATATTTATTTATATTTAATTATTCTCAGGACTGTAAACTTTCTCTGAAGAGAATTAAAAACAATGGAATGACTATAATTCTTTTGATTTCTATTTTATTCATTCATTATTGAATACTTCAAAGATACACCATTTCTTTACAGAGAAGAAACTTGGGCAACATCAATGTTACCCAGAAAACATTAAGCCAATAAATGCAACCTTTTGTGTTCAAAACTCCTCTTTCTATTACAAAAGCACACTGTAAACTCAACTGCTCAGTCCAGGAATGTATAAACTTTATGCATTTAACATCACATACATACATATTCTATTAAATTTTCATTTATTTTTCAGCTGCTCAATATCTCAGTATTTTGCTAACCATTTCCATCCTCGTTTTTAGATATTCTTCCAAAGGTGACTCACCATCTCTTCTTCCCATGATTATACTTCCTCCCAGCAAAACCTTGCCTTTATACGCATCAGTGGCCAAACTTGTATTTCACTGCAGTGAAGCCAGGATTTAACTCCTTGAAGTGTGTTTCCTGTGCAGCTTTTTGTTCCAAGATAGTGATGATTTAAGGAGCAGTTTCACAATCAGTTTAGGCTAAACTAAGTCTGTGCTGCCCCTGAAAGATTCAGACCTGCCTGTCTCCCACTTCCGCTGACTAACACTTCCCATCCTTACACTAGCACTGGTGCTTGTGTAACCCATGATGAGCTGGGCCAGGGAGCCCACCTCTGTTGCCATTCAGAGAGACAGACAGGCTGGAGAGTTGGGCGGGGAGAAACATGATGAAATTCAACAAGGGGAAGTGTAGAGTTTTGCATTTGGGGAAGAACAACACGATGTCCCAGTATAGGTTGGGGGCTGACCTGCTGGAGAGTAGTGTAGGTGAAAGAGACCTGGGGGTCCTGGTAGACAGGAGGATGACCATGAGCCAGCAATGTGCCCTTGTGGCCAAGAAGGCCAATGGCATCCTGGGGTGCATTAGAAAGGGTGTGGTTAGTAGGTCAAGAGAGGTTCTCCTCCCCCTCTATTCTGCATTGGTGAGGCCGCATCTGGAGTATTGTGTCCAGTTCTGGGCCCCACAGTTCAAGAAGGACAGGGATCTGCTTGAAAGAGTCCAGCGCAGAGCCACAAAGATGATTAAGGGAGTGGAACATCTCCCTTATGAGGAAAGGCTGAGGGAGCTGGGTCTCTTTAGCTTGGAAAAAAGGAGGCTGAGGGGTGACCTCATCAATGTTTACAAATATGTAAGGGGTGAGTGTCAGGGAGATGGAGTTAGGCTCTTCTCAGTGATGACCAGTGATAGGACAAGGGGTAATGGGTGCAAATTGGAGCATAGGAGGTTCAAGGTGAATATCAGAAAAAACTTCTTTACTGTGAGAGTGACAGAGCACTGGAACAGGCTGCCCAGGGAGGTTGTGGAGTCTCCTTCACTGGAGACATTCAAAACCCGCCTGGATGCGTTCCTGTGTGATGTGCTCTAGGTGACCCTGCTCTGGCAGGGGGGTTGGACTAGATGATCTTTCGAGGTCCCTTCCAACCCCTAGGATTCTATGATTCTATGATTCTATGCTTGAGGGTTCTTTCTTTTTTTGCTGGGTTGATGTCTGGCCCAGCTCCGACTCACTTTTCAGTATCTTCTTTGAAGTTTCTTGCTCAGACATGGACTGTTTTAAACAGGCAATCAGGAGAGCTGATTTTAAAATACAGCTTACTATTTTTTCAGTTCATTGCCTGGTGATATAAACCAATTAAATTAAACTAGGTTCATAGCTGGTTATTGAAGTTAAAACAGAGGATACCACCAGGAAGGATCTTCATAGAAAATAATATATCTTCATCACCCTGAAACAGCACTTTTTATTTCCCTTAGAATATAAAGCTGAAATCCTGTAGGCTACAATTTAAGAATTTATTAAGTAGATATTAGAAATTGTTTTTAGAAGGCTTTTTTGACACCTCTTGTTTTGGATTTATTTTATGCAATAAATATTGCATGTATTATCTTGAGATCATTTTAGTAGTAGACAACTAGGAAGACAACATACATAAATTGCCAGAACTTTCATAGCTACAAAGCAAATGGATAGATGATAAATTTGCTCCAACAATGGGCATTAAATTTATACCAACACTCCTTCAAGTTAGCAAAAAAACAGTTAAGTGTAATAAGGAATCAGAATACAGAATTACATACAACTTACAATGTTAACTCATACTTAACATAACTCTGTAGACTTCAAACTATTTAATATAAAAGAAAATGCAGATCGTTATATTTAAATCTAGCATATTTCCTCTTTCTTGCCTCATCTTTGTCTATGGGCACTTATTTGTTTAGATTTGGTATTTATATGTATTCTTACTGTACTTGCCTCTCCCTTGCCCTCCCAGTCCTCACTAATTACGCACAAGATCTAGTAGCTACTTATGACAACAGACAAGACATCCTTCAGCTGATATGTTCCATTAGGTTATTTTTTATTTACTTTCCAGAATTCTTATTGGGTGATACTATAAACTGATCATTACCCCTGATTTATCTTCTTATTAATTCTTCTGTTTTTTAATTTCTCATATCCTGAATCCTTTTCAGTCTCCATTGTCTCCCACTCTACCACGTCTCTTGCAGTACAGCCTTTGCTACATTTTGCCTCTTTCTCATCTTTGCTATGTTAATAATCAAAATGTCCTACACAGAATAATACTTATTGGCAGTATATTCACACACAAATAAAGAAAATGCAAGAAGAGAAGCTGGTAGTGTTACTTTTGATATCAGCAGGTGCACTGTAGTTGCTACGGCGATGTGCCTAAGCTAGCACTGAACTTACAAACTCAAGGTATTGTGTGCCACGCTAACCCTGTGAATCACAGCAACGGCTAATGAGCTTCTTGGTCTGCTCAAAATTGCTACCTGCACATTACAAAAGCTGGCATTCCTAGAGATATCTGACTTGGACTGCTTGAAGCTACCCTTTGTTTGCAGGGCAGTCACAGCATTTACTGCAGTGTTCGTCATTTTACCTGATCAAAGTTCTCTCATGTAATTTGTTAAGACAGCAGTCAAAGTAGACAAATGAGATTATTGAAATTGTAGGTGGGCTGAGCAGCTGTTTAGAGGCGTTTTTAATTATATTTTGCTTTCAGTCTCTCCGTCTTCTCATTTTTTATATAGGCTTTCCAAATCTAATTTTGAGTACTGCAAGAATCAGCAGAGTTACCCTTCTGAGAAAGCATTTGTTCCCTTTCTACTTTGCTATAAATGATCTTTTACTTCACTCTGTTCTTTCTTCTTCATGTTTATTCTTCCTTCATCATCTTTTTTGCTCTTAGCAATGACAACCATTAGAAAAAAAAAAATCCAATTTAATTTTACAAAACAGAAAGCTCTTGGAATCTCTTAATATGCTAAACACTATTAGAATGTCTGGCCAAGCAACAATCTTTTAACATATATTGAACCGTTTTCAAGCAAGAACAGGTAACAAAGTTTGGACTTTGTTATGTTATTGGTAGAGTAGTGTTAATGGTTGGACTAGATGATCTTAAAGGTCTTTTGCAACCTAAGTTGGATTCTATGATTCACTGTTTTTCATATTATTTACTGATTCCAGCATTTAAAATTACACTTGTGATTTTTAAATGAAATGTTGCACTTTATATCATGTTCAACTGTAAGAGCACACAATAAAACTAACATTCTGCCAAGTCAGGAAAAGAAACAAAAAAAAAGTAGAGGTAGTTATTCTATAAGCAACAAACCTAATGAATCTTGAATTCTTATGTATTTGTGTTACATACTAATTATTCCTTCATGTTAATTTCAGCTGTTTCCCTCCATATTTCTTACAGTATCCACCCCCTAGTAATTCTGCCCATCTACCTTCTTTTCCTCTCCCTCATTAACTCAAACAGCTTGTCCCAAATTGCTGGAGCAAGTCATCAGATGCTGTGTTTGATTCAGAGCCATAATACTGATCAATCTGCAACAATACCCCTTTAGTTTGTAGCAAAGCTTCAGGGTAGTACTAATGAGATTGTTTTCTATCCAGACATCAATTTTGAGGAAACTGGAAGAAATTTCATGTATTAGAGACTTGACAAATTCTGTTTGAAATTTGTTAGCAGCTTTAAAAATGATTAGGACTAGAACTCCAAGGCAGATGGGTACACCTGATAAAATCTTGTAAGTGGGCAGAAAAATAGCCTCACAGGAAACCAGAGGCTGAAAACTTACAGGGAGAAAAATATGTACAGAGGGTATACAGAGATATGACTACTGGTGTACTTCACGTGAAGCTCATGGGTTCACAACTATGTGACTGTGAACATTTCCACCAGTTAAATACACACTAGATAAAACAAGCATTTCCCTTTTAATCTGATTTCAGTAACCACAGTTTCATAAGCTTTTGTCCTTGAATTATCCATCAGTCTCTGGCAGACTCACCCTGCCTGATGTTGTTACCAGCTGAAACCATCTTACCCTCCTCTGACTGACCCTGCTGGTCGCCTAGGCAGGAACAGGCTTCCTTAATGCATTGGGCTGAAAACAACAGTGATTCACAAGCTGATTTACAAGCAGATCAGATGTCTCTGCCCTGAAGGCTTCCATATCCATTAAAGGTGCAGGGCAAGGCAGATGGCTGAGGGTGGCAATAACTTCAGCCAACAATCTCCTGCTGCAAGTCAGTCAGAAGGCGAACAAGAACCAATTTATACTCACTAATGATTTTGCATACCCTTTTTCATTCCTTCTCTAATATGGTAGGTATAAAACTCTTCAACTTCTGTCTGTCTCCAACCATTTTCCTCTCACCTTTCCCAACCTCCTTCCCTTCTGCTGTGTCCTCTCTGAGATGATGGTTACTAGAACAGAAAGCCTTTATACCAAACCGAGATAGCTCACTGGCTACACACAGGGACAACTGACAGAGACTTGAAAGAACTCAAAAGAAATATGCAGTGCAGATAATGTTCATTTTGACCTGATTGCATGGGTCAAAGGTACCTGGCTCCTTTTATGTCCACGGCTGTTATGGGCCTGTAAACACCTCATCGCAACTGTTCATGTTAATTTAGTAGTCTGAAAATTGCAGCACTAGCTCAAATCATTCTGTCTCGTATGTTCCCAGACATATCTCAACCACAAAACTAATCTACTGTCATGCTGTTAATTATAGTTAATTCTTCACTTGTTTTTGGTCTTAACCACCTTGGGTATTTTGTGTAAAGTTGTAAATATCATTTCCGTTATCACCTACCTCTCAGTAGAGACTAATAATATATTCAACTGTAACCTTCTAATAGAGGTACTCCACTGCTACTAGACTGCTAAAATAATAAATATTAAAAAGCATCATGTATTTATTCACTATTATTATTTTGCCATATGGGCAGCTTCTAAATCCATGGCAGCGCTTTATTTCTCACCTTGTCACTACTTTATTTTCTTAGTATCCTTTTGTGAGAGGCTTTGACAAAGGTTTTTTATGAAAGCGCAAGTAAGCCATGCCTACTGGCACTCCTTACCCAATATTTTGCCAATACTTCCACAGAACCATAACTACATACACAAAAAGGAAAAAGAGCTGCACTCAAGACTAGTCACTAGAACAGTCCCCTTTTAATAGCTTTCTAGGGAGAAAAATAAACTTGACATCACTATGCACATCTACCTGTTAAAAAAGGGTAAACTACCCCCCCATTCTAAAATGCTTCATTTACTAAATATAGAAAGAAAAAAAAGCTGTGATTAAATATTTCGTGTTTGAGCCCAATATTAACCTCAGAAGCAATGTTATAGCTCACATCCTAGCCACCTATTTCTTATCAAAAACTGGGAATATTTATACAGAAATCCCTCTGATGTCTTTTTCAAAACTGGGCCTAATAACTAGCTAGCTAAAGATTAATCAAAATGCATAGGTAAACTCATAGAAAAATTTAAATACTGTTTTTTAAAGTGAGTCATACCACTTGAAATAAATTCTCTAATCAATTCAAATTTTCTTAGTTTTAATTTAAGACAAGCACTTATTTTTAAAAGGGTATTTTCTATTTTTATTACACAAGAAGCCTGGTAAAAAAAAAAAGTGCTGGGCTCCATAACATTTCAAGTAAAGATATTTATAGAAAGATATTCAGTGGGAGTTAATGACAATGGGATGTTACATACCAGTAATGTTACAAACCTGTAATTTTCCATGTTGCAAAACTGTTGCTAGTAACATACAAGAAAATATGTACATATTTTTAACTCTTGACAACTCCTGGAATGGCAGGGTGCAATAGAATTGTTCTGATGCATGCTGATAAAAATGTGCAGGTCAAGGGAAGTTAACAAGCAAAAACCAGAACTTACTGACTATTCCCAATGAGATGCTAAACATGCTTAATAAGCTCCTGAATACTGTTATGTCACAGTCATAACTAAACTTCACATACAGGTTACTTGAAATAATACATAAATGTGATGTTACACCACTAAGAGTCGAAGTGTAACAAAGTTATAAACTTCCTGAATTTTACTTGTGTGGCAAAGATACAAATAAAGAAATGTGGTTTTGCTTTGCATTCACTTTTGTCAGCAGAGCCCTTCCTTGTATTAAATGGTTTGGTAAATTCTGGCAGCTTCCCTTTGATGCAGCCTGATTACATCAAGAAAACACTCTTTATTTCACAGCCAAGATCCATTTATTTTAAATTGGGCAGACTGACTTGAAGGAACAATGCCTAGGGAGCATATGCACTATTTATTCTCTACCTAAATTTCAGCTCATTTTGTTAACTGCACATGTAAAGGGACAATAGCTGAGAGCCTATCCTGTTAAAATGCATAAAACCACAGACAGAAGTATTTGCTATTCTGTTAAGGAATGCCTCTTTAGAGGTGAAAAGAGCTCTGACTTTCCAGAATTGAGCAACTGTTCTGGACCACTGAAAACATAAATGTATTTTGATGATCACCACCAGTATTTCAAGGCAAGATTGGATGGGGCTCTGAGCAACATGATCTAGTGGAAGGTGTCCCTGCTCACTGCAGGGGGTTGGACTAGATGACATTTGAAGTTCCCTTCCAATCCAAAGCATTCTATGATTTTATTATTCCAGATTCTCATCTCTTCTTTTAGGAAAAGCAATTCTGAGCTGATAACGAAAAGGTAACTTCAGTGTTACCTGTTCTGTATCTCACACATGTTTCATGCTAATATTTTTCCTAGTTGAACAAATAAGTATTATTGTATTGTATCACCAAAAGTATTTCTCTGGTAAAGGTCTTCACACTAACTGTGGATGACTGATGTTTGGCTATCCCTGTTCACCCTTTCAGCTATATTCAAAAGTACTGTATCATTAAGCTTCAACATTTTTCCCTCCAAAAATACTGGGTTTCCTATACTTCTACCCAATCCAGAACAGATTTGCTCCCGCTTTCCTACCCAGCAGCAATAATTTTGGTAGGTCTGTCTCAGAGACAGTGACATTGGGACCTGCTTGTTACTATGAGAAAGCCTACCTGTCACCAGTCAGCATTTGGGCAGCACAGGGCCTTGGAGTTTCCAAGAAGCTAGAGGCTTGCAGTTAAAAGAAGCTCTAGCTCTAATCAAAGATCAGGTCTACACACTGCACACTTACATCAAAAAGCCATTATAACCCTGCTCCTAACTGCAGAGTTAGGGCACGAATCATGCTTGTCAATTCCAAGATAGGTGGCCCAGGTCTCTAATTGCACAATCCACACAAGGGCTGCCCCTGAGCCACAGATCTTGCCAGTCCCAAGTGGTTCCTCCGTGAAATCGACATTCATGTCAATTTCACAGCTACTATTAGCAGGGAAACTGACAGGAGTGTCAGTTTCCCCAGCCTGCAGCAGGGAATTGGGCTTTCCCAGTCAAAGAGCAAATTTAAAAATTCCTGTTTCAATCTGACTTGGAACAAAACTTTTAAGGAGAAGAAAATAAAAAAATGTCTGCCTTTCAGTCCCCATTAATATTCACACTTCTTTCAGGCATGTCTAAATAGGCATGTGAATTATAAATGTCACAATTTCAAAACTGAATTGCATTGAAAAAATACTGTGACACTTTAAGTGATCCCCAGGGTACAGGGGAATACAGAAGATGTAAATCCTTATCACAGGAAAAGGCCTATCAAACTAAGAGAACTCTACAACACTCATTCTTAAACTGTAATTCCTGACTTCAATTTTATAATCTCACAGGAATCCTCCCCTTCACAATGTCTCAGCAATAATACCCTATCAGCAGCAATAAAGAACAGCAAAATCCTGTAGTCACAAAAAAGAAGATATATGCATATATATTACATATATACATACACATATATGTGCATCACAAACTATTCTGCTGGAGATTACTCAACGTCATTCATACATATGTACTGTACTTCAGGTGGAAAAAGTGATGTATATTTTCTCCATAATAGAGACCATGATTCTGCAGATTACTTAATCTAATTCTGCAGATTTAATTCAGTCATCTCCCTGAAAAAGTTATTTAAGATAGAGACATTTGTGACGAGTACAGCTTCCACACTACAGCTGTTTTTTGGTCTGTTGTAATATTAATAAAAATTTGCAATTTCAGCTTATTTTTCCTTATTTCTTGTACCTCTCAAAAGGAATTTAAAATAAAACCACAAGTTGTTGAGTTGTTTCATCCATTTTTCTAAGGGTTAGAAACATAAAAATATGTTTGCCCATGTTAGGAAAATTAAGTCTGTTTCACTAAAGAGTTCTTTAGTCACTCCAGACACCTAAGCAGGAATCCAAAAATTTTGTAGCAAATCATAAGAACTCCATTGCTATCAGTCATCTTATGGACACTTCTGTGGAAAACCCAGCCCATGTGGCCTCCTTATCAGTGTCTCAAAACTTTCAAATTCATCCACAATTAGTAAAAGCTCTTAAGGTTAGCAGCTTACTCTGTCTACAATATCAGAATACAGACAGGTGTATCCTATCTGGTGAATGTTCCACCTCTAAAGAATACATTCTTCTCAAAGGCTCTAGTATTGGACAATTAACCAATTTTTTAATTATTTTTTTTTCTGCTGGATGCTTGCCAGCATTGCTCTACCAAGCACCAGAACTGGGACCATGCCTGCCAGTCAGCACAGAAAAGAGAAACGATGGAATGCAAAGCAAATGGAGAGAAAAGTAAAGGATGGGTTTGGTTGGAAACAGCCAGAGAGCATGAAAAAATGTAATATATAAAAAAATTATCTTCTAACATACACACACATGGAGTTCATATGACATATGCAACAGAACCGTAGCGCTAGTATTTCTGCATTTCTGATTAAATGTCCTGCTGTTTTACATATAAACATACTTAAAAAAATATATCTGATTATATGCTTGATAAACAGCTTAGTAATGGTAGAGCTCACAAAGTTACTGCTCATTGAAGTACTCCTGCAGGTGTAGTTTTGTCACAAATTAAATTCCCTATAAATGCATTTTAATTTTTTTCCCGTTAAGGTATAATTATGCCTTTCTTTTCTCTTCCATTCTTTTCCTGCTCATTCCAACTCACTTCAGTTAATATATGGCATGCACTGACTAAACTAATTCACACTATTCTCCATTTTGCACTCATCTTCAAGGAATTACAGTTGAATTGCATGATGGATTCAGGTAAATACTGTCTAGAGCAAAGTTTAAGTTGATGGTTTTCAGTAGCATTTTCTATGAAGCTTGCACCTGTTTATAATTATCACCTTAGCTTATTACATGTGATTTCATTAAAGGGAAGATAGGCCATGCTTGTGGCTCTAGACACAGATACTATTTAAAAGCATCTTTTGAATACTATTAGCTTGTTCTTTGCCCCTATCTTCTATGAGGACGTGATCACTCATGCAAAAAAATCAGTAGCACTTTTACATTATAGACTGTTGAGTCATTCATATTCATAGGTCAAAAGCTCCTATTAATATTTTGTAGAAAGATCCCCTTTTACAAAATATTCCAAAAAACAAGCTATTTTTTCTCCTATAAGATAAAGAGAAGCATTAGATATTTTTTTTAATTTAAACAAGTTCTCTGAACACTACCTTCTTTTAACAGACTTAACTAACTCAGCCAGTTACTTAAGATAGGCTTTCGAATCAAGAAATCAAACAGTAACAAAATCCAGAAGCTAAAATAGTCACATCTTAAACAACTCACCAGAAAAATAAGGGCAGGATTAGAACCATTTAAAATTAAATTTTTCTAACAAAGGATCAGGCGTGCTACAAATGAAAAGTATGAGCTAAAGTCTGAAAAGAGAAAACAATACATGTAGAATGAAAAATTTGCTCTGCCAAAGAGAAGGCAGCCCTTTAAACTCCTTCAACCTACAACATCTTAGAAGAAAAATTTCATAATAAGTTCAGCAGCAGAGGTTGGACAACAGCTGTATCACTTCTTAGTTTTTACAGTGATCAACATACACTTCATGAGTCAATTGCAAAATTGCTAGTCCATCACTATTTTTAATGGTTTTCTTTTTACAAAAAACTTAAAACTACTCCTATTACTCCGATACACTATGTCTTCTACACACACCAACTGAGCAGAAATTTTGTTAACAACAAAAACCATTTTACTTTCATGAGAAGGTATCAAACTGGTTAAAATTCTAAACAGCTGAAGTTGGAGATACTGAACCGAATTTTCAATTTCTATAATTTACATTTTCTTTCAAGGAGTTTATTTTTCTGGTCTCTACAAAGAAACTATTTTTAAGCCTTACTCTGTGATAAAAATTTAGTAGAAATAATACCAATTTCATACCCATGAAAAGGATACCATAATCATTGTAGCTAAACAGGAATGAATTAATAAATTTTGCGGTAGAAGGATGAATCAAAGATGACCAATTTGATGACAATTTTGTGTTTTACATCTCCCTTTGGCCCACATAAATTAGTTCATTTATTCTGATACAGTTAACTGTAGATTTGAACTGTATGTTTGATTAAGCACATATTACATCATATACTATGTCAGCATTTTGGGCTGTACATAATTTTCCAGCACTACCTAAATGTCACAACTGATAAGTCTGGCATTAACTACACGCTAAGTTAATCACAAATGCTATAAAATTAAGTTCCAATGCATCGCAACAACCACGAACTTCATTCTTGCAAAAATTAAAACTCATCATCCTTAGCTGAATATCAGCACTTCTCCTCTCTACATCTTTATTCCCTCCCCTATGCTGAAACAACTGCTTTGCCAGCAGGTTTACAGCATTTGGGATAAATTATGAATATAAGTCTTCATGAGCAACAATGGTTGATTTAATTCTGCTCCATTTTGAAAAGTGCTGTTCTCTGAGTTCACTTGCTTCTACACTAATCAAGATGACATAGGCCAGATATTCACAATTTGTATGCTTAGATGAGTCATGTGACAGGCTTACAGGATCACTGACCTAGACCTGGAAAATTTGGCAAAAAAACCCACATTTTGTTAAAATGGACAAATCTGGGCAGTTTCAAAGGTAGCCATCATAACATAGGCTATAATGGAGGTTTGTAAAGCATAATTTTTTGCTGTGCATTACAGCATTTCTTAGTTATACAGAAGAATAAGATGTTTGCTTCCTCATATGAAAATACTACTTTTTAAGTTCAAGGAGAAAAAGAAACCTGTTTCTCATTTCCTCTGCGTGTTTCTTTTAAACGATGCACACGTATCTGCAATCACATTGTTCATTGCAAAAAGTAGCAAAAAAGATTTTGTCAGAGCTTACAACAGTGAGCTACAGAACATTAGTTAAAAATTGGCTATTGATTCTTGCAGTCGCACGCAGACTTCTGTGTGAATTTGCATGCATTTTTTCTAGAATAAAGCCCCTATTTTATTTTTATAACCTCTGGAGAAAAAAAAAAACAAACAACAAAACCAAAAACAACAAAAACCAAAAAACTCCATAGGTTTAAAGTATACCGATTTTCCCCGTTTTCTTGTACAGATGGTATTTTTCTGCTGCAACGTTAAGCACTTTGTTCGCCTTTTAAAATAGATTAATCTACAGGGAGATTAATCAAGCCATAACGAAGGCCGCCAGCGCCCCCTGGCGGCACAGCTTCCTCCGGCCCACACCGCCCTTACCGGGTGCTCTTCGAGCCATAAAACAAAAATCAGTGAATTAATGATCAAAGTTCTTTCCCTTCCTAAACATCCGTATTCTCTAATCATCCAATAGACTGTGGAAATAGATCTGTGAGCTGAAGAGTCATTCTCTTGTTTACCCCCAGCATTCACATTTGTGTCCATTTTTCCTATAAAATACATGTGACAGGTTTATGAAGAATAGTCATTTAGCTCAGTTTTAGCTGTGTGTTTAAAATATAATCTCTTCTTAAATTATTAGAAATAGTAAATCACATTTATTATGTCAGCTGGTTATTCTGAAGTAAGCTGAAAACTCTTGCAAACTCAAACTAAAACAGAGAACACAAGAATGACAGGCTGAACCCGTAGGGTCCAATCCTGTTGCAAATGGACACGATAGTCCATACAATGTATAGAAGCATTACTGTACTCAGAAAAAGTCTCTCTGTTTTAGTAGGGCTGTTGGCAGGGTCAAAGCCTAAGTTTGTTCACAGAGCTATTCAAAATAGTTTTGCATGGCTTTTAGCATTGCAGATTCATATAAAACATAAGGTTATCAGACAGAAGTCTCATCCAAAAATAAGTCACATTGATATAACATTGGAATTTCAGAGTAAGCAGCAATCACAGAAACTCAGATGTTGTCAGAGGATAAAATCTTTGGTGCAGGATCAAGATATGATTGTGTCACCAACAAGACACAGAGTGAGCTGCAAATGTAGAGCAGCACCTCAAATCAGTGTGCCAAAAGCAGTTAACTAACTCAGGAGCCTATCAGTCCACCCTGGAATTGTGTTCCTCTCTGTGTGCAGAAAGTATCTGAAGTCACATCCCAGGGCTCTGTGATGTATAAGCCAAGTCATTCTACCTATTATTTCCAGTGTATTACAGGAAACTCCCTTCTGGAAACGGAAATAAATTCCTCCAGGTTGCAACAGGTGGTAATGGCATTTGTCTGAGTCAGTACTGAAGAGTACTGCATAAGATTAAGCCTATACCAATGATTTTCCAAGAAAACCATGACTTTTTGAGCAATTCATTTTCTGCATGTCCAAATACTTGTGCTAGGGTGATAAGTTATTTCATAATTTTGCATCCAAAGATAAACCTTTAAACAAGCTTCCACTGATTTAATCGTACTGTATAAAATTAATAGGAACATGTTTTTGTAAGGGATCAGTATAAAACAAATCTTTAGGTTTGGTCAATACAGAAATATATGTGACTATCATCTCCTGTCCACATAGCTTGTTCATAACTGATTTAAAGGAAAACATTACTTATCCATCAGAAGCTTCTTTTGCCTTTGGATGGTTTCTTTTCTTAAACAATATTAACCTCACCAAATCTGAACAAAAATACACATTTGCAAAACCCTGTTTCCATTTGTTTTTAATCTAAATAAATAATTCTAAGCCCCAGCAAAATTAAACAATGTTAATGAACGTTGAAGAACATGAAACAAATTTTGAACTGAGGCAGAAGCTCCAAAGTATTCTGACTAGGCTGTGTAGCAATCAAAAGGGACATGGTGTTTCTGACCCTAAGGCTCCTGGCATGCCTTTACTACCACTAGTAGTCGCCTCTAGTTTTCTATTTGCCTCTCCTCACTTCCCGAGATGTCCATGCTGTACTCACTCTGCAGATTGCAGCAGTGAGCAGCATGACTGTGCATCTGTCTCCAAGACACCTATCTGTCTGTAAGATACTACTGTACGATACCATCTCTCACTTCTTCGATAACCAGGATTGCTTTGTATGGGTCACAGCAACATCCCTTTTAAAAATTATTCTATTCATTGCATTTTAAATATCATTGTCTTGTCACCTGTATCATGGTTGAGTGCACTATCCATAGCCTACTTCAGGGATTTTGCAGACATGAGGTTGTTGCTAATTGTCTGTAGAGAGTTTATCTACCTGCATATGTAATTCTGTGATGCTTCTTTGCACTGAATATACCCGTATTTTATTACCTCGTATCCTTCCAGACAAAGTTTCCAGTTATGCCTAAATAAATCCATATGATCTTTATTGGCTGCTCACTGATTATTTTTTTTTAATTGTCCATTAGGATCATTCCATCTGGAGCCCAGGTGTTAATAGTACACTTTCACCTAAACTGTAAAAAGTGACTCTTTCTTCTAGCTAAATATATGTTTCTAGCACAGTCTGGGATGCCTTCAACTTTGTGCTCAGAAGACTGACATTTCCATCTATCTTGTCATTCTCCTCGTCTCCTCAAAACTGTCAGTTAGCTGTGCTTTCAAAGATCAATGAGTCAAACTTACTAGCTCTGTTTATTTCTATGCACAGAACTTCACCTTCCTGTTACTGCCCTCACAGCTACTAAGCTACTTACTAACCTTTAAAATCTGCTACCATTTTTTTGGGTAAAGTTACCTATTCTGAAGAAAAAGCAACAATTGGAAGCCATTCACTACCACTTATTTAGATAACTTCAGACATTTCAGTCCACATTAAGGGCTCAGAAAAGGGAAACAGCTGTAATTGGCTGTAATTACTTGTCTAGGTCATTTTATACTAACTTTCAATTTGTGTAATTTTAACTACTTCAGTGTATCAACTTCAAAAATGTGGCATAAAAACATATTTTCTTCTGTTTGTCTCAATGCTACTCTTCAAAATCTTCTCTTATCCCTCTTTTATCTGTTTTTCTTTCTAAGCACAAATTGACATTTTGGTTTTGAAGCAGCTTCCAGCTTCTGTTTTTCCCCACATTCTGGAGATAACCATGAGGTTTGACAGAATTTTGGCAGTACTAAAGGGCTAATACAATTCTCATTAGTAAATTAATCTCCCTTCTGGATGACTGAACTTGTAATCACCTACTGCTTAGTTAAAATACTGTAAAACTGAAACTGGCTTTTTATACTAAGTAATACTGATACGTTATGGAAGAAATAAGGGAATTAGAGCAATCATTTATGCATGTTTGCACAACAGATACACTTCTTACACAGGTTATCCAAACCATCTTATATTTTAAACCCTCTGCATGTCTTCTGATCACACAGAAAGTATCCTAATTCATTACCTATTTCCTTCTGAAGTCTAGATCTCATCTCTTTGTCTCAGTCTATATGTTCTGTTTGGTAAAACATGTATGCATTTGCATAGTAATATGGTTGTCAGTATTTTACAATTTGCAACAAAATTACAGTTCAGGGGCCCATGGCCCACCCTACACTAGCAATTCACAGAACCATTTGGGCTTAGAAGGGCCTCAGGTCTTGCCTCACTTTCCTGCTGAAAGTAGGGTCAGCTAAGTTGCTTAGGATTTTATACAATTGAGTCTTGAAAACGTCCAAGCTCAGTGACTCCACAATCCCCCTGGGCCACCTGTTCCAACAGTTAAATATCCAGATACTGGTTCTAATCAGAATTTCGCTTGTTTCAATTTATGCCCAATGTAACTCACCCTCTTCTTTTGCAACTCAATAAAGAGTATGGCTCCTTCTCAAGAGCCTCCACTGAAGGCACTGGGAGGCTGCTCTTAGGTCCCAAGGCCTTCTTTTTTCCATGCTAAACAAACTGAGTTCCCTCAGCTTCACTGCATAAGTAGGACCCCTATGGTATAGAATCAAAGAATCATAGAATGTATTGGGTTGGAAGGGACCCATAAAGGTCCTCTAGTCCAACCCCCCTACAATAAGCAGGGACATTCCAACTAGAACAGATTGTTCAGAGCCCCATCAAGCCTGACCTTGAATGTCTCCAGGGATGGGGCTTCCTCTAGGCAACCCGTTCCACTGATCCACCACCCTCATATTAAAAACCTTTTCCTAATGTCCAACCTAAATTTACCCTTTTCTAGCTTGAAACCATTACCCCTTGTCTATTGCTACATGCTCCTGTGAACAGGTCTTCCCCAGCCTTCTTGTAGACTCCTTTAAGGTATTGGAAGATTGCTATTAGGTTCCCCCAGAGTCTTCTCTTCTCCAGGCTGAACAACCCCAACTGTCAGACAACACTCAGCCTGTCTTCATAAGAGAGGTGGTCCAGCCCCCTGATCATCTTCATGGCCCTCCTCAGCACATGCTCCAGCAGGTCCACGATCTTCTTGTGTTGGGGACTCCAGAGCTGGACGTAGTACTCCAGGTGAGGTCTCACCAGGGCAGAGTAGAGGGGCAGAATCACCTCACTCGATCTGCTGGCCACACTTCTTTTGATGCAGCCCAGGATGCAGTTGGCCTTCTGGGCTGCAATTGCACATTGGTGGCTCATGTCCAGCTTTGGATCCACTAGTATCCCAAAGTCTTTTTCCACAGGGCTGCTCTCTAGCATGTCTTCCCCCAGCCTATATTCATATCTCTGGTTGCCCTGGCCAAGTGCAGGGTCCTGCACTTGGCCTCGTTGAACGTCATGATGTTCAGCTGGGCCCACTTCTCCAGCTTGTCCAGGTCCCTCTGGATGGCATCCCATCCCTCTAGCATAGCTACCACACCACCCAGCTTGGTGTCATCAGCAAACTTGCTGAGGATGCTCTCAATGCCACTGTCAATATCATTAATGAACATATTAAACATCACTGGTCCCAGTACAGATCACTGCAGGACACCACTTGTCAACGTTTTCTGTCTGGACATTGAGCCATTGACCACTCCCTCTGGATGTGAACATCCAGCCAATTCCTTATCCACTGAACAGTCCACCCATCAAACCCGTATCTCTTCAACTTAGAGAGAAAGATGTTGTGGGGGACCTTGTGAAAGGCCTTGAAGAAGTCCAGATAGATTACATCCATAGGTCTTCCTGCTGCTGTCACTCCATTGTAGAAAGCCACTAGGTTGGTCAGGCAGGATTTACTCCTAGTAAAGCCATGCTGTCTGTCCTAAATCACCTCTCTGTCCTCCATGTGCCTTAGCATGTCTTCTAGGAGGATCTGTTCCATGACCTTCCCAGGCACAGAGGTGAGGCTGACAGGTCAGTAGTTCCCAGGGTCCTCCTTTCGACCCGTCTTAAAAATGGTCATCATGTTTCCTTTCTTCCAGTCCCCAGGGATTTCACCTGACTGCCATGACTTTTCAAATATCATGGAGAGTGGCTTGGTGACTCTCCATTACATGAATGCTGGACAGTCTTTAAAGGGATGTCATCTGCTCTTAGCTGCTAGACTTCCTGCAGTTTAACTCTGCAATCTCTTTCCTACCACACCTTATATCCCATACAGTACTTCTTAAGTAGAAGTACTTCTTAAGACTTTTTTTTTTTTTTTTCCAGAAGGGCTACAGGAAAATTCAAGCTGTAAGAACAGGGTGAATCTCCCCATGGAACAGGCAACATCTCTGCTTCTTTACTATCATCTTATCTCAGAACTGCTATATCTCATCACAGCTAAGTAGACAGATCTGCTGCAGCAGCTGGAGCTTCAAGAAAGCTGAACTTGCCATTTGACTCACATTTCTGTTCATGAGGTTTTGCCACGTTTGTTGTTTTTTGTTTTTAATAGCCTAGAGGAAAAAGCCAAGCAAGGCTCTTCCATTCTCCTAACTATACTATCACTTCTTTAAATCATAGATACTTTCTTTAATTTTAGTATTTTAGCCTTAGTAGACAATATTATGTTTACATGAGATCTCAAATGTTTTAAGGACTAGTTCATTGTAGTTTCTACTGGGAATACTATTTATTCTGAAATATCCACGCTTCTGCAGAAAAATGTGTTACTGAAGCTCTAATATTATTCCCTCATGCTGTTACAATACTTGTCAAATCTAATTTCATGGTGCTAGGACTCATACTAAAAATGGCAGTTTTACAGTCTGAGCTAAGACCGTATGATCCAGTTACTTCCTCTTGACAAAATTATCCTCAGAATTCTCAGCCTCTCTCTCATACTTATAAATCTACATTGCAAATCTGTGCATCTAAACCCAAATAATTACCTACATTTTAACAACTAAGTGATCAGTTTTCTCAATTTAATGACATCAGTAGTGTCCAGTGTGACATATAGATTTCAACTTGATTTCCAAAGTAATCAACTGGCATTCAGCATCCCCTACTCATCTTCTGCCTTTCAGAAACTTGTCAGAGTTTATCTATGTTTTGACTGTTCCATCTATGAGTTCTTCATCAATAAACTGTAGTGACAATCGTGAATTAAATTATACCAATTACTAAACTAGATGGCAGGTCTTAGCACATGCTAATCTTACCACCCAAAATTAAAGAGCTGGTTTTTATTAACTGGTTGTATAGATACCGTTTGGGTTTGGTTTTTCCCCCCTGGCAATCCACTAATACTTCCTGTGCACTGATTTTTGGTACTGGTTTTCACAGTAGTTATATTACTAACTCATATGATTTGCTGCCTATAAGTCTTGGAAGATGTTAACATCAGGTGCTGTGATATCATAACACATGACAAACAACTACCCTGCAAACAGAGGCCAAGTTACTTTGAATGACACAAAGCATTGCCTTGTAACAATGGAAACACCGACCAAAAGGATAATGGAGTAGTAACGGAGTAGTATCCACACAACTTTTACATCACCTTACCTTTAACTAAAAGTGGTTGGGGTAGATGAGGTGCGAAATCCTTAGGCCTTAGTGTAAGTGTAAGGCTTAGGCCTTACACTTTTTGAATACAGTGTATTCCAAACATACACAATTAACTTTCACAAGACTTTTTAAGTAAGAGACTCAAGCAGATTGAGCCTTTTCATAGCTCACTGCCTAAAAGCTAAAAGTCTTTGAGACTAGGACAGACATCTGTAGTTCTGAAGTTCTGTGGCAATGTGAAGATACGATTTATCAACATACTCTTTGTTCCCTTCCAGAATCTATTGATATGTGGTAATTTAAGTGAAGTTCTCATATGAAGTGATATTTATCTACATTAACATATGAACTAATACACTTCCTCCTCCCTATTTCTACTTGTTTTTAATGGCAGAGGAACAAGTAGCCTCAGCACTCAGTCTAATACATAAGAGTTATTAGTTTATCCCAAAACCCTGCTGAAAGCACCACAGGGCTCCACATAAGAAGGATGTAAGCTCATGTATAGACAAGTGCAAATACAATTCGACTCAGTCATGTAAAATTAAGTTTATAAGATTACAACGTAATGAAAATTATATGTTTTTATTATTAATGCATTCTGGTGACTATTTTAGAATCATAGAATCACAGAATGGCTAGGGTTGGAAGGGACCCTAAAGATCATCTAATTCCAACCCCCCTGAATGGGCAGGGACACCTCCCACTAGGCCAGGTTGCTTAAGGCCTTTTACATTACATACATCAATCAATCTTGGGGGGGGAAACAGACTACATAGAAGTTTATAATAGAAGCCACAAGTATCACTGAACAACATCAAAAAGCAGTAATTAAAGCCTACTTTAATGTATTAGTTAGGAATAAACACAAATAACCTAAGTCTCAAACACATTTATAGTGCCAAACTGAACTATCAAAACCAGATAAAACAGAAAAATGAAGCAAATACAGTATAAACTACTGGGAAACAATACTTAACAAGTATTTTATCATAGTATTCAGTATTTACATTACTATTTCCTTAGTTTTAAGTGCATCAGATTACAAAAAAAAAAAAATTACTTTAGAAATTTCATAGACTCCACTAACTGTGCCGGAACCTAAAACATCTGTATGCATGATGAAATTTAAATGAAAAACTGTTTTCTGTAAGTAGCATTAAATTACAGTTTCAGCAATTGGAAAGGCTTCACCAAATAATTAATATATTGGAAAAACACACTATGAATTTTTGGAAAAGGTGCTGTGTTGTTGTGCAGTGCATAGCATTGAAATCAGTTTTTCTACAGGGATTTCCGACACCTTCCTCTCAACAAATTCCAATTTTTCTCTTGCAATAAACATTCATTATATTTCCCACTGTCTATTAAAAATATTTAATTTCAAATATTTATAATAAAAATTTACAAACACTGAAGTATATTGTATTGCCATAAAATATATATATTAACATATTTTAATAATACAAAAAATACTATTTTATTTATTAAATCTGTCATAATTGTTTGTTTTCCTTTACTTACAAAAAAAAATAGATTTATTTTGCTTTGTTTATAAATAAATAAGCAAATCTCTATTGCCACTCAAAAAAATCCTGAGTACTTCCGTGAGTACCCTTACTGGGAATAATTACCTTATTCTGAGCAACTTATCTCTATATAAAATTAGGGAAAATTTGTTCAGAGGAAAGGACAGTAGTCCTGGGTCACAACAACCCCATGAAATGCTAGAGGCTTGGGGATGAGTGGCTGGAAAACTGCCCAGAGGAAAAGGACCTGGGGGTGTTGGTCAACAGCCAGCTGGATATGAGCCAGCAGTGTGCCCAGGTGGCCAAGATAGACAACAGCATCCTGGCTTGTATCAGAAATAGAGTGGCCAGCAGGAGTAGGGAAGTCATTGTCCTCCTGTACTCGACACTGGTGAGGTTGCACCTTGAGTACTGTGTTCAGCTTTGGGCCCCTCACAACAAGAAAGACATTGTGGTGCTGAAGCATGTCCAAAGAAAAGCAACAAAGCTGGTGAGGGGTCTAGAGAAGTCATCTTACAAGGAGCAGCTGAGGGAACTAGGGTTGTTTAGCCTGGAGAAAAGGTCGCTGAGGGGAGACCTTATAGCTCTGTACAACTACCTGAAAGGAGGGTTTAGCCAGGTGGCTGTGGGTCTCTTTCCCCAAGTAGCAAGTGAGAGGACAAAAGGAAATGGTCTCAAGTTGTGCCAGGGGATGTTTAGATTGGACATTGAGAAAAATTGGAAGAGGCTGCCCAGGGAAGTAGTTAAGTCACCTTCCCTGGAGGTATTTAAAAGAAGTGTAGGTGCAGAGGGACACGGTTTAGTGGTGGACTTCACAGTGTCAGGTTTATGGTTGGACTCAATGATCTTAAAGGTCTTTTCAAACCTTAAAGATGCTATGATTCTATTTACTAGCATAATCCCTCAGGCACAGCTCATTCATAGCCAGGGAATTTCTGACGCAGAGGTGGCAGCTATATCTTGCAGCCCCTGATATATTTTTCTTCCATTAATCTGTCCAGCTCGTTGTCAGCATATGTAAATTGTTGGCATCCACAACACCATTAAGTAAGTCCATAGAGCAATTGTGCAATACCTGAAAATATATGTCCTTTTATTTGTTTTACAGTTGTCTTCAATTTCAACTGAAGCCCCAGAATTCGTATAAAGGAAAAAAAAATAATCAGTTGTATCTTGTTCACCCGAGTTCTAGTAACCTATTGCTCTAACTCATGTAACCTACCATAGGAAAGCCTGTTTATTTAAGCCCTGATTCAATACAGTAAAGCAAATGTTTACCTTCTACATGTAAGGAGCGTGAGCTTTCTACCTACTACCAAACATGTCTGACTGAGGTAGCTCACTAGTACAGCTCATCTGATATTTTCCCACTAAAATACACACCTTTATTCAAATCAGGAAAAATAAAAGTACACTATGCAATGTCTGGTCTCATTCAAGAGCCACAAGCATACGGCAAAGCAGGTTATGTGATGCTAAAGACAATCACTAAGAATGTAGAAGATGAGAGAGGCTGAAGTGCTTACCTCACATATGCAAATAAACCTCAAAAAAAAACCCTATCATTTTTAATATCCCAGTTCCTCTACTCTGTAAAAATAATTACTATTTATGGAAAATCCTTGGTCATTTTCAGCCACTAAAATTTCGAGAAAGAATCAGAATTATACAGCAGGCAGTCCTGAAATATAAAGATTCAGATTATACCACTTCAAATTATTTGAGACACCGAGATATACAGAGTACTCATGTTGGATCAGACCTGAGGAGCAGCTAGCATAGTGTCCCGACTCAAAACAGCCAGCAGCATATAGATAGTAAGTACAGATCCTCTCAGTTACCTGCAATTTCCTGAGTGAAATAGCAAATGTACCAGAAGCACCATATTGAGTAAAGTGTTACTGATCTATCTTCCATGAATGTATCTACTTTTGTATATTTACATTTGCAGTCTCCGCAACCTTCTGTAGCAAGGTATTCCACAAAACAACTATGCTCAACTCATTAAAAGATACTTCCTTAAACTTCATAGCTTAAAATGTTATCTAAAAGATGCCACCTGACTCAATCACAGCTCTTTACTATTTGCCAGACACCTGATGTACTTGGCATATCTGGAGGTGGGCAGAGAGGTAAAACTGGCTATGAGAATCGTGTTCTTGTTAGGGTGGGAAGAAGCTTCTTTCTATAGCTTCTGTAAAGGGACCTGTGTGTCTCAACAGCCAATAAACATCAGAACTGCAAGTCTAGAAGAGTAGCAGTCTGATCCCATTATATTGGTTCAATATCACACCCTAATGAGTGATACATGTTGCTGTGTCCTCTTGCCTTCCTTGAGAAGAAATCCTAGGCACACAGGCCATGAAAATGCTACAGTAGTAAAGGGATTTAGGTCCCTGATGTGAACAGTCAGAGGACTAGGATTACAGTGTCCCTGCTCTGTTCTTTAGGTATAAGCTTAAAATAAGACTTGGTTCCTTGTGTAAACTATATAGAAAAAGACATTTTAGACTCCTGCACATTGTAATATTCAGCACACATCTATATATTGAAAATTAATCATTCTTTTGAAGCTTTTTATTAGCTCAGGTAACTAATTTCAATTCAAGAGAATCCAGTATCTCTGACTATATTCAGTTTCCTCTCTCCGATTTCCCTTTAGCAATAAGAAACACAATCAACTTCAGTTTCAACCCATTTTATGCTTATCAAACCAGAAATAACTACACAAATGTTGCAACAAATGACTAATTGAATTCATAATTTATTCTAACCTTACAAACAGCCTCTTAAACAAACTATAGAGCTTCCTAACCTTACTAGAAGCTATTGTCAGTCTAAAAATTCTACATAAATATGAAACACCTAGTAGTATTACTGACAGTAAAATTAAAGAGCAGAATTTCATTATTTTAAGGCTTTAAACATCAAATCCTTGTTCCATGAATAACCTGTTAGAGCTTTGCTTAAACTCAGATGAACTAAAAGATTCTCACTGATGTTGTTGTCTTTTAGTGTAGGACCACAAGATGAAATCTATGAACTCCATAAATGACATTGAACCAACCTCTGTGTCTCTGTTGCTTCAGTGACTTTATACATTGGCAGAAGG
This sequence comes from Hemiprocne comata, assembly GCA_020745705.1. Taxonomy (NCBI): domain Eukaryota; kingdom Metazoa; phylum Chordata; class Aves; order Apodiformes; family Apodidae; genus Hemiprocne; species Hemiprocne comata. The sequence goes on along the minus strand of CM036587.1, from coordinate 128,952,402 downwards.
AAAAAAATACTACATATGGTATTAGTTAAACTTTTACACAGATGTTCAGTGACAAGTGTAATGCATGAAAACATATCAATTCAACCTCTTACTCTTCAAAAACATGGTAGTGACCTGGGAAAAATCTTTAAGATATGTTCTGGGTCTGGCTGGGAGGAAGTTCATTTTCTTCGTAGCAGCTCACATGATGCTGTGCCTTAGATTTGTCATTTGAATAGTGTTGATAACACATTAGTCTTTTAGCTATTGCCAAATGGCACTTGCACAGCGTCAAGGCTTTCTCTCTCTCTTTCTTTCTTTTCTCTCTCTCTCTCTCTCTCTCTCTTTCTCTCTTGTCAATTATGACACTATCTCAACCTGCTTCCTGTTCTTTCCAACTGTCACTGAGGGGCATCGAATAAGTGAGGGGCTCTGTAGTCCTTAGCTGCTTGCTGGGGTCAATCCACAAAGAGGGAGAAAACATATTGTAGAACTTTTTCCTTCAATTGCTCATTGTCTATCCAAATGATAAATCTTTCAGGAGTTTCAAAGTACCTGGTAATCAAGATTACCAGAAATGGCCTACCATACAGATAGAAGAAGAGTCAAGATAAGTGGATGACTGAATATCAGACCTTTTAGAAATTGTGATAACAGTAAATTGCATTTATTGATATTTTTCCTAGAATCAATAGTTCTGTTCAAACTGGGATGAACTATATCTTCCACATCAGACTCTAAAGAAAGAGCCATTGAATGTCAAATACCTATCACTTAGAAAGTCAATTACATCTCACAAAAGTAAAGCTTAAGATATTGCATTCATACTATCCATCCATATCATCTACAGAGCAGTAACAGCATGACTCTTCATACACTAAACCTAGCCCATATAATACAATCCTTTTTTTTCTCCAGTAATAACCATCAAGAAGCACAAAGGTATGTAAATGCTTTACAGACTTTGGGAAATAATGCAAGTTAAAAAAAAAAAAGCAATAAAAGAGTGCTTCTTTTTTTTTTCTTTTTTTCCCCTTTCTCCTTTAGATATAGAGCATGCCTCCTCTTTCCAGCTATTGAAATCTGACAGAAATAGAAAACTTTGTATGAATAGCTTCATAAACGCTATAACCACCACTCTGTAAGACATTAGAAATGGAAGCATGTAGATCTATGGCAATTTCCAAAAAAGCTGCTTCTGAGTAATTATCTACACAGTAAAATTTTTCAGAAATTTCACTAGGAGGGCAGAAGTAATGAGGATGCTCAAGTCAGGCATACAAAGAAATTTCATTTGACTTTTGAAAATATACTCTAAGATTAACAACATTTTTTTAAAAGAGAAAAATAATACCAGATCATACCTCGCTAAGTATTTTCTTGGAATCTGAGAACATCAGTCTTTCTTATTGCATTGAGTGTAAAGAATCAGCATTCAGTGATAAGAACATGAGACAAACAACACTGCCATTATCACTTTCCCGTGACTTGGGCAAAAGCAGCGATCACTATCTCTGGCTAGATAGAAAACTTATCTTTTTCTGGTGGCATGAAAATACTGTGCTGCACTGACTTTCCTGCTTGCTGGTGATTCAAACCCGAGGACCATTGTACAATAGAACTGAGCAGGTACAGGTTTGTTCTGTGTTATGCTGTGCTGCACATAAGGGGTAGACTACTAGATACTGAGTTTTTGTCACATCCCACAGGCAGAGACAATCTCCACTATATTCTGTTTATCTTCTCTTGTTCCAAAATAAAAATACATCACCAGCCAATCTTTAGGTGTGTTACAATGATTATGGAATACACATTCAGAAAAAAAAATACCCTAAAGATTAGAAGAAGAGTTATGAAAGCAAACAGAAGACAACAGGTATCAGCAATAATTAAAAAGGATATTACTTCTTAAAGTGCATTTCTATCTTTAAAGAATCTGGTTTGCTACTGCATAGTACAAATGACACATAATAAACATACAATCATAGAATTGTTTTGGTTGGAATAGACCTTGAAGATCATCAAGTCCAACTGTTTTTTAAAACCAAATGAGTCATGCTTTGGTGACTGTTCAATCACTACTCCTGGCAATTTCAGAGAAAATACAGTTCAGTCCTCTCCAATGGACATCAGTGAGATTCTGAGGGAATAATCATTTTGAAGTCTCAGCGGACCTCAGCCAAATGCGAAAGGCAGCTAATGCCTAACTGTCATGGAATTCCAAAAGGACTGTGGAGTTTCACAAAGAACTACTTCAGCTCCTGATCAGATTTACAAAACACAATACTTGGCACTATGATGTACGCAAAACGAGCCCCTTGATATACATTTTAGTCACACATCTTAACTGCATTGTCCTGTTACATTTACAAATGCATGTGATTTTTACAGTTACACTTCTCAGCTTTTTGAAGTCAGGAAGATCCTTTCTACTATCTGCAAGTTATCTGCTTCAGACACCTGCATTACTGACCACATTTACAGTGTTGCCAGTGTGTTAACAGATATCCTATGTTACACATAAAGCTCATGCAGAGAATAACATAAAGCTCAGCAAAGAATGGATTGAGAGCAGCCCTAAAGAGAAGGACTCAGGGATGTTGGTTAATGAGAAGCTCAACATGAGCTGGCAATGTGCTTTTGCAGCCCAGAAAGCCAACTGTGTCCTGGGCTGCATCAAAAGAAGTGTGGCCAGCAGGTTGAAGGAGGTGATTCACCCCCTCTACTCTGCTCTCTTGAGACCCCATCTGCAGTACTGTGTCCAGTTCTGGAGCTCCCAACATGAGAAGGACATGGAGCTGTTGCAGACAGTCCAGAAGAGGACTACAAAGATTATCGGAGGGCTGGAGCACTTCTTCTATGAAGACGGGCTGAGCGAGTTGGGGTTGTTCAGCCTGGAGGAGAGAAGGCCCAAGGGGACTTTAAAGTGGCCTTCCAGTGCCTGAAGGGGCCTACAGGAAAGCTGGGGAGGGACTTTTTACAAGGGCTTGTAGTGATAGGATGAGGGATGATGGTTTTAAGTTGAAAGACATCAGGAAGAAATTCTTTAGTATGGGGGTGGTGTGTCACTGGCACAGGTTGCCCAAGGATGTTGTGGTTGCCCCCTCCCTGGAAGTGTTCAAGACCACGTTGGATGGGGTTTGAAGCAACCTGGTCTAGTGGAAGGTGTCCCTGCCCATGCAGGGGGTTTGAAACTAGATTATCTTAAAGGTCCCTTCCAACCCAAACCATTCTATGATTCTATATAGAGCAGTAACTGAAACCAGAACGTAGTCATGTAATATTCTTTTTCATCTTTGCACATATATTTATTTCTAAATTTATTCTTCAGACTCTTAACAGCTTAATTGTTTCTTCAATTTGAAATCTTTTGTTCTAGCTAAACCTTCAATGACAATTCTGATGTGAGTACTAGGAGGTTTTGATACCTAAATAAATCAACTAAACTCTGAAAGAGAGTCTCTTGAACACATCATAAAGGTGGAAGTTTGTGTTCTGCAAAATCCGCATTGTAAGTAGGTTATGCATTAAAATCTTCTACTATAAATACTAGAATTTGTTTTTGCAGAATCCAGACTTAGGAGCATGAGGTTTTGTAATGTTTTTAAGAAAGGGCTTAATAAATAATGAATACTGAAGTCTAAAGAGAGTAAGGGAAATAGCTATATGCAATAATGCCCTGCAATTCAGTGATGGCAAGAAAGCCATGATTTGAAATTAGTTATACTGCATATAAGCAGTGTGAAAAGCATCAAACTAGTTAATGGATTAATGTAGTACATAATAAAAACATTCAATCCTAGTAACAGTTACTGATCTGGAAACTATAGCAATGAAAAATACCTACATTTGCTGACAGAAACTTCAGTTCTTTACGTTACCTCCAAAATAAAACACCCTTTCTGCGCAACACTTCGTCATTTCCCCAAGTTTTGAGTAGTTCTGCAGGATGTAACATAATCATTTTATCAAATATAAAACACATACTGTCAGCAAATTGGAAAATGAGAATTAAAACAAAAACCAGTCTTTCAGAAGCATAGCAATTTCAACACCAGAATGTGAATATTGAACTTCCTATCAGTGATAGTTATTATAACATGTCTATTCTATAATCACTATAACCATTGCTGCTCATCAAATATGCCATGGTTTTGCCTCAGAATTACTTGTATAATACCCTGCCTGAATCAGAGGTTCTGTTTGTGACCTTTCCTAGTTTTAAGTTGATTTTGTATAAATTTGCCAGCTTTGATGAAATGCATGATAGAAAAATGTTCCAGGCATAAACCAGAATGGTTTCTTACAATTGAGTCCTTATTTAAAAAAACCCACACACAACACACAAACAAAATGTAACACTTGTTTGCACACAGATAATATGCTGCCCAACGTCAAGAAATAAAGTTTCTGGTTCCAGATACCTTCAGGGATTCAAGTGTCTGGAAGACCTACACATCTATTGGATAACTTTTTCTCACTGTCTCCACAGAAGTTAAGAAAATATTCTGTTCTTTATATAATACATAGTGAGGCCACACACACTCTTACCTACTGTACTTCCCAGATGCCACAGAATCCTAGAGAAGTCCTGTGGTTTGTGCCAGCAAAAGACACTCATTCAGCTTTCTTTTTATGTCATGTTGATAAAGTTGGAAAGATCTGTAATTTGCAGGAGTAAATATGGAGGTAACGTAGCTACAGACTAATTGTGGCCTTCACTGGAATCCAAGGATTAGTTCTGGAAATACCAACTGATTCCATGAAGACTGCAAGCCCAACCACAAACACTGTGACTTCCTTCAAACACAAAGAAACAACTGACCCACTGTGACACCTGAGTGACCTAGCCCATTATCTCTTCTTTCCTGTAAAATCAAATGCATGCATCAAACTTAAAACTATTAAAAAAAAAGACAAAGTTCATATCAATTCACAATTATTTAAGCATAACAAAGAACTTTTTTACCATGATCATGGCCAAGCACTGGAACATGATGCCCAGAGACTTTGGAGACATCTCTCCATCTTTGGAGAGAGTCAAAACTCAAATGAACCATGTTCAAGAGCAACCTGCTCTAGATGATTGTTTTGAGCAAGAATTGGACTAGACATTTCCAGCATTTCCTTCCAGCCTCAACTATTCTGTGATTCTATGAAGACTACTGAGGAAGCAACAGAAATAAAACAGAAAGAGTGTAGAGCACCATGTGGCTTTTTGATTTTTAGATTAAGGTCCAACCTGAAACAATTTGAGATAGAATTTGTAAATGTAAGAATGCTGAGCTATCCTAAGATTGCATATTTCCCATACTTCGATCCCACATAAAGTTGTATATAGCAAAAACTTAAAAAAAAATAAATTAAATCCATGACTGCGTATTAAGCATTGTAAATTGAAAAATGGCAGAAAAGAGACTATTAATTAACTTTCATTGACAATTTCTTTCCTTTCACAACTAGTAAATCTAGAAAAGGAGAAAGCAGCCTTTTAGAGCCTTTTAGAGTCCAATTTAATATACAATACAATCTACTGCAAAATTACAATCAAATCCTCTGGAAAGGTTACAAATTCACATTGCATAAAGTATTTGTAGCTAGTAAGTCTCAAATAAAACCCACTGAAGTTAGAACTGTGATAGAGCTAAGAAAAAGAAGAACCAGATGAAAGCCAGTGAAGCTGATTCTGCTACTGGTACATAAATAAATACATTTTCCAAGTACAACCTGTTAGTGATTTATGTAGAAAATCAACGTAATTACTTTAAGCACCTGAAGTGTTTAATATTTCATGGGATTTTGATTGAGCTGGCAGTTTTTTCACACATATAAACAGTCTTACTTACATTAACTCTTGAATGTTGCAAGTTAAACCCTATAAACCTTCACACAGCTGCTGGATACTTCAGTTTCAAACATAAGGAGCAGTTTCAAACTAATTTATGTTTGATCAGATATTTTAATTTTTAGGTTAATCTATAATTTTAAAAGTATCAGAAAATACACATAATTTTTTGCAGTTACCCAGCAGTTCCATTGCATCATCTTCATTGTCAATATCTTCCTCAGTTACAGATGGAGCTGTGCTTTGAGCAGAATCAAAGGAGTCCTGAGAAAGCATGGCAGCCAGCAGTTTCTTATGTTGCTGCTGTTGTTGTTTTAGTCCTTTGGTCTTCGGTTCCATTTTTAAGCTGTGAGGGAGGAAAGCACAACTTTCTCTTACTGGTGCTCTCTACAAAATATGTCACACATTTGTCAAATTACTGTAGCCCATGATTTCCTCCAGATCTGAAGGTTAACGCCATCAGATCACACACAAACCAGCTGGTTATCACTCGTTCCCTGATTGTTAGATGTTATAAGTCACTTTGTGTTCTCAGTTCCTATCTAAAGTTTTCATTGAATGAGCATGGAAAATTTCCCATTGGCTTTATAGGCATTATTCAAATCTAAATAAGCTACGTTTTCAGAACAACAGGATGTCAATTACTAATCTGGATTGTTAAGGCACAAAGACAACAACAAAGAACTGCCCCCTTGAGTAATTATGTTATCATGACCCCACAGGATTAAGGACTGTGTACTTATGACAATTCTCATGGTTGTTGACTTCTGTCCTTAACCTAACTAACAGACAACTGGAACAACGCAGAAGTTAGTAGAAGAGTCAAACACAGGACTTGCTATAGTTAGCAATTTCTGCCCCCTTACAATACCAAGATACAGACAAGGGGATAGAGGTCTGGACTCCCACATGAGGGTATCATCTCTTGCATGAAGGCAGATCTATTCCAAATATATGACATTTAGCATAATCAATGATAGTTCATTTCACACTGCAAAGAAAAACACTAAAAAGACAAAGAGGACCTCAGAGATAAAGAACGGACTTTGAGTTTAGGACATCAGGTAATGGATGGGACCTCTGCAAGCTCTAGTTCTCTTTGGGCTCTAAGAAACAAGAGCATCATATTAAAAATCACTCAAATTCCTCACTGCATATATATGTTATCCCTTGAGGAAATTTTCTAAGAGCCTTGCTTCTCAGAATTTCTCCAGGAAATTTTTCATGTAGAAAACTACTAACAGTGACTTGGAAATTAGTTTAATCCTATTTTCACAGTGTTCGAATCTGTGAAAGATGAGCTCAATACCAGCAGGATTGCCACCAGCACTTTTATATGGTCCCTTCTCACATATTAATACCTTGCTTCCTTATAGCAGTAACAGAAAGCAGTACAAAACCAGTCACAAATACAGTATTTCCTTCATAACAACCCAGAACATTAAGAGCAAAAAGGTGATCCTTCATTAGTTTGACAAGACGTCACTCATACAGCTACCTCAGACTGGCTACACTGTATTTCCCAGTCAAAGCAGTAATGAAACCTGTCCTTCCAGTTGCTCAAAATTAATTCTTCTTCCTTTAAGTAACAGAGCCCGGCTTTCAGATACACAACATGTGTGATTCCATTGCTCATCATCACAGGAATGTATGCTTTCAAGGAAGAAATAGTGGTTCTTTCTCACTTTCTGCTACTGAATACAGCAAAAAACAGAAAAAAAAAAAAATTGTACACTATGGTCTGTGAAAACAACACAGAGAAAGGGGTTTGCATGACACTGATGGCAATTACTCTGCCAGTGACCTGTCAAAGCCTAATCCTCTGGATATTTACATAGTATTTAATTTATGTAGCACTTCTTTATCTTTAGAGATAGGTAAAACAAAACATACTACTTGGAAATAATGGGACAACTACAGCTTTCACTTTCCTGTTCTTACGCTGTAACTGAAGATTAGGATTATTTTTTAGAGTTTGCTGGTTTAAGACATAAATCCTGATAATTAGTGACCAATTAATCATCATTTTTTGTTAAAAGCATTGCTAAAGGAAACATAAGAAGATACAACTTGAAACATTTTATGTTAATTTCAAACTGGTCCCTCTTTCAGTTGCCAGGTAAAAATGTAATTTAATTATTTTAGGCTACTTGGTGTCCCTGCCCATACAGGGAGGTTAGAAGTAGATGATCTTAAGGTCCTTTCCAACCCAAACCATTCTGCCATTCGATGATTCTATTATACTGTAACTATGAAGCAGATGAATGAAATACAGATGAGGTAGTCAAAGGTTCTTTACAACTGCTAAGAACTTCACTATTCTCACTACTTTTCGATGTACTAGGTATATGCTACATTAAAACTAAATTATTACTGCTCTCATGCATTTGTTGTACAGCCAGTTCCAAATTCTGCTAATAGAATATTAATTCCCAGTAACACTGAATCAGACCTAAGAGAAACCATCTGTTATTAGTAAACTATTACTAAACACTCAGATTAACCTTGATCAATGCAGCTCTCTTAAACTTTCATATATAGGTGGCATCAATTTTTGTATCACCGCTATCTTGAAGTTGTGCAATTTTGTGATTATTTTGCAAGACTGCAAAAAAAACTTTTTATAAATGTCTTACAAAAGCTGATTAAATGCTAATGAAGAAAAAATTATCCCAGACAAAATCAGTCAAACAAATGTAAGTCCATACACTGCATCTAATTTAGTAGTTATTCATTTCTACCGAAAATCAGTATTCCCACAAAATGATACCCATTTTTTTCAATAGGTCTTCGGCACCTACTGCACCTGCAAACTAGGTATCAGTGTCCCATGAGTCTTTCCTGGCATCAAGTAACTCATATTCTCCTTACTTCATACACCAGGCAACATGATTTTGTCATGATACTCAACAAGACTTCTCAAATACTATTCTCAAAGCCATTAATCACATCTTTTAATTATAGCATTAGCTATGAGGCTTCTCACAGCTTGTACCACCCTCTACAAAGAGAGAAATATGGTGCTTTGAATCATCTGTTACTTAGAACTAAACCTCTTTGCTCCCTTCTAGAGATTAGACACAGATGCTTATTTCTGCTCCTTCCTATTGAGAGAAGGGACACAATGTCTTCAGTTTGCTCTGCAACATGGAACAGATCTTTATTTTTTGTCTTTTTATCTTTTTGGCATGCTGGATATGAAAACAAAACCCTCACAATCAAGTTCCAGTGTCAGTTGCTGACTCCGTTACTTTCCCAGAATGGCACTGGAGAGACCCAGTGCCTGAGTTCTGCTGGTTCCAGTCCAGGGTCTGGCAGAAGGATCATCACCACATGCTGCTACTTCTTTGAAATAATAGTACTTACGGCTTACCCCACAATAATCTCATTAAAAGAAGAAAGAAGTACTCATGGATAACAGACATTCCCAAGATGTGAGGAAAGTTAATGAATGCAGCCTATAAGAGTACAGCAAGTGACAGAACAGTTTCCTTGTGACAGGGAGATGAATTTCAATGCAGAAAGCACACGGTGCACATAGTGCCTTACACCTTTTCAGAGGGCAAGCAGAGTTTCTGCCTTCTTAAAAAGGGAAGAAAAACGTGTCTGCTGCAGACTACTAGTTACAACCAAGTAGAAAGGCTACAGGGCTGAAGAACAGTAGGTGCTTAAGCCAATTAACAGAGGCAGTGCACAAGCTTTACATTTAAAAAAAGAAAAAAGGATTAATCCCTTTCAAAGAAAAGCTGTGAACACTTCTGTGATGAAAAGGTGTGTTTAAATCATGGAAAATGGACTCCTTATAAAAATTATAGTATCTTCCATGTAGCTGGAGCACATTCACAAACATACTCCCCCACCCTCCGTCAAGCATAATAAATTGTCAGAAGCTATTTACTGCAGAGAATCCAATTTTCCCTTTGAGAAAGAATTGCTATTAACACCAAGATGCTAAGTGTAAGAATTGAAGAACTGAGGAACTTTGGGAAGTCCTATTAAAAATAACACAGATACTGTTTCCCTTGACTAGCTTTCCTTCAAATGAGAAAGTCAGATTTACCATCAAAGTGTCAAGAAGATTAATGAACAGCTACTACCAATCAATGAAAGACAGAATTCTTGTAAGTATCTGAATGAAGCTATACATCACAAAATTATTACATGATGGGCTCCAGTCATGTCAACATACACTTAGCTTTATACATGGAAATAAAACCATGGGATTGCAAATGCATATGAAGTTAATCATATATACAAACATGAGAAAAAAACAGTCATGTATTAGTGTCTTCCATTCATTCTGCATGTTGCCACACTATGACATGGGAATTTAAAAGCCCTACATTATGCTCTCAGACACGGGATGTTAAAAAGACAGCTCTGCTTCACAAAATATAATATTTTTAGGCCAAAACAAAATCCCACCTTCCTCCAGGACTGCTGCTATCCTCACTGTCCCACTGCTCATTTTTATTCCTTGGTATTGGAGGCTGCAGCATCTCAGCAGCCAGTGGGTCTGCATCATTCTCCTCACGGCCAACCCATTCTCCAATCACACGAGGTCTGAGAAGGGGGGTGTTAAAACCTGCTGTGTCCTGAAGAGAAATCAAAAAACCAACAACAGAAACATTGCACTGATTACTCTCAACTACACATGTAAATAGGAAGAGAAGAAACAGAAAATAAAACTATTCTTAAAAAAAAAAAAAAAAATAACGCAAAAAAGGGAAAAATACATTACCATTTCAGAGGGATACAAAATACCCAGAAACAATAATGGACTAATGATAAGGTTCCCATTAACAAAATTTCGAGATTTGTCCACTTCAATGACTCAGATCTCTCCTATTTGTTAGTTTGCAACAGCAAGTGTAGAAATCTGAGGTATCACCTTGAAAAAGCATATTTTTTTAAAAATAAAAGCACAACTCTTAAAACCAGCATTGTGTCAGTTCTGCTAAGAAACTGATGAGGTCACTTGTATAAGGAACACCCCAACAAAAGGACTGTTGTAGATAATTAGTATTATACTTATTTGCATTATGAATTAATGCAAAACTAAAAAATACATCTGCATTTGGCATTTTAAAAATAACCCTGCTGGGATTTACATAATGTGTCTTTCAATTCTGAAAACAGCATCAGCTTTTTAATAAATAGCATCAACTTTTTAATAAATAGCATTTCTGAAACTAGTACTCATATTTTTAACCACTTGATGGAAGAAGATAGCTGGAAAGGATTACAAGAAGCATAAAAAATGCAACTGGAATAGTAATGACTTGCATCATTACATTAGGAATTCAGATTAAGGAAACAAATTGTCCTTAAAAATTGTATGGAAAAGCTGTTCTGAATTGATGAGTATCTCTGTTCTCAATGTTGCTAGAATGGTTGTAGGCAAAGGGTCATGTACAACAGTATAGTCAAACTAAAAATCACACATGTATGCAAAAAAAAAGATATTAAATTATAAGATGGGAAAATTTATTTTGCTTTAATTAAACTCTTGTCTAGGCTAGCAAAGACATTTCAAATACAGTGTTCCTAATTAGGAGAGATATATTCTATTCTTATACTTTAATGACAGAAAGTTTTAGGAAAACAAATCCTTGTCTGTTACCTACTTCACTGTCTCAATAAATATTCCCACCATAAACCAATGCTTTCCAAACAAAGGATAAAGTACATCACAGTGATCACTTAGCCTAGCAACTGTATTTTCTCATCTTCCTACAAGCAAACCATTTTTAAAGCCTCTTCCTAATTGACACAGATATGGTAAAAGCACAGTTTGAAGTAGAGGTCTTTACTGAAATGAAACAAATGGAAAAAAGGCCACAGACGGCTTTCATGTTAATATATTTATCCTGCTCTGGCTAGATGCTGTAATTTTGCTCAGCAGAACTCCTAGACTTACCATTTTGACAAAGTCAAATGTGATCTAGGCCCCTAATTCATCCTTGCTCTTTTGTTCTTATTTCTGCAACGTGCCTGTGAGTGCATTACCACATTCCTCTCTCCATACAACTCTCCAGAGTTCTCCATCACTTCACTAGTTCATTTTTTACACAATGTTTGTTTTCTGCAAGGCTGAGGTGACACAGGAGGACCAGTGAGAATTTGAATTAAGCCAATACAGAAGAGAGAAATCTGTGGAAAACACCATGGCTTCAGAGGTTTTAGAATCCCTAACCATTGGTGTCATTCCTTTATGTAATTACAGATACATATTTTGTGCATCTGTCTGGTGCTGTGTCAGTCAGGTAATGCAGATGACAGTGGCCTCTGGTCACTTGACAGGTGTAACCTGTCACTGGTGTAACTACCATCATAATCCTGTGAATTAAGAAAAATTATTATTCCACTGCCCACAATCACAAGGCGCTTACATTAGTTTATTCAAGTAAGAACCTTTTTGTCCCTTTCTGAGGTTTATTCCTGCTACTCTAGCCTTTTTCTCCCTTGCCTTTCTCACTAGGGTAACTCCAAACAACTAACAAAAATGGTTCCCGGAGCTGGTTAAACTTGCAAGAACTTAGAGTGTCAATCTCACTAAAAGCTTTCAGTCCCTAAAGTGAAAAGCAAGAGCACCTAAAAATTTCCCCTTTATTTCAGTACTGTAAGTTTTTACTGACACTGTACACTGCACCATCAGCATATGAATAAATAAACCATGAATGCTGCATCTATCCTTGTTATGCTGTTTTCTAGACATTTTAGGGATTAAAGTAGCACTGTCATCCTCTACTTAATAGAAACGTAATTTACATTACCTAGTCATGTTTTGCCTCACCTTGCTTTCCTTTTTGAATCTTTTTAGATTGGCACACCACAGTTTCAGTGACCTAATTTATTCTCCTCCTTTCAACTATATAAGCAGTCACAGTGAAAACAGTAAATGGAGAATCAGAGATGGCTCTATTCAGAACACCAGGACATTTAATTGACACCTTATTTCAAAAGCTTCAATAAATTCAGATGAAGTAATCTGTTCTCAAAGAAGTTATTATAGCATTTGGGTTTTTATATATATATATATACACACATATTATATATATATATAAAACTTATAATCTTAAGCAATTTCGAATTCATATTCTCCCATAAATAACAGAAGAAATTGACAATGACATTAGTGTGCACTGAAGTATTTTCATGACAGGTAGGTATTTAAATCTGCACTAAATGACCCTAGAAGATTATTTTATGGTGCAGGCCAGGTGTTGTCCACTTATCTTCCACACCAAAGGCTATCAACTTGACACACTGAAGCTTCCTTTATGTGGATACCAGGAGAAGGCAATGAGAGATTGGAGAACTACTTACCAGGGAGCACAACATTTCTGTATCCATTTATTTGAGCATAGTTAAAAAACCTCAGTATTCCTAATTTATTATATGCATTTGAAGGAAACCTTCATAGTGAGAAATACTTTTGGGTGAGCAGAAATTTGTTTATTTTTATGACAGAGTAGTTGTTTCCTCTATTTTGTTGATTATAACTTGTGCTCATTGTAGCAATACAATGTAAGAAGAAAGTACATGCAAGACGCAGCACAGAAAAAATGTTTCAATATTACCCTTGATAGTCAAAATCTGGTATGAATTATTAGATTATCTTCACTTGATTCTGATTCTGGATCTCTAACACTTAGCTCTCTCCAATTACTAGTGTTTAAAGTAACTGAAAGACATTGTTGAGAATTTTCAAAATGTTATGACTGGTCTCATGCTACCTGTGAGAGCTCCAGTACATGAAGCTTAAGTAAAGCACCAATCACATGGAATACTGGGATTATGTGAAAATCTAATCTATTTTAAAATAAAGTATACATAGTCTCTGTGTTTGCAGTAAAAGAAAAAAAAAAAAAAAAACTTGGAAAACTTTATCTAAGTGCTCTTTAGAGAATCAAAAGCCAGAAGATTAAGAAAACTCCCTCTACCTCCTTTTAAATGGCTTTAAAATGACAGTATTTCAGTCAGTTTTCAACTGTGGCAGGAGGCGAAGAACGCAACTCCTTTTTTTGCATGGCCTAGTTCAGAAACATGAACACAACCATATAAACCCATTTTTAACATTTTTCTGCACTGTAGCATCCTGCCTACATTTTGCCTCAATGTATCTTACAATGTAGACATTATATAGTGCAACGTATATTACAGTTCATTTTGTGACATACAATTAGGGTCTTCCAGCAGCAGCAAATTCTAGCAGACCCACATTATGGCTATCCCATACTTCTGTGTGTATTTGAACTTCTTCATCCCAGAGAGGTGTCCAAACAGACTTAGGAAAAAAACCCTGACATTCACAGTGAATTCAGTGGTTTTCTGTATAATTTTTTTTAATTGGCCTATCATTCAGAGAATTTCACAGAAAGGCTAATATTCTAGCTCAGCTTCTTTGTTTACATTAAATTCTTTGCATTATTAAGGAGCTTAGGCTAACTACACACTTTCATGCATACTTTCTTTTCAATGGTAAGGAGGGTGAGTCCATTCAGACATTTGTGTTATATTAACTCATCACTTTAGCCTTAAAATCTGTGAGTCACTAGGCATCCTTTCTCATTTTCTTTACTTACACCCAGTTGCTGATTTTACATAGATCTGATGGCCTAGAGATGAGGGCTGAATCATCAAGAGAGACAGAACTCTGCAAGTCTGAAGTAAATCAGATTAAAAACAAGGGAATCTACACAATAAATCTGTTTTAATTGCAGTAATGTTAGGATTTTTTTATTTTATTTTTAAAAAAATTTTTACAATGATACCAGTGAGCTCAGAACTTTCATTAGACTGTGTGAAACTGAACGCTTCCATTTTGACTGAAAGACTGACCTTGTCTGCTGTATTTTCACTGCCTCTGTCTTGGACTGAAGCTCTAAGTACTGGCACAAAGTTAATAATAGCAGATATTTGACAAGAATCCATTTAAATTAAACACCCTTCCACAAAAGTGATTGTAATTCAGAGCAAACTGTTTTTCCAAATCCAAATGCTCAAGTAACTAAGCAACTGACTAATTAACTGGATTACTTGGAGGAGTTACAGCAAACAATACTGATCAAGTACTCTCCTGACAAAGGCAGCTAGAGGTTACTGCAGCCAAAAATAAATATTTTATTTAAATATACTTGCATAATTAGGAACAAAAATAAAGAAACATATACATGGATTCTCTGTTTTCTCCAGGTTCATAACCTAAACCAAGATAGAATAGCAGGATTATGGGCTATCTCCTAATCAGCAAGAACATTCAAGGTGCTGGGCCATCTCATCTAAACCATGTTCCTATCTAGAAAGGTTGGACCAGATGATTCTTGAAGTCCCTTCCAAACTGGCATTCTACGATTCTATGATTCCTGATCAGGAAAATAAAGCAAGGAAGAGCATATAGAAGAATTTATTACTGTGCTTAGTTTTATGTCTCTCATGACATCTATGTAATGCCAATATTCTAACAGAACCCAATGCCAAGTTTAGGCATGCTGTTCTAGACCCATGACATGCACCTGATGGATTAAATGGTTAATCCAAACCACAGATGCATGTGATTTGAAAAATGATGTGTGGTGGTGTTGGTCATAGGCTGGACTTGATGATCTTAAAGGTCTTTTCCAGCCTTGGTGATTCTGTGTATGATTCAGTGCTGCTGCAGCCTAAATAAGGAAGCTGTAGTATCAGCATTTATTCCTGGGAAAAGAATTACAATGAACTTGACAACATTTTCACTTGAAAAATAAACATTGCTTGGGAACAAGTTCAGGTAAAATGGAACCAAATTCTGTTTAATGTTAAACTACTATCAGGTACTCTTTGGTTGCTTTTGGCCCAAGCCAAATAATACACTTAGAAACAAGTCACAGGAAGATTTCACAAATTGGGTCATGCAACAGATTATTCCTAAGAGGCGGGATTCCACAGAATGGTCCTGGTTATTGTTCACTTCTCAACCCAGAACTAGCCTTCATGTCTATTAAAAATCCTTAAGGTGCAAAACAAGAAATATAAATGAAGTTCACAAAAGCACACAGAGACAAAAAATGTCACTACTTCCATAAATCTATCCTGGAAGCCTGTTGAGCAATGCTGCACAAAGGAGCTTTATTGCTTGGGGTTTTTTAATTTATTTACTTTTGATTTCAAGAACATGTCATTTACCTGTAATTTACCTGTCCTAATCAGAAACATATGTTAAAGCAGATGCAGTATTGTAAAGGTGTCAGGTACATTCTATGATTCTATGAATATATGCTATTGAATGTTGATAACATAATGTCAAGTTTTATTTTAAAAAAGACATCACCTTCCAATTTCAAATCATAAACACTAAGGTATATGGTAACAAAAAGAGAACTGTTCACTCAGACTGGATCCTGAGGAAATTCACCAAAGATCATTCCCATCTCAGTTTTCATTTGAAATAATTACATTTAAAAAGCATGAATGTTTGTATAGAGTCATAAAATAGTTTGGGTTGGAGGAGACCTTAAAGCCCATTTAGTTCCAACCCCCCTTCCACGGGGAGGGACACCTCTCATTAGATCAGGTTGCTTAAAGCCCCATTCAACCTGGCCTTGAACACTTCCAATGACGGGGCAGCCACAACTTCTTGAGGCAACCAGCACCAGTGTCTCATCACCCTCACAGTAAAGAATTTCTTCCTACTGTCTAACCTAAATCTCCCCTTTTCAGTTTAGAACAGTTTCCCCTCGTCCTATCACTACACACCCTTGTAAACAGTCCCTCCCCAGCTTTCCTGTAGGCCCCTTCAGGTACTGGAAAGCCACTTTAAGGTCTCCCCAAAGCCTTAACACGGAAGTATCTCCTAAAAAATAAATGTAAAAACTACTTGATAACGGGCTGTAGCCCAAAATGTCTTTTTCCTCCCCCAAACATTATTTCATACAAAACCAAATTAAGAGGTGTTCTTCATAGGTATTCTTAAAGGTAAGAGTTCTAATAGAAGGGCTTTCTAATTGTATTTCTCTTAACTTCTGAGCACAGTCAAGGAAATTATGGGAAGAAAGATACTGTTATACTCTTAATATTAACAATTATATAATGTGAGATCAAGGGCAAAACGGTAAGTAAAGGCCATAGTTTTGAAATGGCAGCCCCATATGCACATGGCTGCATGGCAACAATGATCAATCTTGTCTAACTGGCCTTTCCTGGAGAACCCAGTGAAGGTATTTTTATGCACTTGTGTCAAGAAAGGTTCAGGCCTTCATTTTAGCAGGAGAAAAAAAAGTATTTTTAAAATTGTCTCCTATATTAGGCATTATTCCTGTGTCTTCTAAAACTTTTGATCTTGTTTCTGTAAGACTAATGGTTTCTGACTGAGAACACAACCCAAGATTCTTGGCACTAAAAGTGCTGTTCACTGGTGAGAATAGGAAAGATAAAGGTGTTCTGTTTCCTTTGAAACTTTGAAAAATTAGCTTGATACTCCTTCAGCACAGAATTCATTACAGCTAAAAATAAAACTCATGTTAACTGTGTAATGTATCAAAAGGGCCAAAACAGAAGAGACCATTGTTTGTTGCATTCAGCAAGGAAGTAAATACTGATCTTAGTGCCCTGTGCATTCCTGATCAAATCTCGGGAGCAAAAATTATTTCTAAATATTCTCACAAATGATATCTGAGGATTCAGAATTCATGACTGCATGAACAAAACGTATTTAAAGCTAAATGTTTCCAAAAGTACACAAAGTGACACAACAAACTATATTAAACAAAGATTGTATCAAGATTAAAAGCACTTCCATGGCCTCACTGAAAGTCTCTTGAACTCAGTGAATTTTTTTTTTCCATAGCTGACAGCCCACCCTTGATCAAGCTCTTAATGTATCAACATATACTGCACTTATCCATATAGCTTTTCATACCCAAACTTCCTCTGAACCCAACAGAACTGAACCTGCTAGGACAGGGAGATGCAGCTCTCATTGCCTAAAATTATCACAATCATCTGTCTTTTTGTACTGTTCATTAGGTATGCAGTAAATCTTACCTTATCAAGTTCATCAGAAATAGCAATGCCTGAAAACAGAACAGATTAAAAAAAAATAAATTAGAACCACTCTTTCTATAAATGTCCTTATTACAGTAAGTAAAAGTAAGGTTTCATTTGGAAAGTTTACACATTGTTCTCTGCACACTGCTGTACCAGACAATTTGTTCCACTAGTGAAATTGCCTGAAAACAATAATATTCTTAACTTTCCTCAGCTGCAGTATTATCAAAATGAGTTTTCAAAAAACTATGGAAATGAAAACAGCAGATGTGCCAGTAAAGTGAGGAGCTTAAGTATACTTCTACCTGCTTTCTAAAGTTAAACCAGCAACATAATATCTACATATGGACACATCATTATGCAAATCTCACCCTGATCAGCATGCATAACATCATGCTGCAATTACAGGGCAACATGGACATGACTCTCCTCTCTTTCTCCATGGTTCAATGTAGAAACAATGCTATGAAAACAGACTTAAAGAGAGGAAAATCTCAAAGCAAAATTTCACAGCAGAATGCAGAACAGTTTTTCTAAATTCTCTGAACAAGAACTTGTTTAGTTGCTCTTATCCTTTCTGTTGATGCCTGCCTGAGGCTTTCCTATGCTTGCTTCCATCAAGTCATCTAACTCTTTTAATTATGACTATCCTGTAGCACATTAAATATGCACAGCTGGTCTCAATTTTTAACATATCTATACGCCTCATTCTTATCACATGGAGAGATCAAGTAATCACACATCTAATGCTATCGTGTGGAAAATTCTGTTATATGGAAAGCAAAGCATTTCCCAGGTTTCTGTGAGGTTTGATAAGAAACATTTTCAGGTTAGAATTTCAATTAAAAAAAACCCAAAAATAAGCATGTCCTAGTGCTGAAAATAAAGTAGTGAAATAACTATGCATAGGAAAAACACACACTTGAAAGATGTTTTCTAATTCATAGCACATTATCAAGACAACATCTACCAAGGAATACAAGAGATTCTATTGCAAAATATGTAGTAGCTGAGCAGAGTTATTCTTTCTAAAATCACACTAAAGATTGCAGCAGTATAAGCTTATTTCCATGACATTTTTATTTCTTACTATTTGGTATACCATAACTACATGAATTTTTTTGGTTTTTACTGTACTTTTAATCATTAACTCTGTCTGGCTAATTCTCAGTTTAGTGCTAGAAGAACTTCAATTACAATTTTAATTTATAATTTCCAGAAAGAAGAAATATGCCAGGAGTTAACACAATCTTTTCAGTCATTCAATAGTTCTGAATTAGATTACATTGAAAAAGATCCATTTTTCCTAGCCCTTCTATCCCTTACAACAAGTAACCTGTTTTAATCAAAGATCAGTACTGAAAGTACCAAAGAGCAAAGAGGAAAAACTGTATACAACTGTATGCCTCACAAAAAACTCTACTAACTTATCTGATTAAGTTACATAAACACATTAAACTGAAAAACATCTATAATCTAAAGGAGTGCTTTTAGCAAGATACTTTTTTGTGTAAGTCCCACTGGTTCCCCAGAATTGACTCTGAATTTAGAGAAGACCAAGAAGTTGAATTGACCAGAATGCTGCAAGACACCAAAATTAAATGTATTTCTTAGATAAGCATGTAGAGAGAGAGCAGTTTCTGAGGACATCTTGCCAAAATAAAATTTTAAAAGTTTAGGAAACTTTTATCTTTGCAATCACAGAATCAAACATGTACTCTTTTTCTCTCTCTCTCTCTCTCATGCAGCATCAAGGGAAAAGAAAAAGGATTATTGGGGAGAAACTACTTTTAAAGCTTGTTACAGTAATCTTGGGATCATTAAGAAAACTTAATTAGTTAGTGATAATAAAATTCCATTAACAGAGACCAGGATAAATTAACCCACAAAAAGGTCAGTTTAAAAAAGTGTAATTTTCTTCCAAGACATTACTGCACCACACAGTTGGTGTGTGTTCACTCTTACCAATTTTCTTTTGCAGTTGCCAAACTGACAAAATATCATGGCTGAAGTTGAGAGGAGGAGAAATTTGCACCCTGTGTGCAGTAGAGAGAAAATCACAACAGTGAGGTAATTTTTTTGGTTGCAGATCTAAGGTGGAATAATATGAACTCCAGTTTTCACCAAGTAGCTTCTCAAAAAATTAATCCCATTGCATACTTACCGTAACATTAAAAAAACCCCAGCAAAGTAAACCACCTTAATCCAGAATCCTGAGAATCCGACTAGAGATAGTCGTAATTATCATACAGAAATATTTAGGATTTCTGTTACTCTCTTAAACCTTAGAAAACTCCTGACTTTTCAGTAGTCAAAGAAGTTACTGTTGGTTACTTAATTTTCAAGTAATACATTGACAATGTAAAATAGTTTAATTTCTGCAAAGTAAAGGTAACAACAGTTGCTATCTTTGGTTCATGTCACTGCTAATATCCAGAGATCAGCATTTTTCAAAAAGAAAACCCTCTTTTCACTTATTTTGTATATTTGGCAACAATTAATTGGTTGTGCTTTCTGTTTCTTGTAGTTATTTTCACTTTTTCTCTGTGGCTTTCAGACAATGTGAAAGAGGAAATATAAACTTCACTTTTTATATATTCTAATTGGGAAAATGTCATTGTAACATCAGAATACTAGAGACAAAGTGACAGCCCATTCCATGAAACTACTCTAAATGGAAACAGCTATGTTTCAGGTTTAGGCAAAAAATCCATAGGTGTAGCCAAAATGTTCTTATACTAAAAACTTTTCATCTAACAGTTTAGTCACTTCCTTTTTCCATCACTACTTAATCCTACTCACCAAAAAGCTCTAATATCGCAAAAATCTACACACTTAGTTTGTTCAAGCTTGAATCCAGTGGCTTTGATAGAAAATAAGTTATTAGGAACAACTGTTTCTGACTTCCCTGAGCTTAAAGCATTTAAAGCTTTATCTGCATGATGGTAAACATAGAGAATGGAAGATTTAGGGCTGCTTCATCAGTGCTCTGCCTCAAGTCACTGAGCAGTGTATGCAAAGGGAACTGTTGAAAAAGTTCTCCTGCCTTTGTTGGGGAAAGTCTTCCGATGTCAAAGGCTAATCCTTCAGAAATAAAGCAGTATGCTTTACCCTTTCTCTCACAGCAGCTGTTTTTCACAATATTTGCTATATTTTTATATCATACTATTATTGACAACTATACAATACTCCTACCAATCTTACTTTCTGCAATGAGAAAGTGCAGTGCTCCAGCTAACGGGGTAGAGATTTGCTTGCCACCGTCAGCTAAGGCTCACAGACAAGGTTTACAGTGGGAATTAATTAGGTACCTAGCTGCCAATTTTATGTGTTTAAAAATCCTCCCTTTCACAAGTAATTAAGGGTGCTGAATTTTGATCAGTCACCACAAGTACCCAGCCCACTCAGCTGTCTGGTGAATTACACAGACATATTCAGGGCACTTATTTCTACCTTTGAGTGTAATGACCCTCTGTGCTGCAGGGGTGCTGGAACAATAAAGTAATTGGTCTGAACATGCTTTTACAGTCCTCCAGAAATGCTCCACAGACACAGCTACTGCCATCTCTGATCAGCAACAAATCTGGAGTGGGCCTGTTCATGCTATCACAGCCTCTCTTGACTGGAACACTTTCATCCTGTCAATAGCTTGATTTTTTAAGACAACTGGAAGAAAAAGGTACTCTCTGAAAAGTCTGGCACACTAGGATTAAATGAAACATAACTACAAGACAACGTAATAACAACACAACTTATTAATACTTACAATATTCTGTTATTATCATGTCTAAATTAAGCAGATTGCCCAAAAGCACATCTCACTGTACCTTATGGCTTTTTTATAACTAAAATATTTAACCACTTGCTTGTCATGCCTTTTTTTTTTTTTTAATTAGCATGGATTATTTAAACCATTTTTTACATGGTTAGATTTCTGTTGCCAATCTCCTATCCCTATAGCAATCTGCAGTGGGACAATAATGATCACTACAGCATTATAGCATCTTCTTTGATGAAAAAGCCATCTCCCAAAATGTATCTGCATCATTTTGAGACTAGAACAAGTATCTTCCACAGTAAAGACTTTCTGCTTAGGACAGTCTGCTTAATTTCTATCTTACCAGGAAATGAACTTTCTTTCAAAAGAAAAATTAACATTGTTAGTGACAATTCCATGAGTCTAAAAAATGCCTAGCTCTTTCATACACAGCTCCTAGCACAAGAGTTCTACTTGTTGCTGCTCTTCTGCTACAAATACAATTAAACCAGTACCTAATGCCTGTCCACTCAGTGCTATTATTCCTCTTTGATTTTTAGACTTCGATGCTCTCAATTCAACAGCATAAAATTGATTTTCAAAACAGCAGGCACCAATGACTTGAAGCGCTAAGGCTTGGACATTAGGCCCAAGCCAGAGTTAACCTATAGATGAACCCTGTATGTTTTATAGTTATTAACTTTTGTGGTGTAATTATTAGTTTAAACTATCACTCACAAACAGCTTCTGTTGAAGATAATCCAGATATTTTAGGATCTTGTGTGTTTAACCACTAGCCCAGATATTTTAGACCTTTGTGCCGCTTAAGTGTCTAGAAACTCTCGTGTAACTGTGTGCAATGGACTACTAAGATACAGCTTTTGCTGATAAAATGTCTAGGCGAGATATTTTAGGGAACCCCACCAACCACCTTCTGGGCTCTGGCCAAGCCCTGGTCTCAGTTGGTCAAGGGGTGTACCACCAGATGCTTCCCCACAAAAAATATGCAAGTCACCATGACTTGCTGATTTGGTATTATAAAGCTGGGACCCTCTTGCAACAAACTTTGGAGACCTCACCTACGAATGGATGCACTGCATAGGATTTCCCAATTGCCAGGATGGGCTTTCCAGATCCTTGCTGCAACCAGGGCTCCTCAGCAACTGTGGACCTGGATGATGGTAATGTATTAAGGGCAATTGGTGATGTATCTTTCTTAATCACTATATCTACTTCTTCTGTAGTAATTATTAGATGCATTGCTGTGCTGGGTATGTCATTTAGTTTTGGTTGTATTTGTTTTTAACAAATATTGTGTGTGGTTTTGTTGTGGTTTTTGTATTATTTTTAGTCACTAAAAGATAAGCTAACATTAATTGGCGTTTGTGTCCTTTTGTGCTGATCCTGTCCCTCTTGGTAAAAGTGTAAACTGGCAAAATGTGACTTTTTGTTTGAAATGGCAAGCATAAAATCCCTGCCTGCTGCATTATTTCTGATCAGCTTTACAGCAGCTTAAAAACTTGCAGTATCTTCATATGTTACACACATCTGAGATTACAGAACAGGTAAGATTCTGTAAGAATCTTCTGATAAGAATGAAAGTTGTGAAACTTCAGAGACATCTACCATTTCTGCTTTTACTTGTGGTCCTTAAATAATTCTAGGAAGAGATAACACAAAATAAAAATTCGTTGAGTTTCTTTAAGACTTACATTTATTTAAATGCACAACATACATCTGAAAAATCTAATGGGTACTCAGTCACAGGAAAATAAAATGCTACTACTTAATATATGCCAGACTACCATTATTCAGCTCAATGGGAGCAAATAGCTTATGCATTTTCCTAAACATCCAGAAGATGGCCACAGAGCTCCCAATAGCCGATTTCCTCCTTGCCAGACGAGCCCTGCTGGACTCGACATACATGCAGTGACACACAGAATTTGACATACTAAGACAAACCCAATGCAGCTCCGGCTAACTTGACAAAACTCATTCTCAGGATCGGTCTAGGCCAAGGAACTTGTGGATGGCTGTGCTGTCAACCTCATAGTGGACCACAGGTTCTGTAAAGAACTCCAGGACAGAAACAGCATTATTACTCTACCGTTACTAATACTGCAAGTAGTAACTGTGAATGCATAATAAATTGAAACCTCGGAGTTCTTGCCAATGAAGGTTGTATGTCCTTATATTATTAAACAACTATGTATAAAATTTCTGTAATGGTATCTATCTTGAATTAGGATAATATTCCTCCCAACATCTAGCTATATATGAGCAAGGGAAATAATGTCATCTTCAAGACACCACACTACATATCAGTACAGCCACTATCTAAGAAACACAGATTTAATCTCTCCTCCCCATGGTGGCTTACAAAATAATAAAAAATTAACCCCCAGCAAAATAATCTGTGCTTTAGACTTGCAGCATTTCAATACCCAAATTTCTGAGTGGCTTCAATGGAGAATACGGGTTTCAGGATTAGGCCTGGTGAGTAATTAATGAGGCAAGCAGAGAGAAACAAAATACAATGTATCCACCAAACATTATGTCCCAGAAACTTCCCTAGGCCAAAGTCATCTCATAAGAGAATAATCAACACTGCAGAATCTCTCAGAACTCTTGATTTTAGAGAAAGGCATACACTGCAGTAGGTTGGTTAAGGTGGGTAGCCCACAACAACCAGTAGCCAAGGACAGAGTCATAGTTCGCCCTTCTACCAGCCCCTGAGTGCCAACCCCCTTCTTCTGAGAACTAGAAAGTACCCTATCTGAGATGGAAGTCTTGCAAACCCCAGTTCTGCAGTAGTGTAAGGGAAAGTTTTAGCAAGCCAAATTCGAGAGAAGGACACTGTAACTCAAAAAGAAACCCTAGCCCTGCAACTTAGAGTAGGCTTGATCAGAATGGCAAATGCCTCCACAAAGGTAATTAAATTTTTAACATCTGTAGGAAAAATATACTTATAACTAAAGTGACAGTGATCTCCTGGTCATATAAGCCCCACTTTATAATTCAACAGCAATAATTATGTTCACATTCTTCCTGTTTTGATCTCAGAAAATATCATTATTTTGTATTATTACTCATACATCACACTAAAAGCAAATGGATTTTATGAGCAAAGGCAGCATCAGGTAACAGCTGCAGTGCTGAGAAAATTAACTTCCTTAAAGGTTTGATTGAGCTTATCTAAAAATGTAAATCTCAAAATAAATCACAAACATTGATCTCACACAAGAATAATATGATTGTAAAGTTCAGCTTGAACAGAAGTTTCTCTAGACAATACTGATAACTACTTTTGTGGTTCAATTAGCAGAATACATTTAGGCCTAGATGCTCAACTGATGATGGGTAAGTTCTTTTTACAGACTAAAGTCCATTTCAGATCAACAATTGTGTATGACTGAAGAAAAAAAAAAAAGAATACTTATATATTAAATCAATGCCTCTCATGAGACAATCAATAAAATTCTAGTTACATGACATGCAGGTGTGCATTTCCAGTTATATCATCATCAGAAATGCCTGGCTTCAAGAGGAAAATTCAGAGGTCTGATAAATGTTAGTGGCATTCCATTCAAGTACATCTTCCATAACCACAATGTAAATCATTAATAGATACCTACAGTGCAGAAGCTTCCAAATGAAACCCAATTCTAATATGCTTCAGAGACTGCTAAATGCATTGAAGTAGTTAATTATGTATACATTAGGCTTCTCACATCTCACTTACTTGCATTCACAAAATGAGGATATAATTTTAGTACTTTTTAATATTTTCTGATTTTTTTAACTAGTTCTACCCTTATTGTTGAGAGTTTTACTCTTGTTGCTTAGCTTCTTCCCCGTAAGATAAACAGAATATATTCAACTGATTCTAACATTATGAGAAATAATTGTTTGAGATACTCTAGAGGGACTCAGAGATCTTTCATTCTTGGAGATATTCAAGAGCCATGGACATGATCCTGGACAACTAGCTCTAAGTAGCCCTGCTTAAGCAGGAGGGAGTGGACCAGAAGATTTCCAGAGGTCTCTTCCAATCTCAACCATTCTGTGATTCTATGAATCTATATGGTTTCCATCAATATTTTCTACTAGAGTGCAGATAGCTATGTTATTTATTGATTATTTATCTATTTTTTACTCCTCTTCCAAATCAAGAAACAAGAGTACTTTTTTCGTATAGGTTATAGTTAGATAACGTCATTCCTGGGATTCCCTCCAACAAACGGACTTGGATTGGTTACCAAATAGCTTTAGTTAACTTACTACCATTTTCTGACCTTAGGATGCCAACTGAATGCAGAGCATGAAAAATTTGTTTCTTCCCCTCTAATTTGTAATATACACTTGGCCGTAAAAAGGATTCAAACATTACTAACAAAATGTTGGTTATTGCAGTAGAAAGGCTATGTTTAGTTATAAAACATTACCAACCTCACAGTAAAACACATTGTCATCAAATGCTGTTCTCATGTGTAAATTGAAAAATCCAATTCACACACGTTTCGATTACACAGTCTAATCCTTAACTCAAAACACTCGTAACTCACTGTTTTCCATCTCCTGTTATCTGTTTGTCAATGCTCAGAAGATGAAAGGTGAAGACAGGTATATTCATGAGCAAGATCCTTAGCTATACAGAAGATTTTTCTCTCTTTAAAAGGCAAACAGGCCAGAAAGGAAAATACAAGAGCATACATTTGAAACAGCATGGAACTTTTCTGAGGATCAGCTGAGGAAGGTTGATAGCAATACAGATGAGAGACCTTACAATGAAAGAAAACAAAACACGCACTCAGGAAATGCAGTTTATTTCTGTAAGTTGCTTTACAAACCAAAATATCCCCTGAACAGTTGCCTTTGTAATTCAAAATCCACTTCAATGACACCCAGCTGATCGAAGAAGCAAACAAAACCCAGGTTTTCCACATTGCTAGGCCTCTGGAAAATGGTATCCTTAAGTCACTGATCTCCAACGCACTTAGACCATAATTCTGGCAATACCCTTCTCCAGTCGCTCAAAACTCATATGATACTTTTAACATGGATTTGTGAATTCACTTTTAGCTTCTCAGATTTACTGCAGCTCAGAATTATTCACATATTGTCTCAACAGAGCATAGGAGGAGGGCTCCAAATTTAAGGAAGTTCAGTTTCAATCACTTGGAGGACTCAGCACAGGAGAGACCAGACATCCAAGTGCCTGAGCCTCACCTTCCAAAGCTTTCAGACAGTTCTACCTTTCTGTGAAGTGCACAGGTTTGTCTAGTTTAATTCACAGGCTGTGTCAGGTGCATAGCAGGCAATGAACTCAAGGAAACCCACTACAAGATCCAACGCTTATCGTTAGAAATGGAAATTAATTCCAGGACTTCATGGAAAGTTCCTTTACTTCAAACAGCAAGTTTTATGTAGCACTCTTCCCTGTTCAAATACTGAAGAATGAAATTAGAGGGTGCTGTAAAAAGCCATCGATAGCACTTTGTGATTGTTCGCATACTCAACTATTTGTTGAGTTTGATGCCTGTCCTGTACTCCTTCAAAACAAGATTACTATCAAATGTAGCATTTGACTGATAGACTTTAAGAACGTGCTTGTAGAATCAAAAGCACTGACTAGCCTATCCATAAAACAAGCATGGAGAAGGTAGCTACGGGACCTTGTCATAGCTTTTGTAAAATTCACCACACGGCATGCTTGCTTGGGAACAGCACGGAACAAGTTTCTCTTCTGTTATACTTTTAAAGTTCTAGACGTGTCCATTCACATTTCTCTAAGATATTTCTTATGTGCAATCTGTACCCTACCTTTGGGAGAACAATAAAACCACATTTATTTTCAAAATCATACCTTTTCTTATTTTTCCCAAACTTTTACATTTTTCATTTTGAGTTTTAATATCATGCTAACATGTAAGAAATCACAGCACATAACAGATTTATTTCATGAAATAATCTTTAAATCAGGAGTACAAGGACGGCAAACAAGGACATACAGCTTAAAATTAATCTAGCACATTCATGAAAGTGAACTTGGTATCAGGCTGCAAGTGTTTAAATGATACAACCAAAAAGGCTAAAGTGCAAAATGAGTAACAAGTATCAAAGAACAAAAAAAGACACAAGATACTGTAAATACACAAGGAATGAAGGACAAAGTAAAATACAGAATTATTACATTGAAGAGAAGAAAGCAAATAAGAGATGATACAAAGAAATCCCACTGTTCAATACTCTCACTGCATCAGTCTTTAAGCCAGATGGTTAATGCTAGTGATTCTAAGAGGAAAAACTGCAAGCCCGGTGATGGAAAGCTGAAAGACATTCTGATGACTTAGATACACTCAAGTTCGCAGAATCTTGTAAAATTCACTTTAGAAAACTTAACTAACTAGCTGAAGAAACCTCTAATCCATTAGCAACTGTATTTCAGGAATGGAAAGGACACAAAAGGGCAAATACCGTATCTTTCTTGGAAGAAAAAAAAGGGAAGACTTGCGGAACTACTAACCAGCAGCAAGAATAATTGAGAAAATTGTTAAATAAACAAGTTACCAATATCTAATGGATGGGAAAGGTGATAAGAACCAGCCAATATGAATTTAGAAAGAATGAATCATACCAAATCAGTCTAATTGCTTTCTCAACTGGGAAACTTGCCTAGTGGATAAGAAGAGGAAGTAGATGTACAATACTTCAGCTATAATAAGACTTTGTTTACTGTCCCAGATGATACCCCAGTAAACGAATTATAGAATTGCATTCTAGGTGAAATTATTGCAAGGTAGATGAACATCTGGTGGGAAAAAACACATTTACTGAGGAGCTTTCAAGGACTGGTTGTCAGATCTGAAATGGAATCATGAAGAGGTCTGACAATAGTTCTGTTAATGATCCGGATGAAGAAATAGAGAGCGCATTCATGGAAGTGAACTTGGTATCAGGCTGGGATAGGATTAAAATTCCATATTATCTTGATAAACCATCAGAAAACAAAGTATTAGCAAGAAATAGTGAAGAAAGTTCTGTTTGTGAAATAATTCTATGAAAATCTGACTCCAACAACACTGACCAAGTACATTCATCTCCAGTCCAAGCAAAGGGCCCAGTAGAGCTGCAGTATTTTGCACTCCAGTTAGAAAACTCTGTGGCAAAGAGGGGTACAGAATACTGCAAACTGTATTTCAAGAGAAAGGAAGCCAGAGCTCAGTGGAGCCTACTCCTTGTGAACAGTGTAAGACAAAGATGTAGGATTCAAGAGTGGATTTAGTTCTTTATTACTGAACTCTCACACCTGATCACTTTGTATAGCCAGAGAGTGAATAAATAACCCTTTCTGAAACTGAAAAAAAATACTGCTTCTGTATCTAAGTTAAGCTTGGTTACAAGTCTCTAAAGAAGAAAGACCTGAAAATTACACTGGCACCCACCACAGAAACATGGTTAGACAACGGCAGCGCTGCAAATCAGAGACCCTGTTTGGCAGTGGTTTAGCTCCTTGGAGGCAGGTAGATCACTTTACTAGAAATGTATTTGAATGAAAAGAGCCCTGTAACTATACTACTATAATTAATATAAATATGAAAATTGCTCAGACTATAATTGTTGTGATCAACATAAACCATTTGGGAGAGAGAGAATTTGAGCAAACTAGTTTTAGGTATTTGACACATTTGGAAAAATGCTGAATCTCAAAATTCTCCACAAAACAGATCTTCCGTGCTTTGTTCAGCTGTTTTTGACTTCACCATATCCAGTGAATCAAGAAGTGCCATGGATAAAAATTAATGAGAGGATATAGAAGATATTTCTCATTCAAATTTCTCCCAGACAATGCCATACTTAGTTTTCATGTACCACGGCAGATAGTACTTTTCAGACTTCGCTAATTGTTACTAGTGTTTGCTTCCACCGAAGTACTTCAGAATTCTCAACTACAGGAAGAAAAAAAAAAAAAAGCTATTCCTCATCATATTCAGTACTTCTCAGAGCTACTCCTTATATGAGCATGCTATCTCTAAACATTCTTCCTGTCTGACTACATATTTTAAGGGATAACATTTGGGTTTTGAGATGCCTTAAAGTATTTGAATTGCTTTTGAAAACTGGAAGGAATTAACTGGGGACAAGGGTACAAAATACCTAATTGGTTTTCAATAACAGGTCTGATCTCCATCAATGACGTTAAGGTTTCACAAAGGTTAGTGCAATCTAACTGCTACCACCCAAAGGAGCAGTCTCACTGCTTATTGCCACCACTTTCCTTAAACCAGCCTCTTTTGTTGATCTCTTTATGAGCTAATTCAGTTCACTAAACTGGCAGAAAACTAATGTGACAAAAAAAGGACGTGCAGTGGAAGTAGTTTCTGTCAGCAGGAGAGTTGCTAAAGTCTCTGACATTCTGTAAACTTCACCAACAGGAATGTAACTGCTGATGTCAATGAACTTGGTCTTCACTGGACAGAAGACCAACTTCTTGGTATATACTTCCAAACTACAATTCAAGCTGCATGGTTACATTAAAAAACTAAAATCAATCAACTTACTGCGAGACAGATTCTCAAGGGCTTTTCCAAGTTTTTTGCTCTCTTGAAGAATATGATTTAGTTCATCAAAATCATGGTTCTCCGGTTTTGTCCTCCAGTCCCATTTAGGATCCTCTATTGACCTTGGCACTAAATATACACAGATATATAGATGAATTTTAGATTTGGTAGTTCAGACTCCTACAGTAGAAAAAAAAAAAGCTGCATAATGAGTTTACAAGCTCAAGTACCTTGAAATTACTTAACTATCCTATTTTAACAGCTAGAAATGTTTCCTTTGGTCAACGTGAAGTAAAAATGAAAACATCTGTGAAAAAATCATTTTTGGGATGAGTCTTGTAAGTGAATTAACTGGTAAATGGGAGTAATTAATATTAATTAAAAATAATAAAAATAATGCAGTAACATAAAAATGTAATAAAAATATTGCATAGGAAGGTACTTCATTTACATCAAAATAGATTTCCATGCCCAAGGGGCCAAGAAGGAAAAACATAAAAA
Organism: Hemiprocne comata; assembly: GCA_020745705.1. NCBI lineage: Eukaryota > Metazoa > Chordata > Aves > Apodiformes > Apodidae > Hemiprocne > Hemiprocne comata. The sequence continues at coordinate 128,921,729 of CM036587.1, read as the reverse complement.
GAAAATAAAAAAAGAAAATAAAAAAAATATAAAAAGAGTAACTGGTACTTTTGGCTTTGCTGGTCATTTTATCAAAAGAAATATTTTAGATAAAGTTTTTAAAACAATATGTTTATACATTTTTTTTAAATCATAAAGTGTAGATAACATAATTAATAAAAACAGTGAAACAAAATATGCCCCTTTTGTTCATGCTGTAGAGCCTATAATCTCTCTTCTGCTACTTAAAGCAAACAAACTTTGTGAAGTATAGTCCTTAGTTTACAGACTCCTACCCATAATCTATTATCAAAATCTTTGATTTAATTTTAAAATAATAATTTCTCAACTGCAGAGCTAACATTACCTACAATGGCAGGGAAGAAAAGAATGAGTTTCTGAGATATGTAGGACTCACAATGAACAGAGCTGCATTGACCAATGTGAACATTTTCAACAACTTGTAGAAAGGATGCTGTTTCTGGATCTGCATGTCCTTTTTGCCAATGTTCTGAACTAAGTGATCTGCTGTCTTCGCCACCAAATGCAATTGTTGGGTTGTCTTCAAACACAGCATTACCGTGCTGAGAACGGCACAGGATGGCGTGAAGATGAGGATGGATAGTTCACATTCCCAACAGAAAGAACCGGTAGCATTTAGCAGTGGTTGCAAACTACTCCCTTAAAAGTAACTTAAAAACCAAAGACTACAATGTCCAATATATCGTGGGCAGCTTTGAAATTTTTATTTACTGTTTAGACAGATGTCAACTAATTTATGCTTACAAACCCCATTTTCATTACATGCTAAGAAGGAAGCTTGCAGACTCCTACAGATCATAGGCTGGACTTGATGATCTTAAAGGTCTTTTCCAGCCTTGGTGATTCTGTGATTCTGTGCATGTATCTTATAATCATATAGAACTTCAGCAAGCTTTTATGATGGGATGGGGAACTTATGCTCAGACTTCAAGTTCTGGTAGCTATTACAAAATGTGTTAAATCACTGTTAGTATTGAAATTTGCCTTACTGCAGACTGCCTTCTATGTGAATATAGAATTTGGATCAACTCCACAAAGGAAAGTTGAAGTTAAGTCAACAGCCATCTTCTCCAGGTAAAGAAATGGGGCAATGGTATGTTTGAATATTCTGTCACCAAGGACGTGATTCCATCGCCTATAGGCATAAACCAAGCCATCTTCAAACTGGATATCTATACAGAGTCTGACAGTCCAGAGTATATTCTGATCTGTAACACTCACTCAGGAACCTGGCCAAGTATTATGAAAGTTAACACATTTGAATGCAATTAAGAGACATTCTCAAAAACAGAAGAAAAAGAGACACTAAAAAGGACCTACAGAGATAAGAGTGGGAGGAAAGTGACACATTAAGCCTCAATAAGGAGAAGGGAAGAGTGGGACGAATTGGAGTTTCAGAGTCTGATTCTGCTTTGTGCTCAAAAAAGTCAGGTCATGTATTTCCTTCTCAGGACAAGGGTAATAATGAGCTATTGGTGGTTCCTACTGAATAGATATAGGCCTTAAGGTATTAGGGTATGACTAGCCTCTACAGAGATGGACAGTTTATAATCTGTTGATACTTTTAAATGCCAATAATTTAAGTTATAATTCCCTGGTTTAGGAACCAAAGTGTTTATTGAAAGTTATCTAAATTTTTGTGTGACCAGTAAGTGCCTCCATTCACAGACCCTAGCATAATTAATAACTAATAATTAAATAGCACAACTTCAGTATTTCTCGCCCTTTTTCTTGTTTACAGAAAACAAAATGTTCTGTGTAGCATTTTTTTCTAAACTTTTACTAACTGCAAATATATTTAGTAAACTAGAAATTAAATAATTAGCTCTATTTTCGCTCATTTTTGTTTTATGTAGTGACCACATGCTGCTTTACTGCCTGCTTTTTCAGCCATTTCATCTTCTCCCTTCAGTGTACCAGCACAATATTCTACAGCATCATTCACTCTAGCCTAATTAGAAGTTTGACAGATTTTTCTTTCCATGTTTATACCAAACTCACCTCACCACAGAAATCTCAGAGTAACACCAAAATGCAAACAGGCAATAATTTGACACAGTAACACCATGTACAAAGACAACCAAACCTTAGAGCTTCCAGGTTGAAGAAAATTTCAACAAGCTGGTATTTGTTGTTGTTGTCATTTAGAAAAATACCACATTTTTCAAAATACTAAAGGACAGAATTTCTGAGAAAACATCCAATTTTGAAATAAAATTTGTCATGGGACAAAAGCCAAATTAAACAAATGGATGTCCTATTCAACACCTGTGGAGCTTCCAGGATCAGCAACTGCTGAGCAAATGGACTAACCTGCATCAGGAAAATTAGAGTATCAAGATTCTGTCCTTGCAAAGTAGCGAAACTTGCTCAAGAGACAATGGTCTGGTCCTTTGCTTCAGATAAATGTCCCACAAACATAGGAAGCTTGGACTGCATCTCGCTAAACAGATGGTGAGAAACCAGTCAAAAACACGGTGGAAATTTGCTCTACATGCTGGTGTATCACAGTCTGTGTTTCAGAGAACCATTTTGTACTCCAGCGAAAATGATTCACAACAGATATGCTGTCATGGAACATTTCTGAGTTCCAATAGAATTTGTGAGTATGGGTAATTCTATTGAACTAAAACTGAGGGGGAAGTTAAGTAGAATTAGAACTGAAATTTTTATTACTTCTACAAAAGACATAGCTCTTCTTGCTTATCCACTCTTCCAACCAATTAATGAATACTAAAACTAAAATCTATTTCGTTACATCGTGTGGCATGTGTGTTTCCTTTTAAGGTTTATTTTCTGCTCAGTTACAAATGTTTTTAAAATATGAATTTGTATCTTTCCACCTACAGGATCAACAAGCACTGGTCATTTTTAAATGGATGGCTTTGTGTGAAGCATGCAGAAGACCATATGACCCTTCCTTGAGATCTTTTGAAATACATTATCTTCTTTTGTATATATGAAGTCCATCATATATAATTCGCATGCATATGTCACTACACATCTAGTAAAATCCTTTTATAATATTCTGACTTTTTTCTTTCTTTATTATACACATACATCCCTCAAAATCATTGTACCAGTAATTCTAAATCCCTCATCACATTACCTGCCTCAATCTCATCTCTGTTATTTGAGAGATTTATATAAGACTTTCTCTTGAAATTATTGCCTACAATTCAGAAGATTTATTACATCTATATCATAGCATTTGCATAGAAATATTTAAGTTTTCCCTTTAAATATATGAGGTTTTCTCTTCTCATCTTAGAAGACTGAAAAGACATGCTTTCCAGTATTTCTGATTTTCTGGGGGAGCATCTCCCACCCCCCTAAATGCACATGAGATTCATTCACAGATGTGTGATGAATTCTGTCACAAATCAGCAAACCTTTATTTTCTACTAGATGATGGTACAAGATCAGTACTGTTTTTATCTACATATACGTGTCTTTTCAAGACATGATTTGCAGACAGAATCAGACCAGTTGCTCATTAAATGCATTTCATTAATACATTGTATGACCATCTTATATCTCAAATAACAAAAAGGTGTGTGCTATTATTGAGCATAAAATGGCTCATGTATTTTAATCTTGCAATAGCATTTCAATTGGAGTTCTCTGATGATACAGCCAAACTGCTTTACACAGAACCCAGATATTAAAAAAGACTCTGAGAACGATGGCCTATAGTTCTAAACTAAGCAAGGGCAATTAGAACCACACAACCTTATAATTGTAAATGGGATATAGTAAGAATGCTGAACTGAAGCAGAATTAAAGGATGATCTGTCATCTGATTTAACATTGAAGTGTTGAAGAGCTTAAGCTACTTTGCCTAAAAGTAACCAGCTGGTAAGCAAGAAGTCAGTTTCCCAGACTACTAAGAAAATTCCAAATTTGTTTTCCTTTAAATATAGAATGTAATAATCTAAACATTCCATTAAATGTATTTATATATACACAAACATACACACACTAGGAGGGCTAGTTTCAAGCCTCTTCATTGCCAGACAACATCAACAGCTTCTGCTTAATCATGGTTTTGCACACACCAAACAAGTGGTCAGATCCCTTAGATACCAGGGTGTCCTGTTTGTGTGTTTGTTTCAGATGCAACTTGAGATCATAACAGGCAGGAAGAGGGACTGGAGAAATCTTTCCAGTAAAAAACTTGAATGCACAATGAAGAGACACCTGTGCAGAAATAACATGCATGCTGCAGTCAACATCACCTCTGTCAAAGGAAAAAAATATTTCCTAATTAAATAAATCACTTATCCCCATGTTTCCAAAGAATTGGACAATCAATTGACAATTGATTACCAGAACTGACAATTCTCAGTTCTGAATAAACTTACAAGTTCAGGATAATTTCAACAAGACAGTCGTAAGAAAAGTTCTGCAACAGAACACATTACAGCTGATGCACTCCATTAAATTTTGGGTTTGTTTTGGCAGTTTTGGGGGCTTCTAAGTTTGTTGGGTTTGTTTGTTTTAAACATAAATCTGAGATTAAATCTTTAAGTCTCAGCAGGCTCAAAACATTGTGTTTCTCAGATGAGTCCTTTTTGGAGAGGCTTTGGAAAAAAATGTGCAAAGACACTCAAAAACATTTTGAGGTACAAGGTAAAGGCACAAAACAAATTAATACACTGTGCACATCTGGACAGAGTAATAAATGGCTTCTGAACATGCTTGCTTTCTGCTGATCTGAATGGCTGAAGGGGCATACGGCATCCACTGATTTTTGGCATAAACCCAACAAAAGAAGTCAAAAACTGTCAGTATTAATTTGCTTGTTGACAGAAAATAAGAGAAGCAAGATACAGTAAAAGTACACATGGCTGAAGCCACCCTCTGTGAAAGCAATTACAAACAATGTAGTTCAAATACACAAGGTATTTTCAAAAAACTGCAGAGACAAATATTTGCAGGGGTGAGTAAATAATGAAAATTAACAGGAGGAATCAAAGTTTAAAACAGTGGTATGGAAAAAAACAACAACTGAACAACAAAAAACCCACAAAAAATGCAAAAAAAAGCAAGAACAAAACGGAAAAGGTGTAAACAGAAAAGCACATAATCAGGGGATAATTAGTCTGGAAAGGATCTCTGAAAGTTTTCTAGTCCGACCTGCTGCTCAAACCTGGTTCACTGAGGGCAGTTTGCTTTGACTACCCAATTGAGTTTTATGTACCTCCCAGGATGGAGATTCCACAGCTTCTCTGGATAACCTATTACAGTGTTTGGTAACCCTTGCAGTATGATTTTTTTTGTCTCTTATCCTTTCACTACAGATCTTCAAGAGTCTGGCTATGTCTTATCAACCACCTTCCAGTGTATCAGTTGATGGTGACAATGAAATCTTCCCTTAGCTTTCATTTCTTCAGGATGAACAAACCTACTTCCTTCAGCTTTTCCTTGTCCATCACATCCTCTAGCACTCTCATAATCTTGGTGGACCTCCACTGGACTTGCTCCAGCACACTATCATCTATGATGACATACTTCAGATGCCACCTCAAAAGTGCAAAATAAACACTGCTATCACAGCCTAGTATGCAGCACTGCAAGAGCACACAGCCATGCCTGGTTCATACTCAAGTTCTTGTCCATCAGCAGCCCAGGTCTTGTTCTGCAAAGCTACTCTCTGGCCATCCAGACCTTAGTTTGTACTATTGCTCAGGGTTATTCCATTCAAGATGCAGGATTTTGCAACTGCCTGTGTTGAACTTCATGAGGTTCCACTCAGCCCATTCCTCAATCCTGTTTGAGGTCCCTCTGAATAGCAGCCCTGCTACCCAGAATACCAACCACTTCCAACAATTTGGTCTCACCTGGAAAGCTAAGGGAACATTCTACCTCATAATCCATGACACTAAGACAGATTTTCAAATGGTATTCGTCTCAGTATCAGTCCCTTATGCACCCCACTAGTGACAGGCTTTCCAACTAGACTTTGCATTGTCAATCACAATGCCTTGAATCCAACAGTTGAGCCAACTTTCCACATATCTTCTTGTCAACCTAGCCAGTCCATATCTCACCAACTGAGTCATAAGGATACTATGGGAGACTAAGAAAGGTTTTGCTAAAGTCAAGGTATTAAACATCCACTGCTCTTTCTTTGATTATAGGGCCAGTTATTTCATCTAAAGGGGCCATTAGGTTGATCTGATCAAGCATGTATGATTTCCTAAATCCATGCCTTCTATTCCCAGTCACATTTTCCTCCTTCTTGTGCTTGGAAACACCTTCCAGGAAAATTTGCTTAATAACCTTCCCAGAGAGTGAGGTTAGGTTGATCAGCTGGTAGCCCCCAAAGTCTCCTTGCCCTCCCTCAAAATCAACCTGATGTTTCCCTTTTTCTAGTCATCAGGAACCACCCACAGTGATGACAGAATGGCCTTGCAAATGACATTAGTTTCAACTCTCAGCATGCTGAGAACAAATTCCCTATAGTGACATGTATTTAGGTATGCCCAATTGCCTTTAAGCACATCCTAATTCTATTTTCGCCTAGTAGGTTTTTAACTATTTAAAAGTCTATTCTAACTATAGATGACAACAGAGTACTATTAAATATTCATGATCCAAGTGAAATTAAAGCAAGAATCAACTCTTCTAATATATATATCTGTGTTACCCATTTCAACTGCTTATAGCTTGTTTTCCATTTCAATCCTAATTCAACAGAAAAACAGACTATAGGTTTGGGAGTATGCACAAATAATAACGTAGTGAAGCTTTCTTACATGACTTGGACTCCGGTGATGGCGGAGAAATGTTGGACACAGCAAGGTCGCTCTTTGACTTTTTAGGCTTTTTTGCATTTACCTGCCAAGGTTTATCATAACTTCTAAAATCTCTCCTTGTTCCTTTATTTTCTGTTAAAAGAATCAAATCAGGTAATTACAACATTTTTATGGTAATTTTTCAAAGACTTAATACACAATCCAGAAAAACCAAGATCTGTGAGTCCAAACAAAAGTCAGCTCTTTTTGTATTCCTATTTCTGATTTATGGTAAATTTTATGCATAGATTTCATTTCCTAAACATCAAAATTCAGAAATTCATTAATATGTTTTTCATTTAAAAGATGACATTTTCATTTTTGTTATGAAAAGTCCATATCCTTAATTTATCCTCTTACACGTTTGACCATCTATGGTTAAAATTGTGCATTTGATCTAAATAAAAAGATGATTTGTCAGACAACTAACATAGTAACTATTGGCAACTATTTGCCATCTACTACAGTCTGAAACAGATTATCAATTTTTAAATACAAATCCAACATTTTAATAGTATCTTGTATCAGAATATCAAGGCTAAAATTTCTACTTTAGAATCTGAGCAGATAATATTTCAGAAAAATTGTGTGCTTCTGAAGATCCACAATCATGAATTATTCATACTGGAGTTCATAAAGTAGTAAGAGCATCTTCTCATTAAGTATTGGAATGATGGATTGTTAAAAATGTGTATTATTAAAGAAAATACCTCAATAGAGGTTAATCTCAGGAACAAGTACACCATGGGAGGAAAAAGAAAAACAAAGCAACAAGAAAGCGAAAGCAAAGAGGACAGCAGGGGAATCGAGGGGTCTTATATGCAACTTCTTTCTCCTTGAGACTAGGATCGTTTCCACCCTGTAACTCTGCCCCATACTCACATGATATGTACATAGGCTGAGATGAGCCAACAATATACATTAAATTCAGTAACTATCAGACAAACAGGATTTATTGTGCATGCTTAAAACCACAGAGTAGTACCTGTTCAGTATCTGCATCCATGGATGAAAATGTGGGAAGATTAGATTGAAGACTAGCCTTTTCCAGCATACAGAACATACCTGATGTTTCACTCTCTGCCCAAAGGGCAGCAGAGCCAGACAGTGTTCTCTGAAGCTGACCACGGTTCCCCTGTTTGGACTGAAGATGATCAATTAGAAATGGTATTGGCTGGTCAGGTGTCTCTGTTATCAGCTTGGTCATCAACTCCTTTAGAAAATTAAAACAAAACAAAAAATTAGTGAGATATTACACCTAATCTTTTATTTACTATAAGTAAAGGAACGTTTATTAAGGGAAAGCCTGTTTTCAACTTTGAAGGAAACAGCTAGAAAACCCATCTCCTCAAACTACTGCTAGCTTTGTCTCATCAAGGGTTCATGTCTGAAGTGCTCTCAGCCTATACAGTCACTTATTGACTAGAATTGATGTTAGACAACCCAACCCCCACCTCCTGCTCAAATTTACCCAAAACAGTCTGAACACTCTTCATTTAACCATTCAGAACAAGAACCTTTTCAGAGCAGCGAGTAGCTCTTCTCTGACCCATACACGCAAGTTTCTTCTCAATGAACATTTGTTTATCAGGAAGGTTGATGCATTTTTTATCTCACCCAGTCATGAAACAATGATTTGGTTAGAATATCCATTCCTATCTACAAACTCCAAGGTCTACTCAAACAGACAGACATTTTTGAAAGCAAGTTCTCAAAAATTTTATTGTATAAACCTGAACAAACATTTTATTACCCTGTTGCAGACATTGATACAAAACCAATGTCAACAAGAAACCATCTCCTGTGCCACGCATTGCTACTATCTAATTGCTGTTATACACCCTGGCCTTGCAGGGCTGCAGAAAGAGAAGCACTCTCCATATTGCTGCCGAGGTTCTTCCTGGCAGCCTACACAAATGACAGAGATTAGGAAACCAGAAAGAAGCAGAGGGTCTGTGCTGGTTACGTGCCCTGAGAGGAAATCAATTACTACAGTGGGAGGGGACCCCAAAATCCACATAATTCCACAGGTAATCTGGGGCTGAGACTGCAAAATGAAAACGCTCCACAGAAGTAAAAACTTACAGGAATGTACAACAAAATCAGGACAAAAAACTGTCTAAATTTGCTAAGAGTATTTTTTCTCTCTTCATCTACCCCCAAGCATAAATCTTACGATAACTTTCACACACTTTAGTCTATCTCTGCTTCATCTTTTCCACACAATTTAGTAAGTAGTTTTTCAAATACTGGTAGTTACTAGGTATTGCCATCAGTTAATTGTGTTGGAAAAAGACACTTATGAGGAAGTATACCAAATAACAGTAAAAACAAGTGCATGCAAGATTAGGACAAAACAAGTTATCTTTGTCCACTCCAAGACTTTCCTTTCTTTTCATTCAAGTAGTGGTATAAACAATTTGATATAAGCAAAAACGAGACAGAAACAAGCTTTCCATTACAGAAAAAGAAATTTATCTTCAGAAAACAAAAAGGAGAAAACATGCCCAATCTCATGTTTTGTGAAGACAAGATGATCTGCGACATGATTTTTGATAACTATCTACAGTGAACCATTGAAAAAAAAAGGGTCTGTGGTTTTGTAATGGAACTCCACAGGGAAAAATTAATCTACTTACTAATCTTAGAAATTGTAAAGCTGTGGAGTGTAACTTCATCTAGACTGTCTCTCATCAAGGTAGGAGAAACCCTCTGGTATACAGCATACAAGGAAAAAATCCAGAAATTGGAATAATTAATATTTTGGTTACTTGGCAACACTCTAACAGTAAACCTTTCTTTTTTATCCTGTCAAAGCACAGAATTAGTGACAAGTAAATTAGTAAAGCCTTCAACATTATTTGCCTCAGCATTCTTTTGGAGAAACCGGCTACAGATGGCTTAGACTGGTGTGCTCTTCACTGGGTAAAAAACTAGCTGGATGGCTGGGCCCACAGAGTTGTGGAGAATGGAGTTAAATCCAGCTGGCAGCCTATCACAAGTGGTGTTCCCCAGGGCTCAGTGCTGGGGCCAGTTCTGTTCAATATTTTTGTCAATGATCTCAACAAGAGGATAGAGTGCACTCTCAGTAAGTTTGCAGGCAATGCCAAGGTGGGTAGGATTCTTGATCTGCCTGAGGGTAGGAAGGCTCTGCAAAGGGATAGAGACAGGCTGGATCAATGGGCCGAGAACAACTGTATGAGGTTCAACAAGGTCAAGTTTTGGGTCCTGCACTTGGGCCACAACAACCCCATGCAACGCTACAGGCTTGGGGAAGAGTGGCTGGAAAGCTGCCCAGCAGAAAGGAACCTGGGACTTCTGATTGATAGGTGGCTGAATACGAGTCAGCAGTGTGCCCAGGTGGCCAAGAAGGCCAATGGCATCCTGGCCTGTATCAGAAATAGTGTGGCCAGCAGGACCAGGGAGGTTACTATCCCCCTGTACTTGGCATTGGTGAGGCCACACTTCAAATACTGTGTTCAGTTTTGGGCACCTCAATACAAGAAGGACATTGAGGTGCCAGAGCAAGTCAAGAGAAGGGCAATGAAGCTGGCAAAGGGTCTGGAGAACAAATCTTTTGAGGACTGTCTGAGGGAACTAGGGTTGTTTAGTCTGCAGAAAATAAGGGTCAGGGGAGACCGTATCACTCTCCACAACTACCTGAATGGAAGTTGTAGCCAGGTGGGGGTTGGTCTCTTTTACCATGTTACCAAGTAACAAGCAACATCATGAGAGGAAATGGGGTCAAGTTGTGCCATGGAGGGTTTAGATTGGCTATTAGAAGAAACTTCTTCAGTGAAAAGGTTATCAAACACTGGAACAGGCTGCCCAGGGAGGTGGTTGAACCACCATCCCTGGAGGTGTTTAAAAGATGCATAGATGTGGTGCTTAGGGACATGGTTTAGCACTGGACTCAGTAGTTAGGTTGATAGATGGACTTAATGATCTTAAAGGTCTTTTCCAAGCTGGATGATTCTGTGAAGTGGGAATATGTAATCCTGTGCTTCTAATGGACCCCAATAGCAGTAGGAATTCCACTGCAGAGGATTCAGTTACCAATAGAAAAATATCTATCTGTAATAACTGACTTGTAATTCAAATTTCTCTGAATCATGTTTTAAAAATAATTTTTCTGTCTTAGATTAACAAGGAAAAAATTATACAACTGAGATACGTGCATTGATACTATTATTTTTTTAATACATGCATTGGTGACAATCTGTATGTTACAATAATACATTACAATAATACATTAAAAATTTCATGTAGCATTAAAATAGATTATACAGAGATTAAAAATTTTAGAATGCTCACGTGTCAATGTAAAACAAATGCTACTTGATTGTTGCCATCACTGCCTTGTCACAGGAAGAAATGGTCTTTAATTAACAGAAACAACTGATTATAGGTTTCTTTACTCTGAGACACTGCAAGAAAGCCAAAAAACATCATCGTACAAAGTACAAAAAACAAAGTGCTATTCCAAGGTAATGTGAAATGAGCTCCTATTTAAAAGGACCATTTTTTTATCTACCCTTAACATATTGCTAATAATGCCTGAGTGATATAGATTGTGCTGTCCCAGAGCATAATCAGTTCTATTATGTGACAGCAATTAGAAAAGTTAAAAGAAACTATATATAGAGGCTACTTTTATCTATCTGGAGTAACAAATTAGTTGCATCAATCCTGTACAGCTAAAGCAAAAAAGAAATAACATTGCTGGAATCCTCATAAACTGAAAATAGTATGCAGTTCAAAAAATACTACTTATTTGTGTAATAAGCCTCAAACTGATTTGTCTGAAGCACTTCCAGAAATTTCCTTAAAAGTAAATATAACTTCAAGTCAACACAATGGTGACTCAGATTATGAAGCCTGCCATTTAAGGAAGACATAGCTCTTTACTATCATAGAATCACAGAATCGTCATGGCTGGAAAGGACCACTAAGATCTAAGATCACTGAGTCCAACACAAAAAAAAACCAAACAACGGAATTAAAAAAAACCCCACAAACTAAAAAAAAAACCCACCAAAAAACAAACAAACAAACAAAAAAACCACAAAACCACAACCTTGGCCACTAGAGCATGTCCTGATGTACCAAATCTACAGGGCTTTTGAATACCTCCAAGGATGGTGACTCAACCACCTCCCTGGGCAGGCTGTTCCAGTGCCTGACCATTCTTGCAATATAGAAATTCTCCCTTATATCCAATCTAAACCTCCCCTGCCACAACTTCAGGCCATTGCCTCTGGTCCTATCATTATTTACTTGGGAGAAGAGGCCAACACCCACACCTCACTACAACCTGCTTCCAGGTAGTTGTGGAGGGCAATGAGGTCTCCCTTCAGCCTCCTCTTCTTCAGACTACACAACCCCAGTTCCCTCACCTGCTCTTCGTATGACTGGTTCTCTAGACCCTTCACCAGCTTGGTAGCTCTCCTCTGGACATGCTCCAGCACCTCAATGTCCTTTTTATGGTGAGGGGCCTAGGAGTATTCCTTTGCAAAAGGGGAGTGAAGAAGCTCTTAGGAATTTGCTTCTCAAGCCTCTCCAAGCAAGGTATGAAAGCGGTCTCCAGTTTAACACAGCTGGGTTTCCAGACTCCACAGAATGTGCAAACACCTCCACCCCAACCACTGGTAACAATAACAGTGACAATAGCTTTAGACATATGCTCTGTGTAAATCCACATTCACAAGCAGAAGGTGCCATCTCCTTTCATATTCTCCTGCCACACAGACTTGCAGAGATCCCAGAAGTAGAGATCGCAACTCCATGATCTCCACTGCCTTTGCCATTCAGTCCATCAAGCAACCTAACTCCAACCTGCACTCTTCAAGCTCAAACTTTGAGAATTAGAGAAAAAAAAAACAAAACACAAAAAAAACCCCAAAAACAAAAGACTTCATACAGACAGTAACTATACTTAGTGAGCACTCAGCTCATTTTTAAAGTAAAAACATATACTTGCTGAAAAGGCATTACAGATTTATGAATGTCTGTTAGGGATATTCTCGTTTCAGCTCCATTCCCTAATAAAACTATCTCAAACTTCTGATTATGTTATTCAAAGTTTAATTGATGCTCTCATCTGATGTTAAGATGACATCTTAATAGACAGCAGAAAAAACAGACTACATGGTACTCTAAATATACTCTTAAAGTTTGAAATGTTTCAGACAAAGATGACAAAAGTGAAGGTATTAAATAAGAAAAAACTAAACTGCACAACAAGTTACAAAAATAAAATCCCTTTTTGGTTAGCAGCAGACTGATCTGACTCACATTGTGCTAAGTAGGCAAGGTTTCACAAGAAAGAGAAAAGGAAGACGACCAACTAGTCTCAATGAAGCCGCCTCTGCATTAACAGCAGACTAAATTTGGCACAAGATCATTGAAACCAAGATACATTTCTTCATGAAAAATTCAACAGTTAAGTTTCAACTATGCATGAAAACAGAAATGAAAGATATCTATATGTCTCCTAAAAATATTAACTACATTTTTTGCCTAAGGCAAATGCCTAAGTTTTCTGCTTATTCTCAATTTCATCTGATTCAAATAAGAAAAACAAAGAGTTCTGTCTACCTTTATAACATGTTCTTCCATGCACAGTGTGCCTTATAACAACAAATAAAAAGTCATGGGCAACTGGGTCTCCATGCTGCCAGATGAACTGTTCTCTGGTGATCAGGTAGTGAGGTGGATCAGGAACTGGTTGATGGGAAGGAGTCAGAGAGTTGTAGTCAATGGGGCAGAATCTGGTTGGAAGTGTGTGACTAGTGGAGTCCCTCAGGGGTCGGTACTGGGACCGATGTTGTTCAACATCTTCATCAACGACCTGGATGAGGGTATAGAATGTACCCTCAGCAAGTTTGCTGATGACACTAAGCTGGGAGGAGTGGCTGACACACCAGAAGGCTGTGCTGCCATTCAGAGAGACTTAGACAGGCTGGAGAGTTGGGCGGGGAGAAACATGATGAAATTCAACAAGGGGAAGTGTAGAGTTTTGCATTTGGGGAAGAACAACATGATGTCCCAGTATAGGTTGGGGGCTGACCTGCTGGAGAGTAGTGTAGGTGAAAGAGACCTGGGGGTCCTGGTAGACAGGAGGATGACCATGAGCCAGCAATGTGCCCTTGTGGCCAAGAAGGCCAATGGCATCCTGGGGTGCATTAGAAAGGGTGTGGTTAGTAGGTCAAGAGAGGTTCTCCTCCCCCTCTATTCTGCATTGGTGAGGCCACATCTGGAGTATTGTGTCCAGTTCTGGGCCCCTCAGTTCAAGAAGGACAGGGAACTGCTTGAAAGAGTCCAGCGCAGAGCTACAAAGATGATTAAGGGAGTGGAACATCTCCCTTATGAGGAAAGGCTGAGGGAGCTGGGTCTCTTTAGCTTGGAAAAAAAGGAGGCTGAGGGGGACCTCATCAATGTTTACAAATATGTAAGGGGTGAGTGTCAGGGAGATGGAGTTAGGCTCTTCTCAGTGATGACCAGTGATAGGACAAGGGGTAATGGGTGCAAATTGGAGCATAGGAGGTTCAAGGTGAATATCCGAAAAATTTTTTTACTGTGAGAGTGACAGAGCACTGGAACAGGCTGCCCAGGGAGGTTGTGGAGTGTCCTTCACTGGAGACATTCAAACCCGCCTGGACAAGTTCCTGTGTGATGTGCTCTAGGTGACCCTGCTCTGGCAGGGGGGGTTGGACTAGATGATCTTTCGACGTCCCTTCCAACCCCTAGGATTCTATGATTCTATGATTCTATGATAATCTCTCTCCTCCTACCTTTTTTTCAATGTTATACCTTCCTTTCACTCCGTGTCCTTTTGTCTCTTCTGTCAGTAGGATTCCCCTCAGTGTCTCCCTTTCAGCTGCATAACGCATGAAGAAGCTTGTTCAGATGTCAGTAGCTAGTACTTCCCTGTGCACCCACAAGAGACACTGAAGCTCAGAAAAGGAGAAAAAGGGAACAGACTAGAGCACTAGCGTGAATACATTTGTTTCTGCTACTTCCCCACTGTCTTGCCCCAAATTAGTTTCTGCCCATCCTTCCTTATTATGGGCAGGGCAGAAAGATGATACAAGCTCCAGAAAAAGTAGCAAATAATTTCTCCAAGGATTTTACCTTGCAGTGTCCAAACCAAAAACAAAACCAATTACAGAATCACAGAATCACAGAACTACCAAGGCTGGAAAAGACCTTTAAGATCATCAAGTCCAGCCTATGACCAACACCACCACACCATCTAGACCATGGCACTAAGTGCCACATCCAGCCTTTCCTTGAACACATCCAGGGACGGTGCCTCCACCACTTCCCTGGGAAGTCTATTCCAATGTCTAATCACCCTCTCCGTGAGGAAGTACTTCCTAATATCCACCCTAAACCTCCCCTGGAGCAGCTTCAGGCTGTGCCCTCTTGTCCGGTCACTGGTTGCCTGGGAGAAGAGCCCAGCCCCCACCTGACTACAACCTCCCTTCAGGTAGTTGAAGAGAGTGATGAGGTCCCCCCTGAGTCTCCTCTTCTCCAGGCTAACAACCCCAACATGCTCAACCTCTCCCTATAAGACTTTCCCTCTAGTCCTTTCACCAGCCTTGTTGCTCTCCTCTGGTTATTTCTACTTTCTTTTGTAATTATATCTTCATATGCTTGTACATTCATTAGTTTTATTAGATGATGTAAGACAAATTGTTTTAAAATAAACTTGCAAAAGTTGATCTGTGGATGCTTCTGAGAGAGACTAATGCACATATTGATAAGGCTGCAAAGGATCTTGAAAAAATACAGGTCTAAACTAGCGACTTCTTAATTTTTTATAAAGAGAATAATCTTTCACTATTGTGGTCTCCTGAAGTCCTCTATTAGTTATTCAAAGCAGGCTCAAATTTTAATTTCCTTGTGACTGTCCATGCATTTAATACAAATGAAACAGTCTTCACAGTCTATTAATCATAGGCCCAATTACAAGAAAGCTCTAATTAGCTATGTCTAAACGTACCTATCAGGTTATTAAGTTAATTAAGAGACATTCTATCCTGCTCTGTAATTCATAACAGTAACTACACAATAAACATGGGTTTTGTTTTTAACTATATGGACTTTTACAGACTGTGGCAGAGCGTGCACAGATTTTGGCTGAACTATGCTCTCATGGTTTAAATTAGATGCTCAAAGTCGTTAGAGTCAATTGCCCTCAATTGATGTCTTTCTTTCCTGACCAAACAAAGAGACTAGGTGGCTTAGCTTAAACTACAAGGTTCTGATGGGATACCATTCCAAATTAAGACAATTAAATACAGCAGTCTTCACACCAGTGTCAATAGTGGTCTTGCCAATGAAGAAGCCAAGCAAGCCTAGAGAGCTCCAAGTTGACTAGCCAGCATGTGTTCACTTAGGATAAGAATTGCACTCTAGGCTCTACTGACTGTATTGGCTACATATCCATCGACTACAATGAAGTTTAGACATTTAGAAGACAGGCAGACATCTAAATTTGGGTTTCCTAATGACTTCACAGACGCTGAAAGTGAAAAAGGAAGACAAAAAATTGAGTGAAAACCTGTGGAAAGAAAGTAGGTTAAATAAACTTTTTAGTGAATGACATTTTTTTCTTTATAATTCCTTTCTGATTTCTGCAGTAATAAAGCAAGGAATTATTTTTTTCAACTATATTACAACATTATTCTTACTGGCTAAAACAGGAGTCTGTAATTCTTAAAAGAAAGCAGAAA
This sequence comes from Hemiprocne comata, assembly GCA_020745705.1. Classification (NCBI taxonomy): domain Eukaryota; kingdom Metazoa; phylum Chordata; class Aves; order Apodiformes; family Apodidae; genus Hemiprocne; species Hemiprocne comata. Next base: position 128,905,168 of record CM036587.1, on the reverse strand, counting down.
AGTAAACATCACTCCTTCTACCACAAAAGATTATTTTCTGTGGAAATGAAGGAAAAACACCAGCATCCTTCCTCTGGAAAATAGCTAGGCTTTAAATCTTCTCGGCAACTCAGAATTAAAAGAAAATTACATTATGGACTTCAACATATTTTATGTGCTCATTAAATTATCATCATGTCTGCCTATAAAATGAATTATTCAACACAAAGCAGATCTCCACATAAACACAATTCACATGCCTGCACCATACCAGTTGTTTTAAACTGACCTAGGTAGAAAAATAGCTGAGAGCGAACCTCTGTATAATTCAGCTTCTTGGCAAAGATATTCAGACTTTTACCTGCAATTGACTAAAGAACTTTCAAATAACTCTTCCTTTGTTCAAAGCCTCAACACCACTCATTCCCACCATTTCAGCTAATGATGCAGCTAAATTTAATGTCATAAAACTGCAGTACACAGCCTGGAACACACCTCACAAAGAAATTACTTTGGACATACAACTAAAAAGAAAGTAGAAAGCTGATATGGTGGTCCTGATACTATGGTGCAAACAAAACTCTCCTAAAGGTGGCACTAGTAGGGAAATCTACAAGGACTAGTGGTGCAGGTAACACTTGCAGACTCAAATTATGACTATTCAAAGTCTCAAACTGCTTTTTGCACATCTCAAATCAGGGTGATAACTCTGATATACAAAACTGATCAAATTTTGGTTCATACAATGAGAATAATAAGAGGGAGTCTTAAAAATATCATAGCTAACAGTCCTCCTTAAATGTTCATCTACTAAGTATCTGGGATGCATTAGAAAGGGTGTGGTTAGTAGGTCAAGAGAGGTTCTCCTCCCCCTCTATTCTGCCTTGGTGAGGCCACATCTGGAGTATTGTGTTCAGTTCTGGGCCCCACAGTTCAAGAAGGACAGGGAACTGCTTGAAAGAGTCCAGCACAGAGCTACAAAGATGATTAAGGGAATGGAACATCTCCCTTATGAGGAAAGGCTGAGGGAGCTGGGTCTCTTTAGCTTGGAGAAGAGGAGACTGAGGGGCAACCTCATCAAAGTTTATGAATATGTTAAGGGGGAGTGTCAGGATGATGGAGCCAGGCTTTTTTCAGTGACGTCCAGTGATAGGACAAGGGTAATGGGTGCAAACTGGAACATAGGAGGTTCCATGTAAATATCAGGAAAAACTTCTTTACTGTGAGAGTGACAGAGCACTGGAACAGGCTGCCCAGAGAGGTTGTGGAGTCTCCTTCGCTGGAGACATTCAAAACCCGCCTGGATGCGTTCCTGTGTGAAGTACTCTAGGTGACCCTGCCTGGCAGCAGGGTTGGACTAGATGATCTTTAAAGGTCCCTTCCAACCCCTAAGATTCTGTGGTTCTGTACCAATTCTACAACAGAAGACCCATTATTGAGGCTATGTTACTAAACCTGTGTTTAGTGAGACTCTGAAGAGCAGAATAGAAACAACATATTCTTTCCAGTACAAACCCTTTAAAAATTTTATTATCAGTTCCTTGAGCTGGACAAACTAGCTCTATCTGATGCAATTCCAATTCAGGTATGTAATTGTTGATCAAATATGCATCACTGATCTTACTTAGCAATCCAGAAACAAAAACCTTTTGCATAGATGAGGTCTGGTGGACAAGTCAGAAGTTTTGCTGAGTGAGCTCATGATAGTTTATCAAACTTACAATTTACAATATCTACTTGAACCTTTTGCTGTATTTTTTCATTTATGTATGCATTGAGGTTTTTTTCCTTCATATCTTATTCTTGATATTTCAAATATCATTGTCCCAAATGTATTATACCACTTCTGAGTTCACCAAATAGCCTCAAGCACCTTTGCTCTTTGGCTGTATTACTGAAAGATTTCCTTCCTCCCATTCAATCATTTCAGACAAGAATGTTGACAAAAGGGAAGTTACTGGTACTAGGTTACTCTAAAACATTAACTACTTTCTTAGTAGAAGAACAAAAGGCTAAAAACATGCTCTCAGATGAGCCAAGCATGTCAACAGTTACCACGTTTTCTCCCACGGTTGTCAAATCACAAAGATTTTCTATGACACCTTACACTGCTTTCAGTAGTCCTTTATCTCTGCATAACAATCTCACACTTGTGGAACTATGCCTACCATATCATTATCTGAACTCAGCAAGGATTTATCAAGCAAGGGTAGTTCATGTTATGGTAGAAAAACTGTAGTGTTTCACTAAAGCATAATTCAGAAATACTCCTTAGTTTCCACCCACTCTATCAACCAGTGCAAATTCTACGCTGAAGGCAAGGCACTTCACAATTCAACCAAGAGAAAATGAAAACTACTGGTTTTCTGAAAGATCTTTAGAAATACCTTGAAAGGAATACTCACAGATAAAGCCTAGAAAAGACTACTACAACCCGGACTGATTTCCTTAAATTATAGCCATAAAACAACACCAACTGCACATAACTGCCTTTCTTAAAAGCAAACTCAGCAGGCTAGAGCTGATTTTTCTCTGATTAGTGGAAATAATCTCATTCCAGTTTCGAGGTCTAAGGTGAAGCCACTTGTTCTTCTGTGTTCAATGATTCATTACTGCAACTGTTTAAAAAAATCACATTGCATTTCCAGTTTAAACATCACTGACTTAGCTTCTACCTACCTGGCACAGAATTTTTTACTGAGGGAGGGTGATACAGTAAAACTAGGAACTAAAGCAGTAGGTATATTTGTGGCTACCTCTGGTGGGTTGACCCCAGCCAGGGGTTCCACTCAGTGGGATAGGGGAGAGAATGGGAAGAGTAAAACCAAGAAAACCTCACGGATCAAGATAAAGACAGTTCAATAAGGAAAGAGAAGAGAAGAAAAAAAAGGAAAAGAAACCAAACCAAAACAAAAAAAAACTAAACACAACAAAACAACAAAGGAGTGATGCCAAGGCAATCACTCACCACCTCCCACTGCCCAGCCAGTTCCCAAGCAATGGCTACTTCAGAAAATGTAACCCACAGCTTTTATTGCTGAGGATGACATCATATGGTATAGAATATCACTTTGCTCAGGCTGGGTCAGCTGTCCCAGCTGTGTCCCCTCCCACCCTCTTACCCACCCCAGCCTGCCTGATGATGGGCACAGTGAGCAACAAAGAAGGCCTTGATTCTGGCACTGCCCAACAATAGCTAAAAGACTAGTGTAACTGTTTTAGTCGCAAATCTGAAACACAGAACCATATGGACTGCTGTGAAGAAAATCAACTCCATCCCAGCCAGACCCAGTACAGTACCACTATAGTTATGGTTATTAAGAGTTTATGAGTGGCCATTAGAAGATGGCAGCTATACATAAAAAAATAATTGGTATATTAAGGGATTGACTCAACAAAGCACTTAAGCTTCCGCATTTTTATGCACAAGAAGTAAATATTTATAAAGCCAGGTGCATGCTTTAAATGCCTTGGTGAATTATTAGATCACTGCTCTGCGAATGCAGAATTGCGAACACTTCCTTCCTTCCAGAAGCCTACCCAAATAAAACACTACGTCTTTTTTAGAATCTAAATAAGAAAATATTTTTAAGAATTATGGGCATTGCATCATGTAGAAAACACACACTTTAAAAACATGTGTAGCAATCAAACACACCATTCAGGTGCTTTTCTTCCTATTTTCTACCCCCCAGATAACTTATCCCAGTGAAGTTAAGAAATGTAAATACATGTTTCCAAATTATATCATACAATAGATATGCTACTGATATATTAACAGAAGAAAAACTTATCAGAAATACATGCTGCACATTTATCTCTTCTCAAAATTGTTTCTAGTTCCTGTTCTTACAGTTTAGGGGAGTTAAACTGATTGATTTGTCAGCGCTTAAGGAAATTTACTATGGTAAGGGTCAGTGAAATATTTTAAAGCAATCTGAAATAGATAACTTAAAACCAGGTGTCCTTGTTTGAGTCAGGATTAAGTTTTGCTTTTACAAATGTTTTTTTCCTTCAGTGAACACTGTTCTAAGCAGCACACTTGCTGAAACTAGCAGCAAGTTTTCCAGCTGGTGGACTGGTAACACTTGAATGTTTATAGTCACTGCTGAAAGACTAAGGACACATTGCTCTGCTTGTTGAATTTACTGCTTTGGATGCTAAAGGAGCAGAAGAGTCATATCTACAACCCTTCCATAGGGAGGAGTGGAGTAGACAGATGGCAAAATCAGTGAACTGAAGTATTCCATTCATATCTACATAGGTCCTGGTATAAATTCAGGGATCATGGAAGTCAAGCCCTTCTTCTTACCTTCTCTTCCACCATGGCTGGCGCCTGGAGAGGACTCCGTCTATCCATCTCCTTTGATCCCTAGGCCCGTGCATTCCTGACCCTCCTAACTCTCCCCTCAGCTCCTGTCTGCTCTGCCGCTCTCTCCAGCAGCACTCTGGGACATTGCAGAACTGCTCACAGCTCAGGAGATGTGTGGGAGTTGCTGGGAGTGGGGGGAGGTGATAGGAGTTTCACACATTCTTGAATGTACTTGTATATATTTTAACATATTTTCTGTTATCATTATAATTTAATTAAAGCTGTCTAGTTTACCATTCAATCTGGAAAGTCTCTCTCCTTATTCTCTCTCTCCTTTGCCTACTTGGGTGGGAGGGGGAGGGGATCAAGAGCATTGTTGTCATTGGTTTACTTGCAATCTTGAGTCAAAGCGTGACACCAGGGCTTAAATAAAGCTTAAATTAAATCCGTTATACAAATAGGATTTCTGGTCTTGTGCAGAAAAAAACATACATACAGGGACAAAGCATGCATAGCTGGAAATTCTTAATATGTTCAATTTTTTTATTATTAGGGGTACATATGCATAATAGAGTGAAAGAGATTTTCCAGTGTTTTGCATATATTCAAGAGCATACACTCATCATTGCAATGACTGGACAACTGAGATAAATAGTACTTCATATATTCATAATATGCAATGCCAACTCCACCTAAAACAAAAGCATTAATTCCCTCTGTTTGTAAAAGACATTTATTTACTATAAAATGACATTAACATAACTTCGATTTTACAGGCTGCGATCTATCTTAGAAATATATCACTCATGAATTGTGCATGTGAGGCAAATTTATATTGCTTATACATAACAACTGGCTGTTCATACACATGAAATACTGACATTCAAAATGAAAAATATACATTTTTTCCACTTCATATTTCATCCTTTTAGAAGCCTGTCAAAACTTTGCTAGCTCTATAGCAAAAACTGGTGGTGAGGAGTCACATTAGATGGCTTGACACTGTATTCAAACAACTTCCCCTGTAGACAGCAGTATTGAAGAAAAAATTACCATATGACATTTACATGTTAACAGTTAACATTTAATTTTTTGCTCAAATTTTTTTTCTAAAAGGTTTTTTTTTTTACACTTCTATTTTAAAAGCTACTAACTGCACAGAAAACCATCACATCCAAGGCAGAACACCAGCAAGAAGCAGAGCTCTTCTGAACAGAAACTTGAGGAAGAAGTCACAGCATGTTTAACAGCATGTACCACTGGAGGAATTTCCCACTGGGAACTCTTTGGCAGTCACCCACGCAGCACAAGAGAAGGAAAAAAAAGCACACTTTAAAACACTGAATCTGGCCAGTAATTTCTCAAAGGTGTGTGCATGTATACACATGCAGAGGTTTCCAGTATTTAAGTAATTTGAAGTTCTAGAAATTCTGGTTTTATTGGGATGTCGACAGCACAGATTTCAGCACACCACTTCAGACCTTCTGGGCCATTTGAGGATAGTACCCAGTTCAGGCCTTTGAGTTCAAACCCCACCACTTGCATAGTGCTTCTTATGTGGTGATTTTTTTATACAAACAGTTTTGAAATTACCCATTGAGTGAACACACTAGAATAATACACTGGCCATAAATTTAGAATTAGAGCTAATGTTTCTGTCCTCTTAAATATCCACTTTCTTTAATGAGGTCCCTTATAATAAATTTATTTCTGAAGTATGAGCGCAATCTAATAGACTGGTTTAATCTACTGGAAAGTGTGGGGTTTTTTAAAGTATAGTTTAATACAAAAAAGATTGAGTGACTCTGTTTAATTTTCAGTTTGATAATTTCAAATTATGTTTAATGTTTTAAATACCATAGTTCAAATAATAATTTCAAGGATTATGAAGTTATGCACCGTTGTACTAGGAACTCTATGGGCCAGGAAAAAATTTCCGTATATAAACCAAGTTATGGAAGTTACCCCAAACTAAAACTGCATCTTGACAATCTCTGTAGTATGATACCATCAGTTTGACATGAAAATACTCCAGGTACATAAGGGGTAAGTGAACATTTGTGATCTGATGTACCTAAGGGATGTCCCCAACATACAAAGGACATAGAGCTGTCGGAGCGAGTCCAGAGGAGGGCCATAAAGATGATCGGAGGGCTGAGGCACCTCTCCTAGGAAGACAGGCTGAGAGATTTGGGGTTGTTCAACCTGGAGAAGGGAGGGCTCCAGGGAGACCTTAAAGCACCTTACAGTACCTGAAGGGGCCTACAGGAAAGCTGGGGAGTGGCTTTTTACAAAGGTATGTAGTGATAGCATGAGGTGGAATGGTTTCAAACTGGAAAAGGGCAGATTTAGATTAGTTACCAGGAAGAAATTCTTTCCTGTGAAAGGTGGCAAGACACTGGCACAGGCTGCCCAGAGAAGCTGCAGATGCCCGCTCCTGGGAAGTGTTCAAGCCCAGGTTGGATGGGGCTTGAAGCAACTTGTTCTAGTGGAAGATGTCCCTGTCCATGCAGGGGGTTTGGAACTAGATGATCTTTAAGGCCCCTTCCAACCCAAACCATTCCATGATTCTGTGATTTTATCCAAAAACTTCAAGATCAAACAAAGCGAATCATGTCCAGTGACATGGCATGTGTGCGGTGCAAGCAAATAAATGATCTCCTCGGGCAGGTGGTTAAACTGACAGAGGAGGCTGAAAGACTGAGAACTATCAGAGAATGTGAGAGTGAGATAGATTGGTGGGGTCGTACCCTGAGGCAGGGGCAGATGGAAGAGGCTGAGAAAGTGATGGATCCCCTCCCCACCTGTCACCAGACAGAAGGAGAGGACTTAAGAAACATGGAGGAATGGAGGGAGGTCCGACCTCAGAGAGGCAAACAGAAGCCCTGGCAACCCCCTCCACCCTCCTGGTTGCCCTTGAAGAACAGGTATGAGGCCTTGGAAATTCAGGGACAGGAAAATGAAGTTGGAGGGGTAAACTTATCTAGTGAAGCATCTAGGACTCGTCAGTCACCCCAATGCCTTAGGACTTCTTCAATCAAGAAGAAAAGGAAAGTTATTGCGGTGGGTGATTCCCTTCTGAGGGGAACAGAAGGGCCCATCTGTCGACCGGACCCATCCCACAGGGAGGTCTGTTGCCTCCCTGGGGCTCGGATTAGAGATGTTAAAAGGAAACTCTCTGATCTGGTGCAGCCCTCTATTATCCACTGCTGGTTTTCCAGGTTGGCAGTGATTAAATTATTACAAGAAATGTAAGGGCAATGAAGAGAGACTTCAGAGCCCTGGTACGACTGGTTAGGGGGTCTGGAGCGCAAGTAGTGTTTGCCTCCATCCCTCCTGCAAGAATGGGTGGGGAGGTAAATAGGAAGAGTTTAAGGGTCAATGAAAGGCTTAGAGACTGGTGCCAAAGGCAGGGCTTTGGTTTTTTTGATCATGGGCTGCTATATGAGACACATGGCCTGATGGTGGCAGGTGGGATGCACCTGTCCCAGAGGGGGAAAAGGCTTTTGGGGCAGGACTTAGCAGGGCTCATTGAGAGAGCTTTAAACTAGATGTGATGGGGGAAGGGGAGAAAACCGGGTCTGTTAGGGACAAGCACAAGAGGAACGTACCAGGGCCCGAAGGCAAGTGGTTTGAAGAGGATTTGGTCCCACCAGTGTGCTCTGCTTGCTTCCTGAAATGCCTGTATGCCAATGCACGCAGCATGGGGAACAAACAGGATGAGTTAGAGGTCAGTGTGCGGGCTAAGGGTTATGATCTGGTAGCAATAACAGAGACGTGGTGGGACAGGTCACATGACTGGAATGTGGCCATGGATGGTTATGTGCTTTTTAGGAAAGATAGGGTGGGGAAGCGAGGTGGTGGAGTTGCTCTTTATGTGAGAGAGCAACTAGAATGCATCAAGTTTTGTGCAGGGGCTGATGAGGGGTAAGTTGAAAGTCTGTGGGTAAGAATTAAGGGGCAGGCTGGCATGGGTGATACAGTGGTGGGGGTCTACTACTACAGACCTCCTGATCAAGGCGAGGAAGTTGATGAGGCTTTCTACAGGCAACTGAAAGCAGCCTCACAACTGCAGTCCTTAGTCCTCATGGGAGATTTTAACTACCCCGATATCTGCTGGAAGACTCACACAGCCAGCCTTTCACAGTCTAGGAGGTTCCTCCAGTGCATTGATGATAACTTCTTAATGCAAATGGTGGACAAGCCGACTAGAAGAGGAGCGCTGCTGGATCTTGTGCTCACCAACAAGGAGGGCCTTGTTGAAGCAGTGGTGGTCAATGGTAGCCTTGGCTGCAGTGATCACGAGATGGTGGAGTTCAGGATCCTGTGTGGTAGGAACAGAATATCCAGTAGGACCAGAACCCTGGACTTCCACAGGGCAAACTTTGGCCTCCTCAGTCAACTGTTAAGGGAAGTCCCATGGGACAGGGTGCTAGAAGGTAAAGGGGCTCAAGATAGCTGGTCAACATTCAAAGACCACTTCTCGCAAGCACAGGGTCAGAGCGTCCCAATGGTTAGGAAATCTAGTAAGGGAGCTAGGAGACCAGCATGGTTAAAAAAGGAACTGCTGGGCAAACTTAAGTGGAAAAGGAAAATCTACAGATCATGGAAGGAGGGGCTGGTCACTTGGGAGGAATATAGGACTGTTGTCAGAGGATGTAGGGAGGCAATTAGGAAAGCCAAGGCCTCCTTGGAACTTAACCTTGCAAGTCAGGTTAAGGATAATAGAAAGGGCTTTTTCAAATACATAGCTAACAAAGCTAACACTAGAGGCAATATCGGCCCACTGTTGAATGAGGGGGGAGCCCTGGTGACAGAGGATAAAAGAAGGCAGAGGTGCTGAATGCCTTCTTTGCCTCTGTCTTTACTCCTGCAGGCTTTCCCCATGAGCCCCAGATTCATATAGCCCCAGAAGAAGTCAAGATAATGGAGGAGTTTGCCATGGTAGATGAGGATTGGGTTAGGGATCAGTTGAGTAATCTGGACATCCATAAATCGATGGGTCCAGATGGAATGCATCCAAGGGTGCTGAGGGAGCTGGCAGAGGTCATTGCTAGGCCACTCTCCATCATCTTCGGTAAGTCATGGGTAACGGGAGAGGTGCCTGAGGACTGGAGGACAGCAAATGTCACACCAGTCTACAAGAAGGGCAAGAAGGAGGACCCGGGTAACTATAGACCGGTCAGCCTCACCTCCATCCCCGGAAAGGTGATGGAACAACTTGTTCTTGTCACTATCTCTAGGCATATCAAGGACATGGGGGTCATCAAGAGCAGTCAGCATGGTTTTATCAAGGGTAAATCATGTTTGACTAACCTCATAGCCTTCTATGATGAAATTACTAGGTGGATAGATGAAGGTAGAGCAGTAGATGTGGTTTATCTAGATTTCAGTAAAGCATTTGACACAGTCTCCCACAGCATCCTTGTAGATAAGTTGATCAAGTATGGGTTTGGTGATCAGGTAGTGAGATGGATCAAGAACTGGTTGAAAGGAAGGAGTCAGAGAGTTGTAGTCAATGGGGCAGAATCTAGTTGGAGATCTGTGACTAGTGGAGTCCCTCAGGGGTTGGTACTGGGACCGGTGTTGTTCAACATCTTCATCAATGACCTGGATGAGGGTACAGAATGTACCCTCAGCAAGTTTGCTGATGACACACTAAGCTGGGAGCAGTGGCTGACACACCAGAAGGCTGTGCTGCCATTCAGAGAGACTTAGACAGGCTGGAGAGTTGGGTGGAGAGAAACCTGATGAAGTTCAACAAGGGGAAGTGTAGAGTTTTGCATTTGGGGAAGAGAAACACCATGTACCAGTACAGGTTGAGGGCTGACCTGCTGGAGAGCAGTGTAGGTGAAAGGGACCTGGGGGTCCTGGTAGACAGGAGGATGACCATGAGCCAGCAATGTGCCCTTGTGGCTAGGAAGGCCAATGGCATCCTGGGGTGCATTAGAAAGGGTGTGGTTAGTAGGTCAAGAGAGGTTCTCCTCTCCCTCTATTCTGCATTGGTGAGGCTGCATCTGGAGTATTGTGTCCAGTTCTGGGCCCCACAGTTCAAGAAGGACAGGGAACTGCTTGAAAGAGTCCAGCGCAGAGCTACAGAGATGATTTAAGGGAGTGGAACATCTCTCTTATGAGGAAAGGCTGAAGGAGCTGGGTCTCTTTAGCTTGGAGAAGAGGAGACTGAGGGGTGACCTCATCAATGCTTACAAATATGTAAGGGGTGAGTGTCAGGAAGATGGAGTTAAGCTTTTCTCAGTGGTGACCAGTGATAGGACAAGGGGTAATGGGTGCAAATTGGAGCATAGGAGGTTCAAGGTAAATATCAGAAAAAACTTCTTTACTGTGAGAGTGACAGAGCACTGGAACAGGCTGCCCAGGGAGGTTGTGGAGTCTCCTTCACTGGAGACATTCAAAACCCGCCTGGACAAGTTCCTGTGTGATGTGCTCTAGGTGACCCTGCTCTGGCAGGGGGGTTTGGACTAGATGATCTTTCGAGGTCCCTTCCAACCCCTAGGATTCTATGATTCTATGAACCCCACATCAGCAGAAAAATTAAAACTCAGATCTATGAGGTGTCCATTACCAGGCACTCTGCTCTGGCAGCTTTCAGAACAAGGCATCATAGCTCTTGCATTTTCTGTAAAAGGCAAATAAATATTATTTCTCCTTTGGAAAATGGATACAACTAACGATGCATTACTACAAAACTACCTTTACTTAAGTTATACAGAAAGATAAATGAGATTGTGTTTTTAAAAGTTCTGCTTTTTTTTTTCATCCAGTATGTGTAGCCAAAGTTATTAAATACTGTGTATAAGTTCAATGCATTGAAGTATTTATAAAAATTGCTTTCATATTTTTTTAATCCTGACCAAGGATTTTTAAACTATTCACATGGAAGTTCAAATAAGAACCAGCAATTACAGTGACAGAAAATGGAAGATGTGCTTCACCAGAGTCCAGGGTAAGGAAGTTCTAGCACAGATGTAACTATCCTGACTTTAACTGCCTACATAAATTAGCCCTAAATTTGCTCAAGTAGTGATCACTAAACTAATTCCAATGAAGTCAACAGATCACAGAATCACAGAATGTTAGGGGTTCGAAGGGACCTCTGAAGATCAAGTCCAACCCCCCCTGCCAGAGCAGAACCAAAAACTAGGGCAGGTCATTCAGAGAGGCATCCAGACAGGTCTTGAAAGTTTCCAGAGAAGGAGACTCCACAACCTCTCTGGGGAACCTGTTCCAGTGCTCTGTAACCCTCACAGTAAAGAAGTTCTTCCTCATGTTGAGGTGGAACTTCCCATGTTCGAGGTTGAATCCATTGCCCCTCATCCTATCACAGGGCACAAGTGAAAAGAGGTTGTTACCACCTTCTTGATGCCCAGCCCTCATGTGCTTATAGACGTTAATTAGATCCCCCCTCAGTCTTCTCCTCTCTAAACTGAAAAGGCCCAGGCTTCTTAGCCTTTCCTCGTAAGGCAGATGTTCCAGTTCCTTAATCATCCTCGTAGCCCTCCGTTGGACTCCCTCAAGTAGATCCCTGTCCCTCTTGAACTGGGGAGCCCAGAACTGGACACAATACTCCAAGTGAGGACTCATCAGGGCCAAGAAGAGGGGGAGGTAGAGCGGGAGGTAGAGCGGGAGGTAGAGCGGGAGGTAGAGCGGGAGGTAGAGCGGGAGGTAGAGCGGGAGGTAGAGCGGGAGGAGATGCTTCCTGATTGTAAGAATTTACTTCATCATGTCACTTGGAGACGTGCCTTTAGTAAAGCAGCTAAACAATTGTTGATAATACTCAATCTAATTCCAAGTTTTATTCATACACTTTGAATAGATAACTATCTATGCAGATATGCATCTTAATTTCCTTTTATTTACCTGTCAAAGATCAACTTGGTCTCATAAGACTTCATACCAATGTTGTAATCAGCTTTTTAAATAGAACTACATGTTTAATATGCACCAATACAGCAGAGATTTCTGAACTGCAAAGGTTAGAATATGCAGCCATAGAAAAATCTGGAAATTAATTTTCACCACAGCAAAACACAAAGGGTTCATTTACATCTGCAGAATTTTTATACTGCAAATGTGGCTGGTCCTCCTAGAGACTAGCGAGTCCTTTTTATATTGCATTTCAAGAAGACAACAGGTTATTTCACATACAAGCAGTTGCTTGACTTAAAGTATCCTTTTTCCCCCCCCCAAAGGAAAGGTCACACTGATTTGCCTTTCACAGGTAACACGAGATGCACAGTATCTGGTCAGACTAATCACCAAAGCCACTGAAAATTATCTGCAAGCAGATACCTGATAGCTCTTGAATGCCTTTGAGAACACACAGGCACATTCCGTCTGGTTTGACACAGTTCATACTCAGTGTTTTTCTACCTTCAAGTGGAAATAAAAAAAAAATCTCCTCATTTACTATTACAAGTAACACTTTTATATTGGTAGTTATTTTAACCTGTGTTCATTTAGAGGTAGATTAAGTTTTTGCTTAATTATATATACACTTTGCCATTTGAAAAAAAATGCAAAACCCACAACAAAATCAGAATGAAAAGGACTGGTCTCTTTAAATATGGGAATCCTTTGCCATGCAGAAGCCATCAGCCCATGGATATAACAATAAAACTTTGTCATAAAAGCAAGAATTGATAATATTATAATAAGTAGATAAATAACTATGTTAACTAATAAAAAACCCAATACTGACTTTTTTTTTCTATATTCTACATTTGTATGTCACTGAGACATGGTGGGATGACTCCTACAACTGGAGTGTGGGGATGGTTGGGTATAAGTTCTTCAGGAAGGACAAGCAGGGCAGAAGAGGGGGTGTTGCCCTCTACATCAATGACCAGCTTGAGTCTGTGGAACTCCTCCTGGGGGATGGAGGAAGAGTAGACTGAAACCTTATGGGTCAGTGTTAAAGGGAAGACAGGGGCAGGAGATGTCATAATGGGTGTCTGCTACAGGCCACCAGATCAGGATGGCCCGGTGGATGAGGCCCTCTACGGCTCTCATGAGACCCCACCTGGAGTACTGTGTCCAGTTCTGGAGCCCCCAACATACAAAGGACACGGAGCTGTTGGAGACAGTCCAGAGGAGGACCACGAATATGATCAGAGGGCTGAAGCACCTCTCCTACAAGGACCAGCTGAGAGAGTTGGAGCTGTTCAGCCTGGAGAAGAGAAGGCTCCAAGGAGATCTTATAGCAGCCTTCCAGTGCCTGAAGGGGGTCTACAGAAAAGCTGGGGAGGGATTTTTTACAAGGGCTTGTAGTGAGAGGACAAGGGCAAATGGATCAAAACTGGAAGAGGGGAGATTTAGGTTAGACATTAGGAGGAAATTATTTAGTGTGGGGGTGGTGAGACACTGGAACAGGTTGTCCAGGGAAGATGTGGAAGTCCCACCCCTGGAAGCGTTCAAGACCAGGTTGGATGGGGCCCTGAACAACCTGATCTAGTGGGAGGTGTCCCTGCCCATGCAGGGGGATTGGAACTAGATGATCTTTAAGGTCCTTCCAACTCAAACCATTCAATGATTCTATGATCTCCCAGCATTTTGCATATTACCATCTATTACCTGCTACCACATGATCCTGGCAACTGTTTTATTCCTATTGGCTATCAGTGTACCTGGATTTATCTTCAGCCCCAACTGGGAAGACATATTAACAATTCCAGTTCAGTTGGAAGCAAAATCCATCTATGATTGCTTCCACTTTTCCATCCATCAGTTAAGCCAAAATTACGTGTATCACTTTTCCCATCAGCAAGCAAGATGACAGAGAAACTGCTTTAATGATACCTTTTTTTCCTTAATCTTATTTTCAAAATTCTGACAGATTTCTAACATGCTCTGCCTTCATGGATAATATTTTTATTTCAAGTCAAATTAAAGTAGATACTTCTGCTGCTCAAAACAGAAAAACTTCTGATAATTACTATCCCATCATAGTCAAACAAAAAAACAAATTGAAGATTAGGCACATATAGGGAAAAAGACACACAGGTGTCCATTTTTGACCTAAACTGTGCAGGCCTGAAGTATTCAGGTTTAGTGCACAACATGAACCACAAACAGTGTGAGAGACAAGTATGAGAGAGACAGTAGCAAAATTGCAAGGGGAAGGAGCATTAACACTGAGCACAGAGCTACCCACAGTCTACACGTCTCCAGCCACCTTCTGGCATTTCCAAACTGCTTCCCACTAGCTCTACCCTGAGAAGGTACAGTCACTGCCTCCATCTCTGTGTGAAAACAGCCCCGGCTTATGGAAGAAGCCCCAGGCTGCAGTCTGGGTTTTCCAGAAAAGCAGGCCCTTCAGTCTCAAGGTTTGAATACACACAGACCTGGCAAGGCTGAGGCCTGAACCCAGGAGAATACAGACCATACTGAGGATGAACAACAAGCTGCCTAACTGACTGCTCCTACAAAGCAAAACCTGCACTTGCAAAGCAGGCACCAATCTTACCTTCCAAAAATGCATGTTCCTACTACCATTCCTCCAAGATCACAGAATCATCCTGGTTGGAAAGGACCTTGAAGATCATCAAGTCCAACCATAACCTAAATCCACCAACCATAACCTAAATCTACCCGTTCAGTGCTTAAGTCATGTCCCTAAGCACCACATCTGTATTTCTTTTAAACACTTGCAGGGATGGTGACTCCACCACCTCCCTGGGCAGCCTGTTCCACTGTCCAACCACTCTTTCAGTAAAGAAATTCTTTCTAATATCTAGTCTAAACCTCCCCTGGTGCAACTTCAGGCCATTTCCTCTCATCCTGATCCCCTCCACATATTTACTTGTGTACCTCAACTACTGGCTTTGTGCTTCCTTGAAATTAGACTCAAAACTTGTTGGGCAGAAGTTCTTGTTTGCAATATGTCCAGACAATTTCTCTCCTAATAGGGTACATTGTTGCAGCCAGCAGCTGAATATACAACATAAATACAGTGGAGTTTTTCAGCAGATAATCAATTTAACTACCTATAGGAACCATAACCTATTATATTCCTTTTGCCCATCTTGAAATATACCCAGAAAAAAGACACCACTATATTCCCTAAACAGCACTGAAAGACAGAAAATGGCAGGCATAATTTGGTAGTCATATTAAGAACAACACTGCTATCTAAGCAACATTTAGCTTTGTTCATTTAAGAAATACTTTATTTTATTTTAATCCTGGAGGATATCATGTCAAAGACTCGGTCTAAGCACTTGTGCTACGACAGTCCTACATTAATTAAGTTATTTTCACATCTAAAAATCAATTCCCTATGCTGAAACGCAACTACATCACAATGTGTCAGACTGTAACTGGAACGTTTGGGGTTTTTTCACCCAGGTTTAGGTACTGGAATCACAGAGCCAAAAAAAAAAAAATGAGTGCACAGTTACATTTGCACAGGTGATGTTACAAATCTGAGAGAGACCTGATTACTGTCAGATGAGACAGAAGCCTCTCATCCTATTCCTATGCCTTCCAGTCTTGGCGTATTGCAAAGTATGTCACTTCTACTGAAGCACCATGAGGAACAGCAGAACCCCATACAAGCCACTGCCTCCTCAGAGGCTGGATGGCCTATAGTCATGGCCTGAAAAGGGTGCCAAAGAAAACGACACTTCAGGAAAAGACAACTGAAAGAATAGTGTGTCTGTTGTGATCTACGAAGGAAAACGTCAGACTTTGTTGACAGTATATGACAGGTATTAGATACAATGGATTACCGCCAGGCACATGTTTAACAGAGGAGATGGTCCAACGCCAAATGCATATTTCTAAACACTCAGCACTACCCAGCTGCACCAACTGCACACTCCGCTTCAGGCTGGGGCTGGAACTGTCCCTGGACTACAACAGCACAAAATTGAATTTTATCCTCTTCTTTTTTTATTTGGATAAATTTTATGTTAGTTTTTAAAATCTCATTTTCTATGTTAAAACACTTGAAAGTTAGGTTTATAATCACTCATACAAACTTACTGTGGTTCACATATATATCACAATAATCACACAGACATTTAGAAACACAGTCTCTATGCTCATTCAGCTTGACTTTCATGTTGAATGTCATTATCTGAACAGTTTTTGTATATGAGCAACTGACATCATCTACCTGGATTTGTGCAAAGCATTTGACACTGTCTCACACAACATCCTGGTCTCCAAACTGGTAAGATATGGATTTGACAGATGGACCACTTGGTGGATAAGTAATTGGCTGGATGGCCACATCCAGCGAGCTGCGGTCAATGGCTCAGTGTCCAAGTGGAACTCAAGGTGCTGTTCAAAATCTTTGTTGGAGACATGGACAGTGAGATTGAGTGTATCGTCAGGAAGTTTGCTGACAATACCAAGCTGTGTGGAGTAGTTGATGCACTAGAGGGAAGGCATGCCATCCAGAGGGACCTTGACAGGCTGGAGAGGTGGGCCAATACCATCCTCAAGAAGTTCAAAAAGGCCAAGGTCCTGCACCTGGGTCAGTGCAACCCCAAGCACAAATACTGGCTGAGGGGAGAATGGATAGAGAACAGCCACAAGGAGGAGGACTTGGGGATGGTAGTAGATGAGAAGCTCGACATGAGCCACCAGTGTGCTCTCACAGCCTAGAAAGCCCATTGCATTCTGGGCGGTATCAAAAGAAGTATGGCCAGCAGGTGGAGGGACATGGTTCTCCCCCTCTACTCTGTGGTCTGGTGAGACTGCACCTGGAATACTGTGTACAGCTCCAGAGCCCTCAGCACAGAAAAGACATGGACCTGTTGGAAAGGGTCCAGAGGAGGGCCAGGAAGATGATCAAAGGGCTGGAGTACCTCTGCTATGAAGACAAGCTGAGAGAGTTGGGGCTGTTCAGTCTAGAGAAGAGAAGGCTCCAGGGAGAGCTGTTAGTGGCCTTCCAATACCTGAAGAAGTCCAACAGGAAAGCCGGGAAGGGACTTTTCACCAGAGGGTGTAGTGATAGTGCAAGGCATAATAGTTTTAAACTGAAAGAGAGGAGATTTAGTTTAGCTATTAGGAAGAAGTTCTTCACCGTGAGGGTAGTAAGGTGCTGGAATACATTGCCCAGGGACGTTGTTGATGCCCCCTCCCTGGAGGTGTTTAAGGCCAGGTTGGATGAGGCTTTGGGCAGCCTGGTCTAGTGGGAGGTGTCCCTGCTCACATCAGAGAGGTTGGAACCTGATGATCTTTAACGTCCCTTCCAACCTTAACCATTCTATGATTCTATAAAATATAAAAATAATGCTCAACTACTGGATCAAATGCAGAAATCATCCAATAGAGGGAAGGCACAAAAAGCAGTGCCCTTTCCCACAAATATATATATTATTGATATTCATCAGGCTCACGAAATCTTTTGATGTGATAGAAAACTAGAAGAAATAAAGTCAGTGTTCCACTGAATGTAGGGCAAAAAGATACTATGAGAAAGACTTGATTATTATAAATGGTACCTATTATTGTAAGGACTTACGAGAACGGCAGGATCCCATTTCGTGTAATGCTATGGTAAATTTTCAAAAATTAGACAAAAAAACTGTATAAGTAGTCATAGAAAAAAGGATTCAAGCACTTTTGCAGTCTAACAGCTATCATTTGCAACATCTTACATTCAAAAAAGCCTCAAAATATCTAGGGTTTAATTACAGGTGAACACAAATGGTAATGTGACATAACTAAGATACAGCAGTATTTTTCTAGTGAATAAATACCCACCTATTCCCAGTCCAAAAATTTGGCTAAACGCTCTTCTGAACATTCTGAAAATAGCCATTCGACTTAATAGTCCATCTCCAGACAGAAAACAGTCTATTCTCGTGGGCTTCTTTTTCAAATCTAAAGCAATAATCTAGCTTTACCCAAATACTAATGCTTTTTTTTTTTTTATCCATCAGTGATGGATATTTTTTATTCTTTTTATTTTTTTACTTCTGGAAAACAAAACTAATGAACACAAAAAACCCTACATATCCTAGTTTCACATTTCTGTGTAGTGATTTCATTTTATATGGATGGTCTGTATTTGTGATCACTACGAGTCAATGTGAAAGCAAACCATGAAGACAGAGGACAGAATTAATGCCATTGATATTTAAAGCCGATTTTTTCCACACAGGATTTATCAGTTTGTTCTCAGCATAGAGAGAGCTTGTAGGAGCTCAGAAGACATCCAAAGTATAATTTGTACCAAGCAATTCAGTCAAATGAGGACGTTCAGCTGAAAATCAACTCCTCAGAAAAACACTGCAGGTTGCTTTAACAAAACATATCAATTTATCATAGAGGTTTAAAGGAGCTGAGTTTTTCAACAATAATTAAATAAAAAAAAAAAATAATTTCTACCCAGTCTTAAGTTGAATATTGCTGCCAATCCCTATGTTCCAAAAATGATGGCTACAAATTTTACATTCTCTCTCAGACCTGCTCACATTTGCTCATTGATGTGTCATTATGAAGGAATTTAAGGTAGTATACCTTGCACTCTGAGGACAAACACAAAATATAATACATGAAGACATAAGCTAAAGTATAAGTGACCCAACGACCTTTAATCATATTTTTAGATTTCTTTCTTTTGTACCTCTCAGTGTAATGGCCACACTTACGGCTGAAACCAAGATTCATTCAAATTAAGGTTCATATGTAATGTTACTGCTAAAAAGCTAAAGCATGTATATAGTTTACCTTTATGATTTGTCCATGGATTACTCACTATTTGTTCCAATAACAGTTACTTGCATGCTCAAGTCCTTAGAGAATCCTCGCCTAAATAAGTAATTTGAAAAAGCTCCCTCACACTAGCTATAAAAGAGCAGCTGAAAACTGAGAACTATGTCAATATCAAGCTGAAAAGAAGTCTCTGAAATGAGAGGATGTGGGACATTCTGTTTGGCCTCTGGGAGGACAAGTGCATTGGTTGCACAGGCTTAAGGCTGACACTATATCATGCCCACAAATAAAGCTGGTCTGAGATAATGTGGACAGCTAAATAAATATCAGCTTACATAAGCAGGATATACTTTCCACTCTGTACATTATAGATTAGCTAAGTCACATATTTTATTACAATATTAAAGCAATTTTTACATTATGCAGAGCATAACTATGAAATAAGAAAAATAGTAACATTGCTGTCTATGTAACAAAAACATAAGCTAACAAATAAGTATGTTTCCAAAGAAAAAAACAGCAGGAAAAATGGCCTTAGAAGTAATAAAAACACACAAGATCTAATAATTAAATCGTATGGATCAATTTATTAAAATCACTTTCTAGCCCAAACAAGGTAACTTCAACACATACACAAACCCAGTATATTTCTAAAAACTGTCACTTGCACTTTGACTATCTCCTCCCTGTAAACTGTCACCACAGATCTAGTCAGGATGCCCTCTCTAACCTACTCGGGACATGACCTACAACATCCACGAGCTGTCCTCTGGCTTAGGTTTTCAAACAAAGAACTAAAGGGGTCTATTTTACAAGAAAGCTAGAGCCTTAAGTGGATATTTAAATAAGTACTACTATACTAACGACTGAAAACTTTAAATGGGGAGCAATAGTAATTTCTAAGGACAGATAATTGAATCGTACCTCGAACTGTGGTTAGGTTCATCATTTCCTATTAGAAACATCTACCATCAAGAGTGCAATGGCTTATGCAACTACGAATCACTTCTTTTCTAGAAACTGAGATCTGGGTAATTTTAGAAGATGTGGTAGGGTTTTGGGTTGTAGAGTTATTAAAAATAACAACCAAAGCATTACTAATCTTATTTTCTCATGCTTTTTATTAAGAAAACAATGCCTGCAAATCACTGGTGTATGTTTTTGTTTGTTTCTGATGCAGCAAAGTAACTTCCCAACCCTGACAGTGATTGCCCAATTAAAGTTTCCTGATTATTTGATTGCTATTAAATTAATGTTAGGAGTGAAGTCCTCCCTCTTGTAAATTGGGCCTCACTAACTGCAGCAGGGCTCCCTGTGGGAACACAATGTGCTCACATGGACTGCACTGCAGCCTTGAGACTTGTCAATGCTTTGAGCCACCACACTAAGCAGGGGAGAAAGGAGGAGTAATCCATTTTTTTGAATGTGTGGCTCCAATTAATGGGATTAATAGCACTACCAGGCACAGAGGCAGCACAAAGAAAGAGGAGGAAGCAGAAGTGCCATAATGAGCTCAGGGCCTTGCTGTGAAAACTCCTAAACCATGTGAAGACTGTAAAAGCCAGAGGGGTTTGTCATATCTGTGCAGATAAACAAGACAGACAAAGGAAAGGGAAACACAAGCACAGAATAACACACAATAATGCAGCAGGACAGCAGTAGCAGAAATAGGAACAGCAGCCAGATAACTGGCTGACATTTCAGGACCCTAACTATTGTAAATTTTATTCCCTGTCTTAACTTTTTCTTCAGTGTTTAAGTAAATGTTAAGTTGATCTTCATTTTGGTCAACTTTATTCTCTTTTTTTTTTCTTTTATCATAGGGAAACACAGAATAAAATAAATTCTCTTGAGTTTCCTATTTCCCTTTGTTCCTTTTTCTCCCATTACCTTTTTCTTTCAGGTACTCCTTCTTCACAGGATAAGAAATTGAGATTAAATTGGTTACTGTAGAAATTTAGTCCTCTTTTTGTATTCCTTCTTTGCTCTGTATTGGTAAGTCTCCATTCAGCTTTGTCTCCTTGGCCCTGATTATGCAGAAAGGACAAGATTCTCCAGAATGCATAGGAAGATGAATACCCGGCTCACAAGCAGTGTATTGAGCTTGTCATGGCCAGCTGGCCTGGACATGTGGGGTTCATACAACGTGTCAGAACAGGAACATACTGCATTTATGCAGGATCTTTGTCCAGCAGACATGGGATTCTCAGGTGCGTCCCAATGTTCAGAGCATCTATATGCATTGCATAGTGTGTTTACATACACACACACATATTTCAGTCTGTGAAACCCCAGTCATAGAAATCCAGTCATCTTATCCTAGCTCTCTCTTTTCTTCTCCTTCAAATGAAACTATAGCCTTATTCACACCCATGCCCCCACTTCCACCTCTACAAAACTGTCACAGAATCTGCATCATAATTTTTTTTTCCTAACTGCTCCATCTATAATTGCTTCCACAGGTTCTCTCCTCAGGTTATCTACAGACAAAACTGCCCTTCCTTTTCAGTTCTATAAACCATCTCCCAAGTCTCCAGAACAGACAGTTTCCACTTATTTAGGCTTCCAGGATGAATTATGCTATTAACAACACAGAGCAGTGCCTACCAAATGGAAGTATAATGCAATCTTGAAAAAGAGTTTGTGGCACAGCAGCCAGTGTTAATAGTAGTGCTAAGGACACCTTTAACTCCATGGCAAAGCTATACCCAAGCAGTATTGCCAAGATCAAGTACTAGAAGTATGAGTCACAGATGCTGCAAAACACACACACTTCTTTAGATTATAAGAAGCTATATTTTATTTGTCCTGTGTTTCTCACCTTTCAGTCATACTCTCAGCAACCACAAGCATTACAACCTTTATTTTAAAAAAGAAGGTATAGATCCCAGGTAACCATTTGACGGGAGGAACCAAAATTGTAAGGGAAAAAAAAAACAGAAAAGAAAAATAATGCATTAGCAATGTAGCCGTCTTTGTAATCTCATCCCCTTCCATTTCCTACCCATCCTCACTTTCACTCTCAGTATGTTCATGTGGTCTACTTGCTCTTAAATTGTTAGGCCATCCTCCCTAATTATTCAGTTCCCTCTTCTGCTCCTTCATAGGACTGGACTGGGCTCTGTGACATTCTCCTGCATCTTTAAAAGGCAAGATCCATATGAAGCTAACTTAAGCACACATGCTCCTGGTATACTGGGCTGAGCAGTAAGTTAGAGCTCATGAAGGGATCTGGAGATCACTTACGTGCATCTAGCAGCTTGCTACTGGAGAAAAAGGCAGCTGGCCTTACCCTCTGGCCACCTGCATTTTCTCTCCTGAGTTGATGACATGCTCCCCATTAGACCACATGGCGACCCATCAAGCTAAACCTGCTGAACATTTTTCACTTCTTTGCAGACTTCCTTTTCTTCTATTTCATATTCCCGAATTGGGTAAATGTAGTATGAGAATTGCCAGTTCTGGAACAATAACAGCAGGAATAGGCAGCCAGAAATGAAGATGAACAGGACCTGCAACAACTGGCTATCAGATCAGCCTCACAACCTGCAGTTCTGGGTACTAAACCACCAGAGTGTCTGAAGTAAAACAAGCTATGAGAGGAGGAATGATTCAATTAAAAAGGCTCCAACACAGCTGAAAGACCCAAACTCTCATGATTCCTGCCCCAGTAAACAGCTCCTCCAGAAGCCAACAAAAGAGCTTGATAAGCATATTGTTCCAGCTACTATAGAGAAATCTGGTGCATGAATAGAGTGATTCTACTCATTAAATATTGCAGGGAGCTGGCAACGTGAGAAGAGAGAAAGGATGCTTCATGTAAATACGCAAGCGGATAACAATTTTCACTCTGTCTGGACAGAAATTTTTATCAGTGGTGGCTAAAGTAAAATAGCCTTCTATTTTACTCATACACGGGTAAGCGAGTTCACACGCATTCTTCATTTTGTATGGACATTTCCCATAATTGTAACACGTATCCTCACAGTGCTATCGAAAGTTATGTTCAAAACTGAGGTGTTTTACTGGGAACTGTTTAATGCAAAGATAATACTTGAATTTTATGTAAATAGGGAAAGAAAACTGCCCAAAACAACAGAAGAACAAAACCATAGGGGCATCATGACTTCAGCCTAACGACTCTGCCTGAACAGTTTTGAATGGAACTAAAAATAGGTATTTATTGAAACAGAGTTGCCAAAGGAGAAATTAACACAGCATGGCATATGGTACCAGACATAAATGTTAAGGCCATCAAAAATGTGTCTGTTGCATGCTTTTTAAAAGCATATCACCCTCTACACTGGGAGCAGATATGGACGTTGGGTTGTCTTGGCTAAGGCATAGGTGTGCATTTCAAGTCATCATGCTCTTTTCCTAAGTCCTAGAATTAAACTCATGAATCTTTATTCCACCTATCAAACGAGTGCTGCTTTTCATCACCTTCACTAATGCTTGAAACAGCACATTGCCAACAGGAGGCAAACAGTTTCTTAACAACTCTATTTGAAAATTATTTTGCTTTCAGCTGGGTTTCAACTGTTTCTCATGATTTCAAGGTAGAGGAGCATATTAACCCAGAAGATATCCCTCTCTCATACTTCACAGCTAGGAGAATAAGAAAGTGTGCATCTCTGCATGGGGGATGATACAGAATACAGTGAGTAACACCTAATTTTAATCTGGATATTACAGATATTAAAGGGCTTGCATAGTCTTTTTTTCCAAAAGTTGGTGAACATAAAAATGTCTGAGGCCACCTCCCAAGTCCACAGATAACAATCTTCATTAGCCCTCAATTCACACAAAAGCACATATGCTTTCCCCCAAGATATTAAGTATCACAAGGAAAAAAAAAATACTACTAAAAAAACCCACCAGTCACTAAACAAATGAAAATAACAAAGTATTGGTCCCCACCTTTTCATTTAGACAAACATGACAGAAACTGTAACGTACCAAGTGGGAAGAAAAGATACTGAAGAAAGAAAAAGAGTATTGATTAGATCTTCAAAATTAGAGGCAAACTCTAAAAGAACATCTAAAATGTTCTTAAATATTATGTTTCTAACTCAATGTTAAATGCTTCATTTACACAATAATACTTTTAAAAGAAACAAGCACTAATAAATAGTAGGTGTCTTTCTAGGTGTGTCTTTTTAGTCAATGCCAGATAAAGGAGCTAACTAAGAAACCGGGTTGCTCCAGAAGACTAAAGAAGCACATCACACATGGCAGAAATGCCCCTAAAGGTACTAGCTGTCCCCTCTCAGAAGCTCCAAAACAACCAGAAGGCTGAGACTGTGCTGATTGGGGTATGGATAGCATCTTGCCCACGTGGAAAAGCATAAACCAGCAACCACAAAGAACACATTAGAAAAAAATTAAAGATGAAGCTTAAGCCATAGTTTTTTATTTAATATTTGACATTTACATTCGTCCTTTGTACCAAAAGATTGGATTAATCAAAAGAAACAGACAGCTGAAGAGCTTACCTCAGGTTTAATTAACACCATGCATTAAATATCATCCAAAACTTGGAAGGGAATTCATAATGTGATAAAATGCAAAGAAAAAAAAAAAAAAAAAAGAGCAGAGTAATGGGCTTATTTTGATCCAGACTGATTAATTGCTAAAGGGGTTGCCAGACAAAATTCAAAATCATTGTCCCAGTGCATGTCCTAGAGCAAAGACATTAGACTCATGGCATTTTATTTTGTTTTCTACAGGAACATCTGCTAGCTCTAGACCTTAGCATTGCGCAGGCAGGCTCTGCTGGTATGCGATGGCGAGAGCAACTCAAATGAGAACTACCTCACATTTTCCCAGCTATTTTTCATGGGAAGTTATTTAGGCCTTCTGCTCCCCCTCTTCAGAAACAAAGTAACTGTCATTTTGAGTTTAAAAACATTACAAGTTAATGTAACAAAAGGATGTTATTATGATTCTTTCATTTTATCATTCTGTACTTCAGATACAATTATTCAAATTTAATTATAACTATTAGACAAAGAATATAACTTCGATTTTTATTTCTTTGTGTGTGTGGTGCCCAGAAGGATTTCTTTTAAAAAAGGAATTAAGAAAGCTCATATTTCCCTTTCAAGAAAGTAACAGTTTTGCCACTGTGGAAACAAGATTTATGTGATTAACATCTATGTGACCACACTATATCTGTGATCTTTTTCACTCTCTCTTTCCAGTATTTTTTTTAATTATTTATTCTTTTATTTTTTAAAATAATTCTGAATGTCTTATCCACAGGGAAATTTCTGACCACTTTTGCATCTAGTTGGTCACCACAAACCCAAGCAAAAAGCATAAAGCCATTGCTCATGGAACTGTTTGTTAATGGAAAAGGATCTGTCTACAGTTTTAATTAGGGTGTTTCACTTACTTTCCCTGAAAGACAACTTTACCAAGGCAACTGTCAGAATGCAGTGAATTCTCTGAAAAGCAAATGACATCTCTGCACCATTTTTTTCCATTTGACTTTCATTTCCCTGAAGTAGGTCTTTTACTTTAGTGCACATCAAGGCTACCACAAAGTCCTACAAAAAAGCCCCACAAAGGCAACAAAAAATTACAACATATATGATTCTCTACCCCATGCTGTGTAACACTATGGCATTTCCAGATCACTGCTGGTTTCCACACATCCTTTGAAAAACAGCTAACATGGGCTCCTCTGACTGCCAGGTTGAAACAATGTCACTGGGTAATCAGTTACTTCCTAAAATGATGCTCCTGATGTCTAAGTACAGAAAAACTTTGTCTTCCAAAGGCTTCATCTAGCTACCTGAAATTAAATGCTTCTCGATGTAAAGTCCCATCATCAAGAACACAGACAATTAAGCACAATACCAAAATAAAAGCTTATTTGAGCAAGCTCAAAAGAAAACAATTCTTTGAGAGCATCCCTATTGTTCACACTGCAGATACTGCAGTTTAAAACAAAATTTGATACTGTGAGGAATCTTAAACCAGTAAATGAGACACTCAAACTGACTGTGCCTACACTGTGTATTTATGAATTGAGGATGAGTGTTGCTTCAGAAGATGGTCCAAACTCCAAAATTAATTCTCAAACTTTGACTAACCCAGTCACAAGGTGCACTATAAACATCGTTAAGTCACCAAACAGATGCATTAGGATGTGTTATGTTTTAAGTCAGAGGTACAGTTATTTTATTTAATAATGGAAGCCAGTGCATAATATATACCAAGAATGCTATCTCATTTAGGAAAAATAAAACACAACACCATAAATTCTAAAAAAATAAAAAATATTTTCCCATTACATTTGCTCCAGGAATTTTGTCTGTTAAAAGAAAGCAAGGTAAGTGTTGTAATACGAACACAGCCACTATGTTGTTCACATTCAAGAAAAATTCTTAGGTAACCAGGGCTTTGGCATGTTATTTTGAAAACACTTATTTCAGCTTTTTATAACTCAAAGAAATTACAGTCTTTCTTTTTGCATGACAACAATGTACCTGCCGGATGCTTTTTAGATGCAGTTCCATAAATAAGAAAATTCCAAACCACTAAATTTATCTCAGAGCTCTTGAAGATTTATTGCAATCTGTTCTTAAAGAGTGCTGATCCAGCTTTCAAATTCACAGAAACTGTCAGATTACCCAAATAAGAACACAACTGGATGCTGAAGAGATACAGTCATACAGAGGTCTAGATGTCTGTGTACTCACAGGCAGCAGCATTATTCATTAAGATCATTAGCACACAAAAAGAATCTGTTGGATTGGATACTTGAAATGCAAAGTGGGTCAATACTTCACTCAGACAGAAATGAGTGGGTGCTGATTCTGAATACTCTGTCCCAGCCAATTTTAGGCACACACCTCCTGTTCACATTTTAGATAGATGGAAAAAAAACAAAAAAAAACCAAAAAAAAAAACACCACAACAAAAAACAGTGAAGCTTCAATACAGAAACATTTCATATTTAGAATTCTTGTTATGTACCAAGTAAAATGTAAAAAAAAAAAAGCAAAAATAAAAAAAAAAAAAATCAGGTACTGCTATGCTAAGTGTTACCACAAAAATCTCAGGAGAGAGGCATTTCTAAAGGGCATTCCTCAAATCTAGACTAGGTGTCTTACCACAGAATTCTCAGATGCCAATAATCTCTTACAGGAAGATGTCTAGGATTTCAAAAGTGAAAGGGGAAAAAAACCCCTAAAACCACAACACACAAAACCAAATGAAAAAGGACAAGCCAGCTCATGAAACCTGACACAAGGGGTTAACGTAAAACCTTAATGTCAGCACTACCAATACCTGCAAGGCCTGGGGCATTCAGAAGTTCACCTATAGGTTCACTTAAATTTTACCTGTCCAAAACCTTAGGCAACTGCAAGATGAAATGGCAGCCAAATAACAATTTTGAAAAGCCATGATTTTTGGACCTTCAACAGGGGGAAATGAGGCTGAAGTATCAAAGTTGTTTCGCAATCTGCCTTTATTCTCAAAATTGACACGTCTCAGATGCACACATTAATTCCCACCCACCTTCCTTCCCACCTTTAAGCCATAAATAAAAATTTAACTCCTAAAAATGTTTGGAATCAAGTGAATCTGGGTATTACCATTCACAGCTGTGTGGATAGGACTTCCTCGTTAACAGGTACTGGTAGTCAGTAGGAGACTGATAGCTGCTGAGTCAGCCCATTACTTCCTTCTCCAGAAGGTTGCTCCTACTTTTCTCTATATGGATGGAAACAGTTTTCCAGTCAAGAGAGGGCCTACAGTATTCCTGCATCTCACATGTCAGCATTGTCTTGAACACTTCTTTTTTTACACCACTTAGAAAGATGATTTCAATGTCACACCATACAAAACTTCAGCCAAGAAATTGAACCGAACTCATCTGCAAATGCAGCATGTGCTGAAGGTAAAAAAAACACCAAACAAACTAAAAACAAACTAAATGATGAAGTCCAAAAGAACAGATGTTCTCAGGTAGGTACTGCTGGTTAATGAAGTACAAAAAGCCCTAACCACAGTAACAGAAGGCCGCAAATACAGGACAGAACAGAGAAAAGAGACACTACCAGGATAACTGCAAGCAACTGGAACAGAATGACCAGCTAGCAACTGACAGCATCTACTGCTCTTGACTGTAATGCAGGGGAATCACACTTCACCAGCAGGAAACTGCCAAGTGTTCCAGCCATCAGCTAACTGTGCCTGCAGAATTTCCTAAGATCTATGGTGTAAGATCCTCCTGATCACTGATTGTTCATTATGAAAGTATGCAATATGATTTGTTTATGCATCACCATCCCTGCCTTCATGTCCTCTCTCCAGTTTCCAATACAATATCACCCACTATTATTTTATGCACTCCCTAAAATGTTGACTTGAAGCATATATTGAGCAATTGTAGTCACAAGCTGCTCAGCAAATAACACTGCAGAAAACTGAATCCAAGTCTACTCTGTTCTGACTTGGTATTAGAAAATTAGCGCTGACTGCAAAAAAAGATGGCTGTCATCAATGACAAGTGATGATTAATTAGCATAAAAAACAGAAGTGGTGTAAGAAAAGCACAGGTCTCTCTTTTCAATGTGTCAGAACTTTCAGAAATATTAAAAACCGATGTGTTAGTGAATATATCTTACTGTGAACACATGGTATTCTTGATACACCACAATGCATATAGAACAGGAATACTAGTAAAGAGCATAAGCTTCACGCTATGCATAATCTGTGATCAGTTCCCATCAACTTCAAATACTTATCTTCCCTGTACTACGGATTAAGCACAGGTTATAGATCTTCAGAAACTGTTGAGAACAAAAAGTACATCACTAAAATGTAATATAAAAGTAGATTTTAAATGGCTAATCAGGAAGTAGAGGAAATAATATAATTATTAATGATCCTTTTCATCCCAGTGTTAATGCACTAAAATAACTTTAAACAGCTACACAAATGCCACAGCCCTACAACTTAAATCCACTCCCTAGTATTCAGGTCTAAGTTAATTTCACACAAAAATCTCTTCCTGCTATACAGCAGTGCATTAACAACCTGTAGACAGCCTGCAAGGTTATGCAAAGAGCCTTCTACAGACTCCTTCTACCATGATGAAATTCCTGCGTTATAGTGATTAGTGAAATATTTAGTGAATTATGAAACACTGCAACAAATACAACTGCTTTATTTTTTCCTCCACTATTGATAACTAAAGCACCCTGCTATTGACACAATACAGATGAGCATCTTACACTACTGAGAAACTAGGTTATAACACGGTGACTCAGAAGAGTGATGTCAAGTAGTTAGAATTTAAATTCATTAAACAACGGGTTAAGAAAATTTAGAAGAAAATGACAGCTGTCAAGGGTCTAACTCCTTAACAACCCTTCATTCCTACTGAAATACAGAAGTCAGTTATGTATATAGCCCTAGCAACTGTGTTGATTGAACAGTCTTTTATTCAGAAATAAAACCGCAAAAATGTTTCTGTTTCTATGAAATCCAGAACTAGAAAAATCACCTGCTGTTCTCTAGAACCCAGTTATGGTTCCATTAATGGGGTTTTATTTATTGCAAAATGAACATAACACCTCTGACATCTGTTACAACAGCCTCAGCTGATGTCAAATATAAAAACTGACCCTTAGAGAACAGTTTTCTAACAAAATTTGAACCTTTCTTGTGAGCAAATGCTACCCAAAACATTCACTACACCAGAATAAAAGATTTCACATAGTAAGCTTGATTGAGAACAAGTTCAGTACCAGAAAAAGGGAGCCTTGCATCTTGGGTAATACTGCCAAAGTATAATGTATGTGCATTTAGATGTAAAAACCACATGAGAAACAGGATGATAAAATGGTAATAATCATGACTGCTCTAGTACCCATTACAATTCTAAATATTCATAGCTCATGCACGGAGATAGTGAAACATGCACGTCTGTGTGCATCTACAAATGCAGGCACCCTTGTAAGACCAAGGAAAATCCATAGCAAAAATATGGTTCCCAAGTGTCTGCAGATAAAAAAATTCAGAAAACGACACAGACTTTTCGCAGGACAGATTTCACCCCGAGTGCCCGGTCAAGCGGGCGGGTTTCCCGCTGGGGAGGCACCCACCTCTCCCTCCCTCCTCACTGGCCGGTCACGGCGGGGCAGCACTGGGCTCCGGCCGGCGAGCCGTGCGGCGCTTGCTCCCCCGGCTCACTGCTCAACGCTGCCGCCCTGCAGACGGGGGCTGGGGAGAGCCGCCTCCCCCTCACCATGCACGGAAGGTGAGCCGGTACGCGGCTCCCCGCGGCCGGGCTTCCATCCCACCACCGGCGCGGCTCCGCGACGGGCAGCGATGCGGGGGCGCCGCCGGGACCGAGGGTGGGAGGGCGAAGGGGCACCTGTTTCCCGGCCAGCGCGGCTGCGTGTAAATCTGAGGGCGGCCCGTCGAAGCGGGGCCACATCCGCGGGATAGCCGGGCAGGGCTGCGCGCAGCTCCAACACTCAGAGCAGGGACACGAGGGCACACGTGTGATGCGACAGGGCAGGGCAGAGTAGAGTAGAGGATGCCGGCGCTGCCCTCCTCTCCCCGGCCGGGCAGACGACGCCGAAGCGGCGCCCCAAACTCGCCCTCGCCACTGCGCTCACCTGTGCTGCGCGGGGAGCCGCGGCTATCGTGGGGGTACCCCCGCCCCCACCGCTGCCCACCGCGGAGGAGCCGGCGAGAGCGCACCTTACCTCGAAGAGGGGACCGATCTTATTCTTCTCCAGGTAGGCTTGGATCCTGGTCTGCTGGTGAGACGCCATCAAGAGCTCCGGAGGCGGGGGCTGGAGCTTCTCTTCCCCGGCGGCGGCTGCAGTCCCTCCGGCTGCTGGCGGCTCACTTCCCCGCCGCTTAAGGGCTGCCACAGCGGGAGCTCGGGGAGGCGCTGCGAAGGGGCGGCAGCCCGAAGTCCCCGGGACGGAGCTAACTCAGGTAACCGGGGGGGCGGGGAGGGAAAGCCGGGTGCCAGTCGCCCACTTAACCGGGCGCAGGGCAGAAGCGGGCTGTCTCCCCTCAGGGAGCAGCGGGCGGGCGCTGCCTGGAGCAGAGCATGGTGCAGGGAGGAGAAGAGCTGCAAAGGCGGCCCCCGAGCCCGCGCCGCTCCGCGCTCGGTGTCTGTGTGCGCCTGTGCCTGGCAGCGCCTTGGTTACGCGAACAGCCGCGGCTTCAGCTGCCACCCTCACCACCGTGCCGCGCCCGAAGCCAATGGCCGGGGGCTCCTGTCAGCACCGCGGCCCTTGGCGCCCGTTGACGCCCGGGCTCCGGCGCACAAAAGGCGGTAGCGAGGGAAGGGGGAGGAGAGCGGGCGGGAGGCGGGGGCTACTCTGCCTTCTTTTCTCCGCCGCGGCTCCCCTGCCCTCCCGGGGACGGGCATCTCCCGCGGCAGAGCCGAGTTCATGCTCTCCGGCGGAGCTGCCTGCGCGCGGGCCCTCTGCCAGGACCCCTACCTAGGAGCCCCTCGGGCGGGGCGTGAGCGCTGCGGGCCGCCCTCCGTGAGGGTCCTGACCGGCACTCGAAAACTTCAGCAGTGGAGGGTCGCGGGGAAATGAAACGAGGCGCTCAGCAAGCAGAGAATAGGGTGCCGAGACTGCAGCCAGTGCTTTTCCTTAATTTTTGGTTGAATTATTTTTAAGTCTTAACATTCATCCGAGTATCTTCATGCGGTAATTGGAGTACCTATGTACTACTGGTGCATCCTGGTCGCAGGTTGTGTTGTGTTCCCCCAGCAAGCCCAGGGCTCGTGCCCATCGACCAAAACCCACTGGAGTAAGAGACATTTCCAGCTAGTTTCAGGAAGTAGTGAATTAACGACTATGTCAAAGAAGCAGTATTTATTCTGTCTCCAAGGAATCAGTTCCCCCTCTTTAATGGAAGCAGGATCATAACCAGCCTTTTTTTTTTTTTTTTCTCCTTTGGAGAAGAACAAACAAAAACAGGCTTATTGGGATTTGATGCTTCCATTCTTCTGCAAGAACTGATTCTGCTGTACCAGCATTCACCTGTTACCAAAAAAAAAAAAAAAAGTAAAAGACATTTTTTCATAAGAATTTTTTAGAAGCACAAAACAGCTTTGAAGAATATTGGGAACGCTCAGCACATCTGCTGAATCAGGCTGCCTTCTCCCAATCAAGGAGTTTTCTGCAAATGCATGAGTGCAAGCCTCTCCTGATTCAGAAACCATTAAAGAAAAGGATGAATTTTGTCAAAAGTCAGAAGATTGTGTCTTCAGTTCCCACAGCCATTGGCTGTTGTTTGACTTCAAAGTCCTCCTTACTGATCTAAAACTCATGCCTTAACTTAGAAGGAGGTCAGGTGTATGTGTATTATAAAGAAAGTTTGCAGTGCACCCTATAACATAAGCAATAGCTTGTAGAATTCTTTCATGTTTTTTCTGGAACATGCTCTGTTTCTGTGCTCATCCTAGTCTCAGTGAGGCAGAGTTTATTTTCCATAGTAGCCACTAAAACATGTCCTTTCTTAATTTGGATTTTTAGTGTGTTGTTAGTCTTCTAAAATTCGTATCAGCTCAGAGTTTTAGCATATCATCTCCAGCAAAGTACAGCTGCTTTGCCTGGTGCCACTTAAATAATATGGTGCTAATCTAGTTTAATCAGCCTAATGAGGATCATACAATCACAAGGGTAATCGTCAGTGCTCTCGATAGTGGTTTTAATGATTCCCATCAGATGAGGATGTTTGCAAAATTTCACAAATCTCACCAGAACCCAGACTGCTTCAATAGAGCAAAATGCTGCTTCCTTCCCATGATCCAAAAATGAGACTCTATGTTTCTGTAGCCCTACACAACCTGACTTTTCAAAGCAGCAGTACTTCCAGACCTGGTGGGACCTGACCGGACCAGGACCTGTTATCAGAGCAACTATCAGTGCTCTATGTAGACCAGTAAGTGGACTGAAGAAAAGACACAAGATCACCAGCAATACAAACAGAATAGATAATTTATTGAAGGAGTTTTTAAGGATAGCATAACTCTCTGTGGTTGCATATTGAGCAATTAGCCAGATTCTAAGTTTTGGGGTTTGGTTGTATTTTCATTCTCCCACAGAATCAGAATGGTTAAGGATGGAAAGGACTGGTTCAACCCCTCTGATACAGCAGGGTCACCTAGAGCTGGTTGCCCATCACTATTTCCAGATGGCTTTTGAATATCTCCAAGGATGTTCTATCTTCTGTTGTTTTTTTGCTTCCTGTTTCTGTAGAGCTTTTTTCCCCCTCTCTCAGTTCTCACCCAGACATATAATCTAGATTTTCCAGTTGGCTTGGGAGACAGAGTAGGAATCCTTCTGTGGCTGGGAAAGCTTCCAAGGCCAAATGCAGAATTAGCTTTTTAAGCAGACACACCTCATAACCCAACCAGCTCTCATAACACTTCACTGACAGGTTATCCCTTGATACAGATTAGGCACTTTAGGGAGCCAGAACACAGTCCATTTCCAAGTGCTTCCTGTTACTGATTCTAGTGGAAGGTCTCCAGCAGCTCTCCAACAGAAAGCTCTCTGAGTGCAGGTGGGTCCTGCAGAGACTCAGTGACACGATAGGGTTGTAAAAGGAACTTACTGTTAGCATTTTTTCCTCTTTTTCCAAGAAAGCACAAAAACTTTTGCTAGACTTAAGACAAACCACACAAAGATAGCTATCAATAAATAAGTGTGATTGCAAGTAAGCACAGAGAGCTGGGTATGTCCCTTCTGTTGTCTTAGTATTTATAATTTAAGTAAGATCCTTCAAATTAATTTTTAAAATTGGTATCAATACACATCTTTTAAAATGAACCTTCAACATAATACCAGAGCATCACAGATTTAAAAAAAAATCTCTTGTATTAAAATTACTGATTGGGACATTCATAAATTTATATTACTCTCAGAAATTTTTTTATATGAGCAACTGAACACTAAATTAGTTATACAACACAAGTAATAAAATATAGTCTCTCTATTGTTCTTTGCTATGACCCTTGTTTCATTTTGTAGATACTTTTTTTTAAAGAACAGTATACAACATGCACATCCATGTAAGGCTCAGGATTGAACTGCAAGAATAGAAATGACTGCAAGAATTTGCACACAGGCATCAAAAAATGAAAGGTGTCCCGATTTTGAATTATATGCAACACAAAAAGTGAAAACCCTAGGGTTAAAAAAAAAAACACAACAGAAACAAAAACAAAACAAAACAAAAAAAAAACAAAACAAAAAAACAAAAAACAACAACAAAAAAAAACAACAGGGAGAGGGACAAAAGAACAGAGCTAATTTTAAGATGCTTGTGACCACACTCTATTCTGTGTCCATACCTATGATATCTGAGCTCTCTGCTTATTACCATCATAAGTTGGTGTTTTTTTCATCCTTCAATCTTCTTGCCAAGAGAAGAGAGTGCATGTTATGGTAGGTTCGTTTTGGTTTGACTTATTTAGTTCAAGAACTTCACTACAACAGGGGCCCATTAAGTAATTCCATAGTATTCTACATAATTTCAGTCCTGTCATCCATTTTTCAGAAATAAGATTGCTGCAGTTCCAATGCTGAGCACCAAATTTTTGAAGTTACGGGCACTTGCAGTACCTATTCATCATTACTGGAGTTAAAATACCCAGACTTTACATGCAAAGAAGGTGTTGTTCAGAAGTCAGAGCTGCCACTGCCTAGCAGAAAAGGATACTGATGACTTGGCTGTCTGTAAAGGTACTCTGTGGGTCACAAATACTCTGTGCCAAGTCAACAGTTTTCTCTCTGCTGGCTGAAATTTGATCCATATGCTCTGACGGAAGTTTATTTTTTGAGATGGCATCTGGAGTGCAAAAGAGACATTAAGATCTAAAAGAAATCTATAGTGGCAATATATTAATTCATTACAGACCTCTACATGACTTTGTAGCTCCCATTAAGTGCTTCATGTTTCAGCTGTCAAAAATCATCACTAGAAATTCCTTAATTAACCTTTCAAAAAACAATTAGGGGGAAAAAAAGAACAACAAGCAAGCACATTAAAAGAGGTAGTACTCAAAACTGGTGATATTTTCTTGATAAAGCTTTCAATTTTGTCAATGTTTCCCTTAATGTAATAATTTTATAACAAAGAATTCTTCTTCCATTACTGTGGTCTGCTTCTATTGAGTTGGATATTCTATGCAAAGTTGTTATCTACTTCATGAAGAAGTAAGAGAGTCATTACTCAACTGCTGACTAAATGTCATTCTTACAGTATGCTTGTACTTTAAAAAAAATGCAACTGAAATTACCTTCAGGAAAAGAAATCCCTGAGTTCCTACACTTTATACATGAGGCATTGTTTTTTATTGCTAAAGCTAGCCTTGGAACTTTACAAACCCCTGTTGTACAATTTTCTAAAACTGCCCATGCTTGCATGCACACACACACAGAGGCTGAATATTGCAGTGCTTCAAGCTGTTTAAAATAATGGAGGTTTAGCAGTTCCTGACCTAGAAAGCTGCCATCTAGCTTTTTATTTAGTATTCCCCTAAAAATGGATCTGCTTGGACAGCATGTTGTCAAAAGAAATCGAAGCATCTTAGAACATTGTACTGAAATATCCAATTTACCTTTTATCCGATTTCAAGTTAGCAGACAGAACTGGGAATAATGTCACTGGAGGGCTCATGCCAGTGATTTGGTATACCTAATTTTGTTTGGTGGTTTTTTAAAACCTACTCAGTACAGGATAATATCCCCACAAGCATAAGTTTGAATTTAGACAACCTTGAATATCCTTTATGTGGTTTTCTTTTCCCACCGAGACATACAACTTAAAAATCTGGGCTAGACTCAGACTTGTGGTAAAGAGCAAGGATTCCTTTGTGTCATCATTCTCCTAGATAATTCAGCCTAAGTTTTGGGTATTTTGTGCTTTATAGTTTGTGATCTTGGCCACAAACACTCAGCCTCTGTGGTAAAACATTTCCTATTCCCTACAGGGCAGGAGCCCCTGGGAACTTAAAAGCTTGCATTATCCTCAGGCTCTCAATAAGGACAAAAACAAATCACTAGAAAATCCAAGATTCATAAACCACACTGTGGTTAAGGAAGATGAGTGGCTACCTCTTATTCTCAGACGTATTGTGTAATTTGTTTTCATTCATCATGTTCACTTTTCTACTTCCCGTAGCTTGTTCACAGACACTCTTCTCATCCTATTCAGAGAAAAATCCATCTAAACTTGAAAAATTTGGTTAATTTCATATTGCCGATCCAAGCATTAATAGAAATCACTAGTCTTTCAAGACTTTATTGCAGCTTATATCCATTTTATATTGTTTTCTTTCTGTTTGGATACACATAAACACAATACATAAGGAAAAGCAGTAGTACTTATGAGCACACTGATGACAGAGTGGGACCTGACTGTATATATTACATTTCAAGGACAAATCTGCTCTGAGATTTCACAATTCAAGTGCAGTACAGAAGACCGCATACAGTTATTATTGAGAAGACAGCTAAGACTACACTGCAGCCTCTTAGTACTCTCCTAAAGATGGATAGCCCAGATTCATATTCAGCTACACTAACACTCAGGGACTTAAATAATTAAGTAAAAGACTTACCACACCAACTGACAGTTACATTCTTCTTCCTTTCTGAGGGATACAAATAGTAATTTAATTATTTGTTAGTGGCTACGAGCATAAAGAAATACAAGCCTTCAAAAACTGTTCCTTTTCCCTCGCTCTCTAGCACTGCCAGACCGCAGGAGAAGTTGTCCTATGCACTGTTGGTAGCGTGAGTGGCACCAGGGACTGAACCAAGACTTTTTGTCATGTCCAAGAGCCTGGGCGAGTTGTTGTAACTCTAATACTATACAGACCAGCCACTAGAGGGGAATAAAGAGTCAGATTGTACCAGCATGGGTTACTGCTTTGTAAACTGTTTTGCTGGAATATTTCAGACGCGGCCGTGAACCAGCGCTGTACCTGACTCAGCTGTCAACTCTGGTTCATGCTGTAGTTCGATTACCTTTGTGCGTGCTTATTGCATTCAGACAGCGAGGTTTACTGAAGGGGTCTATAAACCTGGAATATGTTTGTATACTCACTGCATAGTAATTATAAATGTTTGTACTGCTAACTGTACCCTAATTACTTGCAGTGGTTAAGTCATGTAGGCTTTGAACCACCCAGCATTTCAGCATGTTTTTAGCTAAAAACATATATATAAAGTTAGGTTGTCAGGTGGTTAAACATATTTAAAGTGCATTGCTAGATGATGACCATTTCGAGGGGGAGTTGTTGAGACAGCAGAGATCAGTCTCAGCTAACTTTAGCCTAGGAGGGCTGTTCAGCATTTGCTGGCTGCAAGACAGTCCTCTGGGAAGCTGTTGAAAGCACGTAACATTACTAAAGCTCCTAAAAAGTGAACCAGTGTAGAAGCAAATCTAGACAGAGGAGGTTTAGGACAACTGTTTTTCAGATGCTTGAGTTAGCTTTTGTGTATACAATTTGAGCTCCTTTGCTCTTAACAACACAAGTTAGAATAGTCAAGAATGCTCCTTATTCAGCAATAGGAGACTGTTTTCCAGTTTGCTTTTTGTTACCAGAACATACCAAAGAATGAGCAGGATTATGCTCAGTGAGCATGCCAACTTCCAACATTTAAAAAAAAAAAAAAAAAATGTTTCTAAGCCAAAATCATTACAAGAGACCTTAAAATAGATTTTAAAGCTTTAAGTTTCATAGTTTTGAGGCCTCTGGGGTACCCTTCTCCCCTCCTCCTTGTAGAGTCCCCAAAAGAATAGTTGTCTCCAAACAGCTGCCCTGACAAACTGGACATTGTGCTTGGGTGGGGGCCTCATTCAATAACCACCTGGACCCTGTTCTTGCAAGGAGAGCCCCTTGTTTGGTAACCACCCTGATAAAGTGGACACTGTCCTGGAAAGGGGATCTCCTCCTTTGGCAGCCACCCTGATAAATGGGACACTGTCCTTACTTGATAAGGAGCAGTGGCCGGCAAGAGGAGCCCCGTGGAGGCATGGTGCCATCTTGCCAAAAGACCACTGTCCTGTTTAAGGACAGAGAGCATGCGTGACAATAAAGGTCATTGCTCAGTCAACCCAGATGGGGGGGCCAAGTGATCACCTGGACCCCCATGCCCCACCAACTCATTTCCAGAACAATCCCAAATCCAACACTGAGTCTGCACAAAGCAGGCTGAGCCTCACCAGGAGAGGCAGGGCCAAGTGCCATAAAAGAGGCAGACTCAAAATGCTCGGGGCACGTGCCCACCATCCAAGGACCACAACATCATGCTGAGATTGCTGGATCCAAGGGTGGTGATATCTTTCCTATCCACTCGTTCTTTATCTCTGTCTCTCTGCCTCTCTCTTCATCTCTTTCTCTCTCTCTCTTTCTTTCTAACCTTATTCTCGGCATATAGGGGTACCATCATTTCTAATTTTGCTAAGTTTTTCCTGTTGTAACCTGTTGTTTTGAGAGGACCATTTTGCTAAGTTCTGCTAGTTGTAATCCGTTGCTTCGAGAGTGATATTGTTGTATGTTTCCTTTGACAAGCTTTATAATATTACTCAATCTTAAGTAAAGATGTGTTTTGTGAAAGCCTCCTGGGTAATGGTCTTACTCCTAGAGTACCACGCAGAGTATTCCCCAGCTTAATCTCACCGAATGGGTTGTTAAAAGAGATATTTATGTTTAGTTGGGACTCCCAGCTCTAGGGAGCCTTGACCACTTGGTGAGGTTTGATATTTATATTTAGTTTGGGCCCCCAGCTGTGGGGAGCCGTGCCCACCGTGTGGGACATGATAACGCCGTACCCACCTTGTGGGACACGAAAGTGCCGTACCCACTTTGTGGGTCGTGACACCCGTCTCCTGACACAAAACTGTGATCTCTAGTAACTTTTTTTATAGTGAAAGTAAAGATACTGTTGTAGCCATTAGATTGCAAGAACTAGAAAGAAACGACAACACTAAATACAAAAGAGTAATGGTAAAAAATATATGAGTTGGCAATGCTGCTGTATCTTCTTTTCCAGGCTTAATGGAGCTGAATTTAAAGACAATACCTAGGGATAAGCGCTTAAAAATTGAAAATTTACTATCAAGATTGCTATCTTCACAAAAAAAGCTAAGCAAAGAGGTATGTGTTGCTTTTTAGTGAGAGGGAGGCTAGCAACGATCCCATTTAATTTCCTGTAGTAGGAAGCTTAACAACTTCTCAGTAATAGTATCTCCTTAGGTGCTTATACTGCTTATACTTGGAGTGAGGTGAAATTAGAGGAAGTTCTTGAAATATTTATGCCAATGCCCATCACAGTCCTGGAAGAGGAGGACAAGGATCTTGGACTGAATGTGCCACTGAATGCTTGCCCTTAGCAGTGTTGCAGTTATACAGAAATCTGAATCTTCTAAAGGGGAAAAATTCTTGGCTTGGGATCCATCCCCTTGGGTTTGTTTCTTATGGAAAATGCTGGACACAAGGTTACTTCATCATTGCTGATTTGCTTAATTGGAAAGCAAGATTGATATTTCTGCTATGAAAGTAACTGGATTTTAACATTTGCACATCTATCTGCTTTCACAAAGTTTCAGCTGCTTTTCCTAAGGCAGCATATATGCTGGTCTTGATAGGCTGCTACCTTGATAATGAGTTGCATTTTCCACCTGATACACCAACTCGTAACCATACAGCTGTCTCCCACTAGCAATTATGAACTTGGAGCACTTAAAAGAATATGCATTACAATAAGAACATACACCAGACAGTTAACAAAAAGGTAATTGATTTGTCTCCTGTCCCAGAATACAGGCAAAAGCTTGGCTTATTAGTAACATGACAACCCTAATAACATTTAAAATGTATTTTTAATCTAGGATTCATTTTCAAGCACTCAGTAAAGCAATTTACATTTCATAAGCTTCATTGTCCTCAACAATTCTGAAATAAAATATTATATTCTGTAGCAAAGTTGAAAGGCTCATTTGGAGACTAGGTTACCTATGTGCCTGAGTTTCTTTATGAAAAGATGTAGACAGTTATTTTGCTGGAAACTTTTTTCATGCAAATATATTGTCTATTTTACAGAAATAGTTTAGGTTCAGTCTTGTTCTTACCAGAAAATTTACATTCCATTATCTACATATAGAAAATAATATGTGGGTTGGTACCAACTTCCCCTCAAAAGAATAATGCATACAAATATAGGCCACATTTATTATAGTTATATTAATTCTGTGCTTATAAACAACACAGTAATTAATTATTAATTGTATTTTTAAGTGTTCTAGGAGTCAAGATTTTAATGTTTTGGTATTCATTGGCTGACCTGTTTTAAATCTTCTTACTAGTGTGTTTACATGAATTGGACTGCAGTTGTTCTATGCTGGTTGGGTTTGTGGACTGAGTCCTGAATGTTGTGTTCTGTGGGAAATATTCATGCCAACTGAGCCAGGGGAATTCTCCTGTATTTTTTCATAATGCAGTATAGAAATTCAGCATAGTGGCTTTCTTTTCAACAAGAACTGTTTTCTCGTTGTTAGGTAAGCATGAATACATGACTTAAAAGACTGTAATTTAGGGACTTCTGTACATTATCAAAGATAAGCATAAAAAATTTTTTACATCTCTCTGGCTTTTAAGGCTTTTTGGCAAATGGTGTAGAGGAGGGATTTTTACAAAGAAATGAGGATACTCTAAATAGTGATTTACATAAGGACTTTTTGATGATGTCTTAACTATGGCACAGAAGCTGAAAAACCATGGAGAGAATCACAAGGACTAAGAAAATTGAAAGCCATTAAGGGAGGAAACTGTGTGAGTATCTACATAACTAACATAAACAGTGGGAGTGAGTGAAGTACTAGAATCACATAGTGGACAACATTAATTATCTGGAGAATGTGGAAAGGATCATAGACGAAGTAGAATGTTTAATTAGAAAATGGTATCTATCAAACTCACTATACTATGCTATGTTGGCAGTTTTGTTAAAATGACAAAATAAACAGCACATTTGGTTACTTGTACCTAAGAAGAGAGAAAAAAGTTCCAAAAGGTTTTGAATCATACCTGCAAGATGGAGCCTATGCCTCTAAATTTACTTGGATCACTACCAGGTACACAGTAAGGATACGGGGTAAAAATAACAGAAAGCCTGAAGCTTTGAAAGGAATTTTGTAAAAGCTGTATTTCAGAAAACAGAAATACATTGATCTGCCAGATACTTTGGTGCAGCCTTTTTCTTAAGTAGCAAATGCTGCACTTGAGAAAAAAAGGCATGAATGAACAGTCTGTTCAAAACAGAAAATATAAGAGATAACAGCATTGTCAGTATCGCCAGCAGACAGTGAGCATGTACATAGGTTGCTATTATTGAGCTTCAGTAAAAGTATGCTGGTAATTGGAACACTTCAAAAGATTTGGAGAATCAGTTTGAATAGTTATCGGAGATTAAATTGGTAGTGAACATTCTCCTAAAAATTAATCCACAAGAGCATTCAGGAATGCAGTAACCCTCTTACTCAAATGTTTTTTCCCATTTCTTTTCACCCTGTTCAGTCCTCATTTATTGTTTGTTATTGCTATGAAGAGATATTCAAAATAGATTAGTACATTGTTTATCAAGATAGATAAGCACATTATCTACTTCTTTATTGTTTATTACTAAGGATGTTCTGCAAATTCAATAAGAGTTCAGGGAAAAAAAACACAACAGAGGTGACTGGGGTTTGGTCTCCGGTACTTAAGGACATCACACAGAACAATCCAAATGTTCACTGACAATGCATTTTCCTACCATAAAATCAGCATTTCTCTCTTTTCCTAATTTGAACTGAGCTTTCATTGTCTAGTCTGTAAAAACCTCTTACATACCCCATTCTACCTTCTACCCCCTTCTACTCCCTTCTTACCCCTACCATTGGCATAGATGAAGCATTCCTGCCACTGAAAAAATTCCTTATCCCAAGATTTACCTTGTCTACTCTCATCTCAGATGCTAACATGGGTTCGAAGGATGGGAATCTCAGTTTCTGTTACTTTAGGCTTTTTTTTTGCCCTTCTCATCTGCCTGTACTGAAATATTTGTAGCAAAGATACTTCTGTTAGGGTTGCAAATCTGATGTTTCAGTTCAGTTACAAAGAAGGTAACCAGCTTCACTAGAAGTTTGTTTCAATGACATTAAGAAATGGTACCTCAGGATTGAGTCTTCTGTCTCCAACAATGGTAAAGTTTTTCTTCCAGAAATCACCATTTTAGTCTTCTACTCAAGCTCCTTAGAACAGAAAAAACAATTGTAGCTATCTACAGCTCTGTAGAAAGATTTTTTTCATTGCAGATGTTCTCCTTTATCAAGTTGCATTCACTGAGATTCAAGTTGATTTTCAAAATTCTTCAATCCTCCTGTCACCCACCATTCTTGACAACAATTTTTCCATCTCAGTCACTGCCCTTTTGCTCTGTTGGTGTCTGCTCTTACCTGATCCATAGTCTGCAGTGATGAAGAGTTTATATTCTGTGTCATTTATTGGAATACTAGTATTTGAAATATTTCTCCAAATTATTTATTTGCTAACATCACTACAAAAGTTTTACCTCTATTTAGTTTAAAAATGCATACACATTTAAATCATTGTGCATTAAAGTAATGAAGCTATGTCCAAATATATGCCCTTTATAGAGTTATGGCTGGCTGGTCCAAATTGGTGGACTGTTGTCTACTGCATTGCATTTTAACAGAAATTCAAGTAGGATATACACCAGTACGAATTTACGAGTTTTCATTACAAAATTAAGCCTCACAGAAACAAAATTTTCTTCTTTGCTTAAAATTAGGTTAACAATTTAGTTTGTTAGTGGTTCTCATAATCTGAATAAACTGATGTTTCAAGTATGAATTCCCATTCCAGTATAACCAGCACCTTAAACCAGTAAATTTCACTTTCAGTGAACTCACTCCTGCCTCCCATGAGGATATTATCTAAGGAAAGCAGGAGAGAAACTGCCACCTGAGAATTATTTTTTAAAACATTGTGAATGTATCTGTCACGGTTTGACTCAGGATCACCAATTAAACCAGAGACAACAATGCTCTCGATCCCCTCCCCCTCCCACCCAGGTAGGGAAGGAGAGAGAGAATTAAGGAGAGAGACTTAGCTGGATTGAAAACTAAATTAGACAGCTTTAATTATATGTACAACTATATACAAGTATGTTCAGGAATGTGCAAAAGCCTCTTGCCTCCCCCCCACCCTCAGCAACTCCCCCAGCACTCTCCTTAGCTGTGAGCAGTCCCGAAAAGTCTCATCCCGCAGGCAGGAGATAAGGCAGAGCAGGCAGGGGCTGGGTTATGAGGTCAGAGCCTAGGGGTGCACGGTGATGGATGGATGGAGTCCTCCCCGGATGCCGGCCATGGATAGAAGAAAAGGGAAGAAGTAGTAGGAAGGAAGTTGTCTTCTGTGGTCTCTGACCTTCCTCGCATCTTGCGTAGATTTATGGAATGGAACACCTTTGGTCAATTCTGCTGTCTGTCTAGTCCAACTCCCCTACAGGGGGCTCATAGATACAACTCTCCTGCTCTCAGTAGCATCTGTAGTGGCAGATTCACTGGGTAGAACAAACTGAACTTCGCATCTCAATAGAAACATAAACATTCCAGTGTTACCAGTCCACTAGCTGGAACACTTGCTCCTAGTTAAAAGAGAGCTTACTGAAGGAAAAAAAAAATCAGTAAAAGGAAATTTGCTTCATCCTGGCTCGAACCAGGACAGTATCTTAAAGTGTTTTTAAAGTAGTTTTAAGTGTTCACAGAAAGTATTACAGGGACAAAGAAAGGAAATGGAAATGCTACAGGAAAACATTTTCCTTAGAAGTACAGAACAGACTGTAATCCAGTTTCAGTTCACATTCAAGAAGCTTGAAAAACAACATATCAGAAATGCAAATATATACAATATGTTTAAAGAAAAATATAATGCAATTGGTCTGGGCAGTAGCTAAATCAGGAAATTTACTGTAATTCTAGTTTATTTTATGGGAATATAATATAATTACAAGGCTGTTGAAAGAGAAGCTTATATACATCAAAATTGCTGGGTTAAGACATTATGTTCTCTATATGAAATTCTGCCCTCAGACTCTGAGGCAAAGGGTAAAGTGGCAGTGAGTGTGGTAATGGCATTAAGAGCCCCACAGAGCACTAGAGAAATCCATGCTGCCAGCAAAGTTCAGAGAGAGTGCAAGGAAGGAGTCAGAGCAACATTTAAAAATCAAGTGAAGCAAGAATATGGGATAAAGGAACTATTTTGGACCTGTGACATTCCGATATATAGTGCTTGTCTCGAACAATCCAAGAGATAAGC
Source organism: Hemiprocne comata (assembly GCA_020745705.1). Lineage (NCBI taxonomy): Eukaryota > Metazoa > Chordata > Aves > Apodiformes > Apodidae > Hemiprocne > Hemiprocne comata. Next base: position 128,860,796 of record CM036587.1, on the reverse strand, counting down.
AGTGTACTTTGGCACTCAGGATGTCTGGTGTTTGTCCTGAGACATCTGAGAGGTAAACAGGACTTGTTGCTGGAATAAAGAGATGTCTCAGCAACTCACCAAGCCATTTTACTCCCCTGTGATGTGTCCTGGGGAATGTGGTGTGGGACATGCTGAGATTGAAGACAAAGGAACTCTACAGCTGGTGCTGGAGCAGAATATCCAGCGATAACCAGGCCTTGAGATTTCATGAAAACCACCGACTTAATAGGAAAAGATAAAAAGTGCCAGTCTCAGGTCGCCTCCTAGGACCGGACCTCTACTGCAGTAAACTAATCCTGTGGTGCTGAGTTGTCTCAACCTCCTGTTTACTGTTGATCAGTGGCTTATCTTATTAATTAGCCAAACAAAGACTATCTGTAAGACCTAGTCTTGGCACCATACCACCGCCACCCCCCCCCCCTTCAATCTCTGAGGCACAAGAAGACAGAGGACAGGGAAAAACGGGGGGGAGTGAGAAAGAACTGTATAAAAATTTGGGACACTATGGGTGCAGCGAAGCTCTTCCCCACCGCAGCACTTCCCCACCGAAGCACTTCCCCACTGATGACATCACTGGACCATGGTGGTAACTATTATCTTGCTAATCTCTGTAATTCTGCTTTCTTATTCCTTTTCTGTCTCTGTTTTCCTCCCTGTCCTATCCACTCTAGGGACTTTGCTGTGTAACTCCAATAAAGTTCAGTGTGCACGTGACATCTGACCTCGTTTGTGTCTTAATTTCACCATTTGGGATTACCTTTAAACCTTTTCACAGGTCCTGCCGGACAAACGGGTGCAGCTGCTGTGTGGCTTATACCAGGAGAGGGAAGGCAGAGTCCGGCCACCCCAGCCTCCCACTGCGGTGAGGAGTGTTAGAAAGCAAGGGGGTTCTGCCCCATCTCTCGTAAGACTGCACACCAGCCCCAGTGTCTGTTTGTGCACCTTTGCTTTGTTCTGGCAAGGTCATAAAAAATTGCGTCGTATCTGAATATCGGATCGGGACAGGACCCCAAACACACCCTTTATTTTTGCAGGCTTTGGATCAGCCCATCCCACAGAATGCAAGCAGAGTATGAGGACACATGTAGCCTTCAGTGTCCAGCCTGGACTGGAGGATAAATTTACCAATGGGCAAGCAATTATCTCCCAACTGATCTGGAGCTTGGAGATATTAGTGCTCAACTACAATAAGATTCACCAGTTAGTGCTCAACTAGAGTAAGATTCACCACCATGTATTAACAGAAAACTAATACTGATCCCCAAGAGCACAAATAGCAATGCTTGTAGATTTGCCTGGACATTCAAGGGACGTGTGAAAGGATCAGTTCATAAGTCCTACAGGGTTTCCATTAGTTTTGTAGAGTAAGTGAAATAAATATTCTAGTATGACTAAGAAAATTTATGTGCAATATAATGGTGGCGATGAGCTGTGGGGGTAAGATCAGATGTGTTTTCTCATATGGCCTACTGAACAGTAAGATCAGACCATTTTGGATAAACTCCAAGGAGCATGCCAAGCAGAGCAAAAAAGATATGAGATGAAGGAACATTAGGAAATGAGTGATTACAATAAAATCAGATACAATATGTGCAAAATGCACGCTGCAAGAAGAGGTAGTGTGCTTTTTAAAAAGTGGACTGGAACTGGGAAGATGTAAATTGCTGTGGTTCATCTATCCTAATGACAAAAGTAATGTCAATTTGGATAAAATAAGAATGAGAAATGGTCCATATAGATACAAAATATTCTAGTGGCAGACTAGGAATCAAATAGATTTCATATACATTCTGTTCAATTACATTTCCTAAAGCAACCGGACTGTTATTATAATTTGCAGTCTGATATTAATATACCACACAAAAGATTCTTAAAATGTTATCCAGCACCTTGGCAAGGTGACAGCCACAGCAGAATCATATTTAAAAAACTCGCAAAAATCTTTCAAAAGTGCAATTCAGGTGAAAAAAAAAACAATTACTACTTGCTACAAAGACATGTATGTGTGCTGTATTTTCTATGAGCATTTTTATTATGTTTACCTGAAATTTTTTCTACTCCTGGATAATGTAGGGGAGTTTTCAGTTGTAAGAAATTTAAAATTTCTTAGTCAGGATTCTAGAAATAACCATTTTCCTATTCTGTATTAGACTATGCCACAAGACTGCCAGGCATCAAGTCTTTATCCAGCGAAGAAAAGCTTTTTCATATAAATGTGTTACTTTCTACCATCAGTTGAAAAAAACATTCCCAGTTCAGATTTTCTATCAACTGGGCTTACTAGAAATCTTCTAATAAGGTATAATGTGATGAGGGAGGGGGTAGTTAAGATTTCTTGGAAACCTGGTTTCTCTGGTTTCTTGTTATTCAAAACATGTACAATGGTACAGCTTAATAAATTACAAAGTGGTTTGTTATTCTTCCATGCACCCCAAAGTTTTAGCTCTTTTTATAAGTTAATATAGAATGAACCTGGATACAACTGTGTCACCTTGGAAGAGATACAGATGTTGAGTTTTGTTGGATTAGTCTTGTTTTACCCAATTCTGCAATGGAGACATATGTTATTACTTGCAATAGAAATATGCAAAAAGAAAAACCCTTAGAGTTTCTATTAGAGAAAGCCCAAGAATCCAAGAGTCTTCAGGCAGTACCTTTAATGATAACCCTCTTTGTCTATGCATGAGGACATTTATATGCTCATTCCACAAAGTGTGGCAGAAACTAGACAGTAGGTAGGAAAGTGTTTGGCTTTCACAGGTGCAGTTATCACTGGATAAAAAAATATCCCCTGCCCTACATCTCCCCCTTCTCTCTTCTCCAGCTGGCAATCAGCATGAACTTTCAGCATCACAGCTGAAACCAGTATACCAATGAACAGCTATACCAATCATTTGTCACAGTTTTTTACTCCAAATGAGTACTTTATTTTGCAGCCTTTAACTATTTAGATGCTATTATGCATATGTTACTATTTAATTATTTTATGTAATCAGCAAGTCGTATGGCTGACCTTTGTATAATATGGTCATTGTATTAACTCCTTTTTTTTTTAAGTGATGGCAGAAATGAACAGTGGTTCTCATTGGTCTGCGATCTCATCAGCACACACAAACTGATTCAGGTCAGACTGCACCAGGTTTGGATGCTCTTCTAAAATACGTAAAGGAACTTTAGTAGATTGAATTACTGATTTGCAACTTGACAGTTACTCTGGTGTGATTTAATGCTAAACGAGCTAGAAGGTGCTTGATTGCTGCAGAAATTATTTGTGAGGTAAAGGGTAAATTCTGGCTCCTGACAAAATTCAACTTCCTTCTTCAGAAGGGTTTTACCCAAGTGATATCATTACCATTAACATATATAACAAATCTTTTCAGTTACACCTATATCAATAATACTTGTGGACAAAGAAGCTATCTGAGATTAATAAGGATAGCAGAATTTGTTCCAAGAGTTTATCGGGATCTCCCTTTTAATCACATAAATGAACAGTGGCTATTGGGTACACTGAACTCTTCAAAGGACTTCAACTGGCCCCCTGCTGCCAACTCAAATACAGAACAAGAACCTCTCATGCCTGCTCTCGGCATGTAAAAATCAATTGCAGAAACTGAAAACCAAGGGAGGATGAAGAAGTAGGAGATCCACCTTTTCTCAAAATCCTCAATTCCCATATCTGTTCCTATAATGACCAAAATTCTCCTGTCCACTTCAGAAACTTTTCTAAATCCCTGGACCTTTTACATTTGCTGTTTTTCTGCCTTTGTGTCACCTTGCAATTTTTTTACAAACTGGTCTTAAAAAGCAGTTATTTTGTGGTGAGAGTTGAGGTTTTGTTTGTTTTCCAAATAAAAGATTATAATTTCTTTAGGAAGCAGGTCCACAAATGTAAAATCTGCTACCTGACTGCAGGGGTACTGCAAAACTGTGATTGATATATTGAGTGAACATAACATAATAACAAGGAACCAGTACATTTATAATGGAATTGCAGTCCATCTATAAGAAACACAGCTCTACAAATTGGATAAACATTGTTGAAGAATAGTTTAAAAAATTGATTGCTATTATGGTAAGAATTTGAGGAGTAAAGCATAGAATACAGTATAAACTTACCAGGAAAACAAGAACTAGCATATTACATTTGGTGGAACATAATTTGTAAAATATCAGAACTGGGAGGGTGAATCGTAAGATAAATTAAAAAAAAATCAGTCCAGTGGAATCAAAAGTACTAGCACAATATCTAATAAATAGTTTCAGTGTCTCATTTGGGAAATTGTTTCAACAGGTAATAAGGACAAGAATTGTAATTACTTCTATACTTTAACTTCGTTGGGCATTTATGCACTTCTTTTAGTGTGAATATAGGTTAATTTAAAAACTTTTACAATCTTTTACATAAGTTCTCTCTATGCAAGGAAAACATTATGTTATTAATAGAAATGTAAGTGTGTGTGTATGTGACGTATTTCAACAGAACTAACGTTTTAAATGTCAATTAGATTTTTGGTTTAGTAAATGTGTTATATAGCAAAGCTAAACAAATGGTTTGTCTAGAGAAGAAGTAATACTTAGAAAAAGAACTCTGCATCATAAAATATAGTAAAATCCTAAATATAAATGCGAATGAGAGGGAAACCTCCATAACTAAAACTTGTGATGACTAATGGAACAAATTTTCTTAGTTACCAAAACAGTCACTGCAGAATTCAGCATGCTTAGTAACTCCTAGAAAGAGGTTCAAGTCAAAACAGTAAGGCATAGAGATAGAAATATCTTACCACAATTAAGTGAAAATTGAGAAAGACTGGAAAATGTACTGTGTAAGTATTCCCAATATCTAATAAGGGAGCCAGGGCCAGTAGGAGCACACAGGCAATTACGTTAGCCTTGTATAGAGGTCAGAGGAAATATAAGATCAAATAGAAGCAATATCCAGATGTTTAAATGTAGGCATCTAGAGACAGCTGAGACCTTGTTCCTGAAAGCATTTATACATATGCTTAACTTCACAGCTCTTGATAGCTTCATGAGCACAGAGTCAGCAGGAGCTGATGCAGAATGGTCTGCATCTCAGGAAACAAAAGACTAAACTACAGAGGCAGACAGGGCAAAGGCAGAGCAAATGCAAGATAACAGAACAGATTAAAATATGTGCATACATACACATATGTATGTTTGTATATAGGTACATATTTACTGTATGTATATAAAGTGTCCAAGGAAGGAAGAAGAAACAAAGTACAAGATTACATGTCTGGTTATAAGTGGCTTCAAGTAATATCATCAAAACACCATTAGTTTGAAAAGTCTCCATAGTTCACAGGCTAGGACAAGTATTTTTGATGTTTGCTACAGAATGCAGAATACTCTTTCCAGTTACAGTTTTTGCACGGGCAGACCTCCCATAATTTTGTTCCACTCTACATTTTGCTGGATTTAAATATTACATGCTACCCAATTGATTCAAAATCCTGGTAGGCAAGATAGCGAGAATCTTCCCAAAAGCAGTGGCAGACAATAATTTTTACTTCTGCAGTGCACACCTACTTGTGTAGCAAAATGCTTATGATCAAATAACTTTTTGGAGCAGGCAGAGATGGTTTAATATATTTAAATAATGCCATTCTTATTTCTAGCAGCTGAAAATTACTGTCTTCATGCTCAACTTCTATTTTGCAGAATTTTACATTAACACAAAATAAAACAAAATAACTTTGCTCAAATCTCAAATAGGAATTTTATGGTAATGGTTGCTTTTGAAGTTGTTTTATGTTTGTTCTAAATGACCAGATAATATCAGTTCCAAAATGTGACTTTGAACACTGAAAATAAAGAAAGAACTTTTTCTATTGACTCCAGCAGACGTGCAAAACCACAAATGATAGAAAATGAACATTGACTGTGTTTCATGATCAGTCTGTGGGTCAGGACAAGCTCAGGTTCATACCAGAAAGTCATTAAAACATTGAAAATTAGGGCTAGAATGTTTTTCAATAAGTCCTTTATGCCATTCTTTGGTCCAAAGTCAAAATCAGCTACATCTCTATCACTTGTGATGTATGTTTGTCAAATATGTTGAGACCTGCAATGGGAGAGACTGTATACCTTTCCTATTCCAGCTCTTCACATTATGATAGAGAGCATTTCCTAATTTTCACTTGGTTTTTCTCTGCTATTTGAGATCTCTCACACAAAACCCAGGGGAGAAAAAAAACCATCCCCATCCTCTTTGCAGCAACATTCAATAAATATGAATCTCAGTTCTAGTTTAAAAAAAAAGAAACAGGTTGTTTTCTGGTCAATAAAAAAGCAATGCTATTTTAAAAGGCTTAACAGAAAAAAATGTACTTAAGATAAAACAATGTGGATTTTTTTTTTAAAGTACAGATTTCTAGAGAATATTCAGACAGCTAAGAAAACTATGGGGTTTTGTTCTAGGAAAGCACATTTATTCTTTCCTTTTTCCCTCTCTAATGATTCTTGGCTCTCTAAATCTTGTTGAATCATTGTGCTGTCACCGGTTGCTACGCTGCAAAGATGAAAGCATATATTCTTTATCCTCACTATCTCTGTATTCTGTTACTAATTTTTCAATAGGTAAAAAAGACCATTCCAAAAAAGGGAGGAAGAGTCTTCCAGTCCTCGTGGAGAGGTTATATTTTAGCCAGATTTCCATCTCTGCATTCCTCTGAGGAATCCCATTCACTATTTTTATTGGCGGCAAAGAAAACTAAGTATTGAATTATTTCTGCTTTTTAAATTTACATGCATACCTTATCTTCTTTTAAAGCTCTATTTTAGGATTCTGTTCTCCATCTCACATCCAGGTCCTAAAAACTTACAACACTCTTCCTGGCATGTTCTTGTTTTGAAATTTTTTATTATACTAATGAAGTTCTGACTTCTTAGTCAAAAAGTCATGTTATATTCATGGTTCAAGTAAATAGTCTAGGAACTTGACTGTAGTTAGCAGTCTGGGACTTCTGTTCCTCCTACTTTTGCTGTTTATTATGTTTTTCAAGTCTGTTTACTACAGAAAATAAAATCTTTTAACTCCCAGGCAGGTGTCCAGGGCTACTTGAGAAAGACTGAAAATGTGTTATTAGTTTCAAAATCACATTCACCTTTCTGCTGTATTTTGTTGTCAAATAGGTTTGCCCAGAAGTGAAGAAGTATTTGATTTTTATCTTTTTTTTTTTGCCCCTCATTTCACAGTCTAATGAAATTGCTAACACATCCACCACACATTTGAAGTCAATAGCAATAATTGGGTAAGTGGGGTATGATCATGTTCTTGGCATGTAAAGAACAGTAAATACATGTCTCTATTATCTCTGAGATCCATAAAAGGGCGAAGAAGCCAACTACTTATGGTAAGGTCAAGTTTGAGACTAGTGCTTTCTTGAGCACGCTGAATTCATCCACACTGCCAAGTACCTGCAGTGCTGCTTGGCATTCCACTTACCTTGCATCTCTTCACACCTGCACAGAGGCCTCTCATGTAGCACCTGGTGAAACATCCCAGCCAAAGGTATCCAGAGCTACCAGCTTCAGTTCAGCAGTAACTGCTGCCTGCTGGTGCCCCTCTTGCTTCTCCTGCTGAGGAGTCTATGCCGTCTAAATAGTAGCTGGCTTTCCCTAGCCTCCAGCATTGCATAACATGACCCATTGCTATGTAGATAGTCAATGGTTTGCAAGAACTGGTGTTTGAAAACTGGTAGTGCATAGAGGAGACATTTCCATCTGCAGCCCAGGTCTCTGACCGCTGGACTGTTTGACACCATTCTAGTCAGGCTCCCCATCACAAAGAGGAAGTTTGAGTCCAGAAGATCAATGCCACTTGTTGAAGACACATGGTTTAACACTCCTGGTGTGACCAGGAAGTCTGTCCAGAATTTTCAGAAGCAGACAGCCATATTTGAGAATGTGGTTCACCACATCTAGCACTTTGAGGAAGCCTGTGGAGCCTCCAGGTCTTAGCTTCTATGCATCAGCTGGCAACCAGTCTGAGGACAGCATGTCTGCAAGGAACATGCTGGTGGCAATTGATTCAGCAACTGGGGTAATTAAGGTCAGAAGGGACATTAAAGCCATGCCAACTTCAAAGTTAGATCAGATTGCTTAGGGCATCTTCCAAATGAATGTTGAAAATCTCCAAGGATGAGGATGGAATTCACAGCCTGCCTGGGGCAAACCGTGCCAGTGCTTAAGGTGAAGAATGATCTTTCTCTTAATGCTAGTCATGCTACATTTCCCGTATTTTATCTTGTGACCATCACATTTTGTGCTTCAGCTCTGTATTTCTTAGAAGAATCTGGCTTTGGTTGTCCAATCTCCTTCTCTCCTGGCTGAGCAACCTGAGATCCTTCAACCTCACCTTGTGTGCCATGGGCTCCAGCCCTGTCTTCCCTTCTCTGTATTTTGTAGACATTTCCTGTACTGGGGTGGTGGCAGGGTTTGAAACTTGATAGAGTACTCCAGCTGAGGTCTCCTGAGTGCCAAGTAGGTAGGATTACTCACTTGATCTGATGTTTACACTCTAGAAGAGTCCAGTATGTGGGTAGCTTTCATGGCAACTGCTGACTCATGACCAGCTTTATCACTATAGTCCCCAGGCCCTTGGTTTCAGAGCTGTAGCCTAGAAAATTAGTAATCCTAGCCTGCACTGGTTCTACTGTCCCTCAGCTCTTGCCCTCATGTTCCTTACAGAGCTCCTCTGGTAGTCATGGCCTCCATGGCAGTCTCTGTGCTATGGCAGGCCCATACCTTCAGTAATTCCGACTGTGGATTTGCTTGAAGATGATCTCCAGTACCTACTGCTTGGACAACCTGAATTTCACAAACCTGGGCCTGATGACTGGTTTGTCTGGAGCTGAAGTCTCCTCCTTTTCTCCACTTGTTCCTGGAAAATTAAAGATATGAAGAAGGCACATTTTTTCTTATTTCTGGGAATGCACAACACTATATACTTCTGTACGTACCAGCTGCTTAATAAACCAGTGTTACAGTTTTACAGCTGTTATGAACTTGGCTGGGGTGGCTCATTTCCTGGAAGATACAGCTTGCATCAAAGCATTAAGGTATGGAACTTGAAGTACAGGTTCTCGAAGCCTTCTCTGAAAACTCCCATCACGTAACTATCATATGAAGTTAGGCAAAGTTTGAAAATGCCGATGTATTTAAAAACAAAAAAACAAAATCCAAACCAAAGAAAAACATTTTACAAAAATGTTTTCATTGTTTTTGACAGAGCCAACTTTCATCCTAGTTTGATTCTGTCGCAGTGTTGACTTCAAATGTATAGGGCAGCAGTTTGCTTCATAAAGGTTTATAGAAGACTTGGAAATCACTTTAGCAATATATTTTTAAAAGAAAAAAGTTAGGACTGATTTTTTTACATTATACACTGTTCTCTGTAGAGCTGTCCTTTATAGAAATCAATGCAAGAACAGCTTATTGAGGCTTGTTCTAGAAAAATTGTATTTTGGAGGAGAGGATTAGTTTTTGTGGTTGCTTGATAGCAGGCTTCATTATTTGGGTTTATTCTTCTATTGTACTTCTTTATTTTTAAAATGGTTTAATTACATTACTTTAAAAAAATTTCTTCGTGTACAAATTTAATTTTGAAATCTGTCAATGAGTCGATAAGCCGCAGTTTTTCATGTTCAGGGTTTCACCGAGATGGATCTGTCTGCTTCATTGAACACATGGGGATCTTGATTAAATCAGTGGAAATTCTGGTTTTCAGTACTACTGAATATATGGTCATAGCAAAATACTAGACTTTACAGTAAGAGCATTCAAAATGGTTTTTACATTTTACATAGCAGAGCACAGATGCAAGATGTGATCTTGACAGTGCCTCATTTTACCAGAAAAATCTTGTAGAAATAGTTGCAGTTTAATTTTATATTTGTAGCCATCATGCTACATAAAGTCTTTCCTCAGAAGCTTTATTGCTACAGGCCTAAAGATGAAAGCTTATAATAAAATATGCTGGACTCCTTAAAACACCCTCAGCCCTTCAGAGACTAACCAACTCAGCTGATATGTCCTATTTTCAAAAATAACTTAAGCTTTCAGGGGCCTAAATCTTACTATTCTTCACTCAAGTCTTAAGTAGCTTTTGACTCAGTGCTTGATTTAGACATGCAAAACCATGCAGCCAGTAAGACCATGCTGAAACCCAGATTCAGTTCTGTATCATAACTTCCATCCAAAAGAAACATCTTGACATCCTGAATAAGTACTATCACTGGTATTTCAAAAAAGTGGAAGAGCACTGGTGTTACTTGAGACATCAGTGAGTCAGTTAGAGCCAAACACACCTTAGTCTCAAACTAACTACCCCTTTCTCCACTGTTGCAATACAGCCAAGTAGAAATATCTTTGCTAACATTTATACTGCAAACAGCGTAAGAGGCAGATCCATATAAGGATAGTTTTTATGCCTCTGGAACACTGGATTGGCAAATTTCTACTCTGCAGAAGCTTCAAACGCACTCTTTTCTTTTCCCTTTCCAAAGGCAAAAGCACCAGTTTAATTCAGATGTACATAGCTGTCTCTACTGCAAAGAACAAAGGTCTAGTTTTCATTAACCAATCTTCAGCTCTAGAAGACACTCCTGAACGAAAACTGGGAACAATTGATGTAGTTTCCATCTTACAGTTTTATGTAATTGCTTAGCATGTCTTCTCAACAAGTCAGAATGATTTTTCAGCCTTTTCACAGATTATAAAATGCCAGTCCTGATTGTTTCTGAGATAGGTAGCAAGAAACTTGAGCTAGTGCCACTTACTTGAACATGGTCCCCTCCAAACTCCTGAAAGGATACGGAGACATGGCGGCTGAGCTGCTTCCATTGGAATGACTTCCTTTTGCAACCATTGAAATTAAAAATGGTTAGAAATAGATTTTCATCCCTGGGTTTGTTTTAATTTAAACATGAGGTTTGAGCCCTGAAGCATCCTTCAGAGAGTTGAATCTGTAGGAGCAGACATGGCTGAGAATTTTGAAAATACTGTGCAACAATGAAAAAGTATATTTATTTTTTTTCCTAGGAGGGGTGACCTCCTGGTATTTTAAATACTTCAGTAAAAATATAGGAATTCACTCCAAATGATCAATACTTGGTGGCATGGTCTAGCCGATGCGGTGGTGTTAGGTCATAGGTTGGACTTGATGATGTCAGAGGTCTTTTCCAGCCTCAATTATTCTGTGACTTTGTAATACCAGACCTACATGCCATTGTAGTGATATCAGTCCCAGGTACTTAGTAATTCAAGTTCTTCAGTAGTCAATAGTCCTTCTCTTCTATGGAGATTCTTAGTATCTTCTTTATCACAGAAAAAAAAATACGTTGGCTTTTTTTTTTCCCCCACAGCAGATAAAGCTATTTGGTGCTGCATAAATTCCAATTGGAAAACCAAAACTTATCAGCAAAGCAGACCTGCCCCCACCCTGGCCCCTTCCTGGAATTAAAGTGTCATTCAATGCACAGAAGCTCCCTATCCTTCACATTTTTATGATGCTTCATTTGCGTTTCCTTACTGTAAACCACCCATACAGAATTTCCTACCTAAGTGTTGCGGGGAGAGACTTAGAGTGTTTTTGTTGATGTTTTACAAATATGTTGTTTCCTCAGGCACACATCCTTCTACCTCACTTTTCTCACTGCAAGTTCTGAAGAATTGCTGAAAATTAATTGCCAAATTGTTCTTTCTTTGGATAGCAAACAACCATGTCAAGGAAATTTCAGGAAAAATTAAGTTAAGCAGTTTTAAGAACATCACATTCACAGTCTCTGGATATTTAATTTATTTTTATTTTTTTTTAATTAAGAGGCAACTAATGCATTAATGCATTACTTTTCCAGTGCGTATTCTGCAGTGACATAAAAGCAAATGCATAATGACAATATAGTTCTGTTGCTGATTCCTATCCTGAATAATCTTTCTTTGTGATGCAATATAAAACCTTTTTTTCCTGTTTCATAACTTTTATACACACACATAGTGAGTATGTCTAAAGAACTCTAAATAACTAAAAAGTTGAAAGAAGAATGTTTTGTTCCAGGTACATGTCCAAGAGACATATTTTCTAAACAAATTAAAGCAATCATGCACTTTAAGGCTCAGTGGATCTAAATTTAAACCACTGTCAGCTTGGTCACCTGAGCCTGGAAGATGCTTCTGCTCATTAAGCATACTCAAGGGCTCTCTAAAGTACTTGCCACAACAAAAAAATGGCAGAAATTCTGCAACACATTTTCTTCTCTTACGTAGGTGTGATCTTGCTCCCAGAAACCCCTTCAGCATTAACACTATGGCAATAAACCCGGTATTTTAATATAACTTCCAAGCAATATAAATGGTTAAAGCCTCCATATCCTTCTTTGCAGACTTACAAAATTACAATTTATACAACTTACTCAGCCCATGTCATAATAAGATTACAAAGCTAATTCATTATCTGAGCAAATTGTATGAAGAAAAGTATCACCCTGGATGCAATCCAAAACCTATTCAAATCTACAGATATATAAAAGATTAATCTGTGCTCTAATTCTTCCACAGTTGTTTTTCCTGCATGTAACAGTAATGTACATCATTGAGTCTGTATTTTTCCAGAACATGTAATGCTCTCTATACTTGCTCAGCTTCCAGTCTTCATGGAAAGCAAGAACTCAATTTTGAAATGTTTTATCTTGCCGTTCTGATCACTCTTCTAGTTTCATCTGTAGGAGTGAGAGACCTTTGTCTTGTCTTCTCATTCAAATGAAGGTTCCTTGTAAGCCACCTAAGGCCAAGATAGGTTTTGCCTTATGTTACTGGGTTTTGAGCATGGCCTCTATCTTACTCATATTACCAGCTTACTCATCCCCCCGCCTTCCTCAGCAGCTCTTTCTTCCTCACCAAGTTAGGTAATTTGGAGGCACTTCAGAAAAAATATCTGTATACTTAGAGAATGAAAATATGCTAAATAATTAATACACTAATGTTAAAAATTACTTGTCTTGCTCACTGTATAGACAGAATACAGAAATATTGCTGAGCATGTTTTTTTTTGCAAATGACCCATTTGTTAGAACATTTCGGGCAAAGCAGAGCTAATTAGCACCACCATTGTTACAGACTCAGCAAATTGCATAGCTTCGCTTTTTATAGCTTCAGAATAAATACCATCCTAATAGCCTGCAGAATATTGACAAGGTCCTGACTTGGCATGTCTGGCCCATGTAAACCCTTATTATAGAAATAGTCTATAGTTATGTGGTGAAATAATTAGGGTTCAGCTGTTCCTGGAAGCCTCTGCCAGAAGCCAGGCTCTTCTCAGTGATGTCCAATGATAAGACTAGGGGCAATGGCTGCAACCTGAAGCATAGGAGGTTCCATGTAAACATGAGGAAAACCTTTTTCACTGTGAGGGTGACAGAACACTGGAACAGGCTGCCCAGAGAGGTTGTGGAGTCTCCTTCTCACACATTCCTATGTAACCTACTCTAGGGGATCCTGCTGTGGCAGGGGGGTTGGACTAGATGATCTTTTGAGGTCCCTTCCAACCCCTAACATTCTGTGATTCTGTGATTCAGCAGTGCACCCTCTCAGTTGGTGCTTCTGAAAAGTTATCAATTCTCCAGAATGTCCAGAGGACACAGATCTTCCTCTCCCACTTTCATGTAACTGTATGTTGTGCTTTACTGCTAGTAAAATCAATAAACACAGGTGTGGGCTGGACTCCTTATCTGCTGGAGGATATGGCTGTACCACCTCACTCTCAAGGTTGTATGCAATCAGACATTTGTGTCCTAAGAAAACTCCTCCTAGCTAAATATGCAGGATAATATATACTTGATGTTTCCAACAAGGTTAAATAATTTAGTAGATCACAATAAGAGATTGACATAGTTTTGGGGATGCCCCAAAGCCGGCAGGCAGTTAGTAGATTATGGAACTTTACTGGTGCAAATATAAAGATTGGTTGGCATTAAGAGCATCAAAAACTTGGATACAGATGTTTGTAAGCAGCATTTGCATGCTTTTATATAGAGAAAGAGAGAACAGAAAGACCTTAAAGGTTGAAGGAGTAGTATTATTCACATTTTACAGATGTTGAAACAAAAAAGATTCCATGCATTAAGTATTTAATGCGAGTCCCTTGGGAAGCAGCCCTCAAAAACAAAGGAACCCAGGAAGGTTGGACTTACTTTAAGAATGAAATTATGAAGGTGCAGAAGCAAGCTGTCCCTGTGTGAGCCTGGTTGAGCAAGGAACTATTACAAGAACTCAGAAATAAAAAAAGAGTGTATCAACTTTGGAAAAAGGGGCAGTTGAATCAGGAGACGTTCAAGGATATTGTAAGGTCACATAGAAAGAGAATTAGGGATGCGAAAGCTCAGTTAGAACTTGATCTGGCCATTTCTGTTAAGGACAATAAATAGTGCTTTTATACATACATTAATAATAAAAGTAGGGCCAGGGAAGATCTCCACTCCTTGTTGGATGAGGGGGGGAACATAGTAATGAAAGACAAAGAAAAAGCTGAGGTACTTAACACCTTCTCTGCCTCAGTCTTTAAAAAGAAGACTGGCTATCCTCAGAACAACTGGGCTCCTGAGTTGGTAGACAGGGATGGGGAGCAGAATCCCCCTCCTGTAATCCAGGAGGAAGTAGTTAGGGACCTGCTGTGCCACTTAGATCCTAATAAGTCTATGGATCCAGATGGGATTCACCCTAGGGTGCTGAGGGAGCTGACAGAAGAACTGGCTAAGCCTCTCTCAATCATTTATCACCAGTCCTGGCTCACTGGGGAGGTCCCAGATGACTGGAGCTTGGCCAATGTGACGCCCATCCACAAGAAGGGCCAGAAAGAGGATCCAGGGAACTATAGGCCTGTCAGCCTGACAAGGTTATGGAACAGATCATCCTGAGTGCCATCAAGCAGCATGTAGAAGACAACCAGGGGATCAGGTCCAGCCAACGTGGGTTTCGGAAAGGAAGGTCCTGCCTAACCAATCTGATCTCCTTCTATGACTGGGTGACCCGCCTAGTGGATGAGGGGAAGGCTGTGGATGTGGTCTACCTAGACTTCAGCAAAGCCTTTAGCACAGTCTCCCACAGCATCCTTCTGGAAAAGCTAGCAATCCACGGCTTGGATCCACCTCCATCTTACATTTTATATGCCTCTAAATGAGACTCTTAAAGCTACCTTTTTACAAATGCACTGGACTAACAAGCATGCAAGCCAGAGGAACCTCCACATCATCTCTGGTCTATCCTCCCACATGTTCATGCTACTATGCTGTAGCTGAAACTCTACACAGTTGTCACTTCAGGATGCAGACAGCAGATTATTTTTCAATAGACTGTTAACATCAAGGCTGACAAAAGTCTTATTTCCCATAGCAGCATATTTGAACAGCCCTGTATGTGATCCAAACAGCAAATTTCACAAGAGGAATCATATTTCTTCCATTTCACCCCACCTTATTCAAAGCAGACCTACTTCCACATATCACAACTTTGAAAGAATCTGGCAATGACTGTGGCACAGCACATTTGAAAAGCCTTCAGCACCTGTGATTTTCTCTCCTTTGAGTCCATTTTCAATGCCAGTTTATTCTTTGGCCTCCCCACTGAGTCTGCCTTAAGGAAGCTTCACAAGGATTATTAGTGTTTGGAAACAGGGAAATAGGACTTGGAGAGAGGAAGAACAGTAGATTGAGTTCCTTAGTTTATATCAAAATTTCTATTTCTTTGGGAAAAAAAAATTAAACTACTTTGAATTTTACTGAAATCCTGATTATAATGAGGAATCTATCCTCATTCTTTTGATCTAATGTGGCCTAAAGCAAATGTAAATAATGAGGATACCTAGGGACAAAGTAGGGATTTCCACTTTTTTTTCTACCCTTCTCATTCAAATTTTATTACCTATCTAAAACATGATATAAGCAGTTGTTCCACTTTATTCTAACTGGTACAGAATATATGTTTCCTGCTTTGCTAACCTTTATCAGATACCTGCAAGACCATTACTACGGCTCATATTCTACTTTCACTATCTTGAACTGGATTTTTTGTTATAAGCTTATTCAGATCATGGCTAAACTCCAATGGAAATGCGGTACATTTTTCCCACAATCTCAACAGAAAGCACTTCTTCACTCCTCCATCTTCAGAGTCCTCTTTTTGCCTGACTGCTCACCGCCAGGACAAATGCTCCTGCAGGAAGCTCCAAAGAGACTGTGGCTTTCAAAAGAGGAGTTGAAGGCACAACAGGCCCATCCATAACATCAGTGTGACTGGAGTCCTAACTTCTACTGTTCTCTGAAAGGCACCCCACCTGGCATGAAGAAATTAGTTTATTAAATGAAAAAAAAAACCAAAACCTAAAAACCAAACAAAACCAAAACAAAACCCGACACAATAAAAAAGGGCAAAAGTCTTAAAATTCCACTTCGCACATTGTTTTGTTACTGAAGCCAGTAGAGAGACATTGATTATTTCTCACATTAGAAATAAAATTGGACCTATGATTATGTAGGGAATTTGTGTTTCTTTAAGGATAAGGATTAAGAATAAAAGAGATGAGTATCCAGATAAGATAGCTCAGTCCCACACTAGAGTTTAAAATACTAATTCTTTCTCTCAGTCATGGGAACTAGTCCAAAATTGAAAGCCTACTGTCTGTTCTGTCTGTATCAGGCCCACAAATGTCCTTTAAAATTGGCACGATTATAATTATTTTCCTACATTTCCTGAGCTATCAGTTTTCCAGTGTGTGCTGTAAAAATTCCAAACACCTACCTGACTTCATAATATATAAATGCTATATGTATTTTCCTTTTTCAGAACAGCATCTAATATATTGCTAAACATTCAATTAAGCTTCACTTCATCTTGAATTTGAATCTACCCATCACTTATGTGTCATACACTCAGTGTATTACATTATGAGCAAGCAGCACTGATCAGGATCAGACACTATTTCTGTCTTAATCTGGGTGATACTTTGGCATCAACTTTTGCAAGGATGCACTGACTGTAGTTAATGCAGTACTGATGTTCATTTGCTTGCAATCACACCCTGTATTAGTTTGATTAGACCTACTGTATGGCTGGTTGATGACAAAACCCCATTGATTACATGGGTCTGCTTCTTGTTTCCAGTCCAGCTTTCTGTCTTGAGACATGAATAGTTTCATTAATTACGTAAACTAAACACACTGACAAGCGTTCAAGCTAGTCCAGTTCTGGCATAATAGTCCCAGTATTATGGATTCATTCTCTGTAGTTGATGAGAATTTGGTTATTCATTTAAATGAAAGCAGAATCAAAACCTATTGGTGTTCCTTTTATTTGATTATGCTCCCAGAATATATCTAGTACAATTTCCTCTTACTTTTAGTGGCTGTTATGCTTCACAAGGAAAGACACCAATTATTTATTCCAGATATTAAAATCCCTCCTGCCCTGATAAAGGAATCTAAATAACAAGAACAAAACATGACTAGCTAAAATGTAAAGCTTTAGAAAAAGTTTTGGATATAAGTCAAAATAGTAGAAATACACATTGAGTCTTCTATAAAAGATGCAGTTGTTCGATAACAGATTGACCCTGCTACATACTTGGAAAAACTGAAGTCAAATCTTTAGGAGATTTCATTGATGCATTGACACTGCTCAGCACTTGTCTCGCACTCCTTCTCAGTAACCAGTATCTTTTTCCCACCCCCCCCCCTTGTCCTGTCATGTTTTGGGGATGCATTTTCAAATCTTTTAGCCAAATTAGGGCTCCAGAGCATTTCTGGATGCCACCCTTAGTCCCCAGATACAAATCAATGGAAAAGGCGTCCCATCCTTGTGACTGGAAATGGACATTTTTTTCCCCCCAACAGCACTCTAATCCATTAATCCGCTTTAATGCAACATAAGTCAGTAGTACATTAGATGTGGCGGAACCTGTACCAGCACTGGGTGTTCCTCTTGGGGAGAAGCAAGTGCAAGTCCACCTCTCGAAGGTGAACAAGCTGTGACCTGTGAGTAAACACAGCCCATTGGCCTCCCCGTGGCCAGACCAGTACAAGAACAGCCTCTGCGGACAGGTCAGACAAGGTGTAATACTGAATCAGGTGCAGGGTCCATCCAGAAAGTCCAGTCAGAAACAGCAGAAGATGAGACTACAGACAAAGCTGCCCATAACACAGGTTTCAAGGTCCACGCAAGAGATGAGGCTGGAGACAAGAGCTGCTGAGGCCTGAACTGAAGTGCTGGGCCAGATCCATGGCCAGCATGTGTAGGGATGAGGCTGGTTGGGGCGATTAGGGCCTTTTAGTGCTCTCAGAACACTGGCAGCTCCACAGTGGAAAATGTATACAGAAATGGGGGGGAGGCAGAAATCAAGTACCGTCTGGGAAAGCAGTTTCAGGGAATTAAGATTTCTACAAGCAGGAATGAAGTAATGGTTAGCAATTCCACTTCATTAGTATAAGGAAAGTATGAGCATCATCTATCCTGTTTCTGCATGACATAATGAGACATTAAAAAAAAAGCAATCAAATACATTGTAAAACTAAGTTTATGAGTAACGTTTAAAGGAAGTGCCTTAAGTTTCAAAGATTAGCTGACACACACATTGATGTGAAGCAAAGATAAGTTATCTTTTTTGAATCGTGGACTCACACTGTACCTCATATGACCTCTGACATGTAAGTGTAGCAAGTCCCTTTGCAGACATTTTGGCTTTCAAATCATTATGACAGCAATACTTTCTCATGAAAGATGAGAAAGTACTGGACAGCTGAGCACTACCATGGTGTAATTGATATCTTTCTCAGAAGTTGTTCTGAAGCACTATTTATTTCCGTTGTGTACACTGATTGAGAAAATGTATTTCCGATGTATTCATGGTGCCAAGCCAAGACCACAGAAATGAGAAGCCCTGAAAAAATAAACCACAGTTATGATGGAAGATAAGCAGGCCATATTTGAAATCACCTGGTCACTTTTGCTTCTCAATACTTCTCCAAAAATCCATGCTGCCTTCCTTCACAAAATTATGGAGAGAGGAATACTTAGGACAGAAGAAAAAAAAAAATGAAAGTAATCTATCCTTTGAAGTCTTGTTATCCAGAAATACTTTCCTCCACCCTCCTCCCCGCTAGCAGAAGATGAAAAACAAAAGGGATTTTACAAAACCATCATAACTCCTTTTGGTCCTGTTTGCACTTTTTCTCTTGGTCTTGAACACAACCACCATGTAGAAATCAGAACTTCCTTCACATAGAGACAACTGCACAAGTCCATTATTTCATCAGTTTTCAGTCCTATGAAAGAAACATTCAGTGCAACTCCGTGAACCACTGGAATCCCAACAGTAGCTAGGAACTAATTCCCAATCCCTCTAAAGGATCTGTCATTTGTAGTGTTTTCTAGTACAGGGAGTGCCACGCTCCACATTACACTCATCGGGTTATCCTCGTGCAGAGCAGTAAACAGATGATGACTGCACCACACTTCAGTCTTCAGACAAGGGAATGCCAGAAACCGTGGACATTTTGGACCTTCATGGGGCTGTAATGGTACCATGGGGCCAAAAAGGGAATTTAAAGCCTATGAGTCTCCCAGCCTTCTGTGACAGAGGCACCCAAAAACACACAGGAGCTGACTAAGAATGAATATTTATTCCAAGCAATACTATTTAACCCTCTGATAAATCAAAAATAATAGCACAGATTCAGATGTCAGTCAGGAATATTAATGCACTACACCACAACTACTTAAGAATTCCTAAGTTGTTGGTTTTTTTTTACTAGTCTTACCATACATAATCTTAACATGGATAATAATAATAATAACAATAATAATAATAATAATAATAATAATAATAATAATCCCACATGTCCACACTCACTCAGACAAAAGAAAAAACCTCCCCCTCAGGTACCTGGAATCACTTGTCCAACAGGGACAAGGCTCACTCAAAGATATATCTAGGAGAAATATATCGCTCACCAAAGATGAAGTCACTCAATCTCGAGAAGTTTCCTTAAGTGGTGTCCCAACCTAAGGGGGTAGGCTTCCTGGAAGACCCACTTCTCCAACGGAAAACCCAACCAGCTTCCCAGTGGGGAACTCCATTTTTAGAAATTAAGTCAGATCTGACCTGTGGTCAGTCATTCGTTATTATACCTGCGTCAAGACACCCCACTGGCTGGGGACCCTGTTTGTTGACAGAGGGTCCCACCCCTGCAATCCCCAAATTGCCCATGAAAACCAGGTGCTGCCCTGTCTCCTGGCAGTTCCGCAGCCCAGCAGGGGTTAATACCAGAAGTCTGTCTCAGCACCACCCAGCCTGACCTAACAAAGGTGGGCCCATCAGGGGTTCTTTTGCCAGCTCCAGAGAGCTTAACAGATAATAAAAACAACCCCCAGCAGGGTGGGAGTGGGTGGGCATGAGTGCTCTGGCACACCTTCACAAATTACAGCTGCCCAAAGCCAGGAACTACTGTTCATGCAGACTCCAGTTTTCCACTAGTTTTAAATATATACATTAATTGTCAGCAATGAACCTAGATTGGACCTGGGTCCTCAGAAGAGATGCTTATTATAAAGATTTATTCCTACAAGATCAATTTGTGCTCTGCAGCAGAATTTCTAGGACAGCCATACTGAAAGAGTTAAAGACCCCCAACCCCCTCCCCAACTTATTTCTTGCTCAAAAATAAAGATATTTGCAGTGGCCATATTATGAATGGTTTTATTGCTGTCTGACATTTTGTAATACACTGTTACCATTCCAGTCTTTAATATGTAGACTAAAAAATAAAACATAGATCTAAAAGTACAAAGTATTAGTTTAACCCATAGTCAATACAGCAACTCATTTGAAGTATTCTACACAGGCACTTTACAAAAGAAGGAAAATGTCATTTAAATCCCTGTTTCAAGGTTATTTAACATTAAATTCCAAAGGTTACTTCTAACAATGTCAGCTACGTACAGAGCTGCTAGTTTGACTGTTTGCAAACAAAAGCTCAGAGAGGCTGTGTATGGCTGTACTTATACATTATATTTCCAAGCAGTAATGCTCTCTTGTGCTTAATGATACGTTACAAACAATATATTCTTCATTTGAAAAATGTGTGCAATACTCAATAAAGAAGTTAAGTTCATTTTTAAAGTGTAACCTAAGTATAACCAAATACATACACTATATACAGGGTGTTTAAAAGTTAATAAGGTTGCTTAGCCTTTTAAAATCTGGTGCATGGTACAGGTAGGACACACACTCCCACAACAGCTGTTGTGAATATTCCCATGAAAGTCCAAATCTAAGTACTTGCAGAAATGTCACAGCTACTCTGAACACTCTATTGGATTTAAAAACTGAAACAGAGGTTATTTCTAAAGTTCCACTGTAGCCATATGGGATTTCTAGCATAGAGATGATATTTCTGGAGAAGAACTTAAGAAATTACTACTTGATTGGCCTATGACAGTCTGAAATTTCTCACTGGTGTTAACATCTGCATGACTGTGCATGCTGTATATTCATTCATTTATACATACATTACAAGACAATATAAACCTACATCTTCTAGCAGGAAAGGGAAACATTCCTAATAATATATTTTCTTTAGGAAAACTTGACTGATATATACAGTATATGAAAAGAACCTACACAATTGTCAGCATACAAAAGATGAGTTCAGTATCTTCTTATACTTCAAAACATAGTGATGAAAAATCCAGGTATCCTGAGACAGGTATGTACTGTGCATCTAATTTATCAATGCTGGTGTACTGCTGGAGTACAGTTAGAAAAGCACTACCTGCATTTATCAAGAAGCACAGCAATAAAATACGTAAGGCAATGCATTAGCTTGAGAAACTCTCCTATTTTCATAATTTTAACCAAAATGGTGCAAAATATGCATAAAATGCTGGCAGACATATCCATGAAGCAGCTGTAAAGAGTATGGAACAATATGTATATTACTACAGTTATTGACTTCACAATTTAAATGAAAATTAAATGAAAGATACTTTTCTTTTTTGAGCATCATGCTTAACAGTGATGTGTATATTTGCATTCAGGCAATTGTCTTTTATATATATATGCATATATATATATGTGTACTGTATCTGAAAAGGAATTAACAAAATGAAAAATTGCTATTGCTTGCATGTGAACTTCTCTGGGCAAAAACTCATCAATAAAACCAGTTCCTTTTTTTCATTATGGGACTCTTAACAAATGTGATTAAGTATGATTACCATAAATCCTCATCAACTTAAGTTTAATTGGTTTGGCTTTAAAACAGTAGAAAGGCAGTTCTGACCCCTATTGACTGCATTAAAACAAACAAATAAAAAACAACCTGGAAACCTGATGCATTTGCTAAAACTCAATGAAAATTAGCTAAGAAGCCACTAAAGATTGCAACTCTATTAGTGAACATCTAATTGGTTGGTTCATTCAGCTGATATCAGGAATATATATATTAAAATTAATCCCTAAACACAAAAATGTTTGATGTTGAGCAACTGGAATATATACATTTTTTAATTCATTTACAATCCACAAGAAAATTAAGTGTTATGAAATACTTAATTCGGGGTTCTAGACTGGATGAATGGTCGTTTCATAGATTAAAAACTGTTTAGCATCCTATTATTTGTATATGATAGTTACAAAGATAGGCCAAACATCATCAGCTCCACCTCAAAATCTAAGTATTCTCGAAGCATGAACCCTATGTTTCTGTGGCACTTAACCCTCCCTTCCAAGCTGTTAAATCTATAAATCCCTCATGGACTACCACTGAATCATGGTAGTCAGTATTCAGTAATATATGTCTGTAGATCCTTGAATTTATTCCCAGAAGAATTACACTTGTCTTGGATGAAAAAGCTAAAATTACATACAGAATGCTTTCCTTAAACCAGTACAACACATTGTCATAAAAACAGGCTGCATAATCTGTTGCTGTAGAAGCAAAGATTTAACAAGTTATTGGTGTTACAGTTCTTGTAAATCATCACTGTTGGACATCTCTTTTGTCATCTGTAAGTCTAAGAATTTATGATAGGATAAACATACTGTGATGAGAATTTTTTTTGTTAATCCGTAAGTGCACCCTGCATAAGGAACAAATACATCCTCTATATATACCAGACAAGATAAATAGTTTTAATAAGAAACATAAGTATATTTATAATTTAAGAATAGGCTTCTTAAAGGTCCATCTGATGTTATTAGAAGCCAGATGTATCAGAATGTGCTGTGAGCTCTGAAAACAGAGGGACAAGAAAAGCAGTTTGAAAAGCTGCACAATGCTTCAAGTAATCACTGACTTTTGAAGGAAATTTTGATAGGGCACCCACTTTCCATAGACTGTCAGTGGAACATTTCAGCCAAATTTCCTCTGGAAATCCTATCTTTATGTGCCATCTGTAATCCCAGAAAACCAGGGCTTAATTTTCTCACCCCCTCTGATACCAGGCTAAATAGATACTTTATTTTACATTATGGGTTACCAATGAAGCTAAGAGTGCTGAATAAGGTTTTGAAAAATGCCTCTGGAGGGGGGAGAGGGGAAGAATAAGGAACTAAAAGTTAAATACAAAAGCAAGAGGTCAAGATTTCTGATGCACGCTCATGAAACGAATTTGATCCAGTGACTGGCTCATAACTATTTTGCCCCTTGTGTTCTCCCCCTGTGTCTATTACCCCATGCTTTCAACAACAGAACAAATTAGACAGTTACTGTACTATACAGCGAGACTACTTTGGCATATTTTCAGTGCAAATTAAAAAAAAAAGCAATTACTACTTACAATAATGTATGTGCATGCAACAGATTTTGTCCTCTAGCTTATTTTATACTATACAGGCATAGCAGTTCTATGTAGCTGACTTGCCTCGTAGTAAAAAAAAAAACCCAAAACTCATGTGGACAAATC
This sequence comes from Hemiprocne comata, assembly GCA_020745705.1. Classification (NCBI taxonomy): domain Eukaryota; kingdom Metazoa; phylum Chordata; class Aves; order Apodiformes; family Apodidae; genus Hemiprocne; species Hemiprocne comata. The sequence goes on along the minus strand of CM036587.1, from coordinate 128,836,796 downwards.
TCACTGGAATATGTGAGCTCACAGGCAGGGCTGACTCCGGCACCATCCTTGGCATGAGGAGGTTACAGCTTCTCTGTACTCCCGATGTCTGAGCAAGCAGAAATGAAACATCTTTGGTGCTTTTTCCTGGAGTCTAGTCAATACTGCCTTTCTGAATAAAACACATCCAAAAGTATGAGATCCTGACTAGAACAGCAACTATGGAAGTCGTGACTCTTATGAACAGCCATTAGGTCATCCTACATAAAAGAGTAAGTTTCTAGAGTAAAACTTTTCCCATTTTTCTTGGTTTAGTTTTTTTTTAATCAAGAAGATTATAGTCCCACAGCTTCCAGTAACTGAAAGAGTGTAAACTTCAAATTGTTACTGAAGTGCTCATTATTGCATGTCTTTGTCACAGTTTAAGGCAAACATTCTATATTTAAGGTTGGACTGGAAATTGATATCACTACATAAATATACACATGTTGAAACTCACATATATGCGCAGACATATATATCTGTGGATATATAAAAATATTTATTTTCTTAGCAAAGTTAAAGTCTGTAAAAACATTAAGAATACTGAAAAAGGCAGGAGCTCTAATTCCTCCTTTGGAGAAAAGTAACAAGTCCCCTAGATACCCTATATAAAAAACACTCTGCAAGAGTACAGCTCATTCTGAATTCTCACTTATTTCATTGTGGATTAATATATTTGTTAAAGATTTCATAAATAATTAGATAATATGCAGCAGTTATGTTGTGAAGGTTGATTGCTACAGCATAACTATAGGCTGCAGTTGTACAAAAAATAAATTCTGTTCCGACAGCATATGTCCTGCTCTAATAGACTGTGTAGCTACTGCTACAAGTAGAACGAGTTCAGAATCTAATTTTTGTTTTAATGTGTTTACATATGAAACCTCATTTGGGGGCATTTTCTCTGAAAAGTCTTTGGCCAAAAGAACAGCCAAACACAGATACAGTTTCCCTGGGCCCTCTAAATACTCAGTACAATTTCAAAATAAATCTACAACAATTATCACTCGACAGAACTAAAATGCTATACAAAACAATTCTGACAAAATACGGGAAATGGTAGTGTAAAATACCATGCCCCCGAACTATGCTTCAATTAAAACACAGACATTTCCAGTTAAACACAACAATACTGCCTCATCCTCGCCTTAGGTAGACTTGCTAGTATAGTACTATACAAGAATATACACAGCTCTGGAAAACTCTGAAATGCAGAGGCACAATAATGTAAAACATCCATTTGTCAGAGTCTGAAATTCAGTCTAACTATGGAAGAAGATCAGACCCTTCTTCTTCTCCTCCTTCACTACAGTGGCAAGTGAAAAAGGGCAAATCTTCACCCCATATGCCATACAAGTACTCCTTCTAAAGGAGTACGACAACAGACTGCTTCAGACATGGCTGCATTTACTCATGACAAGCACACATCCACAGCCTCTGTCTGCCTGCAGCCATTAAACACAATTCTGAGATTGTTTTCCACTTTAAACCTCACTTACATTATATCCTTGAAACAGTAACGTCATCATTCTGATGGAGACAGGAAAAAAGGGATTATCAGTGCAATGGGGCCCATATGAAGTGCATGCTCATTATGAAGCCTAGTTTGTCTAGGCTTTTTTATTCCTTCCACAAGAACACATGCTGTATAGTGTACAAGTGAAGTCGTTTTCTCTGAACAAGACATTTGTTTTCAAGCTGCTGACTACACCTATCATGTGGCTGAACAAGACACATCAAATCCATCCGATTCCAGTGTAAAATTCCCAAGGAAGATTCCTGCTCTACAGATTCCAGAAATGCTTTTTGGAAGTCATTTTTCAATGCCAATAGAGAATATGTAGGGTATTTCTCTCTTTATCCTGAGTAAAAGTGGTTTGGTTTGTTTTTTTATCAAAGCCCCAGGCACATACTGCTACAGTGCAGTAAGATTTTGTCATACAGTCCCAGTATCCTAAAGGCCGTTATTGAATTGTTTTCTGGAGTAGTTCTCTTCATTCTTCTCCAACAGGTGGTGGTGGCTGGCATAGCTTGTACAATCTGACAGTGACAGAAAACAAAGCAATGGTTATTCTGAGAGCTTGAGCATTATGAAAATGGGCAAATTTAAGGAACATAAATTAAATCTAAGTCTTCCTGCACTGCAAAACAAGGGATACTGAATTCAGTTTAATAATATTGATATAAACCCAGTAAAATCTTATTCAAGAGCATGAATGTTTACATTGAAAGTGATATTATTAAAACACACATCTATAAGCAATCTTATAAAGACATTGCAGTTGGTCAAGTTTTTGTATTTCTGCACTGAAGTTCCCTTTCTGGAGAAAGCTAAATCTCCATTAATCCAATTAGCAGTTGTTCCTCTGAATTTCTAATTTAGAAATTGGTGAATGCAGTTGCCTCCATTTTTGTTCTGTTTTGGCACAGTTAGACCTCACTCTAACACAGTCCCCTGTAAAACGGATGTTGTTTGAAGAACTCAAGACAGATGTCAGACATGCAACACACCAGCATGAAGATTTTAAACTCTCTTCCCTCTCTGTTCTACATGTGTGAAGTCAGTATAGAATCACAGAATGGTTAGAGTTGGAAGGGACCTTTAAGATCATCGAGTTCCAACTTCCCTGCATAAGCAGGGACACCTCCCACTAGACCAGGTTGCTCAGAGCCCCATCCAACCTGAGCTTGAACACCCCCAGGGATGGAGCCTCCACAACTTCTCTGGGCAACCTGTTCCAGTGTGTCACTACCCTCACACTAAAGAATTTCCTTCTGATCTCTAACCTAAATCTCTCCTTCTGCAGTTTCAAACCATTACCCCTTGTCCTATCACTTAGTGGTCTTGTAAAAAGCTCCCCCCCCCAGCCTATATGCAGGCCCCCTTCAGGTACTGGAAGGATCAGTAAGCTTTGGTTCAAATAACTACCTTAGTACACACTGAAATAACCACTCCTTCATTTATAAAGGCCTTTGAAGTTCTACTAAAATCTTTTGCCTGGACTTGGTTATTAGCAAGTGTTTGAAACTTCACCCTAATGTTAGGAATACTGAAAATAAATGGCAATCATTCTGACCTCAGATTCTCTGCTCTGCAAGTACATCCAGCATACAGTATCTCTCTGCAACCACAGCAATTAGAACCAGCCACAGACATGATCTCATTTGGAGATTACATATTTTCCTCAGGGAAAGTGTATGATTGAAGGATTAGCAAAGGGAAGAGACCAAGTATGGCATTGGAAGGAGGAAAAGCATCAGAAGTCAAAAATGAAGAGACAGTGACACAGCATATGCATGAATACTTAGCACAAAGAATCTCTGATATTGAAACACCAAAGCAATAGAAAGAGCAGGTTTAGTAGGTCTGGCTACAGGCAGGGTGGTGAATTGTCCAGTGGCTTGGGGGCTAAGGCTATTTAAGATGCTCAGGGTTTCTGAGTTTTCCAATAATATTTTGCAAATTTGCTTGCTAAACATCACATTAACTTATATGGCTCCATTCTTTGCTAATCATAAATTTCAAAGCCATACTGCAAACCAAGACAGAAAACAAAAACCTGTACATGTGGCTGGGGTCCACAAACAATTCAAGATCAATGGGCTGGGACCTTCTTGGCACGATTCTCTGCCACTAAAACAATGTGAGGCACAGTATGTATGGCTGCCCTAGTGGGTCTTGAAAGCCTCTTCATCATTGAGGCATCTCTTTGTCAGAAAAAGCATCCTGTGGCTGTACAAAAACAGGGCAGCATAGCCGCTGTTCTCTGATTTCAGTTATGTTAGGAGTTAAAACCACTGGGACACTGGCCATGGGCTAATTAACTTTTCTCTGAATCTCACTGGCAGTGATTATCAAACAGTACTGTTCCTGGATGGTAAGAACAAGCAGCATCACCTCTGTCAGCCAAAAAGCAATTGCAAACCTGCTTTCAAGCCTCCACCATAATGTATTCTGAAGATCACTGGGCTCTTGCACATTGCCATCTGGCCAATTCAGAAACATGATCTTTTAAGGTCACATAGTGCAGACTCCAATGTATTTGTTAGGAGCCATATATAAGCCAATAAACATATATCTCATATTTGTATACTAAGGAGAGAATAAGATAGCCTTTATACAGATTAGTATACAGAGAAAAATAAGCAGGCATTATTTGATTCTGCTGGTGTAATAAAGCAATAATATTCAAAACTGGTAAAAGACAAAGCAAAGAACTGAGAACCTATTTACTCTTACATCAAAAGTACTACTCCTGCTGATGACTATTTTGCCTTATGTGACCTCTCTAATGGTATAGCAAATGTCCCAAACACTGAGGTCAATGACATAGTCCTGTGATATTGCTGTTGCTGCTGACTGGCAAGCATGCTGGGTGCCTCTGTCTACGTTCTAGGATATTCTATGTATATTCTATGTTCTCTCATAATTTTTCTTCAGCTTTTCATTGCTATGTTGTGGGAGTGTCAAGTGAAAAGAGGCGATCTTTTTTCAACTGATGCAAAGCCGAAAAATGTCTCATGGGTAAGTTTTTCTTTCTAAGAACTGAGATTTTTTTCCTTTATCACAAAAGCTCTGAAACTAGATACATGCTGTCATTTAAAGGTGGGAAAAGCTTGGTTTGCAAAAATTCTTTGGCTGTCTCCAGAATTATGTCACGAAGGAGGAGTCCATGTAAGGCCAAAACCATACCACTCAAAATATGAAAAGGATTCTCTCAGCTTTTACTGTAATAAAATGTTATTTTACTGCCTTAGGTTCCCACAATGCAAGACAGTTGTCAGGCAGCTTTGGTCCTGGATTGCCCCTTAGCTAATTATTGCTATGAGAAGAGATGCCCTCATCTGTGACTTATTTTTTTACTTTTACTTTTTATTATTATTATATTATTTATTTATTATTAAATGACTTTATTGCTGATGGGTTTGCTCCAGAATCACTCCAGAATGGGTTTGCTCCAGAATCTGTTGGACTTTACTTAATCACCTTATGGGGCATGCAAGATGCATATGTGCTCCAATAACTGCTGCTACTCAGCAACTGATCAGCAGCTGCTACTCAGATTTATTCATCCTTTGCACACTTCAGGTACACTCCTTCTAGAGTTAGATTGAGCACAGGCATGGTTCAACGTGCAGTGATTTGTGACAAAAAAATTAGGAGCAATAGCCTGATTTCCTGCTGGAAGAAACTGGGACACCTGAGAAAAGGGAAGAAAATGGTGGAAGAAAAAGTTCCAAAATTTCCAAAGTTCCTGAGTATTAGTTGTTAGAACCCAGAAGTGTGTCCTCCTGTGAAGCTCTGGATAGCGTATGTGTTCATTCATAGGTATTACTAATTCACTGTTTCCTTACTGAAATTTAAACACCACAATGGGTCTGTTATGTATTCCACCTATGTGTTTAGCTCGTTCAATGTGTTATCATTAGTCAACAAAAAACATTTCCTTTTAAATTAGTATAAAAAAAAATTTAAACGAGCTGGATTAATAAAACCACTTCAAGATAAAATTAAGAACATTGCTGTTTAGTTATTCTCATTTATTAGTATTGTGCTTGTTAAGAAACATTTCAGGTACCTGCAATCCATCAGAACATGAAAAAGCTGGATAAATATAGAACAGTGACATTTTTCATTCTAATGGCTGTTTCAGAAAGAGACAAAGAAAGACTACATCACCTCTAAAAGCAACTAGAACATTATTTTGCTGAGATATTGCAGTACAGTATTTCATTAAAATGAGTTTATGGATTTAGTTAGGATAATTTCTCCAAAACCACTAAACATCACAAGTGATGAAGGACTTACTCCAGTGTTTTCATAATTAACATGACTAGGTTTTATTTTTCAAAAATGGGCACATTTTGAAGTGCTACCTAGCCTGAACTTCTGCAACTAATTACTTTCAGTAAAACTGTATGTCTAAGAATGTAATTGATTCTATGCACATTAAAAGCCAGGTCTTACCAGTTAGTGCACAGTACTGTCAATGTTTACTGTTAGCAATTGAGAAGTTAGGACAGAATTTGGCACCAACTAGACAAAATCATGGTGTAGCACACCAACAATCAGTTACCTTGGGACAGACTGTGGTGTTCGATCCCTCACTCCTAAATTCTTGGCTGTGTTTTGTACTCTTGCACCCTGTGAAAGAAAAACAACATTTTTTCTTCATACATTCCATCACAAGGTCTAAAGTTTTCTGAGCTTTCTTGGTGAACATAAGTATTTATTATAATTAATTAATACATACACTCCATATCCCAAACCAACTCTCCTCTTCTAAGTTGAGGAACAAGTTAAAGCAGTATATTAATTCTCAACTTAGAGAAATATGCAGAAGAGACAAAATCTTTCCAATAGCCATTAAATAAATGCATACATCTGTATCTTACCAACATAAAGCACTTCATAAAAACTAAAGGTTTAAAACAATCCAAACACATCCTGTTTCAATTTGTTGGATTTTTGTCACCGTTCTTTGCAGAAGGCATGGATAATGAAGTTCTTCTCTAAACTGTCACTTCTTTCCTATGAACTTCTGAAGAAACATGCATTACAGATTATTTCCTATGAATCGTTTTCTAGTTAAATCTTTAAAAAATGGCTTAAAAACTGAGGTGCTAAATTAGAATTAGAAAAATGCACATCCTGATCTTAATCACAGAATTACAAACAAAATTACAAAAGGACCTCCTGAGACTGTTTAGTCCAACACCCTGCTTAAAGAGAGGTCAGCTAGAAAAGCTGTTCTCTCTGTACCTCCATTGATCCTCTGAAAAATGATAATTAAAGTATTTCTGTCTCATTGATTCACCCAGTAAGGGGGAAGTTGGTAAAACATGCACAATGTTCATATATCACAATAGTAGAAAATGCACTCTTATGCAAACAAATTAGCTTGGAGATATGAAAGAACTTCATAAAAATTGTTTTTAAATTATGAGGTCTAGCTTTTGAAGTGCAGTTTTATTAATGTGAAGTAGTCATCATAAATAAACATATGTGTTAGGTTTACACCCTCTTTATGCTTTCTAACATTTTAAAGGAGATGGAAACTAGTAGTTCTGTCTGTAATACATATGCTGACTCCCCTTTGTTTCTCCTTCTGGGCTACCTAAATTCAGGACAAAGTAACAGAGAAGAAACATATATAATCTCAAAATTCTTACAGTGAGATCTTAGATTGGTGTGAAACAACAAAGATAATTTCCATTCCAACTGAAGCTGCAAAGGCAGCTGCATGTCATGTAAAAATGAGGTACAATCATTGATTCAATACGTAAAAATAAGACCAGACGTTGCATTTGACTGAAATCTGGTACTGAGGTAATTGTGGAGGTATTAGTTCAGCTATGGGCTGAAACAAAAGATGAAAAAGGCTGGCTGGTAACACACAGGTAGGTTCTCAGAGTGTATGTAAATCAGTATGTGCCACAAAAAATACTCTGTCCTTACATTTATTTTAGGAAAAAAACAACTGTAAAGATGGAGAAAATAACTAGATTACCTAAAAAATTGAAGGCAGAATATAAAAGTGATTGTACTAGCTTTATAGCTAGCTCAATAAGCTTCTCTCTGACAGCTGTAAGACACATGAGTACAGACCACAACAAACATACGTCTCTCCCCAGAAACTCCTCCAAAATACAAGCATTATTCACTCAGTACTTAATCCATTCAGCAATGACGATGTATTTAATGTATTTCAGTGAGTCTCTTCTTTTCCATCTTCACCTGAACCCATGAAAAACTTCACATGACTAATCTCCTTGTGGAAGGAGATCTACATCTTGGGAAGGATATCCAATCTTAACTTGTGTCAAGAACAACTACTTGCATTGGGTTTGAATCTGCCAGTTTCATTTGATGCCTTTAATTCTGCACCAGTGAGGGTAATGGTCACTTCTCATCCATGCCACATATTTTTAGACCTCTGCCATATCCTCCTTCACTCATCAAGCTGAACAATCCTGTATTATTTTGTCTGTCTGTCCTGTGTATAAACCATTCCCAATGGTTGATAGTTTGTTCTTTTTGGTTTTTTGACTGCCTCTGAACCTTTTCCATTATGCTATATCCTTATGGAAGGGATCAGAACACCATATAGCTCAAAATTAAGGGTCATGACAGCATGATTTCTACTTTGTGGTCTATCCTTGCCTACACCTTTATAACTTCTACTTTGCATTACTGATAGCTGAAGACAATTGAGCTGATGTTTTCTATCATATCCTGAGGTCCTGAACATGAGATGTAAAGGCAAGCTCACAGTAAATTATTCTGAATGTGAATCTAGGGGTTTTTTTTTCACCTGTGTCATCACTTAAGAGTTATTTACACTGATTTTCATCTGCCATTTTGTTGTTCAGTCATGAAGTCCTGTAAGATCCTTTGGTAGTTCTTCATAGTTACTTCTCATCTTTAATAAAAACTCGAAAAGAGTTGAGAGAATAGAGAGAATGATTAGCTAAGAAAACACAACTGAAAAAAGAAAGATCAGATGAACTGATGTTCTTCTATCTATACAAGTGATGACTTATCAGGGAAATGATAATGAAATGCAGAACAGACTTTTTAGTAGGGACTGTAGCAACAGGTCAAGGGGTAATGGTTTTAAACTAAAAGAAGGTAGATTTAGACTAGATAAAGGGGGAAAAAAATTAAGGTTAAGCATGGTGAGAGACTGGAACAGTTTGCCCAGAGCTATAGTAGATGCCCCATATCTCTGGAAACATTCCAATATACTAAAAATTTACTGCTAAAGAGGGAGTAAAATTTGGTCTGTACATCTACAGTATACTGAACAGAAAACAAGAGAGTTAAATTGAAGGAAAAAAAATAAAGGAAAAAAACCACTCAAATGAGGCACTAATTAAAACATCCTGATGAAAAAGTTAAGAAAACTCTGGACCAGATCACTTGGGAAGCACTATGCAGGAGTGTCTACTACTGGAGGTTTAAGAACAGATAAGACAAGTGTCTGTCATTAATGACATAAGGTTAGCTCATCCAGTGTTGGATACAAAGTTAGACACCTTGAGTTCAGACCTTCATCACCTCAGTGTCCTGTCCTCAGTGCTGTTTTCTAAAATTTTATCATAATAAAGAAACCCCACCATGACAGACTGCTGAGAGTGGCATATGATTAACATAACTGAGAGCCAGAATATACATATACATTGGAAAACTATCTAAATTAATCACAAGTAGATCCTGAACATCAGTGCTGTGACTACCTCTGAGAATAAAATCAGCCTATTTTTTCTTGCATCACTCACTAGACAAATTAATTCTAGTATCTTGCTCACATAATAAATCACATGTGCTGATTTAAAAAGGAGTCTACCTTTATGCAACCAAGTAATTTATTGTTTAGTAGGAGAATTACGACTTTACTTAAAACCACTAGATTCTTACTCCTTTTGAGGAAAAGCGCCCAAGAATTACTAGCAACTTGCTACATGACGTCTCTTTGTCTCCACTGAGCACCATTATACCAGTTCTATTTCAATATACTGTTACTTTGTACTTCTCCAATATTATTCATAAAGCTATAGCAATGTACAAATTGACATCGGTCATCTCACACAGGCATATGGAATAGTGCTATGCAGCTTCAGAATGCTTCCTCCTGCATACCAATCCTGCCAAAGCACTGGTGAAATATGCCAGCAGTTCTGAGAAGACACCACCATCAATCTAGACTCTTATATATGAACTGGTGTTCTCATTGCTACAAGAAAAAAATACAGATTTCTTTAAGCTATACACTAATTTAAGCATAGCAAGAACCAGTTACATAAAGAAAACAAATTCTCTTCATGCTCTGCTCAAAGAGCTCTAAATCAGTACAATTCTTATGAGAAGTATTCAAAATATAGTGCTGTTACTATACTAATGAAAAGCATGGAAAAATGATTAGTCACTTACAAGACAACACAAACTGTCTCCTAGCCTTTTCTGTTTTTCAGCTTTTCTGTTACCTTTCTTCCTCACAGCCCTGTGCCCTCCTGCAGCTCCTTTCCTAGGCCTCTGTCCTCTCCACACTTTGCTGTATCCTGAAGACACACTCCTGTCAGGATGCCTTACATACTATTTTGTGGATACAGATGTTTACATGAATAAACATACATCAGCAAATAAAGTTACTAAGAGATAAACAGGACGTTTTATCAAAATTCGTATTTTAAAAACCAATCTAGACTGGATCAGTAGATGAAAAACACAAACCATTTAGCTAAAACCATCCCATGGACCCAAGAATGTACCAACTCTCACAAGTTGGTCTCCTTTCTTTAGTTCTTGCAGAACAGGTGCTTGCTTGCAAATACCTAATTGTTACTGACAGGGCAATTGCTTTGAAAAATTTTCCAACTATACAGTTGGGGCTGTTATGAGTCTTGTTAAATGTGATTCATTCAATTTAAAAGAAAAAAAACCACCTCTTTCTGAGGCCAACCATTCAATCAGGTATCTCCAGTTATTCAGCACTGGTGCCCTAAGATGGAAGAGGTATCAATTTTGAGGAGAGACAATCTCCCCACATTGAAAGCTGATACTACTAGGAGGTAACACTACTGGCTTCTTCAGAATAACAGATGGAACAGATCTTTCATTTGCATCTCCCTGTGGCTCATCTCTTTATTCCACAAAAGACTAAGGGTGCAAATGGGCTAACAAAGTTTTTATTTGGTTGGGGTTTGTGTTTTTTTTTATATTAAGCCACATAAAAGACACATGTATTGCCCTTAACAAAATGTTCTACATCAAACTCTAAGAAGCTTTTTTTTTCTTTGCCCTCCAAGTTTTATGGCTGCATTATGTTCCTGACAGTTAAATCCTACAGATAATTTAAACTTTAAATCCAGAACAGGTTTCTAGAAAATACCATAGTGTGTTATTGAAATTGCTCCAAAACATTTAGAATTTAATGGAGGGTTATATTTCTACTACAGAACTCCAAGACTAATTTAAAATTACAACAAAAGATTATTACTCTATTAAATCCTGTAGTGGTTTCCTGCAAGAGGAAGAACGTGCGAAAAAAGTCTGATTTGATATACTAGCAGACTTTTTTGCAGTGTCTGTGGGTAGTATTGAGATATTGGTATCTTTAACAGCTATTCATCACCTGCTGTTTTACTTCAGAGACTGTAGCCTCACTGGAGGCTTCTTTCTATATCTCTATTTGAGCCAATACAGTCACAGCTGCTCAAAGCCATGCAAGTTATTTTCATTTTGTGTTTCATTTTCATTTCATAAAGTGCAGAAGATCCATACATGAATCAGCATTACTGAAAATGGTCTGGAACTGTACATTGAAAATGTACCCTTTGACAGAATACATCCTGCAAGCAGACATATGCAAATCCACGTTTTTTGATTGCAGAATACCCAGATCTGCCTTTTGTCTAGAATTACAGGAGCTGCTATATCAACCTATACAGGCAAGTTTATCCTTATACAGCAGTAGCTTTCTTTTCAAGTCAAGATAATGCTGGAATTCCTGAGCAGATCTACATGATCTGATTCAAGAACCTTGAGGGTATTTATTTACCACAGAAAATTTATGCACTGAATAAAGTGAAAGTCTGCTATGAAAAGGAATGAAACTAATTACTCTGATGTATCCATGCTATGCAGCAGCACTTACATATTATTGTTCAGAATCTACGGCTTGAGAATACCTACGCAATTGCATAACATACTACAGGTCTGACACAGCATATGTGTATTTATGTCTACAGCAAGTTAGAAGTGAAGTGCAGATGTTTGATGATTTTCATAACTAAACTGTGATTGCTGCACGGAATATATAGCAGAATTAATGAAAATAATAAAATAAGACGGAAACTTAAAAGTAGAAATTATAAATCTTATCTGGGATTAATTGTTACAATATTTAATTATCCCTTTTTCTTACTTCAAGATTGAGTGCATCCTGTATCTTGTTTATGCCTTTGTCATAAGGTTGAAAGCTACCACACGCTGCGATATGTGTTCCATATGCACACAGAGATATTAAGCCCGCACTCAACCACTCTTTGATCAACTGAATAGGCTGAGCTCTTTTATCTTCACTTCATAAGCCTTGTCTAACAACCTCTGGATCAGTCGTGCTCCTCCTTTGAACTCCCTCCAAGATTTCAAACATCCTTTTGGAAGTATTTATCTGATAAGATATTCTAGGAAAAGTTGTGCCAATACAGTAGAGCATATCCCCCATTTCAGTTGATACTGCCTTTTAATCCAGCGGTTTTTGTCCTACCTTAGCACTAAGAGTTCATGTTGAGGCATCATCTATCCACCTAAAACCTAATATCCTATAATGGACCAAAGAGTAAAAAACACTATTTTGAAATAAGCGCACTGTCCTTAGGAATCTCACCTGGAAATTTAAGAACCATGGTATTTATTTCCTCCCTTCTGTCCTACACTTCCCCTTCATTCAGTATGAGTCACTTTTTATTAACAATAGCTAATAATCTTAAGTTATTTTTACAGATAATATCTATTTAAATAAAAATTCTCTTATTCAACAGACTATTCTGATCTAAGGTGATGCCACTGCAGTTACTATACAAAAAATCACTGAGTAAAATCATTATGTAAAAATTATGACATATTTACACATACAGAGAGAGTAAGCATCTGGTTAAAAACAGCCTGTTCCATTATTTTTAAAAAACACCTTTCCGTCAACAATAAAAAGAGAGAATTAAAAAAAAACAAACAACAAAATACTCCAACTAAGAAAACTCACACTGACGTGACACAACATTAAGACGGAGGTTTAAAAATGCTTGGTCAAGTCATTCTTCTTCGATGAAAACATGTCTTGTTTAGAAACATCAAGGTCTGAGCCACAAGGAGCATCTTACCTGTTTGCGCATGACATCCGTAGCTTGCATGATGTAGCGAGGGGGGAGCCCGTGGCTCCGAGCCAGAATGATCGCCTGCTCTAGGGTGACACTCAGAGTGCAGCTGCAATGGAAGACAGAAGTCAGCTATCTGCTAGCACTGATCTACTTAAAATAGTTGCTTTTACATCAATTATCTTTAATATATATACATATATAAAAAAAAAAAAATAGAAAGATTGCATAGTAGACTTGCTCCCTATCCCACCTCAACCCATTGCAGGCATTAGCTGGAACACTAAAATGTCTCTTAAGTAGAAAGATTTTGAGTGTAACTAGTGTTCCTGCTGACTTACAACGAAATGCATTTGCAATGTTTTGCTGTTGTTTACAAAAATAAAAACAAAAAACAAAACCTCAACCAACCAAACCACAAAAAAAACCAACCCACCAATAAAACCCACAACCCAACTATGGCTTAGCAAGTGTGTGAGAGAGAGAGACAACCCAAGGAGAGGATTTTTTTGGTAATTGTATAAATCCTTTTCCAGCTGGTTTCTGCAGAGGTCCTCTCTCACCATCAACTGTGAATGCAGACCCCAGCTTTGGTACCATGATCCTGACCTTGTGCCAGTAACTTAGTTTGGTTATTCTCATGGCACATTAGTGCAGTTCATTGAGAGACATTCATGTCTTTCAGAGAAATAAAATAAATAAATAGATCATTCCTTGAAATAAACTGTCCTCTCCCACTTTGCCAATCTCTTTCAAGTGAACACTTGAGGACAAGAACTGATCACGGTACCGCTTCCGAATGGAAAGGCTGTAATTGCTTTGTCAGAGCAATGAGGAAAGTTTTAGAGCTAAGGATCTGGCTGTAGGACAGCCTGTCATCACACCAGACAAGAAGTAGTAGGGAAAGTCATTTTGGACATGCCATACAATTTCAGTTGTCATGGTGAGGACAAGGACAGAGAGTTGGTTTCTCATACAATCAAGACCAAATCTGTAGAAGACTCACAGATAAAGGCAATACAAGTGAGTAGAAACAGGTACTTTTTGGAAAACACAGCATGTTTGAGGACTGCTTTCATCCAAGAGGTGAGAGGGGCTCCATTCTGCACCAGTAAGCTGCTTGATGAATTTTCTGTTCACACCAAAATACTGCAATAATCAAATCTCTTCAACCAGAAAGATGAGGTGTACAGAAAATGATCCTACCTCAGCCGAATCTGAGAAAAACTGCGTATTTCAAGTTCAAATAATAAAACTAAGACACACAGTTAAAATATACTTTTGAGTAGCCTTTTGCCAAAATCCTGACCAAAAGATTCTGCATAGTTTCTATTATGCACCCAGAACAGACAATATGTTTCAATCAAATACTCATCCTGCTGAGCAGAAGATCTGTAGGAGGAAAAATGTGTCTGCACTTATTTTCTTACTGAAAAAAACAAACCCTGACATGTTTTAAATACAGCTTAAGCAAATTTATGGGCTGTAAACGTTTCACAATAGTGACTGTAGAAGATACTAAATTTGATCTGTAGCTTTACTAATGGCCTTTCATTAAAAATTTATAAGCGAAGTAATTTTCCTTGGTAATGAAATAATTTTTATTCCTCAGTTTCTTGTATACATTGACCTCAGAGTTAACTTGAAGCAAAAAATATATTTGTGCTCTGTGTTTGATTAAGGCACATAATAGTTAAATATTAGACTAGTCATTATAAACACCGGGTTTTCATCTTGTCTCTGAAAGGTGAAATATTGTACAGATTAAGTACACGCTCCTATTATTTGCCAGCAGCAAATCCAAACATCTCACCTTCAAGACCAGAGAGGAAAGGAAGATCTGAAATCTAATGCAACAGGTGTAATCTAAGACAGAAAAAAAGGGTAAAAAGTCTCTCTGTAGGTATAATAGAGGTTAATGGGCTCAAAGTAGAGCTTTCAACCAAACAGTTACTGAGCCAACTTTTCCATAAACCATGTCTTCCTGGAACCCAGAAGACTGAAAGAACAGAAAAATCATTTTCCGCATGCATGAATCAAATAACAGAAGAACCTCGTAAATGAAGGTCAGTTTGAAGAATTAGATGCGAACATTAATCTTGTGATTGGAAAAGACTGTCAAACTGTTCCCTACCCAAAACATGAAATGGCTGGTGATCACGGACATTATGGGCCCTATACATTTTGACAATGCCAACCATGATTCAGAATTAAGGTTGCCAAGTCAGTAGATGAAGACATAATCGAAGTGGGAAAAGGAGAGACAAAGAGTAAAATGATGAAGATTTCCTTAATAGGCTACTGTTGAGGTAGGCAACAACTACAGTACAATCCTGATAAACAGGCTAAAATTCAAGACCTCAGCACAAGGCAAAAAAATAATAGTAATTCTAAGAATAATATTTTTAATGTATCCTTGAAAATTAGTAGTGAAAACACCCAAGATTACAACAGTGATGATGTTAACTGTTATCACACCTACTTCATAAAACATTTTAGATTCAAAGTGAACTCCTACAGTAATGCTGGTTAGATACATCCATTGCTTCTTTTTAAAAAAATTCGTACTCATTATTGTATGTTAAAAAGTATTGAAATAGCATCAATGGCATGATCGTGTTTCAATATACTATTTCATTAGAGATCCAATTTAATATCCCTAGCCTTTGTCTTTCTTTTAAGGCACAGAAAAGGTCTGACGAATGGTCAAATTAAATAGAAATTATTGGTTATAGCTTTTGTCATGTAATTACAAAATAAGTTACTTTCTAAAACAACAGCACTCAAACAGCTTCATTTTGGTTGAATACCAAACCAATGAGATGGCATCTTCTAATAAAATGGATCATATAAACTGTCCATGGTGCTATGCTGCACTGACTCACTAGTAAATACGTATTTACTTATTTGTGCTTTCTCCCAGCTCTTCAAATACTGTTTTTTAATTAGTACATATCCATTATTACAAATCAAACCCCACTGCAAACCAGCTGTGAAAGAAACAAATGCACACACAAAATATCAGATGCTAACATGGAAAAATCATAACTGGAAGTACCTCTGCAATAGGGTTGCTGAGCACAGAGTGATCAAGCAAATGCAAATTTAAACCAATACAGCTTGCACAATTTTATGAAACAATATGAAAGCTGGGAATTCCTCACATGGTAAGACTGTTCTGGTGGTCTGAGCAAGGTTCAATATCAAAGTTTGTCAGCAAATATGTGCAATACATAAAAATTGAGCCTTCTCCCACATTTTGAGCGCAGATAAGCAGATGGTATTAAAGCTCACAAAGCAATTTGGAAGCAGCTCTGACCACTGAAATGGTCAGAACGGATGTAATCAGCCCAGACAAACCAAACAAGGAAAATATTAGGGGAAAAACTCCTTCAGTGCTCGCATAACATTCTAAATCCCAAATCCATATATTTTACAGTGTAAACAAAGCAAAAACTGTTCTCACTCCCTCACTTTTCCTCTCATCCTTTATTTTATGCCAGAAAAACAAAAGAACCAAATTCATCATCTCAGAATTTATGTCAGTTAGAATCACAAATTCCCTGCCTTGACAGATCACAGCAGCAAGTCAGCACAGACATTTGGCTTTCCCAGCACAACCGGGCTGAGAATTCCTCATTTCACCCATTTGGTTTCCAAGAAACAGAAGGGGCTGCAGCTGCTCCCAGCCCCTGCCTGCTATCCCCCGTCTCCCATCAGTCATGACAGGATTGATGTGAAGTTTAAATACAAACTTACAAACATCTTCTGGATCAGACCATCCTGTACAAAAGAGGTTAAATAATTTTCTGTCACCAATAGTCCATTTGTTTCTGACTGGATATGATTTTTACTGAAGAGCTGCAAAATCATCTAGATAGACACACACTGAAAAACTGAGTTGTAAAAGAGGAAAAAAGACTGAAATTTTCTAAGAAATTTATTATTTTTGACAGCTTGTTTAATGTCACCTGAAAGGAAAGTAATTTGAGTTCATGTGCACTACAAACAGCTGCAACTTGGCAAACTGTATATCCATGTTATTAGACTAAAAAGAACCTAAATCATTCAATTCATTCTCAAGTTTCAATTAGGGTTCCAGCCATCCTATATCCAAAGATGAATCATACATCCCCTAGAAAAATGCCCTGAATAGAAAAGATGAGGTGAAACAAATTGGATTAGTAGTTACCACAGTCAGAGATGTCAAAAAGAATTATGTTCTGTTTATGTGAACAGGAAAAAAATATCAAAAGGATGCATGTATGCTTAGTCTAAACAACGTCTAAAGCTTCTACTCAAAATGTAACTTCATACCATTGTTATTATCTTAATTACTTTTCTTTGCATACATCATAAGCTAATCATACCTACATTTGACCACCATTTAAACCAATTACTCTATTAATTTATTTTAGCTGTCAGTTAAATGAATCCTTATAGAGCAGCTATTATTTATGTCAGTCAATGCAGCAATTAAAAATTTAGTACTAAAGTCACTTTGGGGTAAACATTTTTGGGGTATTTCTCTGTTATTACTTTTAATGGCAAGGTGATAGGCATTGATTCTGATGAGTAAGCCAAAGAAAACAGGCCACGATAAACCCCAAAAGGAGGGAAAATGTTTTTCAAGGTTATAAGAAATATGCATAAAAAGCATAGACAGGCCTAACTCAAGACTCTCCCAGAATTTCTAAGCTGTTCTCATTGTGTGTCTTTGCATGTCTCCATGCAAGTAAAACTGAAGTTTGCATTCCCATACCCTGAAACTTTGCTGAACAGAATTTCAACTCATAGGGAAAGGGAAGTTGGGCCAGCAAATAGGTATCAGAGAGAAAATGAGCAAGAAGTTTGTACATTAAACTACAATATTGTATTTTACAATTACAATAAAACTCTACTGGATTTCAGGACTTAGGTTCACTACTTTTATGAACCTTTGTGGAGCTGAGATGTTCCCAGTGGAAACAGTGTGGAAAGACCACTACTTTAAAATCAGCCTTGGACTGAACTCATCCACTTGAAGTTTAGTCCAAAACTTATGTTCTTATTTTTGTCATCATATAGAAAGCCATTACGCTGCGCATGAAATAAGGAACCATCATAATGGAATAAATGCAATCATAAACAATGCTTCAAAACGTAACTACCTGTGGAAGGTATCACACCACCACACAGAAACAGTCCATTGTTAAGGGGATTTCTGCCTTTTATCCATTAAGCATCAGCATGCAAAGGCTTCTTTCACAGGAGGCACCACTGTCATTATGTAGTTGTGCAAACCTCATAATAAATATATGCCAACTCATCAGGCACACATCCACCACTCCTCCGCAGGGTAATCAAACCCAGCTCTACCAGGTATTTTCAAGCCAACAGATTTCTGCCTTGCTGAAGTAGATGGCATGAACTTATCAAGCTAGAGAATCAGTCTTGGGAGGCAAGTACACGTTAGACATATTTCAGACCTAACCTTGGTTAATGACATATTTGTAGTTTAAAAATACAGTTTTAACCAGGTTTATTAGATTCAGTATTAGTAATATTTAATCCTGAAGCATGAAACATGCAGGAGATAATGTTGATTTTTCTGTTGTTTATTTGGAAGATTACTATAATACAATCTATTTCCAGAAATAAAACGTGACTATTCTACCTTTTTTAAAACAGTGAGCTTTTCAAATAATAAGCAAAAAAATAAATAAATGCACTTATTTACACCATACATCTGCTGTCAGTGTTAAAAAAAAAATACAGAGCATCTTTTCAAAAACATTCTTCCTGTAAGATATTGTCACCTTTAATTAGCTGGGAATTTTGCAAGGAGGCACTTCCACCACTTACTGTTGTTTGTTTGATGCAAGAACAGTATTTCCACAACATTCAAAGTATTCCATGCCTTTTGTTTGCTCATTCTCAGCCATGCTTGCCAAACCAAACAAAAAAATCTGAACTGAAAACCCAGCTTTTGCCATTATCTTGTCCTCTATGCAGAAAGTCTTTCACATTAAAGGCTTCTTCCCATGTAAGCAGGCAAGTCAATCTGCTAGAAAATTGCAGTTGATTTCCTGTCTTGTAATAGTTCACGTTACTCACATAAGTCCTCTTCCATGTCAAAAATTTAGTAAGTTTTGGATAAGTTTTTGATTTTAGATTGTTCAAGAGTATCTATTCTATTTTTGTTCTAGTGTAGTGGTATCTGTAAGGAAGAATCAGATTCTCTAAAGACCTGGACTGCAGATAAGGCAATAGTGCAGGAACTGAAGCATGAGAGGACAATTCTACAGAGCACAGTGATCAAGTTGTGTGTCAACCCTGCTACTACATGTCCATAATGTTAAAAGAAATCCAAATAGAAAAAAAAGAACACCTTGAAATCCATAGTAGTAACAACTTAGATCCATCTTACCTGTCTCAGTGATCTTTTGTGCACTTCTCTGCATTTTCAGATTGCCTTTTAAACTAAATAGTGTCTCAGAATTTAAAACATGAAGAGAATTCTAAGTCTATAGCCCTTCGCATACATATTAGAAATAACAAAGCAAAAAGGTACCAGATTGCCTATGAACTGCAAATACAGAGGAAAAAAAAATTCTAATCACTGTAGAAACCATCTATTTGTGTCAAATGTCTTGTTTGTCTTGTAGGAAAACAAATTCTCTCATATTTAACAATTACGTAACTGTTTTCAAATAGTAACTGGCAGAGACTGGAAAATTCTACTATCCTAAATCATTGTATGAAAAGTTTGCTTATGCCTTAGTAAGTAAGGTGTGTACAAGCGTGTGCAGCGATAGGACAAGGGCCAATAGTCTTAAACTAGAGCAGGCTAGATTTAGATTAGACATTAGGAAGAAGTTCTTTACAATGAGGGTGGTGAAACACTGGAACAGGTTGCCCAGAGAGGTGGCAGAGGCCCCATACCTGGAGACATTCAAGGTCAGGCTTGATGGGGCTCTGAGCAACCTGATCTAGTTAAAGAGGACCATGCACACTGCAGGAGGGTTGGACCTTTAAAGGTCCCTTGCAACTCAACACATTCTATGATTCTATGATTAGCTTTTCAGTCTGTGCTGACCTGACTCCTGAAAGCAGTCTCATCAATCCCAGAAAAACCTCTTACTAAGGAGCTAATAGCCAGCCTAAATACAGCTGCAAAACTTCAAGGAGACTTTCTTTTTTTGGTTTGGTTTGTTGTTTTTTTTTGGTAGCACACAGTCATTAAGCTCAGAACTAAATTCCTACAGAAAAAATTCTAATATAATCTAAAAGTCTTAGGAGAGAAGGTCTACAATATAAATTCAGAGTACCTATTTTTCACCTTGTTTCCTTTGATTCACGGAGAGGCAGCTGGCCATGATGGACAGCTTATGGCATTACTCTGCTTTGCTATGTGGAAGATGGAGCACGTTTAGCTGGGTTGCAGAAGCTGTGCCAGCTACAGGAGACAGCATAATCAACCCTTGGCAAATCCTGCTTCATCATTCAGGCAAGTGTCTGCCAGCCAGAGCCCCACTGCTTGAAGGATGGTAATGCTAAGGAGAGACTTTCTTGAGGGGAAATTAAAATTCTGAAAAGAAAATAAGCGACTTTTCTGGAGTTTATCAAGATTATAAAAGACTTTTTTTCTCTCGATCCTCCAGGAAATGCAAAATTTTAAATAAACTTGGGATTTGTTTCATTTGGATGCTTTAAAGGATTCCTTTGAGCCTCTAAGGCCCTATGGTCACTGAATAGACTTCTGCAGCTGCTGCACCTAATTTCATTTTGGCATGGAAAGAGGGTAGGACATGTCTGTGCAGTGCAGTCTCACTCTTCTCCTTCAAGCAGGAGCTAACATCATGATTCAATAAAATTTAAAAGTGCCTTTCATCACCTGCATTTGTACAGAGTGATTACAATTTCAAACAGAATGAACACCAATAAAGAAAGCAGAGCATTGTTTACAGGGTGACAGCTGACTGGCAGGCAGAAATATAATTATGGATTATAAAAAAGGGAAAATAGAAATGCAAACTATTGATTTCTTCGACTAATTTAGAGCTCTGTTCCTGATGTTGATTGGCAAGACATGTTCATTTATGATAATCCAAGGCAAGTTTGTAGTATTCACATATAATGTAGTACAGTGAGGGTTAAAGGGACTCATTTTTCCCCACCCTTATTTTTCTGTTGATCGAAATATATTTGAAAAGAACTGCTGTCTGAAATAGATACAGGATTTCAGGCTCTAATGTAAATTGGTAAACATATTGTCATAATAAAAATCAAAGAAAAGCAATCACCAGCAATTCAAAATCCCCAGTATTATCTTGGATAAAGGGATGAAAATATGAACTCTGTCAAGCTGTTTTGGCCTACTGCAGTGTAAAAAGCAATTTAATATGGATCACAGAGAAGTCAGAAAACAAGACACTGCTGATCCAGAGATCAGCACTCACTGTCAGAGCAGACAAAGCTGCTGTTTCATAGTTCTTGGTCTCTTCTACATTGGACTGCCACACAGCCTCGCCCCTGAAGCTATCTGAGATTTGCTTCTGGTTAGATGGAGGGGTGGCAGAACCCCTCTTCCCCTATCCCCTGTCAATCCATAACACCTTAGTCGAGAAAATACAGAAAGAGCTCTCCAGTCATTTCAGTGAAAGAGAGATTAATTGAGTGAGGGAAGCTCAATATACATTTTGTTTAAAGTCTATTAAATATATCTGAATTCTGACAGATTAATGGTGTACTCTGTTCCCACTCCCCATGAACAAAAGAAAGATGCTGACCAGCAGAGCACTCTGTACCCTTCCACAGACTCTCAGACATTCTCTCCCATCACAGACCAATCATAGAAATTAGGCTAAAATGAGGGGGTTTTAAAAGAAAGCATACAGGAACTTTACTCCAAGTTGATTATTCTTCATTTTTATATTGGCACAACTGGTAAGTGAAGAATATACTTTCAGAGTTTAGCTTGCAAGGACAATTAAAATCTTTCCCCCATCTGCTTGCCTAGTAGCATCTGTAGATAATACCAGTTTTTAACTGATTTAATATCTGTAGCATAGTGTTAAAAAACAGTTGTGAGTCCTTACTCTGGGCCTACAAAAAATGCATTTCTGCAACTGATTGCAATCAAGCACTTCACATCATCTAGTTTCCAAGAATACAGAAGGCTTGATACACTGCTGAAAACAACCAGAGAGAAACATTCTCTCTACTGAAAATCAGTAGCTTGAACTGTAAAGAACTAACTTACAACTTAAAGAATGGTTAGTTTTGTTTTGCAAGATTATCTTCCCTGATTAAATGACATTAGAAAAAACAGAGGAATTAAGCATTCAAGATTGCAGGCAACAAGTAAAATCATCTAAGTCTACGGGACTTGATCACATCCAGCATCTCATTCTTCCTGCTTTTATATCCCTCATAGGATTTCTTGGTGCTGCAACACAGTTTCACTCTGCAGAGCAGCAAGGGAAGTAGGTTAACAAAAACACAGCAGATTTTAACAGTAGAAATGTCAGGAACAAATTTCACACAGCAAGCCCACTAGCTGGAGACAAAACAAGACTTCTGTCTGGGCAAAAGCAATTTCAGAATGCCAAAATGCAGAGCTACCTAGTGCTGGACTGTAGAGATATGGTATAGGGAGACCAGAAAGAAAAAAGTGCACAGAAAGTGACTTTATAAAATCTAAGGGAAAACTTCTTCATCCATCCAGTTTGTATGCTCAACAGTAGCTTTAGGAAACTGTTGTTAAAAAAAAACTTCCTCAACTTTTACAACTTGAAAAAATAATTGCACAGGAATCTCTTCTAGTTTCTAAATATATTAGTCCCCTTCTGAACTTTTGGAAATTCAAGGCAAAAACTCTTTGAGTA
Source organism: Hemiprocne comata (assembly GCA_020745705.1). Taxonomy (NCBI): domain Eukaryota; kingdom Metazoa; phylum Chordata; class Aves; order Apodiformes; family Apodidae; genus Hemiprocne; species Hemiprocne comata. The sequence goes on along the minus strand of CM036587.1, from coordinate 128,814,027 downwards.
CCTATGAAATCTCAAGTAATGCATTCCTTTTTTCTGCAGGGCCTATCTTTAAATGTCTCTGATAATGCCAAGAGTTGATGTTTCTTTCTCTGAACAGATGGCAGCTGCAAAGGCAGTATTAGTGCACAAGTGAAGTAACAGTATCTCGTATAAAAGCTCAAATGAGCTCACTGTAAGGCAGAACTAGTCATGCTTTACAAAAAAGTTTTGCACCTTTATGCAAATAGGTGATCTGGAATCCTTTAACATGTCGATGGAAAACCACACAATACCTTTAAACCCCAATCCCATTGCTCATAATACAGTCTTGAAATAAAATGTTTTTTTTCTATTGTTTTGTGGTTTTAAAATACTTAAATACACATTTAATAGTTTATACCTGTGAACTAGCCCTAATTTTGAGCAGAAATTTCAAGAATAATTTATTTTCATCTAGGAACAGCTCACGTTCAGAATCAAGCATACCACCTCTTATTGAGTTACCAAATTATTGTGAATAATTTGTAGCCCCCACACTGCGGGGTAATCATTTATTTAGGCTATTAAAGCTGCCCTGACTTTATTCTTAAACTGTAAGAATTTCTGGCACAAATATACTGGCAAATTCAGAACTTAATCCATTAAATCATAATGAAACCCAGAGGCAGCATTTTCCAGCTTTCTTTAAAAAAAAAAGAAAGCCAGAATTAAGTCCAAAGTCTTTTCTGATCACGTAAGACATGAAACTGAACCAAGATAGAGAGGCAGAGAAAAGATGTATAGCTTCATGGTCTTCTGATATGAAAACTTCATGTCAGTCCATGCTGTATAGTATTTCCATCTTCATCTGATATAGTGACTGGTGTTAAATAATACACCTTTTTCTGTTATTACACAAAATCAAGCACAAGTATACAGCACGCTATCTACACTTGTATCACTGACAGAGAGTTATACAGTCTGTTACAAACTCTGTTAAAAAATGGCAAGCACTTTTTTGATACAACTTAATTGTGTTGGCTCTATATGGAGCTTTTCCTGTTTTTCATGCTTGATAATCTGCATTGTAGCTATGTTGCTTTTTTTTCTCCTCCTCAAAGCTCTTTTAAAGAAAGAACATTACTTAAAACAAGGAGAAAGTAATTCTCACACTAATACAACGTACTGGCAACAAAGTCTGCTAAAATAAGGCTTTTCATAGATCAGAAACAAAGGAACCTATTTTTAACATATTGCTACCTGCAGTCTACAGTTTGGAATTCTAATAAAAAGGGCAGATATTTAGTATCAGATTCTTGGTTGTGTTAGGTTTTTTATTTGTTGGGGTTTTTTCCCCCTCTTCAGTTGTAGTCTTTGTTTTTTTGGTAAAAAGTACAAAAAATTGTAATCTGCTCAGCTGGAACATAAACACATTGCTGCCTTTGATAATGACACTATTGTCATATATATGTGTATATTAAAATCTCTTAGGCTTGATGACAAAGATCAGTTGATTATAGCTCAGTTCATTTTTTGATATTGTATTAATGGCACCACCAACTGTTCTACAAGCAGAACTTTTGGTTATTATAAGGCACACCTGCAAAACTGCATACGTCTTCTGTTTTTTTTCCTTGAAATAACCTCTACTCCAATTCCCCCTAGCTTATAAAGCAAATACAAATTTCAGCATTTCTTGCCTGCATTAACAGTTGAATATAGTATGTGTTATTCACCTGGGAAACCTTCCTTTTTCCACTTTAGCAATTAAGTTTTCTGCCTTTTTCTGACTTGAATGAGAAACCATCCATTACAACTGCACAAAACAAAAATTGTCCTGTTCCTTTCCACCCATCACTGCAAATGCAGTTCTAGAATTTCTTTCAAATTCTTTCAAAATCTTTCAAGTGTTAGTTATTTAGTTAGTTAGGTATTTAGCCTAGGATGTTAGATAATTAGTGTAAGACCTCCATATAAATAAAAGGCAGCAGTCTCCAACCTGCAATGACTGACTGAAACAAAGGGAGGAAAAGTAACTGTCATACCGGTGAACTCCACTGTTGCACATAATGATGTGACAAGCTCCAAGCCTGCTGCAGAGTTCAGAAGACACCGAGAGCAATCCAACCCCGGAAGCACCGCAGGCAGTGTATGCGCAGGCAGCCGTGCGCTTCGATCGGATAAAGGACCCTACCAGTCGGTAAAGTTCATCCAAGCAGTTGAGAGGCCTCATCAGCTGCAAGAGAGGAAGAGAGAGAGAAATTTAAGTATTTGCTACTGAGAGTACAGGAATTGCTCTTTTAGAGCAGGTCAGTACTGAGCAGATGGAACAGCAGGGCTGGCTGAGAAAGCTGAAGCCAAACTCCATAACATAAATACAGAGCACACAGTCATCTGCTACGTGACCGATGACAACTTTCTCAAACTTTTAACTTCTTACTGTCGGTGACTGTTTCACTCCCAGTCCTCCCTACGGAAGTGTTTTGCACTTCAATAGACTGAATAGACCCATCAGTGCCATTTCCATTAATGTTACTGGTAAGAAGAGAAGCCATGAAGAGGCAACCTACAACCCTACACACACACAAGAGGGATGCCAAGACTGGTTCATTGACTTGCAGAGAAAATCAGCTTATAATTAAGACAACACTGTCCTTTATTTATGCAAATGTCTAGTTCCTAATCCTGACTAACAACATGGAAAATTAAAAATTAATAGAAGTGACAAAAACATACTACAAAACTACAACAGTTAACTTCGTAGAGGGACTTAAAATAATCTCATTACCATATGGAAAATAAATTATCCACCTAGTAAAGACTGAAGCTTTGAGCTGAAGGCTGCTCTCAGAAAAGGAAACTTCAGGAGCAGTCTACCAATGAAAAACATCTCATGGTGCTTTGGATAAAGATGATGTTCACCAGACACCTTTGCAGACCTCATAATTCCAAATTTTCTTTTCTCTTTATTCCAAAACCACTTAAAAGTTCCAAGAAACACCCCTGCTACTCAAAGAATTAATCTTTTTAAAGCAGATTGACTCCCTAAAGACAATTTTAACTAATTATGGAAATGACAGCCTCACTTGCTCCTGTATGAATTATACTTCATTGGAAAGTAATGAGGTGAAGTAAATAAATTCTAACACCCAGCATATTTCAACTTGGGTACAAACAGATTTAACTTGGTTCAACTTGCATCCATTTAAATTTATTTCAGCTGGTGCCATTTACTGATGCAGAGCATGGAGAACAGAGCAAAAGGTACAGTCATAAACACATCCTGCACTCACTCTTAGCTTTCTCCAATGGCAAAATAAATGCATTAGTTTAACCAAGAATTCCTTGGGCAGACCTGGATTATGAGATGTTTTTATCCTGCCCTTGAACTTTCAATGAAATAGACAGGGGACAGGTTTAGGGGTAACAAGCACTCCACATGTAGCTAAATGTCTCCTGCTGCACCTGTGACTGCTTAGAAAGTGACATTGCTGACTCACCAGGGAAGAGAGGCACAGGCACATGTCCTCCTCCTGTCCCATGCAGTCCAGCATGGGTCCAACAAACAGCAACTAACAGTATGTTAACATCCATGCTGGATGATACTGACACAAAACTGTAGTCTGTCATATGGCTCAACTGTATTTCTCAAGCCACAGTAGCTCAATCACATTTGAAGTCTGCGTAGGCTGACCCGAGCAACCTCTTTTTCCCCCTATTGGGCTGCAATATGAGCATTAACTCTCCAACAATAGGAGAGAGCATTAAAGGATTTTTCGTAGCCCCTGGGACCTATCAGTCACAGAGGTTTAATGACAGATGAAGGCATTTGAAGAAAGCCTAAATGAGGAGGTTTGGAAGAAAGCCTTCTAAGCAGGATGCTGAAGGATTATTTAATTTGGAAGAGCACTTCCAGTTTTCAGAACAAGGAATTTCTGACTGCACCTGCTCTCTCCTCACCCTACCCCTCCACCTCCCTCATGCTCCTGGAGCAACTGAGTTTCTCTGAAAGCAGAGACAAAAAGGAAAGCTATGGTTCCCTTTCCCAAATACACTGATGCCCTCCAGCCACACCTTTTGATATCTAACACTAAAATGCAGGTGAGGCAAATGCTGCAAGAGAGCTGCTTCTTTCCCTGCCACCCCCTGCCCCACCCCAGCTTTAAATAATTCAGTTCTTTGATGGAATTAAGAAAGCTTTAGGAAAGGATTACAATAACGCAGTGTGTAACATGCAAAGTTTAATTAAGCACTTAACATTTTTATTTACCTTATCTATGTAAGCCGCTTTAGATGTTGAATTTGGAGGCAAGTTTGACTTGTCCAGGTAGAATGCCCTGAAAGAACAAACAGAAAATTGTTTAAATTCCTGAACAAAATGTGTGTGTAAGTGACTATTCTTAGACACCACTCCAAGGGTGGAATTTTTTTAAATTTAATTTTAAGAAAGGACAAAGAAATAACACAGGTAAATAGGCACTACTGCTCTTTCTTCTGTTGTAATAATGAACATCTTTTGTTCTGGAGACAAAAGCTACCCCTCTGCCTTTTCAGAGTACAGTGCAAAATTCTAATGTCTAGTTGGTAGAAAAACTGGATCAGAAAGTGTTCACCAAAGCTATGCAAGAAAGGTTTGTGGCAACTTTCTAGATTTTAACAGTGACTTTGGGAAACCTGGCATATAAACAGTGTCTGAGCCTCATGCACTGCAAGCTTTTTATATTAGCTGTATATTACTGCAACAATAGAAAACCAGGATCCCAAACATGAAACACAGTACTATACAGAAGCTCACAATATAAAAAGAAACAAAAAAGTAAAAACCCTACAAGGGGCAAATACGCATCACACAAGCAAAATTTCATTGGCAATGTAAGCACTCATGCCTTCCTGTGCAAATAAAAAACAAACTGCCTTTCTTTACAATTTCTGCACAGTTCTTTGAAAATGAATTAGTGCATGAAAAGAAAAGCCAAAGACAACTGTCATTTACCTGCAGAACACAAATGTGACAGAGAAAGCACAGTTACTGTATCAGGTTTAGCTACTGGTTACTAAAGCTCATCAGCCCTCCTTCTCCCAGTTCCTTCCATAACCTTTCACTTATGAATGAATAGTACCAGGAAACATTTCTATAAAAAGCAAAAAATGCAACATGCATTGTTGTAAAAAACAAAGCTTGGCTAATTTCTATGTGGCACAAAGGAGGCTGACATTTTGAAGAGAGAGGGCTTCCATGCTATCCTTCTCTCCTAAAACACGAAAACCTCTCTTACTCCACACCAGAAAGGAAAAGTTTTAGCAAAGAGCACATAGGAGCTCATCCCCTGTCTCCTGCAACTCATGCACTCTAGAGGCAATTTTTTTTCTTTCTGCTTTATAATCAAATTAAGTGCTGAGCACAGATGAGCTATCACTAAACATCTCATAGGCAGAGGAAATACTTAACATACTTTGTTATAAGATCACAGTTTCTCTGACTCCACAGCATTACTTAAAATAAAATGTCCCAGGTTTGCACCAGATGATCTTTAAAGGTCCCTTCCAACCTAAGCCATTCTGTGATTTTCTGATCACAAAACTCATTCTGCTGCTTGAAAAGCTCCTAAAACCTGCTGAGGCAGCTGAAAATATAAACACCTGGTAGGCTTCCCTGCCTGGATGAAGCATCCAGTGAGAATCAGGCAACAGCTACCACTGCAGCAATTCTGGCCAAGGTTAAAACAAAACAAAAGAAGAAAGACCCCACTGAACTGTGGAACATGTATGGAAAAAAAACCCAGATTCTTCCGTGGAAACCTCAAGGTATCACTATGATCCAGCTCCACTGCATGTGCACAAGGAGCAGCCCTGACTAAAGGTCACAGCTGAGCCACGACTTAGGCTGGAACTATGCAGTGCAGTAACTAAATTTCAGTTGCAATAAAATACGAAAATAAAAACAGAAAACAATGCATCTTTCCATCCTAACTCTCGAATGACAGAGTCACCTGGATCCTCCAGTCATGAAAACACCAATTCATGTAACATACATAGATAAAAATCACTCCCCCCTCTCCTCTTTCATGGTTTTACCCAGGAGAAAAATTATTCACATTGTACCATATTGCCAGGGCAAGGGAGCAGACTGCAGATTGGAATAGTGTTTTATTCTTCAATAATCTGGAATAACTGAGTTGATTAAAAAAATCCAACCACCTTTAGTTTTAGCAGATTTTGCTTCCCACAGCTTTGCAGTTTTGAAAAGTATCTTCCAAATTTAAGTTTGAGTTAATCCCATCACAAAGCACAGCAAAGCTAATCTAGTTCTGTTATTCCATTAAGCCTGTTGCATGATCCAGAATGTACTCTGTGTCAAAGGAAGCTGGAGACTACTGCAAGGAAAAGGGGTTTGCAGAGAAAATCATTCATAAATCACTATGAGTGGCCACAGCACATAAAAGCTACCTCAGCAGCAGCAGACCAATGTTTTTCTTTGTTAGCCAAGCTACAAAGCAAAGCATCACCCCGACATGCACTGAACATTATCAGGTTGAAAGCCTATACTGTTTTTTCCTGCTATGCCACAGGAAAATGCTTCGTTTAGTCTGTTCTGCACTCCCATTCTCTTTGGACTGTTATTTCAGCAAATTCAGCTGTATTAAATGAAACCAGAAACCAAATATAGAACAGTACACACATTAATGGAGTACATGGAAAATAATCAACTCCGGGTACAAAATGAAGCAACATGGACACTAAAATGGGATATACAATTATAGGAATTACTGCATTAATTCAGTCAATTATTCATTAACCTAAAGAATGAACAAAAATCAACCATACACAACATTAATTTGAAATACAGAAATATCCTCTTACAAATGAAACTATTTCCTGCCGCCCCCCCCCCCCCAATCAGGTAATGTTCACAGATGTTTCTCAAGTGCTTTATTTTTATTGCTTTTCATAAAAACTGTCTTCAGTACTTTCAGGACATGACAAACTGTGGACAGCATATAAATTTCCAAAGCACTTCACTTAATTACTAAATGCTTGTTAAGGTCCTTAATCATATTTTATGGGAAAAGTTAATGGCAATCTTGGCATGGTGCCCAATTTGGACAATATTTTCTAATCCATTTGAAATGAACAAGAATGAAATCATAGTTCTTTGTCTGCAAATGGGATGCTGGTTTTGCTTCTGAAAGCCTTACAATTTCTCTAGCTGTAGCAAAAATGCCTTCTTTTAAAAAAGGTAGAAAATCCAATAGGCATTAAAACTACATGGGATTATTGTTGTGTTCTGCTGTTGTAAGATATCCCCTGTGTAAAAATGTAAAATAATGGGACAATTATCTCAGGAAAACTTACACTCTAATGAGGTAACAAACATCTTAAGGTTCAAAACCAAAAATCTATCACAAGATAAATGCTTTCCCAATATGTTTTCCCAGAAGTTGAGTACAAAGGAGATGCAGAAGTACTGATGTTTTCGTAATATAGAATTTTACAGGGTACACTCCAAAATTGGCCTTGACATGTAAAATCCTGAAAATCTGAAACACTGAAAATTGAACCCTAAGGAGACTCCAAACCTGTAGTGAGACAAATTTCTGAGTACCTTTGTACATGCAAATAATTCAAGCAAAGCCAAGTTTCTAGTCTTACTCTGTTTGTTGTTCCAGTAAACCCACAGCATTATCCTAGATGTTAATAACCGTTTTTCAAAATACAAGGATAGTAAAGAAGTGACTGGAGTGTGGGAGAGGGGGGGAGGGCAGGTATTTGGGTTATGACAATAAATAAAGGCAAATTGGGAGTTCTGCTCTAGAAAGGTTTTCCTTTGATATTACAACATACGAGAATTTATTCTTTCATATTTTCTTCATCACTGTGGCATACATCCAAATAAATTCATACTGTATTCAAAAGAAGGATGGAAATCCAGAATTCTAATTCTACTTAATTTTCAATCCCTTGGTCACAAAATATTCAAGATCATGTAGATAAGCACGGTCAACAACATGGCAAAGGATACATCACTACAGAGGTGCAGAGTCAGGATATGTTAGAATTAGTGTTCTAAATTCTTTTCTTCAGCTCAAACTATAAGCATATTTATGACATAGATAAATAATAACTGTGTGTATTTGCATATATATGCACATATACTTTCGTATTTCTTTAATACCAATTTGTGTTCTGCCATCTGTAAGCATGTGTATAACGCACACACATTCATAAATATTCACTTGTTTCTATAGTACAAAGTATCCATTGCAGAAAACTCTGCTGTCAAAGCAAACAAAAGCATAGAAGTGTTTTACATGTTCTTTCCACTAAAAGAAAAGTCTACTTTTACATGTTCTTTCTACTAAATGATAAATTACTGAGTATAATTACCCTCTCAGCCCATACTAAGACCTAGTGATTTAAAATCATGTGTCCTAACATCTGTCAGTGATACTACCCTATGTACAGTGTCATTAGCAGTTAAAGAAAGGTTTAACAAGAGAAAGTCTTCATGACAGTAACATGATTTTAAATTCTCAAAGAGCATAAATAGTAATATTTTGACCTTTCACAACTCGTGTGCAAACTGAAGTGCAGAACAGAAAATTTTAACATGTGGCTCTGAACTTACCATAGGTAATTCCTATTTCATGTGTAAAAACTCAGTAAGCCCTTCCTTTGTAGTCAGCACTGATGAGGCTGCACCTTGAATACTGTGTTCAGTTTTGTGCCCCTCACTATAAGTACATCAAGGTGCTGGAGTGTGTCCAGAGAAGGGCAACAAAGCTGGTGAAGGGTCTGGAGAACAAGTCTTATGAGGAGCGGCTGAGGAAACTGGGCTTGCTTGGTGTGAGGAGAAGGAGACTGAGGGAAGACCTTATCACTCTCTACAACTATCTGAAAGAAGGTTGCAGTGAGGTGGGGGTTGGTCTCTTCTCCCAAGTAACAAGTGGCAAGACAAGAGGAAATGGCCTCAAATTGTGCCAGGGGAGGTTTAGATTGGACATAAGGAAAAAATTCTTCACCAAAAGGGTTGTCAGGCACTGGAACAGACTGCAGAGAGAAGGGGTTGCAACACCATCCCTGGAGGTATTTAAAAGACGTGTAGACACAGTTCTTAAGGATATGGTTGAGTGGTGGAATTGGCACTGTTAACAGCTGGACTCAAATGATCTAAAGAGTTTTTTCCAACCTAAAAGATTCTATGATTCCTAGCTTACTCCAGACAGAAAGTGAGAAACCAGCTTTTGACAGTCTCTACTTTAAGCGTAAACAGAACTGTGGGAAACAGTGCAGTCTGTGGGGAGAAGGATGTGACTGTAAGGTAGGACAAGTAAAATACACCAAAAAAAAGAGAATGATTAGACTTAGTCATGCACAGAAATACCTGTAAGTGTGGAGGAGTGTTAAGAAAATTTGAAGAAATGAAACTTAAGGGCTTTCCTGGCAACTGCCTGCTTTAAGTAGAGTGGAATGGGAGCATAGCTGGGACATAGACTTTCAAGCCTGGATAATAGAATGCCAAAGAAACTGGACTCTTAAACAGAGGAGAGCATAGAATCATATAATGGTTAAGGTTGGAAGGGACCTTAAAGATCATCAGGTTCCAACCTCTCTGATGTGAGCAGGGACACCTCCCACTAGACCAGGCTGCCCAAAGCCTCATCCAACCTGGCCTTAAACACCTCCAGGGAGGGGGGCATCAACAACGTCCCTGGGCAACCTATTCCAGTGCCTTACTACCCTCGTGGTGAGGAATTTCTTCCTGATGTCTAACCTAAATCTCCCCTCTTTCAGTTTAAAACCATTACCCCTTGTCCTATCACTACCCTCTCTGGTAAAAAGTCTCTCCCCAGCTTTCCTGTAGGCCTCCTTCAGGTCTTCCACTACAAGGTCTTCCTGGAGCCTTCTCTTTTCCAGGCTGAACAGCCCCAACTCCCTCAAGCCTGTCTTCATAGCAGAGCTGCTCCAGCCCTTTGATCATCTATGTGGCCCTTCTCTGGACTGTCTCCAACAGCTCTATGTCTTTCCTGTGCTGAGGGCTCCAGATCTGTACATAGTATTCCAGGTGCAGTTTCACCAGAGCAGAGTAGAGGGGGAGAATCACCTCCCAGGCCCTGCTGGCCACACTTCTTTTGATGCAGCCCAGGATGTGGTTGGCCCTCTGGGCTGCAAGTGCACACTGGTGGCTCATGTCGAGCTTCTCATCTACTACCACCTCCAAGTCCTTTACCTCAGGACTGCTCTCTAGCCATTCTGCCACAAGCCTGTATCTGTGCCTGGGGTTGCACTGACCCAGGTGAAGGACCTTGCACTTGGCCTTGTTGAACTTCTTGAGGTTGGCATTGGCCCACCTCTCCAGCCTGTCAAGGTCCCTCTGGATGGCATTCCTTCCCTCTAGGGTGTCAGCTACTCCACACAGCTCGGTACTGTCAGCAAACGCTGAGGATACACTCTATCCCACTCTCCATGTCTCCAACAAATATGTTAAATAGCACTGGTCCCAGTACTGACCCCTGAAGGACACCACTCGTCCCTTGCTTCCACTTGGACACTAAACTATTGACCACAACTCTCTGGGTGCAGCCATCCAGCCAATTACTTATCCACTGATGATTATACATAGTGCACCTCATTTTCTTGCAAGCCTGCAGCACCTGGCTAAACTACTTGTCTCCCACCAATTTAAACTCTCTCCAGTCTGTGAAGAGGACATGCTGAGAAACTGGTGTTAGCATGAGTGCAAGTGTCAGAAGTGCAAACTGAGGAGGATGCTTGCAAAAGAACAGCCCTACTACCCCAGCAGGCACATCACAGCCCTACTCTCAAACCTTTATAAACACAAAAGCAGGGGATCATAGAAATGTGAGTATAGAAATGTGAAGACAGAAAGTCATTAATAACAAAAAAAGAAAAAAAAATACTACTTGCTCTGTGTAACAGTGCCTACTGTTCACATGCTATGTTTCAAACCTTATTTTTCCAGGAATCTAGACTCCAGCATACCTACCTACTTCCAAGATCACCCGAAAGCATCCTATTTGTGATGTGAAAGGGAAGTTCTTGGGCCACAGGCCAGTTACAGCTGCCTTCCTGCTTCTCCCATTATTATCCAAACAGCCAATTCCACACTGAACCCATTAGTACTAACTAATTGTTTCCACATTTGCCTTTCAGACAGTAGGTGTCTCCTTTCTGGCTCCTGATATTCCAGACATGGAATACACTGTTCAAAAAGACAACATGCCAAATAGTCATTGGGTGGCCAGGGTTTCTACTACAGCTACGAGCTACACAAGCTACAGGCTTGGGCTGGATTCCTACCAGTGACCAGGAGTGAAAGAAAAGGCTCCACCTCTGATCACTGAGGATACATGTTCTCTGCATTTGCAGAGGATAAAGAAAGCAGAATGAAACAGATTTCCACCTCAGTGAGCAAACACTCAGTATATAGAAACTATCAAGACACGTATTTTCAATTTCAGAATACTACCTATACTGAATACTGATCATACTTTGTCAAAAGTCTAAAGAAACAAGGCATTTACACTCACAGAAAGAGCATAGCACTGGAAGAGAAAAAACGTCAACACAACAGTGCTAAATTCAAGCCAGCTGGCAATATCTCTTAGACCAGCTAGACAAATTCAATTTATTTTGTCCAGGATCTCTCTAGTCTCTCTCTGGTCTTGCTTCACTTAGATGCCATGAATCTTAATTTCTGTTCTACCTAAAATGATTCTCATTAAGTTCATCAGGAGACAAATTTAGCTATTATTTCCTTGTTATGTCCTTCAGAATGAAGGCTTAATTTTCAATCTCTCCTTCATAAAGATTTTGTATTTAGAGAGTTCAGCCACAAGTATCTAGTTCATTTGGAACCACATCTTAAAAAACTAAAAGGCATTAGATTTCCAATTTTTATAGTCATATAGACTACATGATAAATTTGTGTAACTAGCATTGCAGTCCAGTTTTGCTATTGCTTTTGTAAACACAAAGCAATGTATCAAATACCTAGTATTGAAAATAGGAAAATAGTTTTTCATCTGCTTGATAAATATCCCATTTCATCAAAAAGAAAATCTTTTCACAGAATCACTCTCTGAAACCTGTAACTCTCCTCAGGTTACTCTTTTCTGAATTTAAGGGCAGTGACTGTTAATGTTGCTCATTAACATGTTGCTCACTGAAGGGGATAGACATCACAGATAGAAAGAATCATAGAATTGTTAAGGTTGGAAGGGACCTTAAAGATCATCTAGTTCCAGCCCCCCCTGCTATGAGCAGGGACCCCTACCACTAGACAAGGTTGCACAAAACCTTATCCAACCTGGCCTTAAAAACCTCCAGGGATGGGGCATCAACAACCTCCCTGGGCAACCTACTCCAGTACCTCACCACCCTTATAGTGAAGAGTTTCTTCCTAATATCTAACCTAAATCTCCTCTCTTTCAGTTTAAAACCATTACCCCTCGTCTTATCACTATCTTCTCTGATGAAAAGCCCCTCCCCAGCTTTCCTGAAAGGGAAAGTAAGACTAAAATTGCAGGACAACAGCAGCACAACGACAAACAGCATAAGCTTCTTAACCACATGAACAATTTGGTTTGGAAAAGCTTTCCACTGGAAACCATGGGGGGAAGGAATATGCCAGCTTTAAGGTGGATTTTAATGCATTTCTTACAGAAAGTGGTATATGATCTGGTCTTTGTGTTAACGTGAGTGTTGTCTTAAGGACCTCTCAGTTTGTTCCAGAGACAGACAAGCTCTTTCTTTCATAGTAATTAACTATCTCTAAGGGGGTATGTCCTTTATGTCACTGTATCATACTTATAACAAAGCAACTATGAGAGAATTTTAGTTCAGCCTGAAGCCATGAGTGCCATCTCATCTATTTTCCGCCTTGACTAAATTATACAGGATACAGAAAACATCAGCCTGCCAAGAAGCCTGAAGCTTGAGAGGCTGCTATGCATGTATACGTGCGTGTATAAATAAAAAAGATGCTATAGTCCTCAGACAGATTTCGTTCCATGCTTGCATAAATTCTAGGGGAAGAAATAGTTTCCTTTTCTTTTCTTTTTAAAGATTAAAAGAAACAAGAAAACCCAACAACATGAAAACCTCATGGATTATAACATCCTTGAATAAACAATTAAATTAAATTTGCTATCATTCTGTGGAGGGCCACTTATGCCATAAAATACAGGAGCCTTCAGACAGAGAAACTGTTTGAAGTTAGATTGTAAACGAAACATTTTAAAATGACAAATACTACATTCAGCATAATCAGATGTTCAATGTAATGAGGGTAGTTAGCTAAATCATTTGTCATTAGATTCACTGATTATAATTGCTTCCTTAGAGTAACAGATTTGCATTTACCTCCTAAAATGAAATCTAAGAAAGCACCAACATAGGAAAAAAAAAACAAAACAGCACAAAAAATGGCCTTTTCCCATTACTGCTTGCTTTATATTTTTCTTCTATGACAGCTGTACAACAGGCTACAAAGTAGCTGCCAATAAACCTGGGCACAGCTGACTTCAAATAGTTCCACATCACACAGAATGGTAGGCAGGAAGGAAGGAACATTTTTTCCAGACCTTCTTTGTCTATTGATGTACAGACAAGTTAATTACTACACAGTGGTAATTAGCACCCACACCAGTGGCAGGGATGGATAGCAATCCTCAACTGTCTTTCCCACAGCATGATCCAACCTTGGAGTGAAGAACTGGGTCAACCTATAGTCAGGGGTGTCACACGGAAATGCCATGCTGAGGGTAAAAGAAAAGTCATGGGAAAGTAGAGCTCTCCTAACATCACCCTCATCCACTATTTTGCTTCTTTCCCTCTAATATGCCAGAGGGATGGGATGCCATCCAGAGGGACCTGGACAAGCTGGAGAAGTGGGCCCAGGTGAACCTCATGAGATTCAACATGGCCAAGTGCAGGGTTCTGCACCTGGGCCAGAGCAACCAGAAACATCAATACAGGGTGGGGGAAGACATGCTAGAGAGCAGCCCTGTGGAAGAAGACCTGGGGGTACTAGTGGATCCAAAGCTGGACATGAGCCACCAATGTGCAACTGCAGCCCAGAGGGCCAACTATATCCTGGGCTGTATCAAAAGAAGCGTGGCCAGCAGATCAAGAGAGGTCATTCTGCCCCTCTACTCTGCCCTGGTGAGACCTCACCTGGAATACTATGTCCAGCTCTGGAGCCCCATCACAAGAAAGATGTGGACCTGCTGGAGCATGTCCAGAGAAGGGCCATGAAGATGATCCAAGGGCCTGAGCACCTCTTTTATGAGGACAGGCTAAGGGAGTAGGGGTTGTTCAGCCTGAAGAAGAGAAGGCTCCGGGGGGACCTCATAGCAGCCTTCCAGTACCTGAAGGGGGCCTACAGAAAGGCTGGGGAGGGGCTTTTTACAAGAGCACAGTGATAGGACAAGGGGTAATGGTTTGAAACTGCAGAAGGAGAGGTTTAGGTCAGAGATAAGAAGGAAATTCTTTAGTGTGAGGGTAGTGACACACTGGAACAGGTTGCCCAGAGAAGTTGTGGAGGCTCCATCTCTGGGGGTGTTCAAACTCAGGTTGGATGGGGCTCTGATCAACCTGGTCTAGTGGGAGGTGTCCCTGCTCATGCAGGGGAGTTGGAACTCGATGATCTTTAAGGTCCCTTCCAACTCTAACCATTCTATGATTCTATGAATTCTATGATTAAATATTCCCAATCCAAGCCTCCATATTATCAGGAACCAAATTTTAAAGGTATTTAGATGTCTAAATGCAAGCATAGGTGCAGAAGAAGCATTAAAAATGCTTATGAATCTAAAAGCTAGCTAAAAACTCTCTGCATAGACACTTCCGCAATCCAAACAGGTACATTGATGTGCAGTTTTAGGCACCATATTCCACCATAGTTTTCTCTTGCAGTCAGCAATGTGCAGGGAAGTGGACTGCAGAGACCCAGAGGCTGGAAGCACACTTGGTACAGCCACAGTCCCATACCCCACTGAACGATCTGTACCTTGATCATCCTCTCTGCCTTTGAGATACACCCTTTGTGTGCATAGACACATTCAGAAGAAAACTCTTAAAGAGTAGAAATGCCTGGACTTTCCTGATTAAGAAGCTAACCAGTAGAAAACTGCATTTTAATAGAATGTCACAGGAGAGATCCAATTTTTTTCCCAGAAAGGGAATTCACAGACAAAAAAAGACTAATCTGATAAAATGTTAAAATATTTATAGAGAAAAGAAGACTGGAAGAGCAAGCTTCCTTACTGCTGTAGATTGAAAGCCCCATCCTGGGCCATCAAGTCCAAACCTCTGATAACCTGGACAAACATTGAAACACTTGTCATTCCTATACTCATCAAGGACCCTTTTTTTTTAAAAGTGACTTACTTTTTGTAGGAAACTAATCCAAAACCTGCTTCCTCTGAGGATAAAAACTGTTTTCCTATCCAACTAAATGTTTTATCTTAAAGTCATTATTCAGCCCAAGGACTGGCTCAGTTATGGCCATTCAGCTAACCTGTCTCTCAGGGTCTGCCTCAGCTGCCAACAGGCCTGCGGTGCAACCAGACTTTTGGCCAAAGTAATGACCAAAAAGATTTATTTCTATGAAACATAATAATAACTACCATACTGAGTTTCTCTCTGCAGGGAAGAGACCTTTACAAATATAAAAATCATATTCAAAGGACAGAATGTATTTCAACTAAATTATTCATAAAGCAGCAATGCTTCAAAAATCACAATTAAAGTTTACCCTCATGCTTTTACAAATACATGACTCCAGATTTGCAAGAAGATACTTAAATCAACGAAGCAATCCAAGTAAATATAGTGTATTTGTGAGTTTTCATTATTCCTATTAGCTTTTGTAGTAGTTATGGATTAAAACACCATTATGCCCTGTGTAGTTGAAACAAAATGGTCACTGGTATCTGTAAAAGCAAAAGAATTTATTTGGGATGGAAAAAGCCTATTAGAATGGTAAGGAGTACCAAAGGAGGAAGACATGGAAAAATGGGAGGAGGCAGAAGAATACAGAATGGGCTCACTTAACAGCGGCCTTTGTACAGGTCAGATACCCAAGTTTTTTCTGGTCCTCTTCTAAATTAGAAGACAACTGCTGAGGTATCAAACACAGAGTGATAAAGATCTTTAAAATCTTTGCTGACCTTGGTTATACTGCATGTTTCTCATTAGCAAACAATTTGATGACGTTAAATTTACATTGCTGGCAACGATTAGCTCCAGCCCAACTTAAAAACAGAATTTGAGCATAACTTTCTTTTCTTTATCAATGTCAGAGAACCAGAACTGGTGAACTACAAAAGTGCAGTGTGGCTGACCGTGAAAAAGAAATCCAGCATGATTAGGAATAATTGTGGGCCAGATACTTAAGATTTCCCAGCAGTTTCAGAACTTTCATAAACTAAGTATTGGTTGAGTTTTTTAAAATAACATCTTTATTCCAATAAAGGACTTCCTACACATTGTTGGTGTAGAGGATTTTGCCCCAGAAATCATAGAAAAACTCAGCTTTAGTTGGCTATAGAATAAAAGTCCCCTTATATTATTAATTAGATTCAAATAGCTAGGGTTAAGTCTATTACAGAAGATGGAGGGACATTCTCTCCATTCCACATAAGCATGAAATTTTGTAATCAATTTTCAACTGTCTTCCATGCATTCTCATAAAAATGATAATCTTATCATTACTATTTTATAGGTGAGGTAGTATTTGCAAAAGCCCCAAAGCAAGAACCATGAAAGACAGAAGCTCTTATGATGCTCAAATCAGTGTCAAGGAGAACAATTTTGCACCTGGATTTACAGTATTACTTCTGCTACTGTGGAAAAGCTGGTCACAGTTCCATAGTTACGCATGAATTTTGATATAAAAGCAAGGATTCAGCTTCTTGGCTTTATATGACGGATAAAGGTTATCTTTCTTGAAATCCACTAAAAATGTTCTAATATATCTCTTGATCCACTCAAATAATTTCTAAATTAATTCTTTTAAGGCACACATCAGTATCAGATTTGTCATGCAAAAGACACCACATTCCTCAAAAATGTTCTATGTACTCAAGTTTTAAAAATACTACAAGAAATTAAGAGGTAGCTGAGCAAAGGCACTACTCGTTTTTAATTTTACTGTCCTGCCTGGGTACGTCCCAAATTAGGCCAACATCTCTGTTTGCAAGTGAGACCATACACAGCAAAATGGTCTCATCTGTTTCACATTATTAGAGCATTACTATCTAAAAGCATAAGGAATAAGAGAAGCTGAACTTGCATCAAGAGTTCTCATCAATGGGTGGTCTGGCTGCTGTGTCACTGCCAATCAGAGGTTTCATTCCCACTAGTCCCCATCCTCTTCTCCCACTACTTTTTCCTTGACTTTTGCTCCCATTTGCTTTCTGCTGCTGTAGCGGTGGAACGATAATAAGATGGTCATCAGATGGTTATTCCATGAGCAAGCAGTGCACTCCTTTTCTATGGAGAAATAATGGTTTACGGATTTCATGTTGAGCGATTTATTACTGATTAGGTGGTTCTGCACAGAGGGTTTCTTCCACATGAAGAGTTTAAGATCACATTATTGCACTTGAGTATGTTTCCAGGGAATATTCAATTTCACTTTTTTTTTCTTCCGAAGAGCCATTACCCAAATGTTAATATCTTCTGCTGCTGCAGTTACTTTATTAGGTTCTCCCAGCCAAACACCTACACAGGCTAGCAAATGGCAGAACAAGAAGAAAGCATCTGCTTTTCTGTTTTTCCTCTTCACATTATGCCAGTGAATTCCTGAAGCTGTTTGTGCCTCATTTAAGAAATGGGTAGAGTTCACCAGAAATCGAACAACAACAACAAAAATCAATTAATGAGTGTTCTGATCAGACATTAAATGGCTGGAAAAAAAATCCACAGAGCTACTCATGCTAATTTTTGTTAAATGCTAAATTTTCATAGTAACTTTTTGTAAAACTAGGCCTTGGAGGTTAGCAACCGATCAGAGCTGAGTCACAACACCGTAAGAGAAATGTACCTCATTAAAGCCACAGCATGAATGGAGGTCCTAACACGAGGTAAGCAAGGTCAGGGAACACCAGAGCATAAAGTCAGGAAGAATTTCTTTTAAAGGATTTCCATGGGAGCTAAATTGGGCCTATTCATAGAAAAAACAGCACAAAAAGTCTTGCCTTGTCCAACTGATAGAAATCTCTTTCCAACACTGTCTGACTTCATCTAGGACAAATACTGGCGTGACCAAAGCTTTCTGCAAAACTGATTTATAACAGAAGCCTTGTCAAATAAATACTCAGGAGGAACTTTTTTTTTTCCAAATAGGAAGTACTAATACAAAAAGTGGAAAACAGACCAAATAAATACAATATTTGTCATTAACATTGAAGTGCACTGACACAGATGTCACCAAATAAATGAAATGTACCGTATTCATAGAATACATATGGCTTTGAAATCACTTTTGCTACAGTACTACCTAGATTAAAACAGTTGGTTTATCACCCACCGTAGTTTCTGGTTATACTGCTTGACTTTTTCTAGTGAGGCTGCATTAATCTGAGCTTGAAATTCTTCTACTGAGACACTGTCTCTGTAATAATATCCTTCCATGCTCTCCAATGCTGTGAAAAGAGAAAGCAGAATGGAGAGGAGAAAAATCATTATGAAATATTTAGTATTCGCCTTCTTCGTAGCTTTGTTCACACACTAGAGAATTACTTTTTAACCTTGAGGCTGTTACCCCACTGTGGATTGCTGAGCTGTTTCCGTATGTCATCAAATTCATACAGACCTGTCTTTAAGATTTCATTTAGAAGAAAAATTGTATTTCTTGCCACATGGAAAATACAAAGGAGAGTGCTACTTTGAGTTCCATTACTTTAAGTAAGGTACTCCTGCCCGGTGAATGTAAATGTGGTTTTTAGTTCTGATACATTCTGGAAGAAAACAGTAGAATGAGCTGGGGTAGAGGAAAGAAAGAATTAATGTACCAGCTACTTTCACAGAGGGGAACCTAACAACTTACAAAGCCTGATTTTGGGATATGTGGAGCACTTGAAACTCTAGTTATTCTCTCTGAAAATGTGAATGCATTCTGGATCAACTAAAGAAAACTTTTCTAGATCTCTGAAAAGACCCTCTAAGCTCCTTTTCAGGGACCAGGTAAGTTTCTAAATTCAAATACTTGACTATATTCACCTTTATTATATTCATTTCACCAAAGCAAGGATGAATACTGCTACAAGAACTCAGCAACTAAACAAAAATTTCCATTAAAGGAAGGCTCTTTATCCTCATATGATCATTGCACAGAAATTGAAAAGAGGAAAAAAAGAACATGCTTCTATTCCATTTTTAGATGCTCTTCCTACCAATAGTTTAAAAAAGGAAAAAAACAAACAACAAAAAAAAAAGCAATCCCCCAGCCCCTTCAATTTAGATATTCAGGGAAGTTTCACCTTTTATTTAGCCAAGTCAAGTCAACTGTTTGAAAGATTCTCATGAAAATTTGGACTGAGAAAATCAAGTTCTTCACATTAAGAGGTTAACGTTATTATAAAACAAAAGCTCTTGTTGAAACAGATTTTTGGGAAGAAGCATTAAAAATTTTACAGTTAGGAATATTGCCACTTTAATAATCCATACACATTCTAAGAATTCATCACCCTATCAGAAAAGGAAAGCAGTAAGCAGAGTTCTGATGGAAACATGCTGCCGTCTTACAGCTTTAGCTGCTCACACAATATTAATTCTGCTTGTACTGTTAATTATGACCAGTTAATAAATAATTCATTGATTGGGAAAGAACATGCAAATTGCACTCCCCTTTCAGAGTTTGTAATTCTACTTCTGTGCGAAAGATATTAAATTTCAACTGTCAGACTTGCTTCTTAACTTCCTTGGTGCTAAGTCAGATCAGAAAGCCCCCACAAAAATATCTGCTGAACTCCATTTATAATAGCATGTTGGTGAAAATAGAGTTAATAAACCATACTGCTTATTTTACTGGCATAAGGTTGGTTTTATCCAATTAGACTGCTCAACCCAGAAACTCAGTCATCTGTTGGGACAGGCTGGAGCACACAGTTCTGCCTCTACAGGCACCACAGGGGCCATGCTCATGGGCGCTGGCAGGGAATCCCACACCGTGTGCTCTGGCTCTCCCCTTTTTGAAGGATTTAACATTTTTATATCTAATAAATTAGAAAGCTCTTTTGTAAGGAAGCTTTCATCACAAAAACGTCTTCTATGGTATTCTTAAATCCAAGTTAGGATATTGTGGTCTGAATGCACAGACAACTGTATTGGACAAAAACCTGGAAGGATGGGCAGGCTCACAGGGTAATGCCTAGTGGGACATGGTCTACACAGGGTATTCTGCAAGCAGAATACCACAGGGACCTATATTATTCAACATCTTTATCACTGGCCTGAAGGAGGTAAGTTAAGTTTACGGCCGATACCAAATCGGCAGAAGCAGTGGATGTACTCAAGTGCAGCACCACCTAGAGAGGGACCTACACACTCTGGAGGAATGGGCTAAGAGCAGTCTTGTGAAACTGAACATGGACCAATGTCAAGTCCTGCACCTGGGAAGGTAGAGCCTGAAGAGCAGCTGCTGAGAAGGACCTCAGGGTGATGATGTTAGACAGCAAGCTGACCATGAGCCTGAGGTGTTCACTGGCAACCAAGATGACCAAGAGCAACCTAAACTGTATTAACATAAGCATGGCCAGTAGACTGAAAGAAGTGCTTTTCCTCACTTTACTCAACACGCACTGGACAGCATCTTGAATAATGTGTCTAGTTTTAGGTTACACAGTACACAAAAGCGGTTGATCAACTGGAAAGAGCTGAGTAGAGGACAACCAAGACAGTCACATGGTGAAGCACACACTCTGTGAGGAGAAGTTGAGGGACCTGAGTTTGTTCAGCCTGTACAAGCGATAGCTTTGGGGGGGACCTACTAGTCAGGTGCCATTAGCTACCAGGAGGTCAATCAGAAGACAGAGCCAGGCTTTTGACAACGGTGCAGGCTGGCAGGAGTCAATGGACATCAACTGCAACAAGAGATGTTCCAACTCAACAGAAAGAAAACACTTTTTCATCATTATGGCAGTCAAGTAGAGAACATGTTACCCAAGAGACTGCTTCTGTCCTTGAGTGTTTTTCTACTTGAAGCAGCTGAAGCTGCTATGAACAGGAGGTTGGAATAGAGACCTCTTGAGGTCCCTTCCAATCTGATTATTCTAGGATTCTATGAAAAATTAGAAGTTAAAAAATACTGCATAATCAAGAGCCTAAGTAGCAATTTAAATTAAATTTAATTTTAAAAAAAGTGTCTCCTAATTCAGCTTATTTATTGCTGATATCTCAATTCTACCATAGAAAATAGAGAAATCTGAATGCCAAGAGCAATAGCTCAACATTCTCAGACCCAGATCCTGGAAATCAGGACTCTTTTGAATGTATACTTTTAAATGTATGGTTGCACAAAACTGTTTTTACAAGTGAAGGGATACATAAAATAGCCTGGGTAAATATTTTTAAACTTTTAAAAATGCCTATAGTCCAAATCCTGCACATGTAGAGACTTGTAATTTTAGGCATGGAGCTATGCAACACAGAACAGAATATCACAGAGATAAACAGACTGATGTGCATTGACTAAGGCCCCTGATAAAGTATTCCAAAACCATGATTTTCTAGATTTCCATTGGAAAACATCATATACCATTTTATTTTAGGCAGGAAACAGCTGAGCTCTGTTAAGTTTGGGAAGCAAGAATTCACTTCACAGAAGAACTTACATGAGATTTCTACATTTGTAGCTAATAAATTTCAGTTAAAGATGGGGATCTACTGAGTTAGTTTGATGGCAGCTCAGCCAAACCTCTTAGGAAAGAAGTAAAAAAAATAGAATCCCATTCACTCATTAATAATAAATAATTATTTGAACACTGGGATTTAACTTCTTATCCAGGACTTTTTGTTCTTGGAGTCTAAGGGACTATTTTGAAGGGGGATCCTTGAAAAGAAAAGAAATTTGGTATGATAAAGAAAGAAGAAATCTTCTGTATTAATGAAAATTATTAAGCAGATTAACACTTGAATGAATCTTTGTCCTTTTTCTTTAGCTGACTACAAAGATGCTTATACCAAGACTCAAATATTTCGGGTTACTGGAAACAGAAAGGGAAAAAAGTTCTGCAAAATAAATTCTGTAGCACAATCAATCCCCTCCTGAATCTAAAAAAAAAAAAAAAAATCATATTTCAAGGATTTAATCTAAATCAAGGTATTTTCTGTTCTTTTTCATGTGCCTTTTTGTCTGCTCTACTGAAATGCGTCTCCTGCTCAGTGTTCCCATGCTCCCCTACGACTGAAATCAAGCTGTTCAAAAGAAATACATTCAAGTCTGCCTTTATTGGTTTGTTTAAAATCAGGCTTCAGGGATCTTATTTTTTAAAAATTCTGTGTTTCAAGTTTACAGTAAATTCAGCTATTTCTTCATGTATCTTTCTGTTTGCTATTTCCTTTTACAACCTCCTTATCTGTCAGAGACCTCCTCAAAGACTTCATTCATATGCCTGACTTCTGCCTATTCCACATAGACCCTGGAACCCTTTTGCATGGTACGGAGTGCTTCCAGCTCCCTTTGAAATCAAAGGCAGCTCAAGGCAATCAGTACCTTGCATTCATCATCTCAGTGAATCAAACTCCACGCTCCTGATGACTGTAATGGTGCTGCAGCTAACACAGGCTGCCTGCAATTTGTGAACTGCCTGAGAATCAGCGTTTGCAGTGTGAAAACTACAAAAGCCCAAAAACTTTATTTAAGTCTTCATAACATTTTAAAGAGACAGAATTCTTCAGGGGATAACAACCTCATCCTTACATTTGAAGCATCAAAGGAAGCATGGCCAGTAGGTCAAGGGAGGTAATTCTCCCCATTTACACAGCTCTCGTGAGACCCCACCTGGAGTACTGTGTCCAGTTCTGGAGCCCCCAACATAACAAGGACATGGAGCTGTTGGAGACAGTCCAGAGAAGGGCCACAAAGATGCTCACAGGGCTGGAGCACCTCTCCTGTGAAGACAGGCTGAGAGAGTTGCGGCTGTTCAACTTGGGGAAGAGAAGGCCCAAGGAGACTTCACAGCAGCCTTCCAGTGCCTGAAGGGGGCCTACAGGAAAGCTGGGGAGGGACTTTTTACAATGGCACGTAGTGCAAGGACAAGGGGTAGTGGATCAAAACTGGAAGAGGGAAGATGTAAGTTAGACATTAGGAAGAAATTCTTTAGTGTGAGGGTGGCGAGACATTGGAACAGCCAGCCCAAGGAAGCTGTGGAAGCCCCATCCCTGGGAGTGTTCAAGGCCGGGTTGGATGGGGCTCTCTGAGCAACCTGATCTAGTGGGAGGTGTCCCTGCCCATGCAGGGTGGTTGGAACTAGATGATCTTTAAAGTCCCTTCCAACTCAAACCATTCTATGATTCTATGAAGTAACAGGAAAAGATTACAATAGCATTTGGAAGCAAAACAGTTTTAAAAGCAAGTTTCATCATCTGACTGTTGTCCACTAGTGTCTCCAAAGAACAAAACAATACTGATAAAAGAGGATTAATTGTTTGTTGTTGGAATCATCTAACAGATATAAACATAGAAATGTAAATGCTGACATTAAATAATGTATTTAAATACAAGGATTGTGCCCTTATACTAAAAAAATTATTTAAATCTGAGTGAATAAGTGCAGGTTTAAAGAGAGTTAAATATTACATGAAAGAACTGGGTAGAGAAAGAAATTAAAACTCAAGTTACCTTGTGAAAAAAGCACTGGATGGATTTTAAATCCCCCTCCGTTCTTCAGCCTTTGAGGAAGCTGCTCGAAATGGTAACTATCAAGGTAGAAGTAAACCTTCAGAGTTTGCCGGCTTCCTTCTGCTTGGTATGTGATTGGTACATCTAAGAATACAGCCAGTGTTACTATTTCATTAAAAGCAATGACACATTCCTTTCTAGAAACTATTGCACCCAAAATCCACGTGGTTAGATAAAAAAATCACTGCAGACACAAAGCTAACACATGCAGTATTTCACATTATCTTCAGTGTCGCTGTGATCACTTTGGGCCTATCCATTACCAGGAAGTAGTTAAACAGAAAAGCAATGACTGTCATCTTTGCCAGCCTGTCAGTGACAGACAATACTAAGCAAATAGTGCAGCTGGCAACATCCTACTTGCATTCCCTGTAAATTTGCTGAAACATCTACATACAACGCACAGTTTGAAATCACTGGAAGGATACCTTTGGACATCCCATGCTCTCCTCAGGTGCAAGATGTAATAGCTCAGTGGGATATATAGAGTCATAGTCTTGGATTTGTGTGGATTTGTGTAGCTATCAGCCTATTCACTAAATTGTTATTAAAAATTGGGATTCCACTGAGAAAACAAATGTATTATGGTAGGGTGCATAAAAATGTAAGAGCACATTTCATTACACTTTGACAAGCTAAATGTCATAATACATCAACTGGCGTAGAGTTCAGGGCAACTAGCAGTATCATTTTGCAGTTAGTGATTCCTCAACATACATTGTGTCTATTATGCCAGATGATAAACAATTAATGGCCATCAGGAAAAGGTGACAAAAATGTCCCATTTTGCTGAATCTCTGAGAGGAAGTCAGTTTAGTCCAATTTAAGCTTTGTATGTATTTCCCATTTCATATCATTTCCATACATAAGTCTCCAAGTTGAAAGCAGTAAAAACAAAATTTAGTTATTTGAATTAATAATATTATTATGTAGTTTTTATACTGTGCACATATTTTATACCTAAATGGAAAAGATTCCAAAGGAATATGTGTCACTATTTTTTGGTAATAACAAAAGGACTGTTTTTTTCTTTTATTGATTATGCAGAATCATTCACAGAAAAAACAAATTTGCCAGTTCCTTGTCTTCTGGAACGACAGTCGGGATGACTGTGGTGGCAGCCCCTAAACCAAAAGGAAATACAGAGTTTATTGCAATCCTAAAACACATGGATTTCCATTTATTTTTCTTCTCCTTTAGCATGGACACCTCAGTTGAAAGATACAGAATATGAGCAATTCATGATGTAGGCATAGGGTTAACTCCCGTTTAGGAGGCCCTCCTGTAACTCCATGTTGTTACCTGGCTTTGCAGGGCTTCTTTTTAAGACAAACACTCTGAACAGGGGCCTTACTTGAATTATACAGAAATAAGTATGGTCTCATATGGGCTAATTCCTACCTGACTACCAGCCCTATGCCACTGAATTCTTCAGAGCATGGGCAGCTATGTGAAGGAGCTTTGTGTCTTCTGGTTTTGGTTACTGCAGAAGATCTCACACATGTGGTCTCAATCCAGCAAGTGAATTGTTTCAGAAAAGCTTGATGTGAAGCAGGCATGCTTTCCTCCCTTCCCAGGAGAGTTAGACTTAAGAAAAAAATGAGGGCTTTTTGCTCAATAAACCAAGTTCACTGCAAAAAGATCTTCACTGGCTGAAAATATATTAATAAATGAGGGAAGGCTATAAACAGCAGACTGCAAAGTCTGTCCCTTCCTGCAAGCTGAGCGAGTATTTGGGAGGAAGGGTTCAGGACCTTGATGGTCTGTGCCAGCAGCTCTCACAGGAAGCTTCTTGCACAATTTTAAACTGTCTTAATAGTGTTCACCATCTCCTTTCAATGAACTCTTCCAAGATCTGCTGTGTCTTTCAGGCAACAAAATGCAATGTTTTTATGCTTCTCCATCTTATCTCAGTTGCATTTCTCTGTTGAGACCTTCAAGCATTTTTTACACATGACTCCTCAATAACAACTAGATCTTCCAGGGACTTTCCTGATGCAGTCACATACTCCCAATGGGAAATTCCCTTAAGCAGCTTTTCCCCCAAAGTTACTGCCATTGCGAGATAACGATTCTGAATTGTCCTTTATGTTAGCTGTAACTTCAGGAAATCTAGGAATATTAGGAGAGCTACAGATCTACTAATTCCCCATAATCCCTCCCTGTGGGAGGTAGTGTTCTAGGAAAGGAAAATGTTACAAATACTGAAAATGTTTCTGAACAGTAAAGCCCAGATTAATTATAATTACTCACTTGCAACTAGTGGTTCTGGCTCTGATTGTCTGAAGTAAAAAGTAACTTTTTCCAAGTCAAACAGTGCAACCAATGTATCTTCTAGCATGGCTTGCTCATCAGCCTAAAAAAGGCAAAAGAAAATGTGAAATGGTGATTTCAGCCAGATGATTTCCCTACCAGAAATAATATGAGAGCAGGATATAAAAGTAACTACAGAATGTTGCACAACATTTAATTGATGCAGTGTATAACCTAATTAACTCCCAGATAATGTAAATATCTTTGTTTCTATTGGCACTTTCCCTGTTATTACTAGTCCAAGATTAATAAATTGAATGTTATCATTTCATAAAGTAAATCAATAGGTAATTTATAGCTACCACTACTTCTCATGGCTTTTAATAAAACAACACTGTAATTATTCTTTATGTAAGATACCAAACTTCAGCAGCTTGTCCAGACACCAGCTCTGTCTTGTAAATTAACAGCAATGTGAAAAACAAATTCTCTTTAGCTATTTTGTTTTAAAAATGCCATAATTTTAGCATTTCATTTATAAACAACAGATGAGAGTTCACCATATCCACTCTAAGTACCTGTAATTGAACCAGTAACTCAGAACAAGTGCAGTTCAGGGTGATTGGCACCTTCACCTAAAAAACTCTAGATGCAAATTAAGTACATAGGTATGCCAATATTCCGAGTTGCACCTGTGGTTCACTCTGTGTACTCCTGAGCTCAAGAGATAGCTGAAGAGATCCAGACTATTTTACCAAAAAAGCTTCAGGAAATCAATTCCTAAGTTCTCAGGACACTTTACTGAGCCTTTACAACAGGAAAACAAGTCATTTACCAGTAGGATTATCTTGAGTTTAATATGTAGAGCAATTATAGCAGAAATCACTTAAAGTAATTCTAGTCTTTATACAACCCGCCCGTAGCACCTTTAGTTAGCAAGAGCCAAATGGAAATCTGAGGGATGTGTTTTTCCCTAAGAACTGAAACAGCAGGAAGGCAAAGAATAATAACCTAGCTGCCTATAAAATGAGAATAAACTATAGCTTATTGAACTGTAGATAGAAAAAAAAAAAACCAACCATGATTTTCCCTCCTCTATATAGTCAAATAGCATTCCTCCTTGTATTCATGAAAAAGTAAAGCTGTGAGAAATACTTTGTCTCCTGATTCAATTTATGAAGTCTCTATGGACAGAGCAGTTCTATCAGCAGAATAGCCTGAAAACCACTGAGTGACAAGGGAATCTTTGCACAACTGCTCATTCTGTACTGAACTCTGGTCATAATTACTGTAATTTCCTTCAAATACTCTTCTTTAAAATAACACGGATCATTTGTAAGCAAAATAGTGCTGAGAAGGTATTGAAAAAGTTGCCTTTAAATACTGTTTCCTTGGTTAAGAACAGTCAGACAGAAGAGACTACACTTAATTTTATTTCAATTTGACAATGCATGCTGCTGGTATTTAATTACATGAAAATAGCTAAGCGGCCTGCATTTTCACTACAAAGGAGATCTCTACAATCTTGAAAGAAAAAAAACCAAAAACACGTAAGTATTCTGTGCTGCTGTCAGTTATTTTGTGATAACATGACAAGTAACCACATGGAAAACCATAAGACACGCACCAATTGTATTTACTCTTGAATTCTGAGGAATCCAGCACTGGGACCTTTTGGTGCTGCACAGTGCTAAAAAGCATCCAAGACTCAAGACATGACCACAAGCTTCCCTGTGCTTTGTTCACACAATCCCCGTTTCTCTCAGGCATCGATTTTACCTGTTGTTAAGCTGCACACCTGGTCCTAAAAGAACCTGTCCCACACCAGCCCATATAGGTACCTCAAGCCCATATAGGTACCCCTCAACTACTTAAGAAACAGTTGCCCACCCTAGGTCAAGTCAATGCTCTCCAGTAATACCATGAACTAACACTTTATGATTGTGATTTAGAAATACCTTCCTTTTTATTGATCTTTTCTGCTTCTAAAGTTTACCAGGTCAACTTTTCAGCAATTTGCTGCCGAGAGAGACAAGGGCAAGGAAAGAACACCTTTGATACTAGAAACATCGTCTGTTATCTGCATGGACTTCTATACAGTAGGATGTACCAAACCAGTTACTTTCCATGAGCAATTCCAGAGGTTGAGTAGACTGCCACAGAGCAGACCATTCAGACTGCTCCGTGGTCCTTCAGGTTAGCAGGAACCAGTCTAGTGTGAGAAGCAGCTTAAATAGCTGGAGAAGCACTTTGGATAACTGGGGATTAGGGGACTACAAAGCCATGTCCCTTTTTTAATTGTTTTTTAAGCCATGGCTCTTTGCCAAACCTTGTGAAGAAATAGCAGATTTCCAATTACCCTGACAGGTTATGAGGATTTGCCCTAGGACAGGAGCAACAAAGACTAGCATGTCTAGTCCTTCAACTACTACAGACGTTTTTTGGAGGAGGGAGTGATAAAATTATCCAAACGAGGGATTTTATTTATCTTGCATTGCTGCTTAATACTACATACACTCCTAGGGAACAGCTACAACAGCAGTGGGGAGTGAAGGGTAAATTCACTATCTGCTAACTCAAACATAATAACATCCTTGTGGAAAACATATTTCCCATATCACAAACAAACATTTCCCAGATCTGTAATAATCACTATCACAATTTTTCCAAATGGCAGCTAATTAGGTTACAACCTAAGCACAAAGGACACAGAAAACCATATTTGTAACTACGAATGTTTAACCATGCCCCTGGTTCAGGGAGCAAACACAGGCTGTGACCAAGCATGCCACATGAGGAGTCTTACCAGATTAGGAGAGAGCAAGGACTGGAAATGAAGGAGAAGACCTGCACTGGCGATCTGTTCCAACCACCTTCTGCTGGCTTCCAGTGTCTCTATTTCATATTCTTTGTTGTTGTCAAACATATGATTCAAGGCCACCATTAGCTGCTCTGAAAATGCACAGACTGTGGCCACTAGGCTCTGACAGAAGACCATGTCTCGCCGCAGTTGTATCTCACTATCTGTGATGTTTAAATGTAAAACGAGGAAAAACAAAAATGGAGCACAAGATAAATTAACAGCAAAAGAATTGGGCCTGTTTTTTTTTTTCTTTGTCTAACAACCAAGTAATTTTAAAGTTTAAGTTTACAGCTTCATTTTATTCCCAGTAAACAGCACTCCACGACCGAAACTGCTGTTTTCCACATTAAAAGATTATTCTATGTACTTTTGATGTTACAAGGTGATGGATGTGAGTCAGATCTCTGCTGTGAGATCCAATGAGAGAACAGCTGGGCCCAAGAACATTTACTTCCCATAGGAAAACAAGGATAGTCAGAAACTCTTATTATGACTGCATCATCTGGCCAATGCCACAGCTACCAGCTGGGTAGGGCAGATGAAGACTGCCTGCTGTAAAGTGCAGACAGGGCATATAGGAGTGTTGCTACCAGAACACAATCTATCCAAATACTATATATATATATATATATATGAATATGAAATCTATAAAATAAGCACAGAGCAGCATCACGCATACAGGAAGAGATTTATGGTGTCAGGAAGTCCAGGACAGGTCCCTAGGTAGAAGTCTATGGCACCATTAGCAGCTGATTTAAATTAAGAGACTAGCTAACCTATCAATTATACTGGAGGGCACAGGCATTAGATTAGCTAAAGGTCAAAAGAGTTAGAAAGGGAAACATGTTCTCAATAAAACACAAAATTGTGGTGATAAATATTCAGTGCTTCCTTCTCCTCTTTTCTGAAGGTCTTCAAGTATTTTTATCATTATGAGCTGTTAGGCAAACATCAATCACAAATGGTACAGGTAGACTTAATCTTTCTCAGAGCAAGAGAAGAAGATTAGGTGATATCAAGGTCTTTCCAAAGCTTAAAATCTTTGTCCTCACTTTTAGATTCCTCTGCCTCTAAGAGGCTTAGCTCCTTTTCCACCTTCTCTATGGAGCTGGCAAGACTTCAGATGACTGGGTAAATTAGCAGCAATAACTCTGTACTCAGAAAATTAATACCGACTTTAAAAATACACTTTTCTTGGACTCCAAGTATTTCTCAAAGTAACACCTTTCTGTCTGTTTTCCTTCTGAGTTCTTCAACCTTTTACTTGACTATTGATAATAGTGACCACTCCTTAACTATCATTTTTATTCCACTTGCCAGCCTCTCAAGACCTCAGGAATCTTTTCCATAAATGGCATAATTTCTACTGCTTCTGCACTGTGACTCATTACTTTTTGTTTTGATTATTAAAATTAACCTCCCTCTCTGTTCAATCTCTCAAGTTGTGCAGCATCCAGCACAGACAGAATTTTCATCTTTA
The DNA here is from genome assembly GCA_020745705.1 of Hemiprocne comata. Taxonomy (NCBI): domain Eukaryota; kingdom Metazoa; phylum Chordata; class Aves; order Apodiformes; family Apodidae; genus Hemiprocne; species Hemiprocne comata. The sequence continues at coordinate 128,783,544 of CM036587.1, read as the reverse complement.
AAAACTCCATCCATCTCCAGCTTCAAAAATCCCACTGGCTTCTCTATGGTCAAAAACTGTCCAATATCACAGCAGCACCCAGGGATTTGAGCCCAACACACATTTTCTCTCCTCTCCTTGCTCAATTTTATCTCTCTTTGTCTAACAGCAGCTGAATTGCAGTGCCGCCTTCTGCACTGCCTGCTTCTGAAGCAGCCTGCTTGTGTCTCCAACACCTCATTTCCAAATCCCATTTAATACTACTTGAATATCAGATACTGCACACCAGGGCACTTTGGGCTCTTTTTGCAAAAAAGATTTTTATACAAAATAAACTACAAAACTCATGAACTTATGAAAACATCTAAATAAGGAAAACTGCTTTTAAAAAAATCAAGTCTGGGTTTTTTCTCAGGTCACTTCTGACTTTAAAACACTTGAGGGACTACTAAAAATTTCTATCATATATGGAAGAAATCTGACAACAACAAAAAATGCTATATTCCCCTTATAAAACTGCTGTTATGTAATAACAAAATAATGAATTAATTCATTCTTATAGCGCTGCAAAATGGTTAAAAGAATCAGCTCTTCCAGTCAAATGTGACTGCTTACTTATGCACCTATGAACAGCAGAAAATCTTCTATTATTTTCTAAATACTGATTTATAGACAATTATTAAGCAGCTGTACGTGCGTATTTTATGTATTTGAAGCTCTACGGGGTGATGGTAGAATGATACACAGAGGAATCAGACCCCTTCCAAAAAGGAGGGAATTAAAAAAGGTATTATCTGAAAAAAGATAAAAGGAAAGGTATGGGTTTGAATAGTAAGGTAAGTGTGGAAATAGATGGGAATGAAGATTAAAAAAAAAAAAAAGACAGTAAATAGGAAAAGGTCCAAAGAAGGCAAAAAGTACTGTGCATAAGCTCAGTGATTTAGTAGCTATGTCATCTGCCAAGATCCACAGTAAACGACCTGAGAAGGTATTTAGCATTAAAAAAAAATAGTAATTTGCAATGTTTTTTAGAAATGTCTTTGGAATTGTTGTGTTCTTCAGAAATCCTCACTGTAAATACTGGTGTAAATTGTTGATTACCAGCTTATTGTGTTTAAAGCAAGGGGAAAAATCTCAGATACAGTATTCTGTGCAAAAGTAAAAAAAAATCTCATACCATCCCTGTTCCCTTCCCCCACTCTCAAAACAAGCACAATTACCTGTATACTCCAGAAGTGCCAAGAGTATTCGTGCCTTCACCTCTTAAAGGAAAAAGAAAATATATTGAGGTCATGGCTAAAACTGTTTTCACCAACATAATAATGGATTTGCAGTTTCTCATTTTATACCAGTTTAACCCCAACTTCTTGTGTTGCCAATCTTCATTTATACCTACAAGACATTTATGAGTCTCAACTTCACTTAATTTTACTTATGACTTGATAAAATTGATAAAAAATCAAAAGCACCAACACTGGGGAAGACACATGAAGAGGCAGCTGCTATCTCAAGAGTACATGTGTACACTCTTGCACTTGCTGGCCAGTGCAAGTCCACATACGACAAATTCAAGGCTTAAAACTTTAAAAATGAAACCAGTTTTCACCGATTCCCACACTACCCTGATTCTTTTTTGTTTTCTCTCTCTTAGTCCATCCTTAAAAATCTCAGATTATTCTCGTTTTCATGTATAGCAAAATCATCAAGGTAAAACACAACAGTATTTTCACTTTATTCTCAGCTTTCAGGATTTTATTTTCTTCAAACATTTATTTTCACTTAATCTATGAAGTAAAAAAGTACAGATTAAAAAAAGAAGTCAACATAAATGTGTTTCTATCTCTTTATGTTTTTTAAGTTGCTTTTTTTGTTTTGGTGGGTTTTTTATGCGGGAGCTTCTCAAAGTTTGCAGGCTGAAGGAAATGATTCTTCCTCTTTACCACATACCAGAACACAAATTTAAATGTTCACCACCACTGCAAGGAACAGGCAGATTAAAAAGCTGCCATAACCTTAGAGAGCGTGTCAAACTTCCAGCACGGAAGTTGTCCTACAGAAACTGCCAGCAGGAACACACTGCTACTTTACACGCTTTCACATCTTTCCAAACTTTCTTTTACACACCCAGTTTTCTGTGTGTTCCTATTCCAAGTCCTGCTCAGCAGATTACCAGAGCTGCTATGGGGTGTATGGACAATAGGACAATTGGGGAATATGTTGCCCCCTACCAAAACTAATAAAATAAGGTTTGAAATATGAATAGTTTGAAATATCAGTACAACTCAGATGATGGAATTGACATTGGAGCTGACTGTATCAACAGCATCATCTGGATTCTGTGTGTACTTGAGCACATCCATAAAAGGCTAAAATCTTCTCTAAAAGTGCCTATGCTTGAAAAAGAAGAAAACCTTTCAAGCTTGATCTTCATCCATGCTGTACACACATTGTGAAAAGAACTGGCAGTGCCTGTGCTTCTGAAATGCATGCCCACAGTACCTCAAATCCAAGCACTGAAACACTCAAAAATCACCATTTATTCTTGAAAATTGTCTGGTGATAGGTCTTTGCCTTACCCTCTGTCTTTTGAGAAAAAAAAAAAAACAAAAACAAAAACAACAACCTGACAGACATTAATAACTTGGCATCTTGAAGTCTGAACATAGCTTAGTAACTGAAAATGCAATATAGGGAAATTCAGCTTTTAGCTGAAGCATTTAGATACACTGAGGCTATTACTTACAGCCTGTTTTATATGAGACTTGTTGGATCTCCACTTTCAAAAGCATCCAAGGTATCTGTATAATGATTTCCTGCTTATGGGAAAACTACAGGACACTGCAACTCTCCTTTATCATTGCTATAAGTCTTCTTCATTTCAAAATATACCCACAGTCAAGAGAATATTTTTAGGTTATTTGCTTAAGTAGAGACTTACCTGGGTTTAGAAGTGAACTTTGGATGTCAATCATTTGCTTTTTGACACATTCCAAATGCTATAGAAGATTTCACCCCTTCTTGCTACATCACATATGTAATGGAAAGGAATAACTCCCAAGCAATTTCTCTTTAGATTACAGGATTTGTAATGCAAGACTCCTTTACTGCCTTTTATTCTTAAACATTCTTTTGTACCTTTTTTTTAACATGCTATTCTGATTTTAGCCACTAAAGGCTAGATTTTAGTCTTATTTTGTTTCTCACATCTGAAAATATTTTATAAATAAGACTGAGATTTGCACTGCATGTTTTATGATTTAAGTTGAAATACTTTTTTTGTATACCTTTGATGACTGAAAAGCTTCTTTACTCCTCACTCCTAATTTAAATTAAAATGGATGTGAACTTTCTCAATTGCATAGTATTTCCTTTTTAAACTTAAAATTATTGTGCTAGCAAAACAACTGCACTTCCTCATGCAGTTATGTGACTAGCTGACTAGAAATCTGACTTGCTCTAGAACATCTCTTCTTTTGACAAAAATCCTTAACTTTTTTTCTTTGGGAAAAAGCAACTGCAGAAATTTCTCCTCTTCTTTCTTCACTTCACACCTTTCTGTTGTTACACTGGCCAGTTTTGGTTTTACTTTCCTTCTGAAGGGTCCCCTTCTTTCTGTCCATCTTGTTGATTTTCCTGCTTCCTACTTGAGTCATCCCGCAGCTTCTCCTCTAGTGCTTTCCAGTTCTCATGTTACATATCTCACATACATGAAAAATCCTATACCTACATTATTATTTCTCTCTTCCATGACCATTTAATTCCTGCCCTAACTACCACTCTCTACTGCACCAAAATCAAGCACTCAATCTTCAAAGATCTGCCTGTGCCAACAACTTATCTTTATTGCTTGAACAATGTAGTAGGCCCATTCACCCCAAGAAAGGAGACATGAAAACTCAACGTTTACTTTAGTTACTTAGCCCTAGATAAATCCTCCTAGAATCTGTATACTGTTTCAGATAACTCTTCAGTCCTATCAACTTGATTAGCCTTCTAGGACTGCCTTTTACTGAAGCCACAGAAAATTTCTTCCTCTAATGGTATGGACAAATGAAATGAGACAAAGCAATCTCCACATATGTTTTAAATTTTGTTTGTTTGTTTCTTAAATCTGTGCAAACTATACATTTTTTTTAAAAACTGCTCTCTCCATTCCAATACTAATGCAGAGAAAACTGACAGACCAGAATGATCATCCTCAAGGTATTCTGAGTTTTCCCATTTCTTCATACTTATTAAACAAAGTAAATAAAGAGAATCCTAAGATCTAGGACTTAAAATGTCTCATTTTTGTGGGGGTCCCATGTCTTTAGTCCTATGAGGAGAGGCTGAGGAAACTGGGATTATTTAGTTTGGAGAAGAGAAGGCTGAGGGTAGACCTTATTCCTCTCTACAACTACCTGAAAAGAGGCTGCAGTGATGCGGGCATTGGCCTCTTCTCCCAAGTAAATAACAAAAGGACTAGAGGAAATGGCCTGAAGTTGTGCTGGGGTGGTTTAGACTAGATATTAGGAAGAATTTCTTTACTGAAAGAGTAGTCAGGCACTGGAACAGGCTGCCCAGGGAGGTGGTGGAGCCACATCCTGGGAGGTATTCAAGAAACATGCAGATGTGGCACTTCAGAGCATTCTCTAGTGGGCATGGTGGGGTTTTGGGGGTTGTGCGGTGTTGTTGGTTTTGTGCAGTGTATAGTTGTGGATTTTTTTGGTTTTTTGGGTGGGTAGTGTTGTTTACCCCGTCCTCCCTGGGTGAGCAGTTGGACTAGGTGATCTTAGAGGTCATTTCCAACTGTGACAATTCTGTGTGATTCCATGTGTCTCCTCTGCTTGAAAGCAGTAATCAGTCTAAATCAATATACACATTTGACAATGTAAAAGAACAATGGGTAAAAAACTGCAGCCTGTGATACTTTTATGAAAATCAAAATGAGTCTGTTTTCAGTAAGAAGATGCATTTACTCAAAACATTCATCCTTTAGCATTCATCAACAATGATTAAGTATGGAGGGGTTTTTTTACAAGCATTTTTTTCCTGCATGGTGAACAAAGTTGTACCTGTGATCTCTTTGGACTACTTCCTCTAGAACCTTCTAGAAGAGACAATATATCTGCTTTCCTCAGTTATTAAAATACTGACTTTTACTTCTAAACAAACTTGAAGATTCTTCTGAAATCCCAAGACTTTGTTCAGCTTGTTGTCATTAGCCCAACTAAGCAGTCAAATTAGGGGACATTACTTCGTTTTTTCTGAATCAGGCAAGTAAGAGGGAAAACAAGGAGGTAAATTTCTGTACCATGTGTTAGGTTTTCAGCCAGAAATAGCTCACGGCAGTGCTCGTGGTTCTTCTATGTACCCTGACCATTTGTGCCACAATGCAAGATTGAAAAGGAGAAAACAAGAAACGAAGATATGAAGGGAAAATTCAGTAAAGTGATTTTTAACCCCACTTCATGCTCATCTGATTTCAGTTAGATCCAGCTGCTGGTTGTGTCTCGAATTTAATTTATACAGGCCTAAGCCTGTCTAAATCACAGCAGTCTCCCAAAACTGCCTGAGGGGCACATTTCTGCCCTGATTCTTTTCAACACTGAATTACATATACCTGTCCAGACATGCCTTGGAAACTAAGGCTTGAGAAGCAATTTTTCACTTCCATTTTCCTATTTCTCCTTCATGCTATTTGTGCCAGGGAAGCCACAGGAACCCAGGCTTTCAGGTATCCATTGCATCACACCAACTCCTTGGTCCCACAGGCAAACAAAAAATACAACAAAGATGTGGGGATCATGATTCTTCAGAATTCTTCTCAGGAACAAGTACTAGTGATACCCAATTTGGGCGGTGGTAGTGGTGGAATAGGTATTAAATTAAAGAAAAAAAAAAACCTACAAGAGAATAGAAAGATGTAAAGACTGATGGTGAGTAAACAAGCTCAGATGATAATTTTCCATGTAAAGCCATGTGTTTGGTTAAGAAGATGGCACAGAAGCCAGTTGTTGGAAATCTCTGACAAAAGCTCAGATGCAGTGGATGGAAAAGGAGAGCCAAGAATATTTAAAACTGGCAGACAACTTCTGAGTGATCAGAGAAGGTAAGGCAGAGTGTGCTTTCTTTGAACTGCACAAGAATAAAGCCTTTCACTATTAACCTCTCTGAAACATGCACCATTCACAAGCATGACAGTTGCAATTCAGTTAGTTACTGTGATTTATTAACAGAGAAAACCTTTTTTAATCCTAATTTCTGAAACAATAGAAAATGCCAACAGTTTTATTGTTCTGTAAATAGCATGATTCCTTCTGATACATATCACCATTACATTACAGTAGTATTGTAAAAAGCCTGTCTGTATTATAGACAGGCAGTTAGTCATTTGGACCTTGCTGAATTCTTCCACAAAAAAATTGTGGTACATTTAAAACCATATTTATCTGAATAAATTCAGCTCAATATTGAGGGTATATGACGAATGTTGCCATGGGTTAAGTCTATTAATTCTATTTTTGGGCAAAGAAATTATGTGAAAGTGGTCTGTTAGGCTTGGCTTCAGAAGGGGGACAATGAAGGACTATTAGACACGTTTCCATTCATCATGAACTGTAGAAGAAACCATGATTAATACTTGAATATAATTTGGTTTAGTCTGAAGACAGACCTGTAGAAAACAGGATCCAAAAATACTTATTAATTTTTCACTCAGTGACAGCCACCTTTAAACGAAAAGAAGTATTCTTCGTATTTGACAGTCAACCCACTGGGATAGACTCCAAAAACAGGGATAATTTTGTGGTTGTTTTTATAATTTTCTAACCCAGGGTCTGAAAATATGATTGTATCTGAAATGAGAAATACCAAAATTCAGAAGAGGGGGAGTTTGTTTGGTTTGGCCGGATGGTTTTTGGAGGTTTATCTTAATAAAACTTATCATGAAGTTCTTTTCCAGTGACCTGAAATTTAGCAGTATCTTTATGGGACACCATGGAAATTAGCCAACAAAACAAAAGATGCTAAACATACACACAAATCATTTAAAGCTAGACCTGACACAAGTTATTGTTCCCACGTAGGCTCCGAGTGAAAATAGTTTTATAAAAACCATCTTCCTCATTACTTCTCTAACAAACAGCACAGGAAATAACAGAGAAGCTGCAGGCAAGATTTTCTGGAGAGGAAATCCTAGATACTTTCTGATGAAGCCACGAGAGAGAGCAGAAAAACGCAGCTCATGTTGACACTTGACAGTGAAGAGGAGCAGAGTCTTAGGTAACTTTTAGACAATGGTGGGAGGGAGGTGGAGGAGAAGGACTGACAGTGTGAGGTGTGATGGAATGGGTAAGTGAAAACCAGCGAAAGAGGTTTGGCTTCATGGCAGAAGAGGAAGCACTATTATAGAGGGATACTGATTCCAGATCAATGACAGATAAGAGCAACATGAAGACTCTCCAGGGCAAATTTTGTCCTTTATCTTCCCCTTTAAGATGGTAGAAAAAAGGGAGTTTAATTTCAAGCAAAGCCTTGCTACTAAGAACACAAAAAAGTCCTAAAATTCAGGCATTTCCTATAGACTACACTGTCTTCAGTAAACTTTGCCTAGCAGCAACATGAAGCAGTTGTATCTTTTGCCTTCCCTTCCCCAGGCTCTGCATCATCAATGACATGTTTATTTATGATCATGTTGTTCTTACCGACCTTCAACAAATTTTCTGATATTCTGGGCAAGACTCCGGACACTGCTGGGGAGGTTCCAAGGGTCTTGCTTGATGTGGAGTCGTAGCCTTTTTGGACAGTTAAGCTTTGGTTCCATTTCCTGCTGAAACTCTAAGCCAGGACAAAAACAGTATTTTTTCTGCTTAAACCTGCTGAGAAACTCACGGTCAGACAGTATTTCTTCCTAGATGTTTTCACAGATCAAGAAATTTTTAACTTATTTAAGTCTAGTTAAAGCTAAGGTGACAGGTCTAACAGTCATCTAAGCTCCCTACTTAGTCAAAGGAGACAGCAAGCACCATTCCAAAACATGATTCTTTCTGAACCAGGTACAGAAGATAGAAAGTGCCTTGTCTCCATGGAGTAAGTGGAATCCTGGAACTTTTAGAGTAAAAAACAATTCAATCAGAAAATTAATCTTAAAACAAAATTACTTACTGCTTCACCTAGTCTACCTTTCAGATCTTTGAAGTGCTGCTTGAACGGTTCATGAAGATGGTGCAGACCAAGAATAAAATATCTGACTTGTCCACACCTTGCGTCTAACTGAACATTTATTTATTATACTACTGAAAGAATAACAGTTTGTTGTGTAAGTCTGCCAGGCACTCAATCCGAAACAAGGAGAAACATGAGAGCAGAAATGCTCCAGGTTCATCCCCATTATCTTGGTTCCAAAATAGGAAACAAAACAAACAAAAGAAAAAAAAACAAAAAGAGAAGGTTATGTGGTCTTCTATGCAAAGTCAGTGAAGGAGAAGTACTTCCATGCTTTGTAATACTAGGTAATTGGGGTACAGTAATTATGCTCTGTTGACTTCAGTGGGATCTTGGTGATTTATAAAAGTCAAAGATCCACCCTCTGGCCATCTAAAATAAGTTGTCTTTGCCAAAAGGCATATGCAGGATCAATAAAATAATAATTAAACATATTAATAAGACATTCAGTCTCCCACTGAGCTTTTAAAACGAAAAAACCTAACAAAAAAGCAAATAAACCAAAAAAAAAACAAAACCAAAAACAAAAACTTGATTAACTGAAAGAATTCCTTAGCATTTTTCATCACAATTTTATGGCCACCATATACCTACTCATACACTTAAGCAATTATGTGAATGTTAGCAGAGTATCTGAAATTATATACAGGATTTTTTTTTTAAGCAATTAATAATACTTATATAAGCATGTATTTGGCATAAATATTACTGTGACTATAAATTTACATTTGCAAATTATTTATAAATCAACTCACAAATATCTACAAAAATACTAAAAATCTGGCATTAGTAATCAAATAGATCAAAAATGGCTTCATTAGTTGAGACAAAAATGTAACAAAAACACCTGCAATATACAAAGCCTGTTTCTTGCTTCAAAAACCTCAGCAATTCTATAGTCAGTTCAGAGTCCACAGTTTAAAGCTGACTTTCCAACAAACCTAAAATTCTTTCAGGTGTGCAATAAAATTGTAAGAAGCCAGTTTTCAATTAAAAATAAGATCTACTTCAGAAGAATTTCAACAGTGAATTCTTGCAGAATACACCAAGATTAATCAGAACCAATTCTTTAACACACGGCTCCAGGAGTAGAAAGTCATATCCATGTACCCTTCAAGCTGCCTTTTGATTCTTACTGATAGAATTAAATGTTACCTTGGAGGCCTCGACCTGGTGTAAAGTATTTTGTCTGCTCAAAGGCCCTCATCACAGCTGGTCCTTTCAGAAGGTTAACAATTGAATCGACCTGTTGGGATCAAGGTTCTGTGAGAAAGAGGTTGTTTACAGCAACAGTTAGAAATTCTTTCTTTATAAACAGAGACTGCAGAAAAGTAGCTTTGCATTCTTTGGATTCTTACCCAATGGCTTTAGTTTAAGCAACAAGATAGCGAATGTTAGACTAAAAGTAAGGACCTGTTTAACTTGCAAGTTTTGAACTATTTACAGAAAACTGAAGGAGAGTGAGTAAATACATACCATCCCAGTATACAGGGAAAAGCAAAAGTAAAAAGAAAAAGAGTATTTGCTAAAGACATCTTAGTTCAAACATGGGCATTAGTATCAAAGCCAAGAAAAATAATCTCATACTTGACCAAAAAGATGCTCCAAACAGCTATGGAGCTTATCCTGTTTATCGTGAGAGATTCGAACACTTATGGGAAGCTCATCGCCTGCAAAATATTTTAAAATTAGAAGATGTTTAGAAGTTTCAGGATATTTTCCAAAACCTTTGTAGCTCAGATAACCTACTTTGCACATAGACTGATGTGTAGGCTTTCAGGATTATAGTGACCGGTCTCCCTACCTATTTTGCATTTAGTAGTTATACAGAAACAGCTCTTAGAGAAAGGACCATATTCAATACCCAACTGGACATGGTCTTGGACAACCTGCTCTAGATGAGCAGGTGACTAGACTGGATGATCTCAAGATCACCTTCCAACTTCAACCATCCCGTGACCCGAGCACATGATTCTTCGGTGCTGGGAAACATCCTAAACACCAGTCTAAATAGCTAAGTAGCATGAACCTAAAATAGCAGACCACAAAGTCACTAAAATGCATTCACCTTAAAACTCTTATAGGGAAATAAAGACAATTCACAATATTAATGTTCTTACCAATTAAATGGTTTGGAGATTTTAGTAATCCAACAAAAATACAGCATCTGAATCCTGTATTTGATATGAAGCTTTTACATACTACATACAACATCATTTCCTAAGAAAGTACAAAGGAGAAGGACTCTCCTAGGTCACTGCCCTCAATCACTCTCTCAGACAATGGGTGATGCAACCTGAACTCTTTCAAAAGCTGTGAAAAATTGAGCTTAAAACTGGTCTTCCTCATTGCTGTTGTGGTAACAGATAAGAAGTAGCCACTTGATAATTTATAATTCAAATTTATTCGTGGTCAATCTAAACTCATTTTTCCTATGTCATTGAAAAACTTAAACAGCACTTTTCCCTCCTTGATTTTTTTAAGCTCCTTTAGATGTCCTTACAGCCAGGAGTTATAACCCTTCACAGGATTTTAACTGCAACAGATGGAGCATCGTGTCAAAGAGCCCTGATCTCGAGTTAACCATGTTAGCTTTGGAACTAAGAGATAATTAAGTCGTCAGGAGAGTGGGAGTTTCACTGAACTGCAGTATTTATCAACTCGAACACTGTCTCTGTGCTTGGCTAGCACAGACATATTCTTTTAGGAACCTCAGTTGGTACTTCAGCTTGAAGCTGCTGAAGTGCCTATCAGCTCATTTACATCTTAGGATACAGACTCTGGATCTCCTGTTTTACTAATAGTTCTTTATGTCCTTCACCCCTTCCTCTTTATCTGCACAGCTCTGTATGTATCATTTCTGGAAAGCAGCTGCCTAGAATTTTATTACTCACAAGGTATCTCAGACACCTTGCATAATATCATTCTTTCCTGTCTCAACTGAAAATACTTCTCCATCGTATTCTCCACAGAGAATTTGCCTTCTCTGTGGCCAAGTCTCACTGGTGGGTCACATTCAACTAACATGCCCAGTCTTTTCCTAAATCATTTGCAAATGATAAATTTCCATCTTAGAGGAAATATTTTTTTATTATTAGTCCCTGAATATATGACCTTGTAGCTCATGCAGTTAAATCCCATCTCATTCCTATTAGCAGCTGCATTTATTTAAATTCAATTTATCATGGCATAAAGATGAATGTGCTTCTATGTGGTCCCACATTCCTTCCTACAAACATCCACAGCCATATCCTGCCATCTGGGTGCTGACGCAGGCTGGGAGAGCATTCCACACTCACCTAAAATGCTCCTCACTCTGTGCAACATAATGCACTGCCAAGGTCAAGGCATCAAAGTGGTTAAAAGCAGTGACTCTATGAGCTCAAACTCAGTCTATTCACAGAGATGCTGGAATTTTGGCTCTCTTTCATAGAAGGACTCTTAAGTGCAGCACTAGCTAGGCAGAAGCAAAATGATACACTTCTATTACCAAGGAGGATGCAATTTTAAAAACAAAACCAACAAAACTACCAGGCAAATGAAAAGAATAAAACTGAATAAAAGGAACATAAGACAGATTCATAGTTCACTTTTCTATTTTCTAAACGTACCTGAATCCATTTCATCACTGTGAAAATAAGAACTGCACTGACTGCTACAAATGCTGGTGAATGAAGCAATGGAGTTCCTATTGCTGTTGCAATCACTTGGAAAAAAAAAAAACACAAAACAAAAACAGAAATAAAGTCATGTTCTTTAACACAGGCTCTGTACCAAAGCTATGGAAATTTTTGCTTTCCCCTTTTTAAATATAATGATGATTCTTTATCAACAAAAAAGATCCCTATACTTAGGCTATCATATAATTTGTAATCCTGGTAGGACTCAGAGGACCAGAATTACAGAATAGATTATTCAATTGCCTCCCTTCACCTTGCATGTGAACAGGTACTTGCAGAATGATAATACACACTTTGAAATAAAATCAACCACCTTTTCTTACACGGGTGACATTCTGAAACTGTGGCTTCAAATATTTTAGTAACTCCACATTTAAATTCTACAGTCCTAGTCCATAGCTAATACCAATGACTAAATACTCTGGTTTATGATGGGTTTAGAAGAGATTTCATCCTTTTGAATAGCACCAAAACTTCGAGGATAAGCTATTTTTCCCTGCCAGCCAAAACATATTTTATGATTCCATTTCTTCCAGCTGCTCATTTTGTTAGAGATGTATAGACATTTACATCTGTGATTTCAGTGAAAACTTCTATGCATGCAAAATGTCACCCATATTGGTCTAGTAAGACTTGCAGATTGAAATACGTATGTTTTTTCTGCTCTTTTCTCTCAAAAATAAATTGTTTTGCAAAGCAGATAGATGGAGGACATAGCTACTTCTGCAGCATAAACAGAGTAAAGCACAGCCTTTTGTACTGAAAACCCTATGGAGATCAATTTGAATTCAAACTCTTTATTTAGCCACATGAAGATCATTTAGTTTCAATTCAGGAAACACTTAAGTCATTATCCAGCAGAGGAAGTCTTAAAAACCTAAGTGAATATAAGCTAACATAGATGTGTACCTGGAGGATATTTATACATAATGATCTGGTTTGGGTTTTATGTATTGGTTGTACCCTTTCACCAAGATACACATGTCTATTTTTTATATATACTGCTACAGTTATACATGCACCCATACGCTCCCTACTTGCTTTATTTTTGCAAATAAGATAAATGATCTTTTACTAGTTTTGGTATATTGACATACATTTCCTGCAGAAGGTAAATGTTTTGGAGCAGTAGCCAACCAGGTAAGTGAACAGGAAAAATTTTAAATGAAGCAATATGATATAATCATATCGATTAAGTAAGTGAAAAGACGTAAGTAACAAAATGTTCCTAACAGAGGGTGAACTGTCCCAAAGAGTATTAAGGATTGCTGGCTGGATGTTTAGAAATGTTTTCTAACTATCTCTATTCACTTATTAAAGTCTCCAAAGGGAAGAGGAAGGTTATTTAAAACTGGAGTGTGCAATGCATGAGAAAATAAAACACAGGAAAATGAGAAACAGATTAGATGCATTAGTTGTATCATTCTGCATTTTTATTGTGCTGTATTGCAAGGTTTAGATTTAGAATCTACAACACAAAATGAGAACATTCTAGCTACTGAAATTAGCCTACTAGTTCTAATAATAACCACCGTGGCATAACAGGATCTGGAGATTTTATGTATTGCCTCATGTAATTATTTTTAGCAGAAACAAAAAATTCCAATCTCACTCCAATATTGGGAGATCTTGCTTGACTAACCTGATGTCTTTCTGTGACCATGTGACCCGCCTACTGGATCAGGGGAAGGCTGTGGACATTGTCTAGCTAGACTTTGGTAAGGCCTTTGACACCATCTCCCACAGCATTCTCCTGGAGAAGCTGGTGAATCATGGCATAAACAAGTGTACTCTTCACTGGGTAAAATCTGTCTGGGTGGCCGAGCCCAGAGAGTTATGGTAAATGGGGTCAAATCCAGTTGGCAGCCGGTCACCAGTGGTGTCCCTCAGGGCTCAGTTTTGGGGCCAGTCTTGTTCAATATCTTTATCAGACTTAGAGGATTGAGTGCACCCTCAGTAAGTTTGCAGACTACACCAAATTGGGTGGGAATGTTGATCTGCTCAAAGGTAGGAAGGCTGTACAGGTGGACCTGGACAGGCTGGATCAATGGGCCAATGCCGATTGTATGAGGACCTGGGGGTGTTGGTTGACAGCCGGCTGAACATGAGCCAGCAACGTGCCCAGGTGGCCAAGAAGACCAATAGCATCCTGGCCTGTATCAGGAATAGCGTGGCCAGCAGGAGTAGGGAAGAGATCATGCTCCTGTACTCAGCACTGGTGAGGCTCCAACTCGAGTACTGTGTTCGGTTCTGGGCCCATCACTACAAGAAACACATTGAGGTGCTGCAGCATATATAGAGGAGAGCTACCAAGCTGGTGAAGGGTCTGGAGAACAAGACACACGAGGAGTGGCTGAGGAAACTGGGGTTGTTTAGTCTGAAGAAAAGGAGGCTGAGGGGAGACATTATTGCCCTCTACAACTACCTGAATGGAGGTTGTAGCGAGGTGGGTGTTGGCCTCTTCTCCCAAGTAAATAATGATAGGACTAGAGGCAATGGCCTGAAGTTGCGGCAGGGAAGGTTTAGATTGGATATTAGGAAGAATTTCTATACTGAAAGAGTGGAGTTTTTTGTGGGTGTTTTATGGTGGGGTGTGGTTTTGGTTGTTTGTTTGTTTTGTTTTGCTTCATTTTGTTTCGTGTTGATGGTTGGACTCTGTGATCTCAGAGGTCCTTTCCAACGATGATGATTCTGTGATTCTGTGACTATACATGACTGGAATCAGAATAAAGAAAATATTTTAAATTAAGAGATACACGTGTCCTAAGTCACACCTTCTTTCTCCACATACAAATCTTGTGCCAGCTGGGGAATTTCTCAACTGGAGTAAGTGCAGTCACTGGAGCAGCTCCTGCACAGTCAGTCTGACACATCATAGACATGCAGAAACCCCTAAATGCACTTCAGCTGGAACAGCTCTTTGCTTGTGTGTTCACCTCAGTTAGAATAAGACAGACTTAATCTGTGCAAATTATCTCCACATTCATTTATGTTAAAGTTTATACTTTTGTTTCTGCTTCTACTCTGACAAAGAGTTCCTATCTATCATGCTGCAGCAATCAAATATTAGCTTATGGAAGAGCTCAGCAACACAGGGTTCTGCAGAGAAACAATGATCCTACTGAGATTCTACTTTCTGAGCATAATAATGAGCCATGCTAATGAACAAATAATGAACCCTTATTTTACTTGCAGCTCAAATTTTAATTTAGATTTTATATTGTGTAGTTAACCAATTCTTTCTAAGCAACAGAAGACAATCTTTGTAAGACCCTGCTTGCTATAATTACTCCCTCCTTTTCAAAATTCTTTATCATTTTCATTTACAGCAAACACGATTATGAATTTTAGAGATGACATGATGCTACAATATTTAGAGTAGAAAAGGGTGAGGAATATATGTTGAGATCAGCATGAGTGATGACTCTGGCATCTTGTCTTCCATAGCATACATTATTTCTGAATTTATTCTGAGTAACAGAAATTAAGTCCATTTTCTATGAAACAGGTATTCTGAAGTAAAGTTGTGGTATTGTATAAAGGTTAGGGATAATAACTAGTATGTACTCGTAAAAGAGTTTATTTTACACATCTGGTAGCACATCTTGATTCTAGTTACTTCTCTGTTAGAAATGTCAGATTCGTTATATTCTGACAGCCTTCATAGACACTTGATAATCTACAAACCCAGAGGTTTGATTCAGTTGACAAATAAAAACATTAGTGAAGTTACCTGTAAGAATCCCTGTTGCTGATGGTATCATGACCAGAATCTTCTTGCTCATCACCTGTCACGCTGAAACAGACTTTCTTCCCATTCCTTTCCCCCTTTTCATTATCACTGTCTGCTGGTATTAAAGGCTCAGGTGTTTTACGTTCTGATTTGGGAGAATATGTTATTGAAGAAAGAAGGCTGTGAGACAAAAAAAAGAAGGCAGATTCAAATTTTTCAAAAGTGAGCTAACAACAGGATAACATTTCTCATCAGCATCTTCCAACTATTGTTCTATAAGATGTGAAGGAAACCTCTTAATTCAGTCCATATCTATTTGAAACGAGAAGAAAGTGTCACATTTCTGCTGTTAAAAAGTGTAACAGTGAAACCCATTACCACTACTCAAGTCTTGTATGAAGGCTTGTATGATTCTGACTGGGGAAAAAAATACAGCACATTCTTAAACACTCAGGGTCAAATATTATGTTAACATAACTATTTTTAAACATGAACCATGTACTTGTTAGCACAAATCAAGGAAACAAACCGAAAGAACTCTATCTCTGCAAAAAGCATACACTTTCTCAATTACTACGGCACCCAACATGCCAGCCTGCATCATAGGCTATTTTACTAAGGCATTTTAAGAACCTTTATTAACATACCTGTGTATTTCCTGACATTCAAACTGTCTAAGCCACTATCACTACTAAAACTGATGATTAGTCTACAAGCTTCTTTGACAAGCACAGAAGTGACATCCAGTCAAGAAGAGAGAACAGTGCAGACTGCTACATTTAGAACATGAACAAATATTGGCAGCAAAAGATTCACATTCTTGGGTGATTAATACATATTGAGACAGTCTAATTTACTTTCAAGATCAGAAGAGCTATAATGGGCAGTTCTCCTTTAATTCCCATTACTCAAACACTCCATTAGAAGGACAGTTTCAAACTCATACTTGGATTTGAAAGGCAGCATTCTTCTTGCAAAAAACTACCTTCTAACTATCTGACATAAGCAGACTCTATATTAAGCTTTTTTTTCCTGTAAAGTACACACAGTAGCAGGATTTTATTGTAGGGGCTGTCAGAATGGTCAACTGGCAAACTTTCTACCAAACACATGGCAGGATTCAAACATGCATTAGATGTCATTCTTACTTCTGAAGGGAAACCATGGGAGATGCACCTCTTTTGTGAACAGAAATACTGCCCTAATTGTTATTAAAGGGTAGTATTCAGAATTCCTTCCTTATTTCTCACCCCACATATTAGCATTATTACATTACTCAAGGTGAGAATTCAGATTTTAAGTGGTTTGGAAGTCCATCTCAGTTTTATGGGATTCTGCCAGTTGAAGTAATTCATTCTTAATCCTAACAAACTTAGGGTTTTTGAGCTACATGTTTCATCAGTTACATCAGTACTGAGATACCAGTTTCTCTACTCCTTTGACAAAGATATTCCACCAGAAAACAACCTGATCCTAAGCTGTACTTGAAAGCTGAAGTAACTTCTTCCATACAAATGCAGACTCTGTGTCCAACACTACGTACAACTATAACATTTTTGAATATCCAAAAATAATTTTCTGACTCTCAAGAATAGATGGATTTTTAAGAAAGAAATTAAGAAAACATATGCTTTGGAAACACAACAGGGTACATTACCCCTATCATGCTGTCTGTTTACTGTATAGCAATGAATATGTACCTCAAATGGCATATCAAGCTTCATCTCATTGATAACATGACCTGATAGATGTTAACATAGGGTTTGACGTTAACTTTAGGGAGACAGAGATGATAAGTAAAGCTTTTCAGCAAATCCTTTTAACATTTCTGCCTAACTTTCTCTGGCTAAGAGCTAACAAAAGATAGACAGATACCCTACATATAGGAAAAGGTAATGATCTGAACTGTAACTGAAATATAGAAAAAGTATACAGAGGATATAACTTTACTGGACTTTAAACACACCCATACACTCGACAGGCATCTTTTGGGCTCCATGATGACTTAAACCTTCCTATCAGTGTGAACTCACAACTCAGTTCTTCCCTATCACTTAGGTCATAGAATGGTTTGGGTTGGAAGGGACCTTAAAGATCATCTAGATCCAACCCCCTGCACTGCCAGGGACACCTCCCACTAGATCAGGTTGCTCAGAGCCCTATCCAACCTGGCCTTGAACACTTCCAGGGAGGGGCTATCCATCAGTTAGGATTCCATGAGGATGGGAAGAAAGATGGGGCATATATTTTACAGCAGTGTTCAGCTTTGATCCACCTGCTAGAGCACACATGTTCTTGAACATGTACTAAAATAAACGTGTTATTAAAATGTAGACCTTAGAAAATTGGTTCTTTGTACTTGTAAAAATTATTTCCTGAATTCGAAAATAGAAAAGGGGTTCAAAAAGGGATTAGATAAATTCTTGGAGATCATTCTGACAGTGCTCTTAAAACAAAAGGTCCATTCCAAGAGGACCTTGTAGCACTTGCTTCCTGGAAGATGAGACAAGGACAAGAATTAAACTATACTTTTGCTTTCTCTTGTGTTCCCATTATCATCGACTTCTAGGAAAACAAAAAGGGGCTTTGGGCAGATTAATTCTGGTAACTTCTGGTGGATTTTGTTGTTGCAAGAAAATAATCAAGAGTAAGAAACAACCACAATGAACTGCAATTTCAGCTCCTGAAATTACTCCCTGAGTAATTATTTGTCAAGACACAGACAGACTATTATATCCTCTTCTTTTATGTGACTGTTTAGTCACTGCTGCCAAGCTCTCAGTAAAAGACTGATGAAGGTAGGAAGAGCTTTTCCTTAGGGAGCTTTTCACTTTCTCACAGCAGGCAGGCTCTTTTTCTAAGGAAAATTTTTTTTTGCTGAACTACCATAAACGAAAGCTGAAACTTTGGATAACAGAATTCTGGAGCTGGTAGTTTCTGAGGTCATTGAAGTGCTCTTAGAACCTCAACTCAGGGAGTCTAAAACACACAAACCCAAACGGGGCAAAAAAACCCCAACAACAAAAAACATAATTAACAAAACTTTTTTTTTTCTTTTTTTCTTTTTTTTTCCTTCTTAAGGAAAGCACATGCATATTTTATTTTCTTTGGAGACATGTCTACCCCAAACAAAATGATCTTATACATCTATCTCTCTCAGGTGAAATACGTGAATGAGTAGGAACTAACTGCTAGAAAGCCTCTGTAACTATGAAGAAAACTTCTATTAAACAGAAATTTAAATCTCAACCAAAAAAAACTCCTTGTAAGTGGAATTAATCCTATATGCAACCCAAATCAACACAATCCTAAAAGTGTGTCAGAAACAAATAAAACCTGCTATGGTTCGCCAAAGCATTATAAATGGATACCCACAGGCAGTAAGAAAAAAAACAACCCTATGTAATGTGAGCTTCTTTGCTTTTTCCTCACCCCATAAAGACTCAGGAAATGTTCAAGCCTCATGTATACTTCCAACAGACATCTTTCCAAAAAACAGGTGGGATCATTGGAGCACACTGAGTGAATGTGAACCAAAAACACAGCAGAGTCACTATATAGAAAACAACTTGAAAAAGGACTTATTTCCGCATAACACCTAGCTTCAATGGTAGGTATCTGGCAGTGGTACTAAAGAAGCACTGGGATAGTATGAAACTATTTGAACGAGGAGTCATTGTAACAGTGAGAGGCTGTGGAAAGGGGATATATGTCTTTTTTGTGTATATGCCTCTCTCTCCATCAGTGCCGTATTTCTTTGCCAAGAAACCATGACAAAAATTATTATGAAGACAACGCTAGGAGCACACAACCTTCTCTTAGATATTCCCTTCCCATAATCCACAAGCTCTCACAGATCTGCTCTTCAGGTGAAACATTTGGTTTTACTTCTCTTGAATTCATTGACAGCTGAGCAGATAACACTGCCCCAAAGTTTTGGGAGTTGAGACACCGCTAGTGATCTCAACACAGAGCAGAGACATCTAGTAACACGAGAAGACAACTGTTTTTCAACAGTACTGTTATGAAGGGTACAAGAGACTCATTTAGTATCCCCGTTTTTCTATCATTCAATATCACATAAATTTAGAATTGCAATACCACATTCATACTTTTCGTCCTAATAAAATTACAATAATGGGGGTTGCTCATAGTAATAAGCAATTCAGCAAATAAAGCCATCAATTTTATTGTTGCTATGTTGTAACAGAAAACAGAAGTTCTACAGTCTTTATGAAGTTCATCAGTATGTTCAAGCGTTTCATCCTAGCTGCTGAAGTCTGAGTATTCCTAATTAAAACACACCTCTTTGATTATCCCATCTTATTAACCTATCTTTTAGTTTTTAGTAGTCCTTATTTTTCTCTCAAAAGTTAATTCATAGCTGTAACTATGTTCTAATATAATACACCACATACTGCTGAACTGCTCACACCCAGATAGTCCCAGCTTCCCTCTTCCCTGTCCAGCTCTTTTAAGTAGGGCCCTTAGCTATCCTGTTTCCCATATAGAACCGTTTCCCTCCACAGTAATAACTGTGTCAGCCTGCTTAAACTCCGTAAGGAATAAAGCATGACAAGTCTCAGTCAAAAAGTAGCAAAAGGTGAAATTTGCTAAATAAATCTGTGCACCTTATCCAAGGTTTGCTACAAAGTCAGCGTACAGGACATTTATGAAAGAAAAAACGGGGAACCCTTGTGCTTACTGTCACAACTGTATGACTCTCAAAATGAATAGATGTATATACCTGCACACACTATATATGTCCATGTGTATTTATCTGTGTATAAATGTGTATGAAAGGCTCGGAAGTTCCTGTGCTTTTGCATCACGGGCTCAAGGGAGTGGAAAGCCAAGGTGTGGCAGACTGGTAACTGCAACTTCCTGAAATACTGACTCAACATCCATATGTAATTTTCTGACCTCCTTGAGGAAGAGTGACAACACAGGCTTTACATACAGTCATTTTTCAGTGCACCCAAGCACTGAAATTATCTTAAATTTAATTAACTGACTTCATCTTCAGCATGATAATTAACAGAACTAAATAAAGGCACAGAAAATGATTTCTTCCAAAAATTCGAAGCCACTCTTGCTTTCATTCCTATTGCAGGATAGAACACACTACAATTACTTTTTACTGTGTAACTATTACATTACACTACTATTAGAACAGTACAAAAAAATCCCACTCTGAAATAACCATGAAAGGACAAATCATTGTACAGTCTGCAAAATAACAGGAGAAGCAATGATACACCACTTGTCCAAGCTGGAGTTCACGAAAGATTGGCATTTAAACTCAAAAAATTCTGCTATTTGTATTTTCAAAATGAGCAATTTCTGACGTTCGCATTACATACAGGATCTTTCAAAACTGAAAGACCGATCATCCTTCTTCATCCTCATCCCAAGACAGAAAATAGTCTACCAGTCAACCCACTTACCTCACAAGTGGAAAAGCAAGTTTTAAATCCTTGTCCTGAATTAGGACAAACTGTGATGAGACTCTGTGTCTCCTACATTCAAGCCCAGTGTCCTAATCACGCAGGAATGGCTCTCCCTAGATCCATAGTTCTTCAATGAGGCCAATTTGGTTTTGAAACATGTCTAAAAAATTAATAATCTTCCTATGGCTGAAAAATGCTTTACCTATGAATTCACCTTTGGGACTGTTCAGCAATACCTGTTCAATAAAAGCTATTATTTATACCTCTACCCTTTGTTTCCACTCCTAGTGAAATTGTAGATGATACGTGGGCCTCATATTTCTCTCACCTAAAAATAATTAGCATTTCCACATTCCAGAGAAAAGCTTCAAACTACAGTAGGAAAAAATCAGGGATGGTGGGAAAAAGAACAAAAGATACTATTACCTACACTTACATTCTTTGCCTTATTTAAATTATTTCTGAAGTAAACATTGATCCTACACCACACAAAAAGGTTACCCAGATTTATCGGTATCTTGATCAGGAGAATTAAAGGCAAGTCCAGATGGTAACATCTACTTACTCATCTATTTGACAGACACATGTTTCCACCTCTTTCAGTGCAGCTTGTAATTTGAACAGCAATTTTTGATACACATCTTGTGTTTCTAAATCTTCTTCTTTTAAGAGGTATCTCAGACCATGTCCCTCTTGCTGGCCAAGAGACTGTCCTGAAGGGGCAGCCATCGTAGTAATGGTATGTTGGACATAAATCATAGGATTCAGTTTACCTGGGAATAATCCAAAGAGATTACATCATTATATTTTTTTCGACATGCATTTTGAAGTTAGGAAAATACCTAACAGACATGGACATATTTTCCTACTTAAAACTTTATGTAATTATTTGATTTTGCATATCAAAGTAAAGCTATGTAGGGAAAAAAGTTATTTTGAAATTATGACGAGTTTATTATGCTTTAAAATAAACGTATCAAAAATAGGGGATTTGATAAAGATTTATCCTTAATTTTAATATTTGGAACATAAACCTAAACCAATTACCTTTTAAGACTCTGTATCAGAAGAACTGGAAGTAGTTCTTTCAAGCTCAACTGACTTACCTTGATCAGTGTTTTTTATTTTCCTTTTCATGGGAAGAATGTTTTCTGCTGTCTAACTGTACACCAAAGGCACTACCAAGGGAAGTTGAGGTTTTAGGGTAAGACACTTCCATCACATTGATATGGCAATTGGTTGGACAAAAATCACTGCTGTGAAGTGGTGAAATCTTTGACTTAGCTTGTTTGAAGGTAGGCCAAGCTCTGTTTTTTAACACTCTTGAAAACTAGAAGTGAAAAAGAAAACAAAATTTTTATTTATAGCTGTTGGTGCTTCAGCACTTGGCTGACAAAACTTGGGTACCTGACTAGAAAGCAAAAGTTTAAAATATTTCAGCCATCTTTGACTTCATATGCCTTGACTTCATAACTTCCATCTTTCTCTACAAGGGAGAGAAAATTATTTTACATTTTATATTTTTGATGGCTAGTCGTTTGAAGTAAATTATATTTACAAATTTAGATAGCCATGTAACAAGGCGATAGAACTTATTTTCCTTGCAAAATAATAAAATATTAGGTGTCTTCCTGGGGTGAAAGTCTGGAAATGTTCCATGATCCAATGCTGTACTGCACATGACACGCATAAATGCCTGCTGACATAGATGTTTTCAAGTCCATGTCCTGCAAAAATGTCTGAAATTTTTGCCTGAAGCTCTAATAAAGACAGAAATGGAAGCTATGAATTCTGAATTTCATATTCAGGAAGGATTAAGTCCTCCCTAATGGTTTCCTGGGCTGCACTGGAGTAGCATTGCCAGCAGGTGGAGAGAGGTAATCCTGCCCCTCTGCTCAGCACTGGTGAGTCCACACCTTGGGTGCTGCATCCAGCTCTGCGCTCCCCAGTACAAGAGAGACATGGGCATTCTGGAAAGAGTCCAGCTTAAGGGACTAGAGCATCTCCATAAACACCTGAAGGGAGGGTGCAAAGGGGACAGTGCCAGGCTCTTTCCAGTGGTGCCCTGTAACAGCACCAGAGGCAATGGGCACAAACTGCCCAGGAGGTTCCTTCTGC
The DNA here is from genome assembly GCA_020745705.1 of Hemiprocne comata. Lineage (NCBI taxonomy): Eukaryota > Metazoa > Chordata > Aves > Apodiformes > Apodidae > Hemiprocne > Hemiprocne comata. The sequence goes on along the minus strand of CM036587.1, from coordinate 128,760,379 downwards.
ACATCAGGAGACCCTTTTTCACCATGAGGGTGACCAAGCACTGGCACAGGTTGCCCAGAGAAGCTGTAATATCTTGCTCCTTGGAAATATTCAAAAGCCATCTGCACACGGTCCTGAGTAACTACCTCTAGGTGGCCCTGCTTGAGCAGGGAGGTTGGACAAGACCTCCAGAGGTCCCTTCAAACCTAAACCATTCTGTTATTTTGAGTGATTCTGCAAAGCTGGGAAACATTAGAGCATTAAAATTGCAAACACCATATTTACAGACTTTGCCAGTCCACCACCTCTTCTCAATCCCATATATTAGCTCAGCAATTATGAACCCTTTTTACCCTCCTCTGTTTAATGGTCTAATTCTAATACAGTGCTTAGCCACATCTCCTTCACTATAACACTTGAGATTTTGTGCACACTCTTGAACAAGCTTAGAGTTACTTGTTTTTTAAGATAAGATGATGTCAACCCAAAATGGCAAAGACTGGACTGTGCTAAATGCGGACAATTAGAATATACACCTACTTCAGAATCATAAAAGTCATGAGATCAAGCACTCCCATTGGAAAAGAGACTTGTCAGTCACAAGTCGGATTTTTGTCAAAATGTGTCCTTTCCAGTACAGTTTGTTTTTAAAGGAGATTTTTTTTCTGGAAAAGATGTAATCAGTTCCAAGTCCCTGGTATTTTAATCACAGTCTCTCTCCAGTTAAAATATTGCACAGACCTACCTCAGCTATGGAGCACAGCATATGCATATTCATGCATAGGAATATTTTCAAAGTTAACTTGCAAAGTTCCTTCCCTAATAAATGTCAGTACAAATTCAATCAGTCAAGTTTTGACTAAGACTTAAGTTGAACAAAGGTATGCCCCTTTTGCGTAATAACAGGTTTTTGTGCTGGAATTTAAATTTCTGTTTATTTTGGTGTTATATTGCGTCAGCCTGATGAACATTTGACTGACTAATTACATTTCAATCTTTATATCAGAACAAGATCTGGAAAGTTACAAGAAATCCAATTATGGAATTGTCTGAAGGCTGAAGAATGTACAAATAGTTAAGAAGGGCAGTAAGGACATTGGACGATGAAAATGTTCCTGCGAGCAGTACATATTTCACATCTCAATCTCCCACACATCCTGCTCCAGAGAGACCAAATGCCTGGCTACGATTGAATCAGGTCATAAGTCAGGCCCAAAATTCTTTTCAGAGATGTGTTGAGAAACATCTGGGACTCACGGCACTGGACTTGAGGTCTATTATGAGCAGAATGTTCTGATAATAATAATAGTACGAACTGCAGAAATCTGGAGGGTTTCTATTTAGAGAATTCAAACTTTCACAGTGAAACAAGGAGCCAAGCCGGGCTCAGGCACTCTGTAAGTCTCCTGTAACTATGGTTACCTTTACCTTGCCACGAAAACGACATTATCTATTCCTGAAATTCATTGCACTACTAATTGTCATTAAAAAATCTAACTGTGAAACTACTGATTTTTGAGCAGATGAGCTTGAAAGTTCAGTTTGTATCACAAATATTTGCTTCTAGACAGTATAAGCACTGTGAAAAGTATAAGCACTTCCCCAAGGCTGTTAATTTCATATCCAGCAGAACACAAGAAAATTCCATTTGTTGTCTTGGCCTCCTGTCAAGAGACTGTACATCATGCTCAGATTTTCTGGCTACAGGAAAGGTACAAACCACCTAAATGTTACTCAAACTCTAAATACACTATTATTAATGTTAAAATTAATTAATTTGGGGTTTTTTTAAGTTATTTTGATTTTTAATCAATTTGAAAACACAGAGCTTTACAATTCAGGCAAACAACTGAGAGATCAGATGTTTGATGATGCAGTATCAGAATCCTTTTGATGCTGCCTTCTGTGACTTACCTCCTCAGTTGAGAAATCTTGTCAGAGAGCACCCTGAAAAGTCTTTGGAAAGCTGCTTTGTGGCCTTCATCCAATGAAGCTACAGGTTTTCGTTACAGTTTGCCCTCCATATTCTTTGAAAAACAGTAAAACATCTATTCTTTTCCATGCACCTTTCAGAGCTGTGTGTGCTCTGTGTGTGTGAACCTCTTTTTTTGCATATTAACCCACAGGACAGACCAGTTTGTAATTGTCACAACTCAGATCCCCAACTGAGATTCTACGTAGCCATTTTGGGCCTACTTCAAACCAGCTCCAAACTCCCAAAGATTAGGTTGCATGGGACCTGAAGCCAGGATGATAAAATAAGTTTGCATTAACAAACTGGCAAACAGTTGATTCATTTATCCTCTACTTAGCTCAACAACTACAAATAAATACACTAGAGGTCATACTCTGGGTTATTTATTAATTCATATCTCATTAATTTAGGTCTCAAGTGTAAGAAAGTCAGTACTTTCTCCTTTTTTCCATGCTATAATGTTTTATTAACGCAACTTTAACTATTTACAGAGCTATTGCTATTAACAGACATGCTAGAAAAATCATACCAATTTGAAGGCATAAAAGATACATAACAGGGTAACAATTTGGTGTTTCAAATTAAGATGCATTAGAAAGAACAAAAACAATTCTGCTGTGATTTCTTCATTTTTGGTTAACATCTGCAAATTCACTAAATTATTGGTTTAAGGCATTTAAAAGATTGCTGGGCCTTTTGTAGGAAATACACAGTTGATTGTATCTACAACTGAACACAACAAACAAGAAAGGATAAGATCTACCTAGTGTCTAAAAAAGGAATAATAAAGAGCACAGTTTGAAAACAATTTAGGCAGTTACTCAGTTTAGGCATTCATGCCTCAAAATAGCTAAACTTTCAGCCATATTTTTGTCATTGCAGTAGACATTTTGAAGAGTTACTCAAACTTTATCACATTCCTCTGTTTTTCCCTTGAAAGACAAATATCACCCAGCTTAGGAAACACCAGTCCTACCTTTTTATAGCTAGAGATCCTTCGGTAGATATGCTCAATTTTCTCACTGCAAATGACACTGAATTTGCTTTGAAGCTCGGTGGGGATCACTTCATTTAAGGAATTGAGGCTGTTGCAACTCTGCACAAAATGTTCATCACTTTTTGCCAGTGCTTCAAGAATCTAAGATAATAAAAACAAGAGCAGTACTTTATGAAATAAGATGTCTAAGATAACCTGTTACTTAACCCCTCATTTATCATCCCTTATCATTAAAGCTGAAAAGCCTGATAATCAGTTGCCTTTTAACATCACACACAATGCTGCATAACAACAACTAATGAAACCTGGGAAGCAAAGATGTTTCTTTGAATCAATCTCCTGCATAAGTTACACCCACAATAAGCCCCTTTTATTTCACTTCTCATGACATTGTCTGATAACGGATATACTACTGATTTTCTTCTAATGCAACCACTATGGCTCCTCTGAAGTACATTATCTGCTGTATTTATTTGAACAGCACATATTATGCAAAGCTGATGAATTAATTCCTTACTTGTAACAAAACCCTGGTCTGGCAGTATAAGCAACACCAAGACATTGAAAAAAGCATACAAGAAAACTGAGTGCTAGCCTCTTGTATACTCTGCACATATGAACAAGGAATAGGAACAGAACAAGCTATACTGCCCAGTAAAGACTGGAGTCTTGCTGTGATGGAAACAGTACAAGAACACTGGAAAAAGGCATGTTGAAGAGATGACAGGAGCATATAGCCCTTCTTTTGGAGCTAGAGTTACACTTCAGACATGGAAATTGAAAGATGCCTATTAATGGTTTGGTTCAACTCTGAAGATCTGTTTGTAAAACACACCGCAAATAACTTTATAGCACAGGCACCCAAAATCTAGATTAAGGCACCTAAATAAGAAAATACCCACCATCACAGAGGCAATATATGGTTCATTATCTTGACCAAGGAGTTTAGAAAAAAATGACAACACAGTGTTTTGGGAGTGCAAAATCTGAAAGCTTTAACAAGTCGCAGATTATAAATTCCTATCCTATGAGAATTTTTTTCTCAGGTCCCCAGCCAGATGAATTAAGGAAAGTCTTTCACTCTTCTGCTACAGTGTTTCATTACTGTATATACTCCAGTCACGCTTTCAACCTTCCTTAACACAAAAATTTGCACAATATAGGAAAGCAGTCCATAGTTACTTCACTACTGCATATGATGCAGAATAGAGATGTTTAAAACTGCAAGGCAACAATGAATAAACAGCAAAGAGAGAAAGAAGCACATGGAGAGAAATGCAAGACTGCACTGAACACACAGAAAAGTTTATGTTTAGAGTATTTAAAACCATTTGCAGACAGTTATATTTTATGAAGTGACACTACAATTTTTATTATTGCATTTTAGTTAAAGGACCTGAATTTTCTACCCATGGACCTTCTGGAATCATTTAGACCACTATCACTTGATATAAATTTTATATTATTTTAACATAGTCACATTACGTCTCCTTATTGTTTTTTAATAATTTCTAAATATTTAAATAGCAAGCCTAAATCCTAAGTGTGATGACACTGCATTTTTTTAAGGTCAGGATCAGTGTGGTGGAAGTACTTCTTAACTACTCCATATACAACAATGGAGAAATATTTCTTAAGCAGTTTGGAAATTATACCTTAAACATTTTATATAAAATTGCAATTACAGCAAGAATTAACACCTTCAGGCCAACGACTTGAAGCCTTCACTACACCAGCTCCAGCAAATCTCATTATGTTGGTGCAAGAAGCTAGGCCCCTGTCTGTTAACCTGACTTGCTTCAAAGTGAAGTCAGGGAAAAGGAGCATGTGCCCACGCCTCAGTCATTTCAGTCAAAGATTAGCACTTCAGTTTACACTTCTAATGGAAAGATCAACAGAAGAAGTTTGCAGATATCAATACGCTCCCCAAAAGTTTGGGCTTCGTGCTTTTATTAAATGTACTTTGCTAAAATGCATATGCATGTGAAATGATAAAAAAAAAACCACAACAAAACAAACCTTAAGAAAAAAGCTGTATTACTACATTATTTGTCAATCTGATGCACACAATACCAGATATATATGAAAAATTTCACATCCCATTCATAGCAATAACAGATTTCACCAGTTGGTGAAATTCACAAAATAAAACTTCCAAAGTAAACTCTAAAGTTGCGCTTGTTTTTTGTCTTCCTCTGTGACTTTGCCAATGTGTGTGCCTGTATATGCACAGCTTTATTTTACTTGCAGACACAGAAAAGACAGATGCTGTGCTACTCCTTTTACTGAAACAGATTTTTAAAGTTGCACACGCAATCCTGTTGAATTTATACAACTTTTGGAAACTACAGCCTACCTTCACCAAATTTTGATGTTTCAGTGAGTCTTTGACTTTCTTCTAAGTTTTATTTCATCACAGAATCACAGAACTAGCAAGGCTGGAAAAGACCTTTAAGATCATCAAGTCCAGCCTATGACCAACACCACCACACCGTCTAGACCATGGCACAAAGTGCCACATCCAGCCTTTCCTTGAACACATCCAGGGATGGTGCCTCCACCACTTCCCTGGGAAGTCCATTCCAATGTCTAATCACCGTGAGGAAGTACTTCCTAATATCCATCCTAAGCCTCCCCTGGAGCAGCTTCAGGCTGTGCCCTCTTGTCCTGTCACTGATAATTAAGAAAAAAGAGAAGGGGCCAAAGGAATGGAAGACTTGAAAGTCCTTTAACAGTTTTCCAGTTTAAAGGTTCAATTTATAAACACACTATCACTCTATCACTTTGTTCACTTCCTAAGTGCACAATCATCCTCAAAAATGTCAGAGGGATAAAGGGATAAAATATTAAATGAAATACACAGAATCCTAAGAATAATCAAAATCCTAAGAATCAGCAAAAGACAGGTGCTGCTTCATTGGTATTAAGTATAATAAGAGTTAATACCTACAAAAATTGCTTCATACCTTTGCAGTCAAGCTGAAAAATCCCTTTGGTTCAATCATTTTTTCTAACACGTGGCATTTTATTCCAGCTGTGCTGTCATACTCATAAACCACTCCATACTCCAGATGAACATTGTCTACAGTGAGACTCACATGGTCTTTCTTCCCATCAATTATTGCCATAGTGTTAAATTTGTCAATTACTTCTAGAATATAGAAAATAACACAAATCAGTAGAGGAGGATTGGTCATTAAACAAACTAAAAAAGACATAGGCAAACATTCTAGGAAGAGGTATATTCTGATCATTCTACTTGAAAGTGTTCATCAAAAAATTCAGCTATCAGATGAATGATTTAAAAATCTGAACACCAGTTGGTTTATGGATGCTAAAGTACTAGATTGCTAAAGAGTCATAAACAGACAAGTCACAGCAACCTCTCTTTATAAACAGTTATTGAAGGGGACTAATGCAATTTCATTTGTAATCCAGAGACACAAAAAAGCAACAAAAAAGGGAAAACTGAGAATTTCTAAATGAACTAGAAGAAAATGAAAAGTGTCAACATTTAGAAATGAAACCGCAATATCAGTATTTACCCAGAGAACATAAATACAGTTCACGTTAACTGTCTCTTTAATCACCATGATGCATATGAATGCAGCTTTCTCTAAATGTTAATTGCCTGAAAATAATCTGAAGGATAGCTGATTTGTTATTTCTCATGCAGTAGTGACTAATGTATCTAATTTAGCCTTAAATTATTATTGGTAGTAACAATAAATCAAGTAATTTCTAGGATTATGTATCCTATAACTGAAAATTGAACAGATTTTCTCTAAAGTGTTCACAGAAGCTTTTTCTCAAAATGAGAAATAGTTTCCAGAAAACAGCTATGTCTTCAGAAGACATAAAAGATCAAAACCTTATGTAAAATGCATTTTACATTCTGCTTGCAATTTCGTCTCTGAAAACAAAACCACTGCCTATATTTTCCCTGCTACTACACTAATGTTCTGAGCAACAACGAAATCAAGACAAGCATCACATACCTTCCACTTTGCAGTCAAAGGCATCTCCTCCATCATCTCCAGAGGGCTTAGTGTTTGTTTTCTGAAGATCTTCCTGTGCACTCTCAATGCTGTTGTAAACCCACTGTATAGAATCTTGCTAAAAAAACAGCAAAAAAAGACAGCTAGGAAAAGCTTTGTGAGTGCAATTGATACCAACTTATTTCACTGCTCTCAAACATGAAATAGTTTCTTTAATTCCCTGAATATTGTTCAGATTTATTGCCTTCTGAGCTCCCAGTTAAAAATAGTATTTTGAAAATTAGAGAATTTTTGCTTTGTCTAAAACCATCTGAAGCATTTTGTCAACTTATTTATTTCAGAGTATACTGTCATGAGACAGTATGAAATCTGTGACAGCATGCCATCCATCAGTTTCACATCTCTGCCAAAAATAATTTAAGACATTTCAAATCAAACTGCAGATTGAAAAATAGTTGAGATAAGAAATAATGAAAAAATAAAGGGAACTGATTTTTGCCTTCCTAAATCCACTGTGCATCCACAAATCTGCTGGCAAACATTAGGAAATACCAACCAAAGATATAGTATGTCCAGTTAATCTGTCACCCATGTGTCACTGGCATGAACTACTTGTATTTGCCTTTACCTACAGTTATTTTTCTAGGTGCTCTTTATTTTTACCAGATTAGCAAAACCCCAAAAAAGGACAGAATCACTCCCAAAAGTCCAGCATCTTATGTGACTGAGTGACACATGAGCACAGAAATGGTGGCTTGGTCATTTAACCTATGAAAAAGTCTTGCATCTTGCTCTTGTTGCTCTTACTCAGCCACAAGCACATCATATCCTTGTGGAAGGGCCTATTGAGTATGATCTCTCCAGAATATTCTTCTCTTCCTCTAACACTTCTTTTTACAAAAGAAGCTTTACAGACAGTTAATCACTCCCTCTCCAACAGCTACAGCAGAATAAATGACACAATTATGACTAATCTGAATTTATAAAGACTTTAAAAAGAGATTTGTAGAAAAATTCAAAGTTTAGCAAGGATAGCAAAAGTTATTCTGAATGTTACAATTTTCACACAAAACGTGGCTTACAAACAATTATGCTTCGCTAATATACAATATTAAGTGGCTATCTTTATCTAACCAATCACAGAAAACTCCATTTTTCTATTATTACAGTAATATTTCCCCTAGGTGTCCTGCTTTGAGCCAGGGTGAAGCGAACTTTCTCTTTGTTGATTTTTTTTTCTTTCAGAGAAGTTTTTCTTGCAGTGCCAGTGGATTGATAACAACCAAGGTCACTTCTGAGTGTCTGCAGCCTCCCCCCCTACGGGGGAGCAGATTAGACCGAAGGCAGGATCAGCAAATCAGAATATTCCCTTCTCATAATATTTTCTCTATTTGGCTTTCAGTATAGGTTAAGACATCACGGAAGTCAAGCCTTTCTTTTTCCTTTTCCTCTCACTTTTCTGCTTACTGTCACTTCTATCGCCCTCTCTTTGGCTCTCTCTTTTTCTTCCCATTTTTCTTCACAGCCAACACCATAGGACCCCATCCGTGTGCCTGGACACTCCCCCCTTCAGCTGGAGTCACCAGGGAGAAGAGTTGCTGTGAGAGTTGCTGGGGGAGGAGGGAGGGGATCGGGTGTTGCACATCCCTTTACAAATATATATATAAATATATTCCCTTATCACTAGTAATTAAAATCAATCTGTTTCACTTTTCAACCCAGAAAGCCTCTTTCTCATTTTTTCTACCTCTTTCCCTACCTTAGGGGAGAGGGGTGGGACTGAGAACATTATTGTTATTGGTTTGACTGACAACCCAGAGCCAAACCATGACAATAATTAATTTGTGTGGGGGTAGAAAGGCAAAATTGAGTCTGCCATTACCAACACAGACCTTCCTATCCACGTGCACATTCACACTGCACACATACAGTATCCCTATACAGATCAATATCATGACCCCTGTTACCACTAAATAGGTTATTCCATGGTTGATTATGGCTATAGTGTTATCAATAAACCACAGAACAATAACAAGAACAGATACACTAAGCAGTAGTATCCCAGCCACACAGGACATGTACGACTGCATGTCGGGTGCAAAAATTATCTGTTCAGTTTTCAACCCATCCATACCTTCAGTAAACATGTTTCTTAGATTCATCCATACCTTATTTTTCCCTCAATGGCACTTAAATATTTTAATAAGGAAGCTAAACTTTCAGAGCAATCTGTTGATTGTTGGAAGACATCTGTGCACAAGCTGATCAATAAAAACACTTCTGAAACCCACACTTCTTTGCAGGCACACCTAAAAGCTTGCTGCTTAGCTATGGAGTCTTACAGGTTTGCTTGGCAGCATTGACTGCAATGCCAGTTTCTAATAGGAGATGCACATTATGGCAAAGGGTCCCATCAGTATTTGAACTTAATATAGCCTATTTGAAGGGCTAACTACTTAAACTGGGAGTCCTGCTTTCAAAAGTTAACACAAGATACAATGTAACATGAATTGGAGCAATATTCTCCAAAAGGATTGCAGGAGCACAAACTAAGCACTAATCTGTCACATCATGATTAGTATCACTGCAAAGAAATTGCAATTCTGAGAAGTAAAATCTGCTCCCAGTTTTCTTTATACAGACAAGACAGAAACAATATAAACATTGTTCAACAGAAGTTACACAGCTAGTCACACTGCAACAATCTGAAATGGAACTTCACAGGCCAGGCAAGCAGGAAGACTCCTCAACCTAAGGAGTGGAACATAGAGGCAAGACACAAAGATCCCTTTTCAACTATGCAATTGCCAATGACAGGAGAGACTGCAATATTCGTGTTAATTAAATTATAGGCTAATATACTGTACTTACAAAATAGGAGAAAACCACATCCATAGACACCTTCCAAATAATTAAAAAACCAAATTTCTGAATAGGAAATGAAATTTTAGCAGTCTTGACACCAGTGGCAATACTGCCATTTATTTCAGTCTAGACAGTTCTCCCATAGCATTTGATAGCACTGCGTCCTAAATGAAGGTTTTCTTGTCTGTCTGGGGGATTTTTGTTATGTGTGATTTGCTGAATTATTATCAGCTACTTTTTAGGATTGAAATAAATATTCTATATAGGAACAACAGTTAGGTACTCCAACATACTATGCCAGTAGATTAATAAATAAATAAGAATAATTTTGCATGTCAAGGCATTCGTGCCAGCCAGCAAAAATAAATTCTCTTTGGATGTCACTAATCTCTACAGGAACTCTACAGTAATACACAGAACACAACTGCTGCAGAGAATTCAATCATTTACTGTAGCCAGTTTTGTTACTAGTGCACAAAGCACCCCCTTTTTACTAGATAGAGTACATCTTCCTTTAAAGAACAGGTGAGCTTGATCTTGATAGGCTATGGAACAACTTCAATTCTGCATTAGAATTTAAACACAAACATCCAAACATTTTCACAAAGACTGTATTTGCATTACACAGCTCTAACTCACTCTTACTTACAATTCTTATCTCTTATCTATGCAGTAGCTGTGGGAGAAGGATTTCACTCTTGATTTTAATTGGATTTTACTTCTCAATTAACATGCACTGGAAGAGTTTCTGAAGTTAATTAATTATATTGGTTCCCAGTTTATGAAAAATTTGCAGGGAGTTGGAAAAATTACATTATAGAATCCAGCTGGTTTGGGTCTGCTTCCTTTAATTTGTGTCTTGAAAGCCTGAGATTTTCTCCCAAATGAATGTGAAAAAGATAACCAAAAATGCATGCTTATATTAAAAAATGGAAATTTTGAGTCTTTGAATGTATGTTTACTCCCAAGACTGGAATGCAATTGGAACACAGAGATAGAATATGTGCACTCGGCTCTCTGTGCACTGAAGTGCTACAAAATCCTGGAAGATCAGCTTTTTGCACTGCATTGTCCTGCTGCTGAGCAGGCAGTGAGCTGTGTAAATCCGTCTCCATCGTTATGAGAATATACCTCACAATGCTTTCTCCATAGAAATGCTAAAAAACTTCAAATAGTCCTTTAAAAATACCACATGAAAAAAAAATAGCTATAAGTTTAGATTTCAATGGAGAAATTAAACAGACTTTGAACATTAGCAATATATTGAGCAATCTTCAGCTTTTATAATTCAACTGGCTCCCTTTCACTTTTATTCACCTTGCCTTTCCACTCACCCCAGTCAAACACAACAGATGTGAGCCCAGAGATACACACCGCACTGCTTACTTCAACCAAAAAATAACATTTAGAAGAAAATCTGCAAGGGTTCCAAGTGAGACGTACCTGCATTGGCCGCCTGTACTTCCTGCATGCCGTGACATGAGCAATAACACTTGCATGAGTCTCTTTGCTGACATTAATTCCATTCACTTTGATTATGCATTGGCCAGGGTGGAGACCTGCTGCAGCTGCCACTGTTCCTATTAAAAAACCCCACACAGTTAACAGATTTCTTTCCCTAAACATCTCCTTTATATCTTACACTCCAAAAGGCTCATTTTTTAATCATACTACATACTTCCCCTGACCACAGGGTGCTTCTACAGTCAGCTGGACTACAAGAAAATTTATTTCCCTAGCAGATGATTCCATAAAAAGAGAACAGACTATTTTCTAAAGACTGTTTTATAAAACAGATCTTGATTAGAAATATGAAAAATGTGGAATGTTTGTCTTAAAGGATTTTTGAAGGATAAAAAGGCACTAGCTTGAAACTCACTAATTATATCTCAGACCACTCTTACAGTTGGACTTTATGATCTTAGAGGTGTTTTCCAATCAAAACTATTCTATGATTCTGTTCTGAATTATTTTACATGCCACAATCTTACGAGCTCCTTGACTACTTCAGGTCTCTCTATTTATCATATAAAACAGAAGCTTTCTGACAATTCATAAAGAAGTATCAGAGCATACTAGAGCTTCTTGTTAAACATCAAGTGAAATATCCAAATCCAAAGACATTTCCAAGGATCTTGTTCTTCTTTTTATCTTTTTACCAACTCAATTTCTACAGCTTTAATCAAAGTAGCCAAAGATACTGAAGTGGGAGATCTCAATTTATTTTTTTTTTTCAGCAGAGAAAAAATACCCCAAAGAAAACATTCTCTTTGCGTGACATAAAATACATGGTTTGGTGATTTAATTTCACAATAAGCACCTTGGGAAAATCTTCTATCCACTCAATAGGTACTACAAAAATAGCAGTTGTCTCCAGCTCTTTTCAGTGTGACTCTAGCCCAATCCTGAAAGACAGCCTGCTGGAATATGACCTTAGTACCAGCTACCTGAATGTTCACCTCCTTATGTCTCTTGGTATGCCACAAAGGTGTCAGGGAAGTCAAAATCTATTGCCTGGAGACCCCAAGGCTGAGGTGCAGAAGCTAGGTGCTATGGAAGAAAAGGCTGGACTCAACTTGCACATCTGACAAATAGAAAAGCAATGTCTTTTCAGGTGAGCGTATCTGACAAAACTTAAAAGAACAGACCTGGATTTCCCTCATTTTAGGTACCACCAGGTTAGAGGATGGCTGCATTTTAAATCTAGTATCAAGGAAAGTCTTTGGAAATTACACTATTACCAGCTATTGCAATGCTCCTCAAAAAAAGGATTTAAAAACAAACATTTAAATAGGCCTTACTGAATAGCTAAAAAAAAAAAAATCCCAAAAACCAAACTCTTCAAAAAACCCAAGGTCCCAATTCAGCAAAGTCTTTAAGCATATGCTTAAAATCTTTCAGGTTTAGCAAACCACACAAGCAAGCACTTAAATACTGTTGAGGCTAATTGGAATAAAGTATGTGCTTAATGAATAAGGATAGGCAGTTGAATTGAGATCCAGGTGCAGAAATAATTATCACATCAGCTCAACAGTCTGTAGTTTATTGGACTCTTGAAAATCTAAATCCTGGCACCACAGCCTACAAAAAAAGGTCATCAAGCTCTGTTCAAATCTGACTGCTTTGCAGATCAGTTCACTTGAAATTCCTCAATTACAAAGGGGGGGGGGGGGGGGAAGGACACAACTGCCCCACAATAGCTGAAAATACAGAGTTAGTTGGCTCTGCCATTAACAACATGCAACAGCAACAAAGAATGCTTCAACTTCTTTTACCACCAATGCAGCAGTCAAGAACATACTGCATTAGGGATGGCATGCATTTGACAATCACACCACAAAATATTATTTAGAGGAAACATCAGCAATTTTTAAGACAGACTGTGTACTAGCCTGCTTGGAAAGATTTGTGAAAAGTGCTTTTTCTGTAAAATGTTTTCAGAACATTGCAGAACCACATGGCCACCTAAAAAATTAACACTCAGTAAGTGAGTGGTTCCCAACATCAGTTCACTGGAGAAGGTCATTTTTGCATCCCCCACTATTCATTAATCTGTAAAGAATGCACAGCCTTAACTTAACTTTCCTATATTCATATGCATGCATACAAACAAAGAACCAGAAAATCTATCCAATGGTTACGAGGTATAAGAACACAAAATAATCTTACTTGGTTTTACTTAATATTGTTTGTGGGGAAAAAAATCTAAGCTGAATCACTGGACCTAATTTTGATTCATCTCAGCCATGCCATTTAGATATTAAATGTATAGTTACCACTAGGGCTGACAGCTCTTAAGGCTTACCTCTCCCAACAGCATGGACAACTGATGGGCCAAAGCCCCGGATTTGGAAGCCAAGTCCATCTGCAGAGTCAGGAATCTTCACTGTCCTGATACAAGCAAAGATTCAAGATGAATGTAGCAAAAGGTAGCATTTTGTTATTCAAGATAAGTAGGTTACAAGGGTGTAAGATTCCAAATTTTCATTCAGTTCACAGTTTCAGACTCAGCACCATTCATATTCCAGATACTTTGCACCACTGACATCAGAAATGAGAGCAAGCTGAGACACCAACATCCATCAAAGGAAGGTAATGCTGTATCGCAAGAAAATTCAACATGCTGATTACAACCAAAGCACCACCACAGCTTTAAAATTCCTCCCAAAGGGACTGTGATTTGAGTAAACTGCCACAGCACAGCAACACTGAAAGCCCTGTGAAGGGCCAAGAGGACAGAGCCTGGGGACCACAGATGATAGCAGGCCATTTCAGATGAGCTGCAGTAGACTGTAGAGACTAATCCCTATTACAATTTGTTAATCTCTAAGCACCTACTTGGTGCGTGTTATTGAAAAAAATATTTTCTTGCAGTTTTTCTGAGCAGCTATGCAAACTTCTGAGCTTTGTAAAGCAAGAATCTCCTACTGATGGTCATATAACTTGTAAGCACATTGTGCTACACTCCCACCTGGTCTAAGGGCAACAGCAATAAACCTACTGACAAACATAATCTACAAAAACACAGTTCTGAGAATCAAAATTCACATCTACTCCTTAAAATGAAGACTGAGCTTGTCCCCAGTAAGCTAGCATATCCACATGATAGCAGCTCAGCTTCCACAAAAAGCAACACAGCTGCACTAGCCCTTATCAGACCTAGTTAGGTCATGCATAACAGTGCACTGATTCAACTCTGCAGCCTCTACTTCCAGAGTCAACTCTGTCATTATTTAAGGAATCTTTGCCCTGGGCGTCATTTTGCCAGTGCAAAAGCAGACAAATCCAAACTGATGCTGAAAAGTCATTTTTTAATACATCTGGACTGTAATAAACTTGATTCACAGGTAGTTTTTAATAATATCAATGCATAACTTCTTGTACTTTCATTTTTTTCTGGCATTTGTAATGTTTACCATTCAGAGACAGTACCAGCAGAGGTGGAGATCCAAGACCCACTGATGTGCATATACATGTACTTTTTAATATTAGAATATTCTTGAGATTAATAAATTTTCATTTGAAATATTTTATTTAAGCATAGCATCATTATGTATACTTACATATTAACTAAGGTTGATACAATCTATATGGTTTAATTCTCAAAATGCTTTGTGAACATGCTAATGAGCTATGAAAGACCATCGCTGGCAGTTTAGGCTAAGAATTTAGGAGAAAAGAGTCTCTTCTGCCAACACCACTGTGCTAGCAGCAGCTCCTGAAAAAAAGCAGGCAGCATGGAGAAACAAATTCTTCAACTCCTCTGAACTCCTCATTCACTAGATTACCTCTGTCAACCTTGAAATTCATCCACTCTTTCACTGGCAAGTTGTGTCAGAAATTAAACCAAGACATACATTAAAGGCCAACATACGGCTTTTATGCTTGCTAAAACGCTATTGTCTACTGGTTTGGGGTGTTTTGGTTTTGGTTTGTCTGGGGTTTGTGTTGGTTGGGTTTTTCTGAGTAGCAGTCCAGACAACCATCTTAATGCCCTTTTTTTCTTTGCTCTTTTTCCCTTTCTGGGTGCCATGGTACTTCTCCAGATGCCTTTCCTTATTGGCAGGAGAAATACGTCTCCATTCTACTGCAGAGCAGGGGCCATATCCAAGGCACTCTGTGTGTGCTATCTGGTAACTGAGGATAGTTCCTCCTCACCCTGCAAAATGTGATCAAAATTACTCCTGACCACTGTTTCTTATTCTCCTCTTTCTTTGTTATATATAAACCAGTAACAACTGCATTAACTTTGTTAAAAGACCTGTGCTCACTTACATATATACTGAACCCAGCCATTAGGCCTCACTTTGTATTTCTTTTACATAACAAAAACTGGATTCAGGTAGGAATGGTCAAAACTGTGTACAAAAATGCATTTGTTACATAATGATGGGGAGCTGTTTACTTGCTCCTGCTGATTACACAACCAGCACACATACTGAAGGGGCCCATTAAATCAGAGTCCAACTTCTGCAAAACCAACAACTAATCCCCAGACAGAGGAAGCTGTTTATTAAACACAGTGAGAGATAAGTGATCAGAACTGTCCTTATAATCAAGGAAACTTCATTTACACTTGGAGTTCCTGCATACATTTAAAGTGGCAGAGATGAAGAGCTAAAGCACTTTTGTTTCACTCTTGCTGACTGACAAACGTAATAAAACAAATTCAAAGCAGAAAAAATTGCTTGACTTAACGAAGTCATATTAGATACCACATCTAAAATAATTGTATAGGAGTGCTGTCTCAAGTCCCACTGGTCTTTCAAAATTCACTTCAGTTGTAGTTTGTAAAAATTCCCCCAAAGGAATGACAACTTACTCCCGTGGTTTAGTGCTCACAAGTACCCGCAGGGGCTTTCTGCTGTTTAAACATGCTTTCAGGAAGCAATCCACTTCACTGAAGGGTCGCAGAAAAACCAGGTCACCGTTAATGGCAAAGATTTTTTTCCCAACTTCCAAGCCTGACATCTAGAAAACAATAACAGCTGTCTATTATGTTTGCTTTTTATAATCACTAGCACAATGTTTTCTTCTGCTGGCATGCAACCCCAACAGGAATAGCGACATGCGCATTTCCTTGACATTCTTTATGCCTCCTTCACATACCATGCACAAAAGACTTAAAACACAAACGCTCTAGAACTGGTTAAATTGACGTAAAAGGGTCAGAGGGGTACAGTAAACACTCATTCTGACAAGGCCTAAATATGAGACTTAATCAAGATTTTATTACAGTATTACAATATCAGTTAATATTTGTAATAATTAACATGACAGCTTTCACCAAGCCAGTTTTTTATTTTATGACTTCACCTAATGTGTCCATCCATCATTCTCAAAAGGAATTAAAGCTTCTTTTCATAAGGAAAGACCCAACTAGTATTTTTGGATGTGAATATTTATTACATTCCAAAACAAAACAATATCCTTAATCGTTTGCCATGGCCAAAGGCATGGCAAGCCAAACTGCAAACAGTTTTTAAACTTTCTTGTTTTTAAACAAGAAAGAACTGTAACCAGTTGGATGGCAGGAGTACACAGAGTAGCTCAGGGCACAGGATAAACCTTGGAGCCACCTGAGATCACAGCAGAACCTGATTGCTAAAAAACACCCTGGATGTAGCTCTCTAGCTGTATATTATTGATTTGCTGTATCTACTCTTATCTTAAATTTCTCTTCTACGATGAGATTTAGAAAGTCTTGAAATCTAGGTCTAAGTTTTTCTCTCATGGACACACTTTTCCTTTATCTTTATATGTATACAGACTCCCATAGAATTCAGCAGCATATTTATTTATCCAAAGACCATTTAAAGCAATACTAACAAACTAACCAAGCATAAAGACTAATTTATTAATTTAGATTCTCAAATTCTAGACTTATCCAAAGCTTGATACTTCCTTAGCTTTAGAATAATTTCATATTCTACCAAAAATGTTTATTCCACTCATGATTAATGTCATCACTGGAATATTATAAAATGTATAAAAATAAAATTGTAACTTTCATATCACTAGTCAATAAAACAATTTACCTGAGCAGAAAATGAGTGTTGATAATGGTCAGAGCAATATTAAAAAAATAAAAAGGGGGGGAAGGGGGTCAGAAGGGGAAGGATTAAAAACCACAGCTTCCCTTGAAAGTTGTCATTATTGCCTTCTACTGTTGTATTTCCTAAGTGATGTAAAAAACATACACCTGTGATCAAGTGAATAAAACAGGGAAGATAATTTTTAGTACTTTTTTTAATACTTGATACCTCAGCATTTGATCCTTTCTCCACCACTTTAATAATTGGCACCTTATTTTTATCTTCTAAACCAAAACCATAGGTGCCTTCATTAGATTTGATCTGAAAAATAAAATTGTTCAAAATACTGTTCAGAAAGGCATTAAGAAGAGCTAAAGTATCCCCACAAATAACAATACACAGTGCTAATTATTGTCACCACAACCGATTTTTTTGCTCATCAAAGCATACAAACACTGGCTTTCACTCACCAGTAACGACTTGGCTATAACATTTTCCACTACTTTCAGATCATGTTTCATGAGTCTGTGCTTCATATTTGACCCTTCCATTTCTTCATCCGCATAAAAACGGAACAGCAGTGGTTCATCTTTAAATTCACTTTTCTCTAACACTGTATGATACAAAACCACAAATATTAATCTTTTTTTTTCCTCTGAACTTTTGAGTATCATGTGTTTAATGAACCATAAAACACTGAACATGCATGCAAGTTTTAAACGCTAGCAAACTATTTTTGTGTGTCAATCTAGGGAAATCTTAATTTTTTACATAAACAAGGATTTTTATTTGGATCCATTACAGCCGGGTATCACTAAGCTCATTTTCAACTACAGCATCTGAATTCTACCAAGCTGAGGAAGCCACATTAGTTTGAAAATGTTTAAGTGAAAATGTCAAGCACAAGGTTTTTTTCCTCAAAACTATTTGAAAACATGACTCTGAATAGTTCTGCTGCACAGCTGCTTGAGATGCTCACCACCAAGTTCTGGCACTCTACAGGTGGTGAAACATGCCAGATTTAGTATTAGAAATGGCTTTGGTGGGGATGGGGAAGCAACTGTAACAGTAGTTTTTATGTTTTAAAGTCACAGGAAAAAAGAACAGTGCCAGAGAGGAAGTTAATTCTCCCTCTCTATATAAACAACCTGATGAGAAAGTAATTTCTTCCTCTTTTCATTTCAGTAAATGACCTAGTGCTTCAATCCTTTCACTGGAATCTTCCCTCTGATGGTATTAAATGCGACCTTGCTGACCTCATTTTTGGTACTGCACATATCTCTGCTCTCCTCTCCCTTTTTCTTTGTTTGATGCTGTCCTTATGATTTCTCATTTTTCTACAGTCTGCTTTCTACTATTGTCACTACATCACCGTTTTAGTCATGCTCCTCCATATTTTATTCATTCCCAAAAAAAGAGCCTCTCTCTTTCCTACATATTTCCTAAATTTTTATTGTATTATCTGTGCAAACATTACCTGCTTAAGAAATGTCTTTCAAAGTGGCCGGTAAAACTGCCCCCCTTAAATCCTTTAGAGGATTAACTCCTCCATACATGCTATAAAATTGGCAGAAATAATACAATAGCTATTTTTTTCTTGAAGATTGTAGCGTAGGTCTCTTCAGCGATACAATAAATAACTTCCTGTCCCTTCTCTAATATCTTTACCAGCCCCTGCATTTCCTTCCAACTATGTAGACAGCATTACAGAAAAGGCAAGCACAGCTTGTACAGAATGTATTTACTTACCATGGTGCATAAACCCATTATCACAAAGAGCTACACCGAATATCATAGCTTCCTCCCTCGTCCGGCAATCCCCCTGTTGAACCAATGCATTTTTTTTAAAAACAGGTTTTAATGTAACAACAAATTGGATTCCATGCACAACGACATAACTGCACAGGGTTGGCAATGGTTGTAGATTACATTTCCCATCACCACCTTTATATATACATTTATAGGATACATATAAAACAGTATATACATGTTCATAGAATCATAGGGTTGGAAGGGACCTTTACTGGTATACCTCTTTATAGTTAAAAAGAAATAAAAATTTTAGTAAAATTGCATTTCCATAAAAATTGAACACATTAGAATCTGAAAGTGTTCAAGTTTTTAAATTTTATTTTTAAAAAAATTGTGTCTATTGACTGAGTGAACAGGATACCCTGTTCTTGTTCCTAGTTCACTTAATATAAAACAAAACTGATGACAGCTAATTCATAGTGACTTATCCATCTAGCCATTTAGAGTTTTTCAGAACCAATCCATTTCATTTTAGGTCACGAACAATGTTACATCCTGAATCGCAAAGCTAAGTCTCATTTAAACATTTAAAGTTCAATTGCAAATAAGGAAGATAAGCACAAAGGGGATGAACAGCATGGCTGCTGATGGCTGATTCCTCTTACTTTAGTAGTTTAAGAGGATTACACTTACACATGCCGTTCTAATAACCCTTACAGAAAGCATTTGCATGTTATTCTGCTTAATACAACACTGCCTTTCAAATTCGAATTTAAATGCAAAACATACATAAATCCAAAGGTGTATACTTGCCTGTGCAATCAACCAGTCTATGAGCTTGTTAGCCATGACCACAGATTTGTAGGTCCTCAAATGATAATCTTTATCCCTGTTCAAAACAAAACCATTTTTAAAAATCAAACAAAAACTCAAAAGAGCCTAATAGAAAAACGCTTGTATTTTACAAACAAGTTAGTGCAAGAAGGAATTGAGTATTTTGAAGTGGTTCAAAAGTTGCCTCTGGAGTCAAAAAGCAAGTCAAACCTCTCAGTGCAGACAGAACGGAGGAGGCGGGTCATATCTTACTTGGGCAATAATGCCAATGGGGTATAAAGGCTGTTGCTTTGTTACAGCTGGGACTCTCCAAATGAGGTAATGGAGTGTTAACAAAGGAGTGAGTGAATCTATACAGTAAGCACATAAGTATATCCATCAGGACCTGGAAGGCTCTAAAAGTCTGTGAAAGAAAAAGGTCATATTGAATGGAGTTTGAAGTCATTTAATGACTCAGTTGTGCTTTTTGTCTTGATAGCCCTTCAATCCTCTTGACTATTCCCAAGAGACCAATCTTGAGCGGATGTGTTATGTTGCTACATTCAAACGCAGTATCTTCAGATTCTATACTTCTTCCAAATGACCCTCTAAGGATTTGCCAATTGGACTCACCTAATTACTGGGGTAAACAGACTGTGAAGGCGACAGTACAGTCGTACACCCTGTTAAAGAGGAAGACGAGGATAGTTAACCACACGTCCGCACCACAGAGAACGTAAGAAGAAGGGACACAGGAAGGAAGCCTGTATGTTCTAAATGCAGTGCATTTAGATAGTAAAAAAGTCTGTTCCAATTTCTATGTATCTTCATGCACCAAAACTTTGTATTTCTAGATAACAATATGGATGACTGAATTATAAGAAAGAAAACGTTTCCAATCTAATCTAAGCTTCACTGAGACACATGCAAAAAGGATTAACTGTAAGGTAGCATTAAAAAATTCTGAAGGTATAGTACTCTGAAAGAAAACTAAACAAAACCTGAAAGAAAAAGCTATCTTTCCATGCAGTAAGGGTTTCCCAATCACTGGTTGCTATTCTACACATAAAGTGAGCCATTAAATTTTAAAACAATGCATTTGATTATATGCATCAATACTTCACTGACAAATTAAAACTATAACTAACTATTACATTTTATAAAGCAATGCAAAAAGATTCAACGATTGGAAACACTTCCAATTAAAAAAAAAATCAAAACACTTGGAAGAGTTTCAGAAACTACCAACAGAAAATGTCATTTAGAAAAAGAAAATAAATTAGTATTCCTTAGCAGACTGAAAAAGAACAATTATGTTAATAACATGCAAGATGAACCATGTATAACAATTACAAGTTGTGTCAAATTAAATTCCATCCTACTTTGCTGTCCCTGGTTGCTCAGTATAGAAGATTTTTCTAGATGTACCTTACACGAACAAATGCCAGCAGAAAAAGTGAATGATACTGTAATGCAATACCCAAATGCTGACATTTCCTACTGCCTCAAAATTATGAAATGTTTGACGATTACTGAGCATAAAGGGAACTTTGTTCAATCATTTTATGTTCAGTAGAGTAGATGGACAATCTGTCGGTGCTTAAACATCTACTGCTAATTGACTGCCTTGTCAAGGCACTATTAAAACACACTCAGATTTAAGAAAAAATTAAAAACAATTTCCTACTTATAGCTTCATACCTATTAAAATGGACTAAAAAATACAATAGACTGAGAGACCAGCTTCAGATCCACAGGCAATGCATCCTGCATACGAAACCGTTAAATAACAAAAATAACTAAAAAATAACAAACTTTAATTTTGTATTTAAAATTTTTATCAAGAAGCCAAAATCTTCCTTTAAACACAGAAAACTGGATTTGGTTCACATAAATACATATACAGGCAAGCGTGAGGGGATGTTATTTATCCTAGCATAATACTTTACATTATTTTTCAAGCAGAACCTTCATTTCTGATGTGTTTTTCCTAATAATAGCAACTAATCTATTCTGTACCTTAGAGATCACATCCTGCATCTCATTTCTGGGGTAGTATGTTCCATCATCGTATCGGAATCTGTACAGCATGTGTTCAGGTTTGAATTGGTGCTTATCTGTAACTAAATTAAAAAAAAAAAAAAAGTCATGTACTGTTAGGTGACTTTATGAAGCAAATAACAAGAAGTGGGTCAGCTTCATTTATTTTAATAACAGTTTATTACACAGCAATAGGAAGATTTCAGACAGGGAGGGCAGAAAGCTCAATTAGATCATCTACCCTAAGTTTCTTAATGTCACTGGTGACATCATTTCTCACAACATTTAAGTAGTCCAGCAGAAACAAAAAAAAATTCAAGTCACAGGGCAGAAACTAAGAAAGACAAACAGGCAAGGAACAGCCTGAAAAATCAGGCACTCAAACCTGTTCTAGTCTTCACCACTTTTTGCAAAGCTTATCAAGTAAATAGCCAAATAAAGCTTCTTTTGCAACTTTTCATACTATTGTTCCACATTATTCTCTAACTCTTGCAGAGGCCAATCTCAGGTCAGTCAAAAAGAAATAAACCCTCTACAACACATTTGACCAGTCTTGCTCTGGGGAGGAAAGGGAGAGAGACATCATCTTCTGTGCATGGCCAGCTGAACGTCCTCAGTGCAAGAGACTTGAAATTATTATGAAGGTGTTGACTACCTGTATCCCCAAAGACCCATGAAAAAAAATCTTAATGTGGATTTCCAGAGTTTCACACGATTCCAACAACAACCTCACAATTTCAAGTGTCCTGTCAAAATAGTCACATGATATGATACAAAACTTCTCCTGGAAATGGTACTTCGGTAAGTCTTTCTGAAGAAAAGCTGATACATTTGATGGCTCAGGAGAGCACTAGGCACTAGCACCATCCTAGGATAACCATCTTGTATTAATTACTGTTTGCCTGCAGATCTAAGTTTCAATTTTGAAACTAAATTTGCATGTCATCAACTGATAAAGGAGGCTACTGTAATGTCTTCATTAATCAGAGTAACAGTCGTGACCGCGTTAGGTAATTCTGTGCATGCCTTCCTATACCAAGTGATTAAACTACCATCCCTTATTCTCTTAAAAAAATTTGATTAGGCACCATAAACTTTGTATAGCAAGGTACCTTCTGTCCACATCCTTTTTCATGCCCCTTCAAGCTCTTCAGTACTTCCACACATCATTTGATACATGGACACAAAAACTGGACTTCATACATTAAGTGGTTTCACCAGTGTCATGTGCAAGAGCAAATTAACTTCTCTATCTGTATTTGATATATCTACTAACAGTAAAGACCAGGGCACTATTCCCATTGCCTTGAACTGATAGCTCACACTAAGATGAGTATCCAAAACAACCACTAAGCTCTTTTATGATTCATTGCTTCTCAATACATCAAATACAGACCACAAAATTTTCACATACAATGCCTAGTATAACTATCAAAATGAATTTTAATCACTTGTGACCATTTAACTCAGAAAAAAGATACCTCCTACTTCTGTAATTAAAAACCATTTCCTACTTTGGATAAAAAAATATATTACACTAGATCAGCATACATGAAGAGTTTTTAAAACCATCAACTATAGAAAACAGTAAATAAAACCAAAAACACCACCAGGATGGTATTGCTTAAGGCCAAATTGTTCCTCACTGTTCTCGAGATGCCCAGGGAAGGAACCAGGGCTGCAAAGCACCTTTCCATCCTTGCATGCCCATGATGAACAGAGCAGGCTCTGCCCTATGAGGAACAGAAGCACCACTCTGTCTTTGCAGCCCCTACTTAGACACAGTGCTCCAGAAACTAAGGGAGCAGGTCCACAGAGCTGGCACATCCTGAGCTCTGGAAAGTAAGGAAACCAGACAAGGATGCTTATGACTACAGTATTGTGTAAAATAACATGTATAAGCAGGGAATCCTGTGAGGTAAGCTGTAAATCAATATTTGGGGGTTTTTTTGGAGGGGTTGTTTTCTGTGATACGAAAGTGATTTGGCTTGTTTTATTCATGATGGATAGAATATCAGCTACTGGTCTAATATGGAAACCTTAAAAAATTATGAAAACATTCAGCTTACTCTATATTTTTCCTTTTCTCCAGAAACAGCTCTACGTTTGCAAGGCCATCATTTCAAACACTCAAAAACCTGGGAAAACACTACATTACCACTAAAATAAGGAACAAAGTACCCACCCAACAGAGTACCTACACTTCATGTTGGAATAGGTATTAATGTGGCACACACTAAGAAAAGGGAGTTGATCCAGATTTAAACTGGTCTTTTTTTTTTTTTGCCAGGGAAATTTTGACTCAGATCAGCACATCATTCCAGGACACTGCACAGCCACATAAATACAAAATAATGTTAAAACTATCTGATATTCAGAATATTTTTGTAACTACAAAGCTCATTACTGCCTCGAGAGGAAGCTTCCATCTCTAATTATGAGCAGCAAGTGACTGGACAAAGTGTCTCAGTTCATTGGCTGATAGAAGTAATCTCATGTATTAGAGAATGCCACCACTTGATTTAAACATACAAACAGATCTTTCTCTTTTGCAAAATGGAAGGAAAAAACAAACAAACAAGCAAAAATCCTAACTTTTCTACTTTCAATAGTTCACACAGCAGGAAGTGAAACAATGTCCATCACAACATGGCTGTGACATTGCCAGAATGAAGCCATGTACAGTGAAAAGAATGTCCAGCACAGTGCCTATGCAAAGTCTAACAAAGCCCTCTACAACATTTGCAATGTGAGTAACAGCCGAACTTTCTCCCGTGCTCTATCACTGAAAAGAGGTCGTTCATTCAACTTTATTTTAAGAATTCTATTTTCACTGAACCACAGCTGGATCCTCTATTCAAAGTAGCATGTCTGGCTCACATTTCTATGCTCTAATATAATTACCCTTTTATCTCATGAAATTACATGATATTAATTTAACTCTGTATTGAGAAAGTCTATTAGTGTATTTGGGATACAAATTGCAAGATTAGAGGAAGAATCTTTGGCAACAGAATTAAGAACAATTCTGTGTGTGTAGTAAACATAGTAACATCTGACATTTGAAGGATGGTGGAGGAACATAATGTAAACTGACATTAAAGAATTAAAGACTACATGACCACTGATGAATAAACTTAATGTTTTTCCTCCTACTCTGCGTATGTTTAAAATGCACATAGCTAACTGGCACTCTGTTACTCCCACTTTCTTTCCAGACAAGGACACTGAAAACATCATAGCAGAGAACTTAAAGTAAGTATTAAATTAATTGGTGGCTGAAGTATGTAAGTATTAAAATGTATATTATCAGTGAGTCCATATAAATTTACAAGCTGCATCTGTGCTGGAGCAGTAGCTAACTTCACAACTGTTTCACTATTAATTTATTTTATTTATTAAGTGATTGTACCTATTGTAAGCCAAACATGCCTTCAAAAACTGAAGTTTCTCCAGTGCGCTTCTATGCTCCTGTTGGACTATACCTTGGGAAAGGGACTGAGATGAGGACCTGCTCTCCTAAGAGAAAAATGTTGTCAATGAAAATTACCTCCAGAAATCAAACCATCTTATTGACCCAAAAACGGAACCATTTCAGTGATGCTTCCCTCCACAATAAGCTAAAGGCAGATAGTTGACTGAAAGTTTCAGCATAAAAATATCAGTTTTATTAACTACATAATGTAGTGAAAGTAAGGCCTTAAAATTCAAAATATTAAACTGTTGCGTTCTAGGTTGGATTCCATCACTTCCCCTTGTAATAACTAACAGATGAACATTTATCAACAGCCAACTCTGACTCCATCTCTTCTACAATTTTTAGTTGAGCATGTATCCCTAAAAAGCCCGGCCTTAATAAAAGGTTTAAATCCTTAAAAGCTGTCTACCATTCCCTGTTCCCTCAGAATGTATTTTTGCTTACAAGACATTAGCAATGTTTCTCTAAGTCCCTTGTCTGCAATGTTGTGATCCCAACAGCATAGACACAATCTGATTAAACCAATGGAGCCTCTCCCAGTAAATCTGCTAGGCATTGACAATGGCTCCAAGAGGTCCCTGCAGGGATATAATACAGATTCAACAAGCTGTCTTAAGAAGAGCATATTTTTTGTCAAAAAAAAAAATTAAGTCCACCCTAATGACAACAATTACCTTGAAAACAAGCAAGTTAAAACCAATTGTATTTACCATGATGGATAATGCCATTCTCTAACAAAGCTTGGCCAAGATGAACACCTTCTTCAGATCTGTGTATCTCTCCAATTTCCAACAACCAGGACACAAATTCACTGAATAAAAAACAAAAACAAAAAAACCTTGAAATGTCATACCACCACATCTGCTATATTTCCCTCGCAGTTACTAGTGCTTCTTACTAGCCTAGTATGGGCTTCTAAAGCCTAATTATCTTCAGAATGCCATTGTACCTTCAGAAAACCCACTCACTTCAACTTTTTCATTCTTTCAACATAAATACATATGGTATCCCTTGAGATGTCTTTTCTGTCCAGGAGTTTTACCTTTGCACATGGTGCACCATTAGCAAGTTTGCTAATTATACCAAACTGGGAGGTGCTATTGACTCTCCAAAGGGACAAGAAGCCTTGCAAAGGGATCTAGATAGATTAATGGTAATCATTAACAGCATAAAATTTAGCAAGTCTAAATGCTGGATCCTGCACCCAAGACAGAGTAATGCTGGGCACAAGTATAAGTTGGGAGAGCAGTGGCTTGGAGAGCAGCCCTGCACAAAGGGATCTGGGGTGCTGGTCTCAGCAAGCTCAATACGAGTCAGCCGTGTGCCCTGGCAGCCAAGGGGGGCAAAGCCCATCTGGGGTGCATGAAACACGGTGTGACCTGCCAGTCAAGAGAGGTGATCATCCCACTGTATTTATCATTGGTGCATCCTCATCTGGGGTACTGTGTGCAGTTCTGGGCCCCACAATTTCAGAAGGATGTGAAGGTCCCTGAATGCCTCCAGAGGAGGGCAACAAAATTGGTGAAAGGGCTGGAAGGAATTTCCTATGAGGAGCCGCTGAGGACTTTGGACTTGTCTAGTTTGGAGAAGATTGAGGGGTGAGTTCATTGCTCTATACCCTGAGGAGGGGACGTGGAGAGGGAGGTGCTGAGCTCTTCTCCCTGGGATCCAGTAATAAGACTCATGGGAATGGTTCAAAGCTGTGCCAGAGGAGGTTTAGACTGGACATTAGCAAGCATCTCTTTACCAAGAGGGTGGTCAGCCACCAGAAAAAGCTTCCTAGGGAGGTGGTCAGCCCTGAAGTGGTCAGGCAGTTGGACAGATATCATTGCAGGTCTCTTCCTACTGAACTATCCTATCCTATCCTGTATCCTATCCTATATCCTATCCTATCCCATCCCCATGGATTTTGGTATTTCCTAAAGTAGAATAGCCAAATGTGACCAGACTGTCACAACATAAGGCAAACCCAGGCACACCTACCACACCTGCCCAGGGCAGAGACACTATGAAGGCAGAACATAATCGCAGGATGATAGAACACTAGGCCTGTTATTTCTGAGACATGTCAGACACATGGCTCAGCATACACATGAAGTACATAGTGCATGTGCAGGAAACACCTGGCTTGTTTCACAATAAACCTGATGCAATTCAGAGACATCAAATTTATAGCACATGAGATATTTGCATGTGTGTTACAAATCAAAAGAACAGTGTGGTGAGGCAGTGCAACATCCACATTAGTGGGTTTTAATTGGTGAGATAGCATAGAAAAGAAGCTGTTTGACAGTAGGCTTAAACATTTCATATATGGCTCCTCACCAGGAGTGTATTCTTTACCTGCTGCCAATAACTCACTGAGGGTTTCAATTCTCATCAGCTACATGAAACAGCACATGAAAAACTCCCCAAATTTCATTTCCACTTTTGAACACAGCAGAATCTTCACTGTAACTTTTTTATATAAAAGTCACTGTACTTTATAGAAATACTTCCCATGCTTCACTGTCCTACAGTCAAATTAAATAAGTGATAACCCCTCCATCCCCTAAACTAATTTTTTGTCATATACATATTTTTAGGGCATATATTGCTTTCTTCTCTTCCATTTAGTCTTCTTAAGCCATAGGTATAATATGACATTCTAAAGATCCTCCTGACAACAGGAGTAGATTTTCAAACATGTAAACTGTATTTTTAAAATCTTTACCTGACATTCAGGCAGGAGGAGGACAGAAACAGTTTGAGAAACAGATTTTTTTAAGTGCAGTAAAGCAAATTTTATAGTTTAAACTAGACAGTTCAGAGACAAAATTAAACAAGTTGGAAATTATTTAAATAAATTATTTTATTCAATGCATTTTAATATATTCAACATGCCTTTGCAGAATTGTCTCTTTCAAAAGCTACTTTGGAATATGAATACACATGCATAAATTTCAGGCAGATCAATTTCCATTTTGGCTATATTCTGGGAGGCAAATAGGCATAACAGACTTTACAAGTAAAGCGTCATTTCTGCAGAATACCAAAGAAGATTTAAAATGGCGTTTTAGCTGGTTAAAATGTACCCTATAATATGCATATAATACCTTCCAAGAAAGCATTTGGGGAAAGTGGTTAATTTCCTCTTCCTATCTTTGATGAGATTCCCTTGTTTGCACATCATTTTGTATAGTCTTTCACCTTGCTCGGAGATCATCACCCAAGTGTCCTGTTCCATGCCCAATTTTAAACCTGCCAAAAATGCATTAAAATTTTATCAAGTGATATTGAAATTATATTTCAGTATCTTCCCTGAAATGGAGAACCAATACCAAGATTATACATACAAAAATGGGAAAGGAATTGTTTCCATTATTTTTCTCAGAATCAAGATGAAACTATGAACATCTAATATTCTTAAAGTATCATCACATTTTATCTATAATTCCCTCACAGTCAAGCGAAATTGTTACTGAAAATATAGCCCAGCAAGCCCCAGCTACATCACATACTCAAGCTGTATTTAAGTGCCTCATTCCTGCTCTACATGCTGTATTTACCTCATCTGTGGATCAATGTAATTTGCCATCCTGTGCAAGATGTGGGGTCTACATCCCCACTACGAAGAAATGCACAGGCAAACACAGCATGATGAGGAGGGAGTCACTCACATAAGCCTCATTCCCAGCACAAGAGATCTGGCAAAGTGTGTTCATTGAGACCCCACCCGGAGTACTTAAGACGCCACTTGGAGGACTATATCCAGTTTTGGGGTCCCCAACATAAGAAGGACATGTTCCTGTTGGAGCAAGTCCAGAGGAGGGCCATGATGATGATCATGGCTGGAGCACCTCTCCTGAGGAGACAGGCTGAGAGAGTCGCAGTTGTTCAGCCTGGAGAAGAGAATGCCCTGGGAAGACCTTATAGTGGCCTTCCAGTACCTGAAGGGGCCTACAGAAAAGCTGGGGAGGGACTTTTTATGAGGGCTTGTAGTGACAGAATGAGGGGAAACTGTTCCAAACTGAAAAGAGGGGAGATTTAGGTTAGACATTAGGAAGAAATTCTTTACTTTGAGGGTGGTGAGACACTGGCAGAGGTTGCCTAGAGATGCTATGGATGCCCCCTCCCAGGAAGTGTTCAAGGCAAGGTTGGATGGGGCTTTGAGCTACCTGGTATAGTGGGAGGTGTCCCTGCCCATGCAGGGGGTTGGAACTAAATGATCTTTAAGGTCCCTTCCAACCCAAACCAGTCTGTGATTCTATGATTCGATTTTGTTGGTCTCAGACTTGCAAAGGAGATAAAACACCATTCTCACATGTGCAGACGCTTAGACTTCAGTGTAATTGACTATATATATACACACGAACAGACTCCATGTCTTATTAAACAAATGTACAATTAAAGCATCTTTATGTTCACAGTGAATAGGAAAGTGTTTATAGCTACAGTTAGAGAATTTTAATTCCAAAGAGAATGCTGTTTGGTTCCCGAGTCATTTGGCAACCTGCCTGCAATTAAGTTGATGCATCCTGCTTTGTAAGAGGTGTTTATACAAGTATTTTGGAAAAAAATCACTGTGCTGAAGGAGATGGATACATTTTTAAGTTGATAGACTAACAGAGATATTCGAGAAATAGTTTTGAAGATTCTGTGATGCAAACTGAGTTTAAGTGCATACCAAATCCACTCCTGCTCTGTCTTTTGTGGTTGTCTCCTTGATTGCAAAGCCAATACAAACACCAGGATTTGAACAATTCCCCAGGTCATAGGATGCTAAAATCCTAGGTCATGGCTTGACTTTGGGAAAGCTAGCTCAGACCTCGAGCTTTAAAAGGCTTAGATCAAAATCACTACTACCTACTACCAGCTGCTCAATAGGGCAGTGTGCAATAGAATGGCTACCTCAACATAAAATGCTCCCACTTACTCTTTCTTACTTAAAGGTATCAAGAGTCTAAGGGAGCCAAGAAACTTAACAGTGTACTGGGATTTGTTAAAAACCTTTTTAGCTATATTCAGACAAGGTCCTATACAGAAGCAGACAAATCTGGCTTTTGTAGTATTTGACACCATCTCTACCACATCGATTTTTCATTTGTTACTTTAAAATGTCAAGGTTTTAAATCTCCAAGGAATTTTTTTAACTTTTCTACTACTAATTCCTGTTGGCACTATTAATTAGGCAGTGCTCAGACACCCTAGTTGAAACTCTGGTCCTACAGCAAATGTTCTACAAACATCCAGTATTTAACTTCAAGGGATCAAATAAAGTCTTGTTTGTCTCCATTTACAACAGAGGCATGAAACAACAGCTACTACAACAGGCCACAGAAATCCATGCAGATCAGAGAAAAAATCCCACATCTAACTGCAAGGCTCCCCAAACCTCATTACTGGTTAGGGTATTTTAGCTTGCAAATCAAATTAGCTCCAGAAGATGATGATGCATCATTTTTCCCTGATTCTACTTTGTGCTGAGTTCACCTTGAATACATGAGGTTATTTGTGGTCACATTTGAGATCAGGAATATATTTCATTAAGTATTCTTCCCTCTTAATTCAGTTATTCACAGAGACAGTTATTTGCCAGGAGTCATTTCTTACTTGGGTAGGGGAGCATACATCAAAGGGGTTGTGGGTAGGTTTTGTACGATTTCATGTTGGATCATCTGCATGAAGATCCAACATAGAAAACCTGCTCATGTCAGGGATTCAAATGTCCAGATACAAAAGGGAATCAATGCATACAAATCCCATAAGGCATTTAGGATAGACCCTTATATGCTATAAGCCACAATAGTACACAGGTCTCAAGGAAATTATTACAATTTATACTGGTTGAAGATAAGCTGTAAAATCATAGATTAAATCATCAGTCCATTTCCAAAACAGCTTTTGATTCTACGATACATGATTCAAACCATTATGCCCTTCCCAGTATAAGTTTGATTTATTTTTTTCCAAGCTGGTATTTACAAACCTTCAGCTGAACCTGACACCACAGTTTGCCTAGCAGCTGCTTTTGCTTTGTATCTCAACATTCAAAAAACAGTATGGCTTTCTGGCAAAACAATACAAGGAAGTTTATTAACCTACCTTTTCTTCTCTCTCGCTCTTTCAAAATAGCTTCCAGCCATTCTTGCTTCTCTTCAGGGGTTTTTGCCATGCATACAAACCATTTGTTCTTTGCTGTGTTGTGGATCTTCCAGCCATTAATAACAGTGTGGCCACTGCTGTGATAGTCAGCTGGAAATAGATAAAATGGCTTGAAGAGCAACAACTCTTAACAAACCAATTTCTTCTAATTATTAAAAACTCATCATTATAGATAAAACTCGGGAAATACAGAAGAACAAAAATGAATTTAAAGTTATCTGTGCCACTTGTGAACTATTTTATAAGTTAATAAGCTATACTTTTAACATTTAGTAAATAATTTAATTTTTAAAATGTAACAGAGAATTGCCTAGCATATGGAAGAAGGTATAAACTCGACTGTAAAACATGCAGAGTCCTATTAAAACAACAAATCACAGTACTGGGAGTACTTTTGTTTCTGTTAATAATAAATAAATTATTCCTTAAAATGTAGCACTGTGGTTTTGCTACTGAAATTACTTTGAGCTGCTGTGTTGACTGAATGATTTGCCATTAATTTTTTTAAAAGACTAAATATAGAGGGGAAAAATACAATATACAGGGAAAAAAAAACAATTTCAGTTTGAAGACTGAGCATATAATTGCATTTGGTGTATCTTCACTGGTTACCTAAAAAAAGAAATGTATACATTTACTTTACATTTACTCAAAATTAAATATAATACAAGATCTACTGACTAAATGCATGTCTTTTTAAATCTGTTCCTAACAATTCTTATGTTCTGTGTGTACATGACAGGAGACAGGTAACAACTGCTGATCTTAGATACCTTGAACTTCTGACTCATAAAATGTAAACTGCTATGCAGACAATTTACTACTTATTACTCTGTCTTTACTTACATTTGATTGTAACATGTTAGGCCATAAATCTTACTCAGAAATTAGCTTAACAGACTTCCTCTCCAAAACTAACACCATTGAACAATCGTCACTAGGTTACGTACATTTCCTGGGGGAAAATCTGTGATTATCATGTGTCCCATGATAAAAAAAAATATAATTTTTTGCATAAAATGCAGATTGAAACTAGAGTTAGCAACTATTGCACAAAATACTAAAAAAACAGAGGTCAACATTCTCTCACCATGAACTTTCATTTAAGAGGTAAGAAAGTCCTACAGCCAGTCCTGAACTACTAAAATAACTATACAGCTTTTTACTTTATTTATACTTTTTCATAACTCAACCCTGTTTAGTATAATGAGATGGAATTTTCTGAAACTGAAATCCTTGTTGAAATGCTTGCTAAGATTTATCATAAACCTCAGGAGACATGCTAGCATCCTTTCAATAACTCTGCATTTTAATTAGATGGAAAGCAGCCAAGCTTTGTATACCGGGCTGGGAAATGTCAGGACCTACTAGAAAATCATGAGACTGATGGCTAATTTCTAAACCAACAACCAACAAAACTTCCTTGTACTCAAAGTGTATAAGGAAGAGCATGCAAGTCTCTGACAGGGAAAAATGAAGTTAATTATTTTTGCAACATCATGTTTGTACCACTTACCTATTTATCATGTTTTTATTCACATAACCTATGCATAATATCCTTTATCCCTTTAAAAACTTTGTTTCCTGAAAACCAGCCATTAAATCATTAATGACTGTCAGAAAATCAGAGTCAAAAGTCAGGGAAAAGAAAGAAGTCCCAGACAGAAGCTATCAGCTGACGGACTGCAGCATTTTGGAGATCAGAGGCAGAAGGGCTACTAGAGAAAGGAAAGTTAATGTCCCATTGTATTATTTAAGCATATACTTACAAAGCTTGCAATATGGCACTAGCTGCTCCTTTTTGTTTATTTAGTAAGTTAGAGGTTAGTACATACAAAACTACAAGGTGGCACTTTTCCTGTGATCTTCCTCTGTTACTGTACATCCAATTATCACAACACCCATGTTTGGTAGAGAAATATTATGATTTCTAATGCAGGGAACTGTAGCAGTTAAAGTTGTGGCCAAAAAAATTTAAAAATGATGGCTCAGACTCACAAATGGATTTAGATGCTCCCAGTTCACTCTGGAAAGAAATTTGGTGTTAACTTAATAGTTTAATTCAGAAAAAATGCCTCACCCAGCCACTTGAATATTTCAGTGTAGAGATACTATTTTAAACACGTAGCTTCCCTGGCATCTGAAGTTCTGCAATTGCAGGGCCAAGAGCATGAGCAGTTT
This sequence comes from Hemiprocne comata, assembly GCA_020745705.1. Taxonomy (NCBI): domain Eukaryota; kingdom Metazoa; phylum Chordata; class Aves; order Apodiformes; family Apodidae; genus Hemiprocne; species Hemiprocne comata. Next base: position 128,726,622 of record CM036587.1, on the reverse strand, counting down.
GACCACATCTATCTCATGCCACTAGAAACTCATTGAATACTGTGAAAAGCCCAGTCACCTAGCTAGGAACTAAGTCTGCCTAATGTATGCAGGTGGCAATGAGTCCAGGTGGAGGAAAATGGGTAGTTACTGCCCAATTCTGCAATAGTAACCCACTCCTGTGATGCCCAGCTTGACCCCAACCTTTGTCTTTAAATGCAACACGCCTGCTTTCTCTTTTGTTCCCCATATTCCTCATTACTACCATCAGTAGTGCTCCCCAATACTCCCATGCCTGTAGTCTTCTGAAGAGCATTTCAGCATCACACTATCATCCCATACAAATGTGTAACTTTTTTGGACTGGCTATTGGACAAAATCCAGTCAAGAGCTGCAGACATGCTGGCTGGCACAGGATACGTGCACACCCTTCACCACAAGGCAATCACAGCTGCCAGTAAGGCTAGAAGAATGCTTTTCAAACCTGACATAGAAGTCTGAGAAGGAAGAAGAGCATGAGACTTCAAGTCGCTCCATGAAAAGTCTGAACAAGCATGCTTAACAAATCAGTAAGCCCCCAACTTCCCAAGAATAGGTGATGAAAGATGACATCATCTTCTAATGATACTTGGTAATACATTAAAGCTTGTGATTTGAACTGCAATATATTGTTCAAAATTCATCACTGTGAACTTTGAGAGATGCATAACAAGCAATTTGTTACACAGATATACAATGGAATTTGTTTCTTCTCTTAAGAAAACTGAGACACCTCTGTACTGAAGTACTAAGTTTCTCAGACTTAAGGTTCTTAGGAGCACTGATGCTCAGAAATACCAAAGAAATTAATGCTGCATAAGATTAATTCCCTTCCTCCTCTGTATACTTTTTGATGCAGTCTCTGGTGACTATTTTCACGTCATGTTTTTTTCTACTTCATACCCCATTTCAAGACAACAGGGGACAGAACTAACACAGCATAAGCAACCATAAATCTGTTAATTCCTAAGTCTCAAGTTCTGGTCTTCATAAACTAAATAAGATTCACTTAATGGCTGGTGAATGCCCTTAGAAATATACTTTTCCCTCAAAACTGAATTTTAAAAACTGAATAGAGAAAAAAACTCTACCATAACAAGATATACACTCTTCTAATACTTGCAAGTGGTTGTGTAGCCACATTGTTTTAAGAACACGAATAGTCTGCCCCTATAAGCATGCATTCCACTTTAATCAGTGCAATAAAAAAAGGCAGAGTGCTTCATGATGCTGAAACAAAAAAGAAAGCTTCCACCAACTGTACTGCTCAGCCAAGGCCTAATTTCACCAAAGAAAAATTACTTTTCAGAAAAAGCTTTGTTAATTCCTATAGGCATGTTATTAGCATGACAATAAGCCACACTGGGAATCTGTTTTCCTATTTCTATGCTTCTATTTACAAATAACGAAGACTACATTCCTACATCTATCAACGCTGAGAGCAATCACTCTCAGTTACCCTGTTCTCTGGAGCTTTATGGTTCCTTATACTAAGTGAGCAGAATATCCCAAAATCTACAGTAAAGAAGCATGGAAGTGTCATCTAAACTTAAGTCTTTAATGCCTATAAAGAGACTCATGTAGAGTACACATGAAAGAGCCACACCTAGATATGAAAATATAAGCACTCTGCAGTGAGAGCTTGCACTCGAAATTAAGAATTACAGAAAGTGATAGGTAATAGATGATTAAGGAGAATAAAATAATAAAATACAAAAAAAAAGGCACATGCAAAGCTAATGTGAGGCTCGGATGTTCAGATTACTACACTTACGAGCGAGATGAGTCAAAAAGAACACAAGAGAACAGTACTGGGTTACAGTTCAAAGGCAGATGACTACAGGGGATGAGAAACAAGACATCTGGGTGCAACAAATGAGAACTGTACAAAAACTAAGACAGAGAAAGGTTACAGAAGGGCATCATGATCTGAGTTAAAGAAAAATACCAGTGTGAGGAGAGGGAATACACTTCTGGCTACAAGGAAGGAATGGGAAGGAGGTGGAAAGAAAAAGGCATAAAGGTGACACAGGCTAGGGAAATAACACAAACATTTCCATATTTCAAAGAGGATCATAGAAAGGAGGGATGAAGTACCAGTAATTCAAAAAAAAATATTTTAGGACATCGGACAAACTGAAATGGAGAAGGTGGGAAATGAGGGGATGTAGAAGAAAAAGCAGGTAAGAATAATTTAGAAATTAAATTAGCCAAACCATTTACTGATGTCTCAGAAGTGTGGAGAGGAGGATGGATTTTAGAAATGTCAAATACAAGAAGTGACAAGATTTTATATGGGTCAGGAGAGCAAGCGTGAAGGAAGCATGATAGTCTCCAGTATTGTCTGAGAGGTTATAGGAAATGGGGACGGTAGCAAAATTTCCTGTGGCTGAAGGAAATCAGACTACGGGTGGCTGGAGCAGAGAGGAAAACGATTTGTGCTTAAAGTATACTTGAAAATTCATGGAGGAAGAAAACAATAGGCAGGAACGAAAATGGACACTATGAAACAGATCAAGGACTAGATAGCTAGAAGAAGCAAATGGAGAAAGCTATGACAGATTTGAGAAATAAAGAAGAGACATGGAAGGAGGAAGGAAGAAATATTTGCTAAAGCCAACAACACTAAAAATGTGACAATATGTACGACCAGAACCAATGAAAGAAAGAAGGTCTAGAATTCTCCTCATATTCATCAGGAAGAAGATCATGGGTAGAAGCCTCTGTGGCTACAGTAACATCCAGAGTTATAAGTAATGAGATGCAGTCTTAGAAAGTAACATAATGGATTCAGGAAAACTGTCTTTTATTTCTAAAGCATATACCATGAAGGTGAAATAAAATAAATGAAAGGTAGTAAAATAATACATGACATAAAAGACTGAAACATTCAGCAGTCTTTTTTGCATAAAGAAAGTGCTCACTGAGATCTCATATAAACAAAGCTATTAACTGGGCAGGAATACAAGCTAGAAAAGGGAAACAGCAAGAGAGAGCATATTGGATAAATTATACTCAAGTCAACAAGCCTTGATGAAATTCACTACAGCGTACTCATAGATGTTTCTAATCCACTAGCTAAATCAGTGGGCCTGTTGAAGGAGATGTCCAAAAGAGATGTCAAGGAGTTCTTACGAAAAACATCTAGTATACAAAGAGAATGAGTGTGACCCCACAGTGCTCCATCTTACATTCAGCATTCTCCAATAGTTTTATCAAGAGCTTTTGTGGTTCAGTAATAAAATTGTTTGTTCACGGAACCAAGGCAAGAGGCATTGCAAGAGCTTTGGGGAACAAGACATGAATTCTGAATGCTTGATGAATTGTGGAAATAGTAGGATAAAATTCAGTACAGAAAAGAAAGTATTTATTAGGACCTACCCTCAGACATTAGCACATTATAATGGGATAAGCACCGGTACTGCACAAAAGGATCTGGTGTGGTATTCTGGAACACAAACTCAAAACTGAAAAAGAATGCTCTCAGAAAAGCCAACCCTGGGATAAGTAGCAGACATCCCACATGCAGCACTGTGGTAATTATTCTGTTCTACTTGGCACCAGTGAAGTTTCAGCTCTGGACACCTCATAATATGAAAGATGAAAACGAATTGAACCCCCTCACCCATTGAAACGCCAATGGACACAAAAGATTTAAAAAGAAGAGATGGAGAAGACACATACCAGCCTTACAATAAACTCACTGCAGTAAGAGCAACAGTCAAACTGTTCTCCAAATCTACCAAGTAGAAAAAATAACTGAGCAAACTATTTTGAAAAAAAGGAAGTTGTTATCAGAAAAAAAAAAAAAGTCTTAATTTTTAAGAAATATTTAACTTCTATGAAGCTTACTGAAGCTGTACAATCCTTGTCATTAATGCTCAATTTTATAAAGAAGTTACATTAAGAAATGGTTGGAATCCATAGTAGATGTAGGGCAAACTTAATGTTATTTTAAAATTGGGAGAAATAATATATAACTCACAGAAGTTTCCTCCAGACCTATATATTTGCAGTGCCACTGCAAGTTTCCCATTTTAATTTTTTCTTACTTTCAGACTAAAAACCCCAAAATTTTTCGTATTTTCTTTATTAATTGTAAGGAAATAATAATTGTTAAGCTCAAAGATTAAACTCAAGTTTCCAAGCCAAAAATTGACATTTGTAGAAATACTTTTGGTTTCCACTTTCTGACGTATAACAGGAAAATTCCAGGCAATCATATAGATTATAACTCTACAGGTCTTTAAGAAAAAAAAAAACCTTCTTTTTTTCTTAAACACTTATGTCCCATTTCAGCATTTACAGTGTTCAAGGTTTCATATTAGCAGAGATAACTCTTCCATTTGCTTTTACAAATATATCACGTACCTAGGGGTAACCTATTCAGAGCGTTAGAATGTTGTAAAGTGAAGTTAAATACACAATTTCAGTTGAGCAATAAATGTCAACTTATTTTATTACTCTGTTCATGTTAGCATAAACTAGTCATCTATCACTGCCCAGCTAATAATGTATGAAAGCAATGATGTGCCACAGTAGCAGGTTTTGATAGGAGCAGACAGTCCTTTTAAGTAGCATCTTACTCTTTCTTTCTAAGTACAAGGCACATTCTCCATTCTCAAAGAAATCATGAAGCTGCATTTGATTCCAGAACCTGAAAACACCGCTCTGTAAATGAGCAACACAAATATACTCACCTGTTCCATCATCCACATTCTCTACTTCCATCACTTCTGTGTTTATTCTGCCCCGGAATAGGTAACGATGACCATCTGTAGATGCTTTACTGTTCTTCAATCGCCTGACAAAAGAAAGAACAGAGGAGCATGTCATCTACCACCTTTTGCTATGCTTCTGCAATGCTACCATTTATACATGTCCAATTGAGCTGTGGAAACCATGCTGAGTGGGAAGTTGCTCATGCTCAAACAAAGATGCTACCTCTGGTAAGAGTAAGCTGCAAATTGCTGGCTGATATGAAGAGTTTATCAGGAAAGACTCATTCTGTAAAGGCCCTGTTCCAACACTGAAACTTTGGTTCTGTCCTGGCTCAAACCAGGACAGCCATCTAATTTCTTTTTAGTAATTTTACTTTTCTGTTAAGTTTCATTTAAGTACCTGCACTTTCTGAAATTAACGGCATGTTTTTCAGTTAGTGTCTGCTTCTAGGATTGATAAGGTTTGATGGGAGAATGATATGCAAAAAGGCTCTTGTTTATACTTGCACTGAAAAGACAGGGAGGAAAGGAGGTCACATCTGTGACTCTCCTGCAGGGAGAAGAGGATCAGAGAGGTGACCCAAAATTGACAAAAGGAAGTGTTCCATCCCATACACGTCATACTCAGTATAAAATTGAGGCATCACAAGGGTCAAGCTTTGTCCATGGCCAGCATCTTGGGAGGATGCCATCCATTCTTCTGCCTTTGATTTTGATCCATGTGCTCCTGAATCCAGTCCCCATCTGCGTCTGAGTCCAGGAGTCCATTCCAGGATTTTCTCAGGGCTGCCCTGCAACCTCAGTTCCTGACAATCAACAATCATCTGAATTCTGACCTTCCCTCACTCCAGAGAGGTAGTAATCTTCAGAAAATGACCTGCCTCTCAATTTTTACTGTCTAATGAGTAATTCTACTATACTACAGGTTTCTTATTCAAAAACTGAATACTATATTTAAAAAACCAACCAAACAAACAAAACAGCAGGAAGCATAAAGGTTCAGTATCACGTTTTTTCTCTCTGAAGTAAGGTAATCCAGTAACTCTAGTGACCTTTGTACCTATGGATTCACATTTAGCAATCCATGTTTATCCAAAAAAGAAGGCTTAAAAATTACGTAAAATAAGTTGTAAAAAACAGGACAATTTTTGTAAAATTTCCAAAATACAAACCTCTTGTGAACAATACTCCCACCACCTACTTGCCAACCAATACCTGAAGTATATCACTGGTATATCATCAATTAGTTATCCACAACAAACCCTGGAACTATGTTCTAAATTGAGTTATTCTCATGTCTGCAGAGGTGTCACCATGGTACCAGCCAATGACATGTAGGACATGATTGCTCAAAACCGAAGAAATCATTGACCTTTCATGTGTTTTGAGATTTTCATCCAACAGCTCATTTTAGATAGAATATGGCTACAAAAATATCTAATTTAGTGGTGGAGAAGTGAAAAGATACCATGTAAAAGGTGATTCAATTGTAATTGCCAGACAACAAAATCTAGCAAAAATTATGAATTCTGAAAAGAACATGAGTTTATATTGAAGCAGTCTACACAAAGATGAAACTGAGCAGTTGCAGAATGGTATCCTTGAAATCATTTCAACACGATCTATAATCACAAGGTTCTTAAATTGTTCATACTCATCTGTTCCAGAAGTTCTGCAATCTAAACAACAGCTGAAACTTAAAAACAAAGGACTGATTCACTATAGCTAGCGAAGTATAAATTACCTATCTACCCATATGTAAATGCTTCCCTGTTAACAGAAAAACCTATAGGAGGCAACAATATTCACCGGGGAAGATGATTTTTTAAACCTCTCTCAGCAACTTCTTCAGTAGTAATCCAGTGGAAAAAACAGCATTTCCAGTGCAGTCTGAATAAGGTCCTTGCCAAACAAGCTCAGCAGCTTTAAAATTTAGAGATTCTGTGTGTGACATTCTTGATCAATAGGGTTCACGTCTACTTTCCACTACTTCCACTTTCTGCTTCTCATACCACATACTGATGAGTTCGATATTCCCACATGTTGGTTCAGCAAGTAGCTCTACATGTGCTACAGTGAATCTAACCACAAGTGTATAATCAGCAAAGGAGGAGAGAAGAGATATCCACCCCCTAGCCACCTTCTCTTCTGTATGACACCATGAATATGAGTATAAACTTCTTTGGAAAAATAATTTTTAAAATATTTAAAACTATACTTAGGCATGATGAGTCCTACATAAAAAGTCAAGTGAAAAAAAACTATAAACTATATAGAACAGTAGACAACAAGGGTTGCTAACACAATTTTTAAGCATCCATTAAAAACTGGTCTCAAAGGCCTGCATTTAATGCATAAATTTCCATTTATTTTTCTGGTTGTAGTTGCATATATATATCTGAGGTTATCACTAGTCTACACAACACATGGATTTTGTGGTACACATATCTAGAAGTTCTGGTCTCTATTATTCAACCCTCCTATCTCCTTCCCTCTCATCCATCCCCACCAAGAACAGGTAGTAAGAAGAGGAGGATAATCACTCACTATTTCCAAGCTAAAAAAATGGGGGGAGGAACTCATTCTGGTATCAGGCTGCCCAATCAGCCTTTCCATCCTCAAGCTGATGGTGCTGGGTGTTCCAACACGCCAGACTGCATTGGCCAGCTACCGTCACCCAGATGCACCAAGAGTACATTTTGCTATTAAAGTTGCACTTGACCATGCTCTCATGCATAGTTGTCAAAAGCAGCTTAGGCCAGGATCCATCATTTAACATGTGACCACTGCCAAGCCAGAGCACTGATCAAAACAAATGGATATTACAGGTGCAGAGAAAGACTTCCACTTGCATGTCACAGACAGGTAAAAGACAGTTGGAAAAACAGGATGAAAGCTCACTTTCAAATCTGGAACTGCTCTCTAAAATCCTATGGCACTCACACTGATCTGATGGACATGGCTGTGGTGATGACAGCAGAACCTGGATTTATGAAACAACAGTTTTCAGCAGCTGCAGACAGTTTCCTTGACTGGACACTTAGGGCAATGGTGGAGTTTCCTCTGACACTATCCACAAGTGTGCAAAGAGAATGGTATTCAGCAGTGCTATTAGAAAGAATACTTGATGTCTATCACGTATCTAGGAATCTATCACGGATCTATCCAGTAATATGTATTCAGTGGCTACTCAAAAACAGTTTATGGATCAAAGAGACAAACTCAAGCAGTTTCAAGAAGGACGCCTGTATGTAGGGAACCCTTGTCAGAAGCCTTAGAGCACCAAATGTTAACTGCAGACGCTTATTGCTAAACTAAGGAATTTCTCCTTGCAATGCAGCAAGCAACAGCTTTCTGGCTGTTTTCCCTGATTAGAAAAACAAGGCTTGAAACTCTTGAATCTGAAGAGACTAACTTTATAGCATAAGCTACAATACTCATTTGTTTGAACTAAAAATTCAGTCTGTTTACCCTTCCTAGAAGAGAGTGGGGATGTCACGTATAAGCTGTCATGGAAGGCTGACAAAACAGATTTTTTTTCCCTGTAGTTCACAATTTGGATGCTGAATTCATGTAAAATTTTTCAAATGTTTGAATTAAATACACTTCTCTTTGGGTGATAGGTCTCCTCTAAAAATGCTGACTTTTATATTACAATTAACTGCAGTAAATACTTTGGTGTTGTTCAAATGTTCTTATGAAACAGCATCCAGAGGATTAGCTCTACTGTGAGAAAAATGCAGCATTTTTCAAAATATAAATTGATCGTTTACCTGTGCTTTTTTTTGCAGTAGACCAAAAGGTTATCAAAAAGAAAAAATATCCTCTCTTGGATATTTCCTGCTGAAATTTTCAGTAGTAGTCCACTTCGCAGCATTTCTGTGCACGTGTCTGTGATGTTGGACCCCTAAAATCAATTGGAAAGAAATTAGTTTTTATTCTGTGAGAAATGAAGGATTCTTCATCAATTAAAGAGAAGTTTCTTATACAAACTCACAACCATAATGATTGTCTGGAAACACCAATAATAAAACTCATGGTAATTAATTACATTGAAGTTAAATACTAGCTTCTAATGTTTACTTAATGATGCTTAACACCAGCTTTGTATTAATTTAGTATTGCCATTAACTTGGGTGCAAGAATTTGTGGCTTTTTTGATAGATGAAGTCTAATCACTGAAGTTTTCAAATTATATTACATCTGTGCATGAGATGTCTCGTGAAAAATCAAGCCAGCTTTATACAATAACTCTTATCCTTGGCAACTTTACTATTTAGTCAGAAGTGTCTGAAAATGGGGCTTTACCAGCCATAAGATGAACTTCAAAAACAAAAACAAAAAAATGGACTTGGAAGCAGAAGCAACCTGGAACTTAATGAATGTCATTAAGGTTATATAGCTCTACACTGAATTAAGTTAAACACAAAATAAAAAAAACCCAGCAAAATTGAAAATTCAGGCAAAGCGAATACTGGCAAGTACAACTAAGATTGTCTAGTACACTTCCTCTTAACATACTCTGAAGACACTTGAATTTTGCTAAGCTTTAAATGTTTGGGATGAAACTTCCCAGGCCTCATTTCTGCTCCAGGCAGATTATTCCTTTATGTGAAAAGAAGTAACTTTAACAAAGGAGCACATTTTCCCAAAAATACTTCTGTGAAAAAGTCCTGGCATTTCTATGCCTCACAAAGAGAAATTTACCTCTCAAGGAAGTCTGCCTTGAATTCAGAGGTGTATTTTGCTACTCTGAACATCCAGCTCCTGTGAGACAGAGCTCCTGTCCATGTGCTATTATGCATCCAGCCATGCTATCCCTACTGATAATTGTGTTCTGGCTGCATCGAGCAGACACCCATGGCTCGAGGACTTTGCTAACTTGAGGCACTCAATAGTCAGCTTGGAAAACCTGCAAAAGCCAAGACTCTCTCTTCATCTACACATGTTCTGAATAATTGATGCTTATGATAGCAGTACTTACTTCCTCTTCTTGCTCTAACCACAGTAGCACAAAGAAAAATGCATTCAATTAAAAGCCAAGAAGCAATCATGGGTTCTGCTCTCAGCTCTTCATCTTACCATTCATCCTTTGTACATCACAGCCCCAAATATTGAGCAATAGCTCAGACTGTTCTAAGGAGAATGGAGTCTGTTTACAGAGACGATAAGAGAGATTGCACAAACATCACACTGGAACACAGCTTAGGTCTCTAAAGTAGCTTCAGTAGGAGTAATAACTAACCCCTCTTATTTCCATTTAGAATCAAATGAGCCAGAAATCAATGTCACCTACAGTCAATACACCATGCTTCCCGGACAGCATCAGCACCAGAAGCTGGCAAACACTGAAACTCCTTCAATGCCATCTCAGTAATATAAATTAAGCATACATGAGGGCTGCACCTAATGCTTGCTGACCACAACTACAGAAAAGCAGGTGTTCCTTTCCATTCAATTTCATTGCTTTTGTATATTAAAGAGAGTAAACAATAAATATGCTGCTTTTAAGATTTTCTGCAATACTAGTTGCTAATAATTTGCATTTTTAAAGTCTGGATTTTTTAAAATGTTTTTGGGCTGTTTATACAGTAAACTTCAGCTTTGCTGAAAAATGGTATTTGTTTTGTAAGGAAGCCAAAAAAATTCAGCTTAAGGCTTCAAAATTCTAACAGGAGTTTCAGCTTTCTACAAAAGGGTGTATTTTTCATAGCAAGGGTTTTATGAAAACATTTTGTCTCTTTTTATTGAAAAATTTCATTTTCACTGTAGAAAAATACAACCTTTTCCCAGAAGTCCTAGCAACATCTACTGTGCCAGCATCAGTCATAAAATCCCACCGTTTTATACATATTTTAAAATTATATAATTCAAGCTACCCGAATCATCCAGATTTGCCTCATTCATGATTCAAGTTCAACACTACAATGTAGCAGTGAGTATGATCTGTATCACATTACCATCCTTTGCTATGGTTTCCCTCTTCACTTTCTTGCTTTTCTAATACAAACTGCTAGATGACAAAAAAAAACATTATATGGATACTTTTTTCCCTTGGAGACCTCCCGTCCAAATACTGAACAGTGTTAACTTCACTTTATTGGATACCTTTTGACAAGATCACAACCCATGCTGGTGTGGCTGCAAGTCAGTGAATTCTGTTATTGCTGTTTTATTTGCCGAAGTCCAAGGGAATAAGATAACAGGATCACAAGTCACATCTGGCTGTCCTATGTAACACTGCTAGTGCAGAAATATCCCCTGCCCCCCTTGCCTTATTTAACACTGTTAGGGTTGGCCTGTTCCTAGACTCTGGGTGGGCATGGAGCTGAAAGGGCACACTATGTGAAAGCACTGCTGTCTCTACTCCTGGGGTGAGCACTCCTCTCCACAGCAGCCCTTAGGGATGAAAAACATGCCCAAAGAAGGATAAAGCAGAAAACACACAAGCACTGCCATGACCACCATGCAATTCAACGGAGGACTGACAACTACAACATTTTTGTGAAGGATGTAGCTACACTGTGAACTTCCAGATGGCTTTACAACAGGAACACCAAGCTACAGATATCCAGCCCAGTAAGTTCATTTATCCAACTCCAAGCTGTCCTGCTCATGGGGAAAGGTTCATGGCTGCAGCAACAGATGAGACATCACCCTTGTCCCAGAACCAGGTGAGGCTATCTATTGCACACAATACTTTTGGAACAAAAATTCCCAAAACCTTTTAACACAAACATGTTCTCATTAAATGTTTGAAATGAAACTACCAGGGAAATCTCAACATGAACCATTCAAACCTGAAAATTAATTTGATTTGCTATTTCAAAGTTTTCATGAATATGTACTCAGTGCTTGCAAGGGACAAGATCATACAGTTGCTCAATCTAAATGTAAAATCACTTGTACTATGCTACAATTCATATTTCTATACATTTAAAGTCATTAAATACCCATGTTTGACATTTTAAAATTACCTTTATTACCTTGGGATGAAAAGCAGCATTTTTTAAATTTGTTTCAAAAGCTACTTATCTACAAACTACTTATCTACATATTCTGGGCAAATTTCAGTCAAACATGGAGGTCTGACCGTACTGATTCAGTGGCTAGCATGTTAACAGTGATAAAGGTCAGAAATTACAAATATTAACTTACTCTTCAGTACTTCCACATGGTCATAGGAAACAGAAATAAAAGAGGTGAAAGGGCTACAAATTCTGGAGTTTAAAACAGAAACCACTGTTAAAATACTACTTGATGATATGGTAGTGTCGCGGACAGAGAATAGAAATAGAATAGAATAGAAAGGAACAGAATACCCCATTCTAGTGTCACTAAGTTGGCCTGTGACTCAAACTGGGTTGTTTGGTTTCCAGCAAACAACAAATGCAACAAATTTATTTTTTCTTCTCTTGCCGAAACATCCACGCAAATTTTACTGACAGACTCCTTCAGCTGCAAAACCATCCTCCAGCTGAGACTGCCACCTACACAAGTTCTGAATTCAGGCCAATACACTTAACCACTTAGGAAATTAAGTGACAAAGTCATTAAGCTCAAAATTTTCTCTTTCTTGAAAAACAGATGTTTCATTTTTCCATGAATCTTTATTTTTATCATAATAAGCTTCATTTTATGACACTTACGTATAGGAATTCAAGTCATGCTTTGATCAGGTACTAAAAATATTCTTTTTTTTTTTTTCCTTTCCTTCCAGTTGGGGCCAAGCAATGTGCTAAGCATTTCCTTCTGGAAGGAAATCTCCAACAAGTTTGCCTCTTTATTTTTAGGCAATGCAGAGAACCAGATGTTTATTTAATTAAATCCACTCTCATACATTGCATTCAGAAATATTTTTTTGGTAGTTGTTGTTGGTAGTCATTCAAAATACTGTTAGCTCTTAAACATGCTCTGGAATTCTCAACATTTCAAGGACTATCCTTATATTATGATTGAAAAGGATGTGCACATTAAAATCAGGGCAGTTTTGCCAGATTGGGCACCCTGTCGTTGCCATAGGGTAACATCAAACCTGATCAGCTAAACTACAATAAACAACACATAACTGTACTGCAAACATACTATTTTAAGACAATGGCACTTTTCCAGAGTTCAAGCACAAGTGAAATCCTAAAAATTAAATGTAGGGGGAAATAGTAACAACAACAAAAAAACAAGCAACAAACAGCAAAAAACTAACCCCAAAGTTGAAGGGAAATCACCGATCACAATTCTCAAAATACATTCTGAGCACAGAGAGATTAAATCTATGTTTCACATGCTTCTGTCCATATTGTTACACTTTCTTATTGCTACCTTTGCTCATTAATATATTTCCAACAGCAAAAATATTTACTACTGTACATCTTACTAAAAATCCAGAAGAAACTTAATGCTGGAAAGTGGATTCCCTTTTCAGGGTTAGAAGTCTGAGAACTGTCAGTTCTTAACCAATTTATCTGACTAATAATGCATTAAGTTAAGAAGACTGTAACTTGAGTGTGTTCATTAAGATGGATTTGACAAATACCTGGTAAGACTCAGGCCCTGAAAGCAAGTAGAAGAATTTTAATCACTACAGTGCAGTAAAAAACTTAATTGAAAAGTTGAAAATAATAAAAGGAGTAAAGTCAGTGGTAGGCACTAAGGGTTATTCAACAATTTTCCTTGCCAGAAAATATTCAGCAATATAAGCACATAACTTGCTATTGATTCTATCATGAAATTATTGCACAGGCATGTCTAACACATTCACATGTTCACATACACTAATCTTTCCAAGTTGTTACTGATAAAAGTAAGTTCAACCTAATAACAAAAATAAACTTAGAATCATAGAATGGCTTGGGTTGGAAGGGAACATGAAGGGTTATCTAGTCCACCTCCCTGGCCAGTGGACAGGGACATCTTCAACTAGATGAGGTTGCTGAAAGCCCCATCCAACCTGACCTTGAAGGTTTCCAGGGATGGGGCATCTGACACCTCTCTGGGCAACCTGTTCCAGTGCTTCACCATCCTCATTGTAAAAAAAAATTCTTCTTAATATCTAGTCTGAATCTACCATCTTCCATTTTACACACATTACCCCTTGTCCTGTCACTGCAGGCCTTGCTAAAAAGTTTGTCCCCATCTTTCCTACAGGCCCCTTCTTAATATTGAAAGGCAGCAACAAGGTCTCTCTGGAGCCTTCTCTTCTCCAAGCTCAATAACCCCAACTGTCTCAGCCTGTCTTCATAGCAGAAGCCCTCTAATCGTTTTTGTGACCCTCCTCTAGACTCGCTTCAACAGCTCCATGTCTCTCTTATGCTGAGGACCTCAGAGCTGGACACAGTACTCCAGGAGGAGTCTCATGAGAGCAGTGGAAAGTTCGGAGAATCACCTTCCTTGACCTGCAGGTCATACTTCTTGTGATACAGCCCAAGGATATGGTTTGCCTTCTGGGCTGTGAGCACACATTATCAACTCATGTTCAGATTTTCATCTACCAGTACCTCCAAGTCGTTTTTCACAGGGCTGCTCTCAATCCCTTCATCCCCCAGCCTGTATTGATACCAGGAATCGCCCCAACCCAAGTGGAGGAACTTGCACTTGTCCTTGTTGAATTTCTTGAAGTTCACACAGGACCACTTCTCAATCCTGCCCAGGTTCCTCTGGATGGCATCCTGTCCTTCAGTCTCCACTTATTTTCACCTTGTATATACAAGCAGCTGCTAAGATATTTGCTTGTTTTGGAAAGTGCTAGGTCAAGTAGACTTCCTCTTAATTACAACATATAGAGGTTTACTTCATCTAAGTAGTCCTTTCATTTTCAAAATCCTACCAATAGTAGCATGGCATGAATACACACTCTCTGTCATTTGTCTTTAATGATTTTTTTTTATTATTTGAGATTGAGGATCAGGAGAGGTGCCTAAGGACTGGAGGATAGCAAATGTCACGCCAGCCTACAAAAAGGGCAAGAAGGAGGACCCAGGTAACTATAGACTGGTCAGCCTCACCTCCATCCCTGGAAAGGTGATGGAACAACTTATTCTTGACACTATCTCTAGGCATATCAAAGATGAGGGGGTCATTAAGAGCAGTCAACATGGTTTTAGCAAGGGGAAGTCATGTTTGACCAACCTTATAGCCTTCTATGAGGAAGTAACTAGGTGAATAGATGATGGTAGGGCAGTAGATGTGGTTTATCTTGATTTCAGTAAAGCATCTGACACTGTCTCCCACAGCATCCTCCTAGATAAACTGAGGAAGTGTGGTCTTGATGATCAGGCAGTGAGGTGGATCATGAACTGGTTGAAAGGAAGAAGTCAGAGAGTTGCAGTCAATGGGACAGAATCTAGTTGGAGGTCTGACTAGTGGAGTCCCTCAGGGGTCGGTACTGGGACCGGTACTGTTCAATATTTTCATCAACGACCTGGATGAGGGAACAGAATGTACCCTCAGCAAGTTTGCTGATGACACCAAACTGGGAGGAGTGGCTGACTCACCAGAAGGCTGTGCTGCCATTCAGCAAGACATAGGCAGGCTGGAGAGTTGGGCAGGGAGAAACTTGATGAAATTTAACAAGGGCAAGCGTAGAGTCTTGCATCTGGGGAAGAGCAACCCCATGTGCCAGTACAGGTTGGGGGCTGACCTGCTGGAGAGCAGTGTAGGAGAAAGGGACCTGGGGGTCCTGGTGGACAGGAGGATCACCATGAGCCAGCAATGTGCCCTTGTGGCCAAGAAGGCCAATGGCATTCTGGGGTGCATTAGAAAGGCTGTGGTTAGTAGGTCAAGAGAGGCTCTCCTCCCCCTCTATTCTGCATTGATGAGGCAGCATCTGGAATATTGTGTCCAGTTCTGGGCCCCTCAGTTCAAGAAGGACAGGGAACTGCTTGAAAGAGTCCAGCACAGAGCCACAAAGATGATTAAGGGAGTGGAACATCTTCCTTATGAGGAAAGGCTGAAGGAGCTGGGCCTCTTTAGCTTGGAGAAGAGGAGACTGAGGGGCAACCTCATCAATGTTTATAAATACGTTAAGGGCAAGTGTCAGCAAGACAGACCCAGGCTCTCCTCAATGACATCCAGTGATAGGACAAGGGGCAATGGGTGCAAACTGGAACATAGGAGGTTCCATGTAAATATCAGAAAAAACTTCTTTACTGTGAGAGTGACAGAGCACTGGAACAGGCTGCCCAGAGAGGTTGTGGAGCCTCCTTCACTGGAGACATTCAAAACCTGCCTGGATGCATTCCTGTGTGATGTACCCTAGGTGATTCTGCTCTGGCAGGGGGGTTGGACTAGATCATTCTTCGGGGTCCCTTCCAACCCCTAAGATTCTGTGATTCTGTGAAAGGGTCATCTGAATACAGACAAGCAATTATGTAAGCTTTTGTACTTGCTAAAATTGCTTCTCTTGAGGCAAAGCACTTTTTTTGGAATGTGTTACAGTGACAGTCCTGTAACAAAAAGACTACAATGCCCTGAACTCCACCATAAGAGGATTTCTCTGCTCTCAATTATACCTACTGCAATTATGGAAATGGAAAAACAGTTCTAGAAAATGTGTTTACACGGGAAAAGGAAAAATACCTTAAGTGATACATTTCAAATCCCACAATGAACTGAAGAAACACAAAGAACTTCAGAAATAATTTTGCTTAATCCACGTTTAGATTGAATCAATTTTTCCCACACTACTCAATTAACAATGAATCAAAGGTTTGTCTAAGTCCAAAGATCAGGAGATTTCATGTGGAGCAGACAGGAAATAATTTTGCAGTGTCATGGGCAGTATTTTAGGGGATTCTTTGTTCAGTGTAATTTTTATGCTCCTTTCAGATAGTGGCTGATTCTGCTGAACCCTTCTGGAAGGCAGGGGGAGACTGAATCTGCTGCTGCAGAAGCAGAGCAGGTCCTTAGGCACAGCAAGCTCAAGAAAACAGCAGATGTGGTAAGCAGGAGATGTTCATGGGAACGGAGCTGTGTAGAAACTATTTTTTGTTTCTGGTGTTGTACGTATTACTGTGAATATCTACCTAAAAGTTGACTCTTCCAGTCAATATTCTAGTTTTTAGTTGTCAGACTTCTTGGGTAATTCTGTAATTTAAAGTTCAGACAGGTCCATCTCAAAGCTTTCTCTGATGCAGGGTCCCATCAGTGTCTGCAGTCCTTTCTTTTCTATGCACTGTACAAAGTCCATTTCTCACTACAGAGCTGAAATATCAGGTCTCAGTCTACCAAACTAATGTGCAAAAAATACATTTTTCTTGCTAACTCTTCCAGCCAGTAAGCCTTCCACAAAGCTTAAAGGGATAAAATCTCTTCCTCTAGTCCTTATGCAGCTCTCTTAGGAATAGTAGTACATTCAAGCAAAGTACTCAAAAAAGCAGAGAACTACTTCCATATTGAATTTTTTGTCTGAAAAAAAAACCTGTGTATTATAGTCAAAATTGATTTTTTTTAAAAAAATTGTTTACATTGCTTACTTTATATTTCTTTCACTGGGAATTCACTTGTGCTTCCCTCCCACCTCACTGTGGGCAGCTCAGACATTTCAATACAAAACACCTCAGTCAGTTTAAAGATACACCCATATCTACATCTATCTTTCTGTATAAAATAATTATAGTGCTGAGAATAATACAAAAGGAAGATTCTGTTGCTGCAACTACTTGATGTTGTTGTAGTCTAGGGGAAAGGGTGGCCCTTCTGGTTACTACTGAAAACTAACTCAGAAACAGGCCTATGGCTTCTTCACAAAACTAAAGCATCAAAATGCTTTCATTTGCAAACTATAAAAAACCCACCAAATCTTACATAGACTCTGTTGAACACATTTATGTTCGTTTAGCTCAGTCAATAGTAAGGGACTACCAACAAGCTGACAAAAACTTATGGTCTCAGTGCTTAATCAATAATAAATAGTCATTTTTTTTTCAATGACAAAATGCTGTTAGGCAGGAATTGACAGCAGTAGTTAAATTAGGATTTATAGATATGTAGGTGTACAAACATACATGTTCATATAAGTGATCAATATTCAAACACTAAACATTTGCCCTCTTTTCTGGAAGCCTGCTATTTTATACAGTGGTGCACAGTCACAGACAACAGTTCATTTACAGAGTAGATCCCAAAAAACAGCTGTGATTTCTCAGAACTAAGGAGTTGGCAGTACCTCAGGATCACAAAAAAAACCAGTGCAAGACATGCTTGTTGAAAACTCAATATACAAAGCGACAAATCTTATGACAGTACCTCCCATCCTTCAACATGAGACTGCCATTCTTCCAAAAACTCTAATTTTTCCATTTGTCTCTTGGCCTCATTTATGTTGGAACAGACAGCTTTCATGGCCTGGAGGGCTTCCATTAGTGCTGCATAGTCACTGTGCTTCCTTGGAGTCCGCTTCAGTAACTCCTATTTAGACATTTTAAAAAAAGAAAAAAAGAAAAAAAGAAAGTGGTCTTTGCTCTCTAAATGTACATTACAGGAGGCTCAAATTGACTAGGATACAAAATCAAAATTCAATCAGCCTTCATTTTTACTAGGTGGAAAAGTAATGAACCCTCCAGCATTGTATCCTAGTAGGACATTAAAACTCAGAGAAATAGATTACTAACTATAAAAATAATCACTTTTTAGGAAGAAGTTTGCATTTCAGCTACTTTCTCCCCACAGCAATGCTTGCTCATGTTGAGCTTCGGGTTCTGCGTGGTTTGTTCTTTTGTTTTTTGTATTCCACAGGATGGAAATGTTCAACCACAAGGATAACAATGCTGCTTAAAAATGTTAACTTTACTCTCATGTCAAAATTAACACCTGTCTTTCCTGCAACTCAGGATAAAAAACATGTTCCTTTAGCTCCACGCTATTGTTTAATGCAGTGCAACACAACAGAGCACTGAACAACAGCTTAGGTGACTCACTGATTTCAGATGGTTACTGGTAATGGCAGCTATATAAAAAAAAAAAAAGGGGGGAGTTGCCACTACTCATTTGAGATTTCCCATCTTAAACTACCAACTACTCATTTAAAGCTAGACTGAGAACAGACAGCCCTCAGTGCATACCCTGACAGGCACGGGTACCTTCCTCTTGCGCTCTAACCCTGCCGACACCACGCCCTGTATTTACATTTATTTAACAATATATTCATTTCACTGCCTGTTAGAGTAAATCATTAGTCATTCCGCCCTGCTTTGTCTGTAGATTCTCCATTCAAAACATAGAATATAAAAATAATTTTAAAATAGGCCAAGGGAACTGTAAAACCACAGATACCAAGGATGACTCAAACTTCATTGTAGTTATTATATTCTTTAACTAGTTTTTAAAAACTTTAACATGTTTACTTTTAGGTTTTTATGTCAGTGCAATGAAACACATATGCCTCATAACTGGCTCTGTTTCAGATCTAAACTCACACACTCTTTGTGAAAAATACTGTCCAATAATCAGGTTTCAAGTAGCTTCTAGACCAGAATCTGGTCTCACTTTTCTCTCATGGTTTGAAACAATAAACAATACTATACCTTAATTTATTAGTGAAAGATTTGTTTTAAATATTTATTTCCCTGATTATTTTATTATTTTATTTCCTAGCACGGAAAAATTTCAGTAACTCAGAAGTTTGAGTATCTAATGTTTATCAGCACTTTGAGCATTTTTTCATTAAATTTTAAACTGTAAGATAAGTAAGATAAGAATAAGCATATATAAAACCACCTTCAGCATCTTACTGTTACTGTACAGTTTCTGTTACAAATAATTTGAAAAAATATTTTTCATTTACAGTTTGTTGATGGTAAATTAGAATCATCAAAGCATGTCACTAACAAACTCTGCTATCTCAAGCATTTTAAGCAAGAGCATGATCAAACCCAGCTGCAATCAGTCTCATTAAACTCCCTCAAATGGCCTAGTTCCATTCAACAATGGAGAGGCAACCTTACAACTAGATGCAGAAGAGAGCTAATCACCTTGAGCCAGCCAAACTCCTTAGTCCTTTTAATACTGATTTCAGAAGACTTGCCACTAGCTTTAATGAGAGCAAGTCTGGGTCCAATATCTAATAAGGAGATTATTCACTGTGTAGAGAGATTGTTCCTGCAGCTCAGGAATATGCTTAGCAACCGGTTTATAGAGAAAGTATTAAGTCCTAAATAAAAATCTGGTAGGTACCTTCAAAAGAAGGGGATACTTGCATATTCTCTGTATTGGTGTCACTAGATATCCTTCCAACGGTACGTCAGTGTTCTTGCGTCCTCCAAGGAGCATGCAATTCTAGAGTGAGAACAGTTTCACAAATTATTAAAAAATGCCAAGAAAACTACCAGAAATAAAGAGAAGGGCATATGTACACAGCAACACTGGCTAAGCTACATATAAATTAAGTAGATATACGTAATGAAGGAGGTTTGCAAGACTATCAGAAGACCAGGCTTGAAAGCATGCACAAGCAGATACATAGACTATCATACATGACAAGGAAGCCACGATGGCATTATGCAGGCATCTCCCTTAGGTATCTTCTTCATCTAGTCCAATTAAGAGAGGGCTTTTTTTAGAGTTTAAAAACAAAAGAAAGTAAATTAAGTTCTAAAAATACGTTTTCATACTTCAACAAAAATAAAAATAATTCAGGGTGACCACTATAGGTGCTGTTGCTTCCAAAACGTGTTTGCAATACTAAGTAACATCAAAGATGGTTTGGAAGGTTTGAACATGGCCCTCCTAATACACACTAAAAAAAAAAAAAAAAAAAAAAAAAAAGACTGTTTTGTTACATGCTTCTATATTTAAACATGAGGTACAATGAATAAAATATCCTTAGTCATGGGCTAAAGTAAGTTTTGGCAAGACATCCGATTATGGAAGCAGAGAATACATTAAATATTGGGTGGAAGCATCCATGAAAAAGCAGCTGAGAGAGAAAAGAATAAGGGCTATTTGGGATAATGAAGTATGCAAGGGACATCACAGCAAATACTTGGAATTGCTGGAATTAAAGTATAAATACATAAAGACCTAAAATAATGATGAAAATTATTTTATGATGAGATCAGAAGGAATTGTGATGCAATGGAATGAGAACCTACAGCTTCAAAGAGCAAGACATCTAAACCAAGAACACTAAACAAAAGCACTTGAACACAGCCAGATGGTATGTTGACACAGGCCACAAATCTAGATGCAGACACATTGTTGATGGAACAGAGGCTACACAACTGGGTGGCCGCTCCAGTCTGCACGTAACTCACAACGCACATACTCCATAACCAGTGCTGCTGTGGGGATTCTCTACATCCACCCTTAAGTCTCTGCTTTGTACTCATGATTAACCAGCTGCTCTCTTATCCTAAAGGATCTCACTTAACCTGTCAATGAAAAAGCTTTACTGATAAAGACCGAGCAAGATAATGGCAGTGTAGACCATAGGTTTATATAATGACTGTCTCTATACTTAAAGGCTCAAATGCTGGCGATTATTTATAGATAATCGCATATCTAATGTCCAGAACTGTTCTGTCTGGCTAAAAAGCTTCATTTGTACTTTCAAACTGCACAGTCAGACGTCCCATTCTCTAGGTTAGACTGCTGCCACTTATTCTATAGACATGGCCTTTATCTGTGAGCAGATGTGAAAGTCCTGTGCGTGCGCCCAGCAGTAAATGACACTGACACATCATGAACCACCACAACTACACACTTGTCATCCTTTCTCACAAAACAAGCTCTTTGCAATCTTTCTCTGGAGCATTTTGCTTTTTGTCTCTGTAGTCAGCATTCACCCCATCTTCTTGATTCTGGCCATAATGCTTCCAGTACAAGAACCATGTGTGTGAAGCTCCTCAGTCTGGGGCAAGGTGAAGGATACTGTGTCAACCACAAGGAAAAACAGGACAACTTTGAAGCTGTTTTTAACTATGAATTGAACACTGCTGAGTAAGAGTCTCTGAGCATAAAGACAGATGGCTCTTCATGTCACCCAGTACGCCCCTACAATAAGGAAATTCCCACAATGCTCATTAACTTGGTTCCAAGTAGGTGCAGCTAGGAAGGGAGTCAGATCCAGTGTCTTTCAAAAAGTTCCTGAGCTGCAATAGGAGAACTTCACCAAGAACATTGTCAACAGCAGTAGTGAAAGCATACTGCATGCTAAAAATAATTAATAAACTTCAATAAAACTAGTGATACTACCAGCATTGTCATAACATTTATTTTTTTTTAACCCTATCTGTGATGCTTTGCTGATAAGTGTAATTTGCTCTCCAGTCCCAAAACATAACAATCAGATCTGATGACTCTGACATACAACAACATATCCATGGGCACTTTCTCATGTATTTTTAAGTTCCAATACAGTCAGCCTCACACTTCTTGTCCTTTTCATCACAGGACACCATGAATGAAAACACAAAAATCATGCCACACTGAATCCTTCTTCCAACTAATGTCAACTATTAAAATACAGTATTTACATGGAAACTGATTTTGCTGTGGGAAAATCATAGAGGACTGTCATGCTTAAAATTTTAAAATCCCTCCTTTTTTGTCTTATAAAGTGAAAGACTAATTGTGTAGGTGTTTCCTTTGACCTCAGATTAAGTCAGTCTCTAAAATCAGGATGGCTACCCTATGATCCATAACAAAACATTTTTCCCTCTGGCACAGCTGGTGGGTACAGTACCAGAATGTGGACTTCCTCTACCAAAGTTGTGACGAGTTCTTCAGCTTCCTTTCTATAATTTCTTTTCCTATCTGCCCTCATATATCTTATCCTATTCTTTTTCCTTTCTACAGATGAAGCTGGATTTACACACTTGTCCCTTGGCAAGTAAGTTCAATGCTGTATTACACATGGATCCAAGTTTAGCAGTGAAAATATGATGTTCACAATTCCTTCCACTGGCAACACCACCCCCCGGCTGAAACAGCCTGTTAAGAGCTTGCAGGTGTGCTTGTAATTGTTACACGGTGAAGGTGACAGTGCTAACAATTCTCTGCCCAGACAAAAAAAACTAAGTTAGAACACCAGTTTAAAGTTTATTTACCAAAAGAAACGCCCGCACTGTTCTTATTTTGTTAAGGTCAAGCAGAACTTTCTGTGCCTTCTCGTGGTTACTGCAGTATTCATCATAGATACGGAATTTCTCTTTCTGCAGAAACAAAGAAATACATTGTTCTTCACTTAACACTTTATTTTTTTTTAATTAATGCAACATGGAATGAACACTTTTCAATGCTTGAATAGCTAATATATATTCTTCATTTTGGAAGGTCAGCTCTTCCTCCTACATTTATTATTTGAGGTCCACCCTAACATTAGAATGATTAACATGTTGTCTGGAAGCATCACTTGGGAATTTCAGTCACAGAATCACAGAATACCAGGTTGGAAGGGACCTCAAGGATCATCTGGTCCAACCTTTCTTGGCAAAAGCACAGTCTAGACAAGATGGCCCAGCACCCTGCCCAGCTGAATATTAAATGTGTCCAATGTCGGGTAATCCACCACTTTCCTGGGGAGATTATTCCAATGTCTGATTGTTCTCATTGTGAAAAATTTTCCTCCTGTGTACAATCAGAATCTTCCAAGGAGTAACTTGTACCCTTCATCTTCTCCATGTGACCCCTTGTGAAAATGGAGTCTCCATGTTCTTTGTAGCCACCCTTTAAGTACTGGAACATTGCAATAAGGTCTCCCCTCAACCTTCTTTTCTCCAGACTGAACAAACCCGGTTCTCTCAGCCTTTCCTTGTATGGCAGGCTGCTCAATCCTCTGATCATCCTAGTGGCCCTTCTCTAGACCCTCTCCAGCCCATCCACAGCTTTTTTTTATAGTTGGGACCAGAACTGAACACAGTATTGCAGGTGTGGCCTGACACGTGCCGAGTAGAGCAGGATGATGACTTCTTTATCTCTGCAGGTGATGCCTGTGGTGATGCAGCCCAGCATCTTGTTGGCTTTCTTAGCCAATACCGGTCACACCAGTCACTCATACTGGTCTTCTAGTCCACCAGGATCACCATGTCTCTTTCCACAGCTGGGTAGATCCCAGCCTGTG
Source organism: Hemiprocne comata (assembly GCA_020745705.1). Classification (NCBI taxonomy): domain Eukaryota; kingdom Metazoa; phylum Chordata; class Aves; order Apodiformes; family Apodidae; genus Hemiprocne; species Hemiprocne comata. The sequence goes on along the minus strand of CM036587.1, from coordinate 128,702,829 downwards.
TTGCACTCCTGGACTATGTTTTCCCAGGTGCAAGACCTTACATTTGTCTTTGTTTAACTTTATGAGGTTTTGCTCAAAAACATCAGAGGCTGCACTACCACAAAAACAAAGGATTATAAAACGGGAAGAAAATGCAAAATGAGTGGCTTATTTGCTGACATCATTACCTATTTTGTCTGCAAACATTTGTTTGCAACAATGATCCATACTTCTGTAGAGTCAAAACCTGATGTTATTCAACTTCTGTAAAATGTTTCCACGAACTATTAATAATTTTCTCCTCCCACAATGAATAAACAATGACTTTGTAAAAAAATGGGACTTTAACCAGAGATAACAATGAAAGCTAGACTTTTTGTTAGGACTACAACTGAAAGCAAACTAACTTGTCCTGATTTTGCAGAGCTCTGTAATGCTGACATCCTTGTTTTGCTCCAATGGGAAAAATAATACTCCTAGAAAAACAATTACTACAGGACATACGAAACACACTTGTGGAAGTACTGCAGTTGTGAGAAGTAAAATATCTTCACAGTCCAGAACCATGAAGATACTCTACCCAGCCTATGTAATTCTTGGTTAAATATTCACATTTTTTACCTATCATCAAAGTGGGATAAAAATAAAGCCTATAATTACTTTTGCTGTTTCGTGCAACTCTGATCCTTGTACTGTCGTCTCATATATAGGCACCAGCGCTGCCCACGCTGCAGGGCTCAGTTTGACAGCCTGGGTTAATTTGGTAAATGTAAAAATGATGAAACAACAGAAGTTTGCTCATTTTATATGTTCCTTCTTCATTCTCCTCCACTCTCTTTTTTTGGGAAAAGACAGCAACTAAAAGATGACCTCAAAGTACCGTACATTACATAATCAAGTCACATTTTGTCCTCACTACTATGTACATTCACTAATTAATGTAATTAATGATGGCAAAAAGTGAAATAAGGCTGTAATAAAAAAATAACATACATAATGAAGAAAGCAGGTTCCAACTTCATGCTGTGCATTAGGTTCTGGCTGCAAGCATTCCTCCACCAGGGACAGGAAGTTTTTATGAACTGCAAGAATGTCTTCAATATTTGAAAACAACATCTGCAAAAGAATAAAACATACATCAATAAAGCACCAGATACAAAACAGTAGAAATACGTAATTAGGAGACTCACCTTAACTGTCTCTTCTGTGACATTTTTATCCACTTTGGCTGTAGCACATTGCATCATTCGGTGAAGGAAAGCCTGCATGAAACAAGACAAATAAAGAAGTTATTTCAGGAAGACCTGACCAGCTTTTGGTATTTTATGCTTATAATTTTTTTCCTAAAATTCTTATGTTTGGTATATAGACTCACACTGGAATATTATTTGGAATCTAAAGCAAGTATTTTATTTACAAAGCATTTAGTAGCTGTGTTATCCCAACATGATATAAAATCCTATCTACATAGTGGTAAAGAGAGTTAAACAGTGAAATACTAATGAAGTTAAAAATCCGAACATTCTCTGAAGTATCACTTCCACCCTACACTCACATCACAATCAAGCAAGAGCAAAATGAGCCATTTTCAAAATCTCGCTCTACTACTTTACAAACTGACTACAAGACAAGCTGAAATAAGCCACTAATCTCTAAAGTAAAACTAGTCTGGAGATACTATCATGAAATATAACTTTCACCATAGTAACCACAAGTAAGATTTCTGATGTATTAATAATCAAATCTATTGCAAAGTAAATTGGCTTAAACAACAGTCAGCTGCACCTGGTTTTACTTAATGAAATTGTTCACTCTTCCCTCCCCAACAATCTCATCCTCAGGAATCAAATTAGAAGTTAGTAATACCACTAATGAAATACCAAAAGAGTAAGTTTTCTTACATTTCATATTCAAGAATTGGAAATAACAAGAAGAGATGTACAGTTAGCAATTCCAAAATAAAGAAATCACATTATAAGTACAAAAGATATAACTAATTTTTATTAATTCATTCCATTACGAAGACTCAGGTATGTTCTGAAAATACCTACACACTAGACTAAAATCTCACATTGATAATTCCTCACACAGGCACACACATTCTTTAGTCATTAAAAACTGGCACCAGAAGTGCACAAATGTCATGTTTTTCATAACCTTTTAGCCCCAAGTCACTGCACATTGTACACTGTACAGAAACTCATCTAAATTCTGTCGTGGTGCAATTTCCATAAAAGAGACAACAAATAAGCCCTGTGTGGAAGGATAGCAGTCACAGCATCCCTTTTTTTCTCTCTGCTGGGTCTTAAACATTTTTATTCCTAAGCAGTGATCCGTTCTCTGCTGAAGAGGACTATATAACTGGAATTACATATTTTTATTACTGATGAGACAAATCTAGTTATCCAGGACATAAACAGAATTAAGTTTGGAAAATTGCCAGCATATTGCATGTTTCGTATCACTCTCTACAGTGGTGTAGATGTTCTACTTCTTTAAACCCATCTTCCTCCTGACTATTTGTGCTTTCTTTCTCATGTTTTATTGATGGTAAAAAATGCCATTAATTCATTTGCATCAGTTAACTGTTGGTGGACAACAGCCTTATGTATCCTTCCTTACTATATCCACAGGGCTTATGGCAAGTTTGCCATAAGGATTGCCTCTTCAGTGTACAACTAATCCCACACAGAGTGAAAGTCTGTTTAACTGCATAACTAAATTAATTTTTGGAAGTTTTCACTAAACCAGCCAACAGTATTAAATAGACTTTAGAATTGAGAGGGGGGAAAAATAATCAAAAGAACCACCTCTGAAACTCATGTCTCTTTTTACTATCTGTCACCTCTCTCTGTTCACATTATTTCCCCATAGACCAAACACAGAGCTCATGTGCACTTATGGTATCCCAGAAGATCTTAATTTCCTGCAACTTTGAAGGTAGGTGAACATTCAGCTGGCTGAAGGCAAAACTGAGAATGATCTGGGAGCTGGGGCATTAGTTATTCTCAAGTGATTCAAGACACTAGCCGAGAGTCAGGAGGTCAAGAACAGTACACATCAGCTGCGATAAACAGAGTTGTCCAAGCTGCACTGTCCCAGACCCCACATCTGCAGAGGTTATCAGAAACTGAATCCAGGAAAATCCAAACTCTCACAGAACCCAGACACAAGTCATGAATTAAGGCAGGGAGACTTAGGATTGCTGTACTCATACTGCTGGGGTAGTGTAGTCACAATGCCAGATTTCCTGAAGATTTGCAACCTGTTGTGGATGCTCAGAAACTACTTAAGACTTCACAACTGCGGAGCTAACAGAAAAAAGTTTATAGGAGCTTTTGAAGATGCACTACATAAACTATTAATAACCACAGAAAAAACACACCTGTAAAAATATGAAAGAAAAGTAAAACGGGCAGCTTAGCCAAGTTATGATTCACTGAAGAACTGGACACACACAAAAAGTCAGAAACTCCTCTGAAATAGCACTGAGTGGTTTCTAAAAATTCTACCACAACTTTAAGTCCGTTCAAAGTCCAGACTCATTATTGAGCACTGAGGACTGAGCAAACAACTGTAGCAATCAATTGGCATGCTCACCCAAAACACAAAACAAACAAAAAAACAACCAACCAAATAAACAAAAGCAAATAAAAAACAAAACCAACCCACCACCAACACAAAAAAACAGCTCAAATGTAATGCAATTTCATTTATCACGCACACGTCAGTAGATCATGACTCATCTTTCCTTCCTGGAGTATACTGCACATCTTGATGAGGTTACTTCAAGATCCATCTACATTAGTGTAGATGCTTCTTAGCACAACATCAAGCACAAAGAACAGCACGTACCTCTGTGTACTCAGGATTCCACCTTTGTCATCTAGACAATGACCCTCCACTTTCTCAAAGATTTTCTAGTGGATTCTAGAGTTTCTGCCAGCTCACATTCAATTCTTAATTTTCTCAAGTAACAGCAAAGCTATATGTCTTAAACATAACATAATTTTCCAATTTTTTATCTTGTGCTATCAGCATTCTAGCTACATTGCCATAATACAGAGATTCACACTTGAAGCACTACAAATGGAGATCCACTGCACCAGCACTCTGTGCCAGCCAGACTTGCCGATTTCCTGAATTCAGAGTTAAAAGAGATATCAGTGAAACATTTTAGAGGAACAAGCTGGCTGGTCACCATAAAAAACAGTCTAAATTTAAAAGATCAGATGACAGGGAAAGATAAAGAGAGGATGTTTGTTATTTACATTAAATAAATAAATAAGCCTGTTTAAACTGCAAATTTTTAGAACTGTCTATGGAAAACTTTCTTTCTAGAAATACCCTTGAGTCACTCAGATTGCTACAACCCATGCATCTGCCAAGTTTGAAATTCAAATCACAAACCTAAACTTCCTCAAGCATTCTTTTGGCAACTTCGTTATCACAAAACTGCATCTAAATGATTAGTGTATAGCTTCTTTGGAGAAGAAGAAATGCCCAAAAATGCTGAGAAAATTCTAAACATGAACAGGCACATCTTTAGAAGTTTGATTATCTCTAGAAGCTTCATGATCTCCGGAAGTTTGATGAACTTGCAGATCAAAACATGGGGTACCAACTGAGCCTTCTGAAATAGGGGAGCAGCTACATGTAAAAAATATAAGATAATAGTTTAGGGCTCAGATTTTCTGACTCCATTCGGGTCCTACTGGGGACACAAAAACTCTATTTCTGGCTATGACTGAGGGTCTTTGTACCACGCTGGTAAGGAGGATGGTAATTCATCTCTACCTTTGAGAAATGTGACAAAGAATTACACAGAACATTTGGAGAAGATTCCACACTACTATCATCAATGAAGATAACATCCTTTTTTCATGATTGTGTATTTATTACCTGCAAACTATTTTTACATACTTTCTGTACTAGTACCTGTTCTAACTCCTTCACCCTTTGCCTGGCATTCCTGTAACACTATAGGACTGGGACTGAAAATCCAAACCTAAAGACTGAAAACCCAAGTTCAAAGAATTAGAAAAGAATCTGTTCATTATGCCAAATAAACAATGTGTTTGCCTGCCTATTTATCTGCTGCCATTTTGCAAGGCAGCATGTTCCACAGAGAACACACACTGAGTTCTGTTACAAGGATTCTACTTCTGGTCTTATCAAAATAAGAGTAACGTTGTTGGGTTGTTTGGTGGGAAGTTTTTTCTCCATAGTTGCTCTATGTTGTGTTGTTGAGGGGAAAAAAAAAAAAACAACAACACACCACGGCTACAGATAGCACAAGAGGCTGCCAACAGCACAAATGACTCCTCTGACATCTGGAATGAAATCAGGGAAGACAAAGAAGTCTGCAGAAGATTCCCAGGGCACAGAGCTTTTGCCTTCTCGACAGATAAGAAATTAAGTCAAGAGCACCTGGATCACAAAATGCATGTAACTACTTTTCTGAAAGCAATCATCCTTTTTTTTTGAGCCTAGAAAGAAATTTTCTTTTTTGTTTGAAAAAAGAAATAAAGAAGAAGTTACTTATTTTGTTCCCTCAGATTTCTTTTCACATTGTTTCTACCCTTAATCTTTACTGTCATAAGCAAAAACAAGTTGAACTGCAAAAACATATATCCATTTTAATAAGGTCATTTCCTGTACAGTTTCGCTTTAGGAAAATCGGTTCAACTGAAGTACCCAAGCAAGATGCTTTGTACGTTAAAACTGAATAAAATTGTATTTTGCACAGTCAAGAGACAAAATCCTGCACACTAACAAAAGACAGAAACCCTCATCAAGAAAAATGCTCATATATTACCAATTATATTAGTGTCTATGATAATAGGGTTATCTTCGCCAATTTAAAAACACGAAGCTGAAATACTTGTGGGGCTTGTAGTTTCTCTTTGCATTCTTACTGTGTCTATAAGCATCTGGAAAATACTTTGCTCTTTTCACAATATTCCAAATGATCCTAGAAAGAACAAGAAAAATCTATACTTGGGAAGAAAACTACTCAAAATTATAGGTGACTAGTCAAATGTATTTTGTTACCATGGCTAATTCAGTGCACAGACATCAAGGTACACAAGGCACATTGGTGGGAGGTTTTTGCATACTCTAATTAATGCACATAATTTTCCAAATCCCAGAAGAACACCATGCCCATTTTGTTGAAGTACTTTTGCTAGATTTTGCCTAAAAAACAAAACAAACAAACATACAAACTACTTTTCAATAGAGAAGACTTCAGCAGCAGTAGCAGCTGTGGTAAACACTGTGTGCTTACCCTCCTCTTCCCATTAACCTGTGCCAGAAGCAGTGGCAGTGGCTGCTCAGGCTGGCTCCTGCTACTGAACAAAAGACCCTTCTTCTCTTTCCAGTAATTCACCAGCTGAGGCACCACCTGTTTCTCCCATCTCGCCTGCAGGACTGGATGAATCACAAGCAGCAGAGAGAGCATCAGCCAAGGTCAGATATATTCTTTCTCCCTACTGTACCCAGAGCCACTTTCAAAGCTGGCTTCAGATCCTGCTTCCTATAAGGACAGGGCAATAAATGGATCACATCTGCAATACCTTCCATTCTATTGTCAATTCCCTTTCCACGAACAACCAAACTATTTCCTTCTTCTTCTTTCCTTAGAATAAACATGAACTCTAAAGTAAACACCCACAAACACAAAAATTATTGCAGTGAAGAAACATGGATCTTCCTGATGAATATACTACCACATTGTGTGATAATCATAACCCTTTATCCATCCTGTAGAATTTTTTATTCTCTGCTAAACTTGTTCTCTAACGTATCAGAAAATCTTTCTTTCAAAGAAGACCAAGAAAACAATTTTCTAACCTTGTCCTGTATCTTGATCACCTTTTCTACATTTCCTTAGTCACCTAAAATATTTTCAATACTTCCATGCTCACTGATACTCTTCAGATTCCTCCTCTGACAAGAAATTGCCCTCTGAACTGATCTCCCCCACCTCTATGACCACCTCTCTGAACTATGACTGTGATTTCACTTTTGATCCCCTCCTTCCTTTCAGCTCCACAGCAGATGAAAGCAAGAGATTTATAGGCAAAGTCCAGTTCCCTTCAGCCAGGCGGGAAGTCAGATGTCTCCACCCTCTTCCTTGTACTGAAGCCATTCTCAAAAAGATTTAGTACAACTTTTCCTGGCCCAAAACAGAAGATATCTATTCCCTTTTCTTCCCAGATGTCAAGAATCCTGTCACCTACATCTAGTATCTTCATGTTGGTAAACTGGTTTTCTGAGGACTTGCTATATGCTCTTGCTGGTTGGTACAAGTTTGGTTGATGAATGACAGCAGAGTTACTCATATGCTCCGAGTGAAGATCTTAGTCAAACAAGTAAGTGAATTGCCAGATTGGAGGCTGGATGTCAGGCTGGCTTACACATGCTGCTGCAATCTGAATCCATGTGCAGAAAGCTGCTAGAAGATAAACTAAATTATTTTTCTTGATTAAAATACAGCTTAACTAGAGCTTTAGAGAAAGGTCATACACTGGTGTAAAGGATGAACACTCAGCTGCAAGCTGAGCAGAAGGCAGAGTCTGTCTAGTATTTTTGGGAAATACTTTATGCAACATGGGCTGATGCTCACTGGGTCTTTATCCCTTTAAGTATGCAAACAGGTAACATTCCAGACTCAGCAGCACCAACAGAGAGTTTTTGGAATGGTAACAGGAAAGGAGGGATTTGCCTTTTTTTATGTTAATTTCTGAACAGGCTGCCGGGATTGCAACAGATAAACCAACCCAACAGGAGACACCTATATCCATAAATAAAATGTTTCCAGTGTGTTTGTGAAGAAGTGCATGATTACCCTCTGTTGCATTTTGAAGATTCCCCGACAAAGCAAAAGATACTATGGATTGAAAAATGTTCACATGTATGTAGAATTCCCTCAGGTAGTGGAACATCACACGGTCCTGTTGGTGCATCTACCAAGCAAATAATACACTGCTAATCATACAACCAATCTTGTATCATTCAAGTGGGAATGGAAAAGAAATGACGACTACAAACAAAGTTTACCTCTCATAAAAGTCAGCAGTTTCCTGAATTTACAGAACACTAGGTTCTTACTGGGAAACCTCAGTGAATTCAGCTGTGTTCAGTACCAGCAAATCAAAACAAAAACTAGGAAACCTCAGAGCAATTGTAGATCTGGAAGTAACAGTATGTTCCTAGTAAATTGCCATCATAATTAGAAAAGAATTTATATGTTTGAAAGCTTTATACTTCACAGTATAGTTTCTGCTCCTTTTCTGCAGATATCTCTGCTTATTCTAATCAATAAAAACTTTTTTTAATTTGCATATAATTTTTACTCAAAAAATGCAGATTTTTCTGTTGTTTTTTTTTAACTAGGAGAACACCTGTTTGAAAGAATTCAATATTTCCAAAGTATTTTGGAGACAACAGTAAAATTCTACACATCAAATTTTATTTCTTTTTAGCTTAAAACAGCTCATGAGCTTCATGGACAAGATGAGAAATACATTTGTCACAAATTACCCCTCTGAAAGAATCTTTTAGATTTTCTGATTCAATTTGAAATACAATAGTTAGCAATCTTGAAAATCTTACAAGATTAACAAGTTTGAAAACAATCTTGAGTCTTTTTTGACTCGAAAACATCCATTAGAATTGAGAGACATTATCTTTGTCACCAAGAATGAGAAACCTGAAATAACACAACACATCCTCACTTTCAGAATTAACAAAGCTTAATTCTGATTGCATCTGAATAAAGGAGGAAAGCTGTCTCAGCACCAATGAAAAATAATTATTAAGTCCTTAATGATTAAGACAAGCAGATAATAAAAAAAAAAAACAACCTACCACCAAACAACTGTTCTACCTATAAACTGAGAAAACTTGAAACTACTGACAGGCAATCATAACAGAAGCCCACCAAACCTTTTTTATATGTTCAGTTTTCAACATCTAACACTTTTTTTTTCTAATATTGGATTGCGCAGTCCTTAATTCTGAGCTTATTTAATGTTTAATATGGTTGGATACTAGTTATTAATTAGAGTATTTGAGAATTCTACATCTTTTATTGTCAAAGTTGTATAATTAAGGTGTACTTCTCATATATATTCTCATATATATAGGGCTTCAACACTGTTTAGTGCCAATTCTAGCTGCGATTTGTATTTGCACTCCTATGCCAAGAAAAACACGGAGCAGGGGAAAGTATGAAACAGCAGTTTTCTATCCCAATTTCAATTCTTCACAAAGACTACAGAGAAGCTGTAGTGAACACAGTACTTCTAAAAAGTGCCCTCTTGATCACAGTAAAAAAGCAGAGACCTCCTCCTTAATATCTTTTCTAGTCAGTAGAAACCAGAATGCTTCGCTACATTAGGAAATCTCTCTTATGTATCCCTAATTTCTATTAAATGTAATTTAGGTTGTACCACTGTACCCCCATTGATGATCTTATGGGTCTTTTCTAGCCTTGGTGATCCTGTGATTCTGTAACTTGATCATCCCAGGACCTAAGCTCACAGGCTCATATGCAACTATGCCTCATTTTATGCAACGATGGGGTCACATTTCCAAGTCTTAATAAGAAGATAGTCTTATTTTGGAAAAACTCCCAGACAATTATATATACTCTTGCTTCTCCTACAAATATACCAAACTAAGAATCTGCATAATCAAAAGACATCCAGGTTTATACTATGATGATGTTGCTAATTCAATGCATTGTGAAACAACTTTTATCTTAAAGGCCGAGTAAGGTTTTAAGAAAACAGTATTTCTTTAAATTATTTCTTTCACAGAGAATTACGATGGTCTTGGCTTCTGATCTCACCTCAGCCACTAGGTTAGCATCACAGATAGTACTGTGGAATTATTAAATAAGTACAAACTGTGAGTCATCAAAAGGCATTGAAAATATAGTAAATAATCCTAAACCAAAAGCAAGGGTTTACTATTGCAAATAAAAGCTAGGGCAAGCTAAAAAAGCACCATGAAGAGGGAGCTCCCAAGAAATACAACATATTTTCACATACAATAAACCAGGGTTTATTCAAACTCCAAGAGAACACTAACCTGCAACCTTCCACTGACCTTAGATGTGTAGCACTAAATATAAATCAATTCAGTTACAACTTGGAAGAAACAATGTACCAGAACACCCAAAGCAGCCAGAATTATTATTAAAAGTGGGCTTTAACAATGGTCCCAATGAAGAAAGCGACTGAAGCATCTCCATGAATTTGATCCTTAATTTGAAATCCAAGATGATACACCCCACACTCGGGATCAAAAGAACCATTCTGACAGCAGATTGCCAGCAACTTTCCTTCTACACAGACATGTAGGGCAGTTAATTTTTTGATGTAAATGTTCAAGGCCATATTTGAATTCAAGCAGAAGTCCTATATGCCTGCCCAGGTAAAATTACATGGCTTTGCAGTTTCAAATCTCTTCTTATTTCCTCCCCCATTTTGTAAGACTCTGAAGCTCTCAAAATTTCATTGGCAAACTGGATCTTCTCGACAAGAGACTTCAAACATAGAGCAGGATCTCTTTGTAAATAGGACAGAAAGCAGTTTCGGCTGCAATGTAGTTTTCTATTTAGCAATAAATTTCATGACAGACTACTTTTGAAGACAGTATTAGTGATTGCAGTGGCTATTTAAGAAAACAGAGACACACACTTACTTATATGTAAAATAACAATTTACAGAGAGAATTATACCTATTCTTGCTGTACCATCATGTAGTACAAAATGTCATCACCAGGCAAACACAATCCTGTTGCACTTGTATAAAACAACATTAAATCTTTAGTATTTGTTTAAACCCAAAGCTCCTACTATCACTGCTAGTTTTCACACTTTAAAATTTTAAATGAAATGTAACACTGTTAACTGTAACTCACAAACCAGGAATTAGCTAGTCTAAAAAACTCAAGCTGCGTTAAGTGCTACCAACAGCAGTTTATACAGTGTTTGTCAGATGTTGGAAATGAAGCCAAATTAAAGGATTTCACAACAGTAACGGGATCTTCTTATCAATTAGTCAATGAACTCTTCCCCAGGCACCACACAACACTGAATTCACTCATCTGGTAAGCAAGGCTGACCAAAGCCATGGTAATTACATAAGGCATGAAGGTCTGAAAAAAACCCTGTTTCAAAGGAGAAACACACAACTTATAATATTGTAAGAAGCTGATAAACTCCTCTTCTTGCAATATTTTGCCTAGATTTCAACTTCTTTTTTCTTGGGAAATGATCAAGAGTACATAGGCTGAACAAACTGAACAACTAATCTACTGTGAGAAATGCAAACTGGCTGCAGCAGTAACCTGAGGTTTACAGTTTCAGGGTACCGGCAAAGAGCCAGCTCTCTCAGATTTGCAGAGCCAGACCCCCACCACTTCTGATTCAGGACCCCACAGAAATCAGGAACATTCAAAGAAAGAAGAGGACCTCATTCACTGGATCTGGATGTCGGGTCCTTCACTTTGGCCACAACAACCCCTGGCAGCGCTACAGACTTGGGGAGGAGTGGCTGGAGAGCTGCCCAGCAGAGAGGGACCTGGGGGTGCTGACTGACAGCCGGCTGAACATGAGCCAGCAGTGTCCCCAGGTAGCCAAGAAGGCCAACAGCATCCTTGCCTGCATCAGGAATAGTGTGACCAGCAGGACCAGGGAGGTGATCCCGCCCCTGTACTCAGCCTTGCTGAGGCCACACCTTGAGTACTGTGCACAGTTTGGGGCACCACAGTATAATGACTTTGAGGTGCTGGAGGGGGTGCAGAGAAGGGCAACCAAACTAGTAAAAGGCCTTAAGAATAAGTCTTATGAGGAGCGGCTGAGGGAACTGGGGCTATTTAGCCTAGAGAGGAGGAGGTTGATGGGGAGAGCTCATCGCCCTCTACAACCACCTGAAAGGATGTTGTAAAGAGGTAGGCGCTGGTCTCTTCTCACAAGTAACGGGTGATAGAACAAGAGGAAACGGCCTCAAACTGCGCCAGGGGAGGTTTAGACTAGACATTAGGAAGAACTTTTTCACCGAAAGGGTTGTCAGGCATTGGAACATGCTGCCCAGGGAGGTGGTTGAGTCACCATCCCTGGATGTGTTTAAAAGTGATCTGGATGTGGCATCTGGGGACGTGGCTTAGTGATGGACTGAGTAGAGAAGGTTAATGGCTGGACTCGATGATCTTGAAGGTCTTTTCCAACATGAGCAATTCTGTGATTCTGTAATCTTACTGCAGTGTTAAAGGATTGAACTACAACCAGGATTGAGTATCCATTGAAGATACTCTGATCACAAGAACTGGGCTTAAAATTCACCTTGAAAAGTTAAAAGTTTTTTAAATAAAATCCTTTTTAAAAAAAAAAGTATGTAATAAACACTGCAGTAGCACATGTATACTTATGTGATCTGTGACTTTAAACTGTGATTTCTGAACAAATATTTTCAAGTCTTGGGAAAAAAAAATTCTTGTACCAGCCAGGGAAAAAAAGTATTATTATTATTATTGTGCAAGTCTTGCAACCTGGCTTGACAAACCAATTTTTTATTTTTTGAGCCAGAAGACTAAAATCAGTAAATGAGGAAGCTACTGGCTTCTGAAGATTAGATGCCAATGTTAATTTGTCTTAACTTCATTCCAACAAGAATACAATCATACCAAAATTTAAATTTTTTTATTTTACACACAGCTTCATACAAACAAAAGATTGTTACATGCCCGTACCGCTTGCCATGAATTGGTCTTGTGAATTTCATCTGCCTCTATGGTTTTGAGCCAATTTCCATGGAAATGCAATAATTAATAATATTTTTTCTGGCTTTCATTTGATTCATGAGATGCTTCAACTATGCAAATGCAAAGAACATTTTTTTTTTCTTTATTGGCTTGATCATTACCAGACAGGGTATATGATTTTAAAAAAATTTAGTTCTTTGACGCTACCACCTAAACATCTGCTGAACATTAATTACGTCACAAGATACTTATACGCTAATCTCAGTTTACATCCATCAAAGAGGTTTTATTTCTTGACGGACACAATGATATCCAAGGACATGATTTTAGAAAAATAAATGGACAGTATTCACATCCAGAATAGAGCTGCAGGAATCAATCCATATAATTTTAATTCATCCACATTAGCTGGATTGCCTTACTGTCAAATACATTGGTAATGTCAAGAAATATGGACCTGGATTCTCTGTGCACACTAGAGAGAAATAACCCCACACACACTCACAAGCTTTCCTGTTCTCACCGGTCCTTCCTTTTCTCCTTTCCCTATTCAAGCACAGACTCTATTACTTATTTTTTTTTTTAGGTCTTATGTAGGTCTACAGCCTGTCTTTGGCTTTGATGAGTTCCAGCATAATTGCACAATTTCAGTGAACCATCTGCAAAGCATGTGTTCTTCAGCAACACAAAGACTGCATGGATGTTCTTGCTCCTTTCATTAATTTTTATAAGGGAACAGAAGACAAAACTTGATTACAATACAATTTTCATTGCCTTCTTAATGCAATTTTTTGTTTGAATGCTGAGACCTTAAGGCAAGAGAGCTTATTATCACCTTTTCCTGAAATGAGAGCCTCATTCTTTTAGGTTCTAATCAAAACCTTTAAACCATCCTCCAGTTGAAGCAGAGAGGACTGGGGATTTTTTTAGATATTAACTCTGTAAAGAAATAGTACAAGAAAAACTGCCACTCCCAATCAGTCTGCAGGGGTAGTTTGTAAGAATGCTACTTAAATTTAAAAAGGAGAACATTCAGCTGTCACAGCACCTCATGAATCACCCTCCTCATCAAATTACCTTCACCGTAACTGCAGACAAGTACCAGCAGAGCACGTTGGTGGCAGCTGCCATCTGATAATACTCAAACGGAGTTTGACAGCACTGAATACTGCTCGTACCAGGACATACTGCTGCTTACCAAGACACCCACATGGATTACACAAACTGAAGTCTCACAGTCTTTCCTCATGAGGTTACACAAGGATATGGAACTTTTTTCTTTTTTTTTCATTCATGAATTTGCTGTGAGGAAAGCATTTTCAGTTCCATTTTCAGTTATCCAAAGCATTCAAAACCCCAGATACCAGACTTCTAAGAACACCACAAGGGAACAATGGTGTTAGTGGGACCAGGAAATGAAAAAAACCATAAATAAATAGCGAGTCTTGTTTTCTCACATCTTCAATACTTTGGGATCCTGGCAGGCCTTCCTGTGGGTGAGGAAAGGATGGCTTTACAAGTTTTCCTCATGTCTGTAACAGGCCACTTGTCTCACCTGGGCAAACTGAAGGCACTGAACTTGCAGCCAGTAAGCCATGCCCAGCCCCAGCTGCTGGGCAATAAAAGCCACTGTGACCACAGATTCATTTATTGACTGTAAGGTGCTGTTCCTCCACTACAAAGCCTTATTCGCCCCTTTTAAGGAACAGGCTATGGCTGTCTCAGAGACAACCTATCCATCTATGACATGGCACTGCATGAATATACTGGTAGAGATAGCTTGAAAATACAGGCAAAATAGCTTCAGGAGCAATACCATGGTTAGGGAGCAGCATTAGGAGGAGAGCTGACAAGATCAGGTCTGTCACTCCTCAGGTCTATACACAGTCCTGGTAGAAACCTCTTCATCTTCCTTCTTCCCTTAGATCCTGCCTGTAGGAAGGACCAGTAGCAAGGTAAGCGAGGCTGCAAGGCCAGGATAAGATGTTACACTTCACACACACAAATGAAGTGGACACTACACTAACAGGCTGAAATCCTGTCAGAAGGAAGCAAAAGGAAAAGTAGATTGCTTGGTTGTTCAGGTTTAATCTTACTTTCCCCAAACTGCATGTTGAAAAGTTATTAATTGCTAGCCTTTGATTTTTTTTTCCAGTGGCATGTGAACGAAACTGGGATAACTACAGAGGAAAAGCTGCCAAATCAACAGAATTAGAAACTTTCCGCAAGTTTGGGGTGGGGGGGGGGCTTGGTATCTTTTTTATAAGAGCTGGAGTTTCATTTCAAAATATTTTTCTAGCCTCTTCTACTGTGAAGACTGCAGCACAATGATTTACAGAATGGATGCTATCTCTATAGACAAACAAAACCACCATTCCCAGAGGATTTGACCTTCACCTTTCATCCTAAAATAGTATCGCCAATTACATAGCAGCAGCAGCCCACATCCTTAAAATATGTTTGACTGAATTATGGAACTAAGTGGTAGTCTTGACTTCCCAAGTTTGCAAGGGACTGAAACTAAATAGAAAAATAAAATACACAGTTATGTTTGTTAGAACACAGTTAAAAAGAGGAGCTGAAAAAATGCACGAACCAACTTATCATCATTAAATCAACTTGAGCAGTATACTACAAGCTTGCAGGAAGTTTATCATCCTGTTTGCTGACCATCATTTGACTTGTTGTGTTTTGAGACAGCGTTCCTGTTCCTTCAACTCACGTTCTCCAAACAGAGCAAGCACTGGACTCTCACTGCCTGCACTCCAGACACTCACCCAGCCCGTACACTTTCGCATCCCAAAGGTGCTGTAGCCTTGTAGGGCAGAAACAGCTTCACATTTTCCCTCTCATCTGAGGGACAGAACAGAACCGTGGCTCATTTGGCTAGAGAAGGGTAACAAAAACGCACCTTTGAGAAAAGCACCCTCAATCTACTGGACATTAAGTTACCAAACACAGCACAAATATTTAGGTAACAGGATGTTAATCTGATACATTGTTATTTAAAGAGAAAGCCACTGCAGGTCCAACAAACAAAAGGGTTTGAAGTTTACAATTAGGCCTCTATTGGCTGGCTGTTCTGTTACATTTTAATCCTATTTTTAACATTATTTTTATGGAAATTGCTTTCCATTAATACATTACTTCACCAGAATTACCAACAACAAAGCTGCAGAAAAAAAGGCACAAATCCACAATACAGTCTCTCCCTAATATTGCCACTGCAATTTCTGTCACAGGGATAATAACTCTTTGATGACCACCACGGGATACTGCTCACTACATAATACTTTCCTATCATTTAAATAGTTTTCTGCAAATTCTGTTCTAAGTCTGGGATAATGGGATTAACTCTACCACATAAGGGCTAAGGAAAAATTTATATCCTTATCAGTGATTCTGTATGCCCTCCCTCAATAACCAACTCAAAAGCAGCAACTTTTAAAATACAACAGTCATCATAGAAAACTTTATAATATGAGAAATCAGCTGAACAAAATCAGTTCAAATGTTAGCATGAGAGAAAAACTAATTTGATATAGGGAACATTTCCTTCTCTCCTTTGTAGTCTCTGCCATTATCTACAAAGCACAATAAGCACACATCACCTTTTACTCTGTGAAAAAAAACAAAACACAGCATCCAGGACTAAGATGACTGAACAGAAATAAAACTTCAAGGAAGTTTGACTAAATAGGAAATACTGCACACTTTCCTTCCGAACCCTGAGAGGACAGGCATTCTGGTCATATATAATAGAGAAATACAACATCTATTACAACAGAAAAGGCTTCTAGAGATGCCTCCATTTAGTGTTAAGGACAATATGACAAGGCTTTAGCACACAGAGCTGCCATAAATGAGGGTGGAAATTTCCAGATCTGAAGAGCTGCAAGGAGCTCACAGAAGCAGGATCCTTTCTGGAAGCACCAGAAGGTTTGTCTCATTTTCCTAAGGGATGGGTGACATCCAGATATTGTTTTTCAACTATCCTCTTAGACACAAGGACACTTCTTTTTCATTGACATTCAAAGAAATGGACCAAAGGAAAAGAGCACCATTTCCTGTCTATTTTAAAAAATCAGAGTTCACCTAAGGAACAAAGGAGGGTGGAGGCTCCAACACTGCAGAGTTCTTCTGGACCAGAGTAAGTGCTCGGAAACACACAACACTCATAGCACACTGACTTAGAGCAACAAGATCACACTTGAATAAATAAGCCTGACAGACAAATATGAGGGGGGAACAAAAAGGTCTCCATGCGCAGAAAAGCCAAATCCTCAGTGAAGACAGAGCGGCTCTTGGCTGAGCTACTCCCAAGCAGCTCAATAGGCAAATGGAGGATTTAGTGGTCAATGTAGTTTTCTTGGTCCCATGGTATTATCTAGCATCAGATTGTGCATTTTCAGACAGAAAGGGGCCCTGGCCATGGGCCATTTTTCAGGGGCTATGGCAAGAACAGGATCAGATTAGTGGCTAGATTTGGACTGACAAGTCAACCAAAAGTACATACCCTCTCTTGTCACACAGCTGCTATGTAAACAGGTAACAATGACTAGCATGGCTTTACAAAAGTACCTACCTACACAGCTAATTATGTTCAAGAAAGCAGGTCTAAGTCATTCTGTAAATACCTCACAACACTCTGTATTTTTATTTTCACAGAATCACAGAATAGTAGGGGTTGGAAGGGACTTCTGGATATCACCTAGTCCAACCCCCCTGCTCAACCAGGATCCCCTAGAGCAGATTACACAGGAACACATCCAGGCAGGTTTTGAATTTCTCCAGGGATGGAGACTCCACAACCTCCCTGGGCAACTTGTTCCAGTGCTCTGTTACCCTCAGAGAAAGAAGTATTTTCTGATATTTAGGTTAAACCTCCTGTTTACCTGTTTGTGACCACTGCCCCTTCTTCTGTTCCTGGACATCACTGAGAAGAGTCTGGCCCCGTCCTCCTGACACCCACCCTTTAGATATTTATCAAAATTTATGAGATCCTCCCTTAGCCTCCTTTTCTCTAAGCTAAACAGACCCAGCTCCCTCAGCCTTTCCTCATATGGTAGATGCTCCAGTCCCTTAATCATCTTAGTTGCCCTGCACTGGACTCTCTCCAGTAGTTCCTTGTCCTTCTTGAACTGGGGAGCCAATCAGACATCAATTTGAAAGGAGTTCATAGCATGTGCCCATTCAGCAAATGGGCAAGAATATGATACTTGCACAGCCAGCTTCTCCCACAGTACCCATTTTTGTCAAACTCCTTCTGTACACGAAAAATTCCAGTAGTAAAGTTCCGGTTTACAGCACACAGTGAAACCAGAAGGGTTTCTGAATACACCTTGCACAGATCTCTGCAATGCCATCAGTCTGGCATCCATCCCAACAGCTACTCAACCTTCTACATTCAAGCAACATGCAAAGGTCTGGAAATTTCAATAGACATGAGCCTCCCACTCCTACCTACATAATCAGATGCTTATGTGTCCCTCCCAGACTACCATATCAGGGAATCTCTGAGAAAACACAACAAAACAAAACAATTCCCTCCTCTTCCCGGAGCATTCAGCATTTATTGGAACTGAATGCATGTTTGCCCTCCCCTCACCACAAGGGAGAAAAAAGGACCTGCTTGCTTACTGTATTGGCCCTGTTTTGTTCATGTCCATTATAATGGAGGAATTGAGGTGAAATTCTGCTCCTACTTCTGAAAGAGCACTTTTTCCAGTTTTCTCCATTAATTCCATGATTTAGATTTGACTCTTTAAAGTTCACATCTTGTGTCCTGAAGCCCCCTTCTTAGCAACAAACTAGACCACTGGTTTTCCACTGGATATAGTGTACATATGCAACATAATGTCAGACAGGCAGATGGAAGCTTCTTCAGCCTCTGTATCTGGTGAGGAGTCAGGACATAGTGCTTTTCTCAAGAGTGGTGCTCCTGGAAATTCGTTGACAGCCAGGTTGCTGAGCTATGGGCTATTAACACTTTTTTGGATTAGGTAGTAGAATTTGTGCAATTCAGATAAAGTAACCAAGTCTGAATGAGCTTGGCCCACAGTACTGGATCATGGGCACAATGTTAATGTGAAAGCTCCCATGATTACCAGAAGAAAACTATGAGCTGTTCCTTCAGGCTATTCACTCTCACAATTTCCAGTGTCGTGAAAATCTGCACAAAGGTCTGATGTGTCTAGTCTCTGAGATTCCTGGGCACTAGAGACTATCCAAGCAGACACAATCCTCCCAGCTACTGTGTTTAGACTATCTGTGTGCTTTGCAATCCACATGAATGCCAATGTATTAATTTTCAACCACAAGAAAACATCCCCAGCTTTAGTGTTTGCCTCTAGTTCGAGAGAAAGCAAAACTACAACAACTCTGATTGGAAGGAGTAACTACATTTATCTGCTTTTGCCTTACTTCTATGAACCAAGTCTTGCTCTCAGAAAAGTACTACATGCCTAATCACCGATTTCAAAAAAAAAAAAAAAACTGCTTTGAAAAGCTTAACATTTTGTCATCAGTTTGCAATGTTTATCCTGAGTTGATGAATTTTGTTTATTGACCCCTTTATGAAAAACATGAATCAGACTTTGCTAAAAGCTGACTTTTCACTGTGCCGCAGGGTATACATACTGTCACTCCAAAGTGCTTTGTTAGCAGTCTTCATACTCACATAACATGATACACTAAAAGCTGTTACCATGGGAAATAAAATCAACACATTCTAAGTACAAAATAACAAGACAAATATCTGGGTAACAATTACTAAGGCTCTTACATGATTCCAAATATCTGACTTTGTTTTACACTCGGTTAGAACTTCAGGATCAAGCTATTTTGCTAATCGGGTATACTGTCATTCATTTTTAGAAAGGATAGACAATCTTACCAAAATACTTGTTCATGTTCTTCAAACACGAACTTCCAGTCACAGCTTATGCAAGGCAAAATCCAGCATTGATGTTTTACTCTATCTTGTCCATAGGACTATACCAGATTTGAGTCTCAAAAGCTCATAAAAGTCCTGGTTAATTATATATTTGGGATTTAAAAATACAAACCCTGCTTTTAGACAGAATTTAATGTAGTGTTTGGAAAAAGATAAAATCTTGATAGAGCGTATTAATTTAACTTGCAACCACCGGTGTGTTCCTGACTCTTTTTTCCCCCACCACAACACAGATTCTAAGAAGCTTCTTCCAAGCTCCAGTATTTTCCTTTAAGTGCTATGAAAACAAAACCCTGAAGATCATTTCACTCAATCTCACTAACAGAAAAAAAAAAGCTGGAGAAAGCAGCTAATGTAAGCAGGAACTCAACCCTTCTTTTTCTATGTTAGAGAAAACCTCAAAGAGGCATTAGGTCAGAGACCTCAAAGGTAAGAGGCTGGTAGCTAACTCCAGACTGAAACAATGTCAAGGACCATCTCTCCTTACTGTGCCACACTAGAGCACACCCAATGCTAGGGATGCAGTATCAGAGAATTAGTACTTCTGTCTACTTTCATACACTAGTCAACTATGTTTGCAGTTTGCAGAAATGTAAATAAGTATGTAAATAAAATATCTAGGTTAAATCTTAAAAGGAACATACTAACTCTTGTGAAAAAAAGAATCCTTAAATCATTGAAGGCTTGCAAGCTGTGCTTTCAGAAGCATGCCCACAGCCCCAGACGACTGAACATGAGGCTGTGCTTGTCCTAGGTTTGGCTACACCAGCCAAACCAGCACTGCTGTCTAGGCAGTGCAAATGGGACATGTCCACAAAGACAAAAAAGAGGTCTGTGGTTTCTATCGTGAATGGGCTGCATGAAGTGTTCAGTCAGTTTTATATATATATATATACACACATATATATGTATATACACACATATATATTATGTCCACTAACTGTACTTACTCGGTGTTTACCGCACAACCTGAGCTTCTACAACGTACTTGCAACATTAAACAACTTTTTCTTCGCATCGTAGCTGTAGAAGCTAAAAGTGAAAAGGGGATGCTACCACACATTTGTGCAACAAAGCACACTTCTGTATATAAGCAACAGGCATTCTTTGCAAATAAAAGTGAGTTCTGAAAAAGCGCATTTAAAAGGCTTAACCTCCATGAAGGACAATCAGAACTGAGAGGAGTTAAGTCACGTAATTAATTAAATCCACTTAGGTTCAGCTGGAATACTTATTAAGGCCCATATTCCCTCAACAGATATATGTAACTGTAAATGCACCCCAGCAGGAAGTCCTCAGTGCCTAGGAACTCCAAATACTGCAGAACACAGACACAAGTCAGCAGTAAAATAAAATGGAAACATCAAGCCTATTCACCTTCTCTACTGAATTTTAATATGGCTTCAATCACAGACAAGGCTTTGTAATGGACTGTCAAACTTCAGCACAATGGTTATGATGGACACTTCTGCTCTCTAGGCTCCATACAAGTCTCTGCAAGTAACGATCTAATTAATTCATATTAAAAGAAGAAAATTGGAGCGTAGTCTGTGGTTGCACAAGAAACATTTCCTGATGTTCTTACAGGAAATAAGGCACATCGCTGTCTCGGTCACCTTCCGCTTCAAGTGCGGAACACGTACTTTTGATTTTGAATTCCCTTAACAAAAACATAGCAACAAGAGTATTTAAATTTAAAAAAAAAACAACACATAACCCTCCTGAAACAAAACACTCAACTGCAAATGCTTTTCCACCCCTGCAGAAAAGATGAAAAAGCAAAGACCATACAAGTGTTAGTCACACAAAATAAAGACACCCATCCTAATGTCCACAATAGAAGAATTTACATAGGGCTAAAAGCTTGAGAGCACTCTTACTATTCTAGTGGATATTTTTTAGCAAATAGTTTTACAACTGATTTACACATTGAATTTCCATTGGTGTCCAAGTTTTTCAGAAGCATACAGCTTTGAAACCTTCTTTTAAAATTTGTGTTTAAGTGTGCACACATTAAGTGCCATAAAAAGCTCATTTTAGAAATCCCTTCATTCTTGCATCAGAATTAAGTTGTTTGTATCTGTTTTCTATGTATCTTTTTTACAAAATTCACAAGTCTGAAATTGAAAACTTAACAGTCCAGTTCTTAGCAATTGCTAACTTTTGCCCATATTTCAAATAGATACTTCTGTGAGGATTTAAAGTGAATTTTTATTACTTTTTGCTTCAGAAATGAAGAGATTTTTAAGCGAGCTTTTGAGCTATGGCAATTCTTGTATCATTAGCTTGGAGAGGTCACTGGCTTCCCCCCCTTTTTTTATTAATTACTAAAAAGTTCCAAAAAAAAAAAAGAAAAAAGCCAAAGTTAAAAAAAAAGGTCAGAGTTATAAACTTTAACCACACTACCAGTTAACTGTTTCCATGGAATGGTGGAAGCACTGGGCAGAATGGTGTGCCCTTCCTGAATTTTCAAATCACAGTCCTATAGACCACTAACAGCAGAATTATTTAAAGAGCATTTTTTACCAACATCAACTACAAAAACATCTTGTTTCTTAACATCACCATCACCTGCAGTATCTACAGTTCGTTGTTAATTAGTAAGCACACATAAGCCAGAAATTTCAAAGTTAGAAATGCACATGCCTGGAACAGGCTGCAATGGTAAGCAAATCATTCAACTTAAGGAACTATATGGAGAAATTTACCCACTGAGCAACATATTTAAAGCACTTTCAGTCAAAAAAACTGCAAAAGAAGTTACAGAAAGATTAGGACAGGAAATAAATACTTATGAATTTTAATATTCTGCCTACAGACCAAATTCCAAAGATTACTAGGTTTAACCATAAATCTGGACTTCCTTCATTTACCATAACATGAACTGATCCTTAAAATAAAAATAGAAATTCATTACTTTGATTTCTTTTCCAATTAACTTAATTGATTAGAGTATTTCATTACAGAAATGCTTTTGTCTGTGTGCATTGCTTTATATGCTCAGAATCTAAAGGTTCAAAACTTCCCAGTTTTCACCCCTCTGACTGGATTTGCATCTAAAGCAAAAAACAGTGACAAAACAACAACATAAACCCGATGAACTCACCCCTACCACTTCTTCCAAACTTTGTTTGGTAACAATATTATGACAAGCATCAGAGAATGCAACACTTCATTGTGATCATCCTATCCTTGAACTGGACAGTGCAGAATAAACTTAAGGGCATCTGCATATCACCACCACGTCTTACCACAGATTTCTACAATTTAATTAGATTATACCAAAAAATACTAAAAAGTACTAACAACTAATTATAATACTTGAAGTATTACTTCCTATTTGATTTTAAAAAAAAAAATCCTTGCAGAAACAAAATAAAATTTCAGCACATTGAAGCATAATACTATTGTTAGCCTCTACTCCATTTTCATGGGTATTTACAGTGCTGTGGAGTAGGATGAAAGAGAAACAGTTGAGGGTTTTGGTTTGTCTGGTAGTATCATTACAATGAAGCCTGTTCTCTCATACCACTGAGGTTTGGTACTTGTAAAGAGCAGGAAGATCAGGAACATACTGCACTCCTAATTATACCAACTGTACAGCATGGGACCTCTCTGCTGCAGTAATTTATTAGCAATTTTGTTTAGATAAGCCACATATGCCTGAAAGTCTTTCTGGCAGAAATGTCAAGACACCTTATGGATCTTATCTCTAATTCACATTGAACTTCAATGGGGTACAGTCTTCAGACCCTCTCCACCATCTTCAAAAAACCCTAGGCTTCTTTCAGAAGCATTGAAACTAAGTTTAGGGAATCACAGTATTTCTTTTATAAAAGAAGAAATCCAGTTTCATCATCAAGAAGAATAAATATATTCTCTTTCCAAATTCTCAGGTGCTCCACTCCAATATTTCAGGGGTTGAAAATTTTTACAAATATTTAAAATAGACAAATTTGTTCCACAACCTGTTACCAACAGGTAAGAAGCCAGGCAATCTGTGTAGCACTAGAAGAATGAGTTCTAATCTTTTGGAAGCATCACTAGGAAATAAAGTGTTGCATCAGAATCCATTTTATTTTACTTTACTTTTATACCTGTCAAACCAAATAGAAATGAAACAAAAGAAATAATTATCCAAGTGTAATGAAGTAATGGAAAAACCTTCAAACAATTACGGTTTTATAGAGTCTAATTTTTTGAAGATGCAAAAAAATGTGACATTCTGCCACTGCCTGTTGGATTTCACAGGGATAAAGAACTCAAACAATTTTACTAACACACTGAGATTCACAAGTCAATGTAAATGGTTCCTGAAATCTTTGACCTGCAAATCAAGATTCATGGAATGGGAGATATAATGCATTGCATTTCAAATACATTAACATGTTGGGGACATCTTTAACGCATCACATCTGAAAAAATAAAAAAAAAAAACAAAACAAACAACTTCAAAGGAGAGAATGGAGAATCACTGTAGCCCAAATTGTATCAGAGAGGAAAATGCCAGAGAATAATTATTTTTAATTGGGTCCCACTAACAATGAGAACACTTCTTGCCACTTGAGAAATAAGACAGAAATATTAGTCTAATCATCATCATCCAGGGCACTGTTGTAACCACTGTTTCTTTTTCATACACTTTTGGGGGAGTTTTTTTCCTTAATATCTTTTATATTGGATGCCAATAATTTAAATACCTCCTCTCAATTATGCTGTAGTACAGCTGAGTATGTTTAAGGACTAAACTAAACAGCTACACAAA
The DNA here is from genome assembly GCA_020745705.1 of Hemiprocne comata. NCBI lineage: Eukaryota > Metazoa > Chordata > Aves > Apodiformes > Apodidae > Hemiprocne > Hemiprocne comata. Next base: position 128,678,352 of record CM036587.1, on the reverse strand, counting down.
CATTTCAATTACAAAGACTTTTTAAGCATGATAAGAAACTGCAGAGAGCTTAGTGCAACAGAGGGGAAGAAGAATGTCCTCAGATGGCAATAATAAACAAACACCCTTTTATTCTGGTCAGACCTAGTAATGATTAGGCACGACAGTACTTAGCTCATCGTCTGAATTTAGATCACTAAGACCTTTTATTCTGATTCATCATCATCTTTAATTCCTTGAAATATTTCATTTTTTCTCATGCACTGAACCCATAACTGTATCACTACTTGAATTCCAACTGTGTGGTTTCAAAGAACTTTTAGGACCCTTCACCTAACAGCCAGTAGGATGGTCCAGGCTCATTCCACAAACAAAAATGAATCTAGTGTGGCTTTAGTTACATTTTACAAAACAACTGAGACCAACACTAACCTAAAACCCAACTGTATACACCACATTGATCATGAAAAACAAGCCACAAAATTAGAAAAAACGAAAAATTTCAAAAGTGACTATTACTCAGGCATCTAAGTAACAATAGGGAAAAAATCTGCTTACATTTCTAGCTCTGTAGACCCATTCAAACTCAGCAAAGCTATGTCAGTTCAGAGAAGATGATCTGCTCCACAAACTTCAAGAGCTAGTAAGCAAATCCATTTTCTAAGTCATAGAGACTACTTTCCTATTTTAAGCATTAACAGCTAATAAGTGGAAACACTTCTTGCAAATTTTTCAGCTACCCACAGAATTCTTTGTCCTGAATGGAAACCGTTTCATCTTCCAATTAGCAGATTTCATTCATTAATGTAACTTGGGTGGGGGAAACAACCAACCCACAAATTAAAAATTGTACAGTTCTAATTAGAGACATATACCAAAAGGTTACATGGGAAAAAAGGTACGGATAGTTTTCAAGGTTAAAAAAACCTTGACAAAAAGCTGATTACAGTCACACCGATCATTACAGCTTTATTCTAAATTCTCTACAGAGCTTTTTCTTTACAAAACAACAACAGCATCACCACCCATCCTCCAAACTGAAATCTCATTAATTAGCTAGGCAGCACAGTTTCAAAGCATACCAAATGCTTACTAGAGCTCACTCTGCTATTGTGTTTAACTTTGAAAACAAGTCATGATGAGGGAAATCTACATGGTAAGCATACTTCAGCTACAGAAAAAAGGTTTTAAATCTGCCTAGAAATTGGCAACCACTCGCTGTGTTTTCTATACTTTATGTTATGTTTCTGTGCTCACTGGAACGAATTGGCTGCTATGACTGAAAAGAAACTTTGCATCTAATCAGTGGCATGAATTTAAACTGAAAGCTGCTGTGCAGGACTTCTATGAAGAGTCTGGGCCCTCTGCCATCCTCCTGCTTGTGAATGAAATGGCATGAGCCACATGCCCTCCTCCTCCCCCTCCTCCACCTGGGGCCTTCACCCTTCCCTTTGCTCAGGGGACCAGTGAACCAGCCCTTTGCTGGTGAGACGACCATGACCCAGAAAGGCATTCAGTGCCATCAATGCACTCGCTTGAGAGATCTCAGCTGCACTTTCCATCCTGCAGCTTTCACTCCTGGTTTCTAAATCAACTTGTGAACCAATGGTGAGGCAGCCCTCCTGACTCATTCCTGTGATAAATAGGCCCCTAAACTGATCTCTGACCTCCCTGCATACTTTTCCTAAGTTACTGCTGACCCCTGAGACTCTGCACCCCACTGCCCATATACAGGTTTGACTTTGTTTTTGTATCAGGACATACTGATCAAGAAGAAAAACCAAACAAACCTAAAAAAATGTTATTACCATACTATTACTCTAACAGCAAAGTCCCTATTCTTCTGTTCTCTTGTAACAAATACCATATGCTTTTGATTAAAGCACTACACCCACTTAGTTTTGAGGAGATTCACAATAATACAAAATCTATTTAGGCTAATGAAATTTCACATTTGTTTCAAAATTAGTGATACATGTCCTGCTTAACCAAAGAAGTTCATAACATGCTAAATTTTAAAAATAAAATATTGCTAATTTGCATAAAGAACCAGCTGCTGTTGAGTGATTCATTTAATTAAGAGCTGAGTCAGAGAAAAGGCTATTAAAAATTTCAAAGAACTAACACAGTGTCTGTTTCAGATATGTTAGTTTAAGACTATAGAAGAAAACTAAACAATGTTCAAATACTACTTAGAACAACATCAATAGTGCACTTCTCAAAACAACTTTAAATATATATTCTTAAAACAGAACTACAAAATACCACCATTTTTCATAAAATAGTATATTTTATCTAATTTAAAACATGAACTTGCTAAACTTCCTAGCATGTAATTCAAGTTTATCACTTAGATTTTCAGAAACTCCTTGTTATAATGTCCACGTTTTACCTTTCCAAGAGAAAAGTTCTTTTTATGTATCTACCCAAAGAATTATGCAGATACACTTCTATTAAAATAGTAAATATCACTAAACACTTGGGCTTTTGCATTTTTCATTAATGAACACTTCTACTTTGCTAAACTAATCCAATTCTACTAAAAAAAAGTATACTCCGGTGCATCTCAAGTAATCTACACTAATATGCAAAGACCTCAACAGCTCAATTCCAAACTGTCAAGGAAGCTTCTGGCTTCCAGTGCAATGAAGGTTACTGATCTTCAACACATGCAAGAAACTTTCCCAAGCACAAGACCAGTATGTCTCCAAAGGCAGCTTCCCTCATCACCTCTCTCCATCCAACACACACGGCAATTCTTTCTCCCATAGTCAGACACATCAGACAGCAAAACACCAGATGAAGTGTGAGGTGCTTTGTCAAAGGTTGAGAGACAAGACTCGAAGCTGTCTTCAGACAAACATTTCATACCAGAAGATGCACTGTAAAAGCAATGGACTTCTACTGTGATCACTTCCATTCTGTGTCACACAACAGATCCTCAATAAAATATATTCCCTGGCTGTTAAACAAAAAAAAGGGACATTGGTCTAGCAAAGAGATTATCATGACAGGAAGCCAAGTCAGGATTAATATTTTAACTAACAGAAAGAGCAGTGCCTGGTCTAGTTGTCCCCAATGTCAATACTTGCACAAATTACATCTTTATCTACAACACAAAGTTGATCCCATATGGAAGAAAAGTTATATGTATGATGGCTGAAAACCAAGAGAACGAGTAACGGTTAGCAGAACTTCAAGAGACACCATTGGCACTGTGACTGTGTGACTAAGACTGATCTTGCCCTGTCCCTTTCTGTGCAATGCACTTAACATGAGCAGTGGCATATGCTTACCTCTGAGAATAATTTAATGATTTTTTTTTAAGCTGAAAAACACACATTCTACCACGTAAACCGATACTCACCTCTGCTTATGCCATTAGCCTTTACATTCAGAGCAGAAATCACTACTGCTTTAGTAGACTAACTGGTAAAAATAACAGATTAAGTAATTCTCAGTTTAGCAGAGCAAGAAGTTGCACTTTACCAGTGTTTCACGACTGTTTCTAAACAGCCAAGGAACAAACAGTAAGATTCAGGAACCCAGAATTTCAGTCCAAGTTTTTTATGTAGAGTGCACTCAAGTGTTCTTATGTATTGATTGCTGCTTACAATTTAATGGCTTTTCCTGCCTGTCTTCCGTTGCTTGCCATCTCCACTCCCATCATCCTCTCCTGGCTCACAATTCTGTTGATTTCTGCTTTTATGCTCCTTTTCCCTGATCCTGCATTTATTGACACATTCATCAAGTGGGAGAAGAGGCACAAAGTCTTTCCCAGTTTGGTACTGAAAGGGTTCAGGCTATCAGAGATGTCACTGCCTGGAAAATCCCACTCAGGCCAGTGACTCTGGACTGGAATAGGCCCAGCAGCTGTAGAGAGATGGCAGATGAAGAGTGAAATCAGTGCAGCGGTGTGCAGGGTGCCAAGAACACTGAGTGCAAACAGATTCTGTGGGCAGAGATGGTGGAGGCTTCTAATTAGCCAGCACCAAGTGCTTCCGAGCTTTTCACTTGGTTGAACTGACTGGATTCACACACAAGAATAAACGCCAGTTCTCCGACATTAGGAGAAGAACCCTATCACATTCTCCGCTTTGCCTTCCTCTCCCTCATGTTAATAAAGTTCTATGAAATATGAAGGTGCCAGTTTCCTGACCAAACACACACACAGAACTCTATTCTTGCATCTTATCTGTTTACTAAAAGCAAATGTAGCGTGCTTTACTGACTTGATCATGAAACAAGAAAGATAAGCTTTTCATTTGTGCTGAGTGCTTAAATACATGCAGAATGAAGTTACCACTCAGCATGCTGTACAAAATCATCATCTTTCTCTATATGATAAAATTATTAAAATATAAAACTTTACCTAAATACGTCTTTTCACCTTAAAAAATTTAAATACTACATAATGAGATCAAATGAGTGGGGAGCTCTTAAATTAAAATTAATAAACCACTATTTAGCTACCTGTGGTTAATGTAGAGCACATACAGATCACCAAAAGGCAGCATTTTATATTTAGACTATTGTTAACACCTGAAGCACTGTGTTTTCTGTCATCCTACTGCTATGTTTTCCCTGCAGTGTCTTCAAATCAACCAGCCCTCTCCTTTATCTGTTTCCAAAACATTTAGCCAGGTTCCCAAAGCCTGCTACTCTTTCCCCCAGCAGCATCAATAGCTACTCTCATACCAGTGATCCCGTTCACCAGGACAGCAGATCAGCTTTTCACATCCTGTCTTCTTGCACCATGGCAGGCCAATCTGCTTTAGGCAGAAGTAGCTAGATGTTCAGGATTTCAGATATATCAATAGGAGAGACCTAAATTTACCCTTCATGCCAAATCCAGAAAACCTGTAGAAAGCTTCTAGCATCCATAGGTACACATTCAAACTTAAAGTTACTCATAATCATTAAAATGCTTGAGCTGAGAAAATAAAATTCCAGACGCCCAAGTCTCTTCTTCTGCAATTTGTTACTGGCAGGGCCAAGCAGTTGCTGTAGCATTCATCAGTCTCTGATCCTCCCCGTATTTCATTCAGCAACGACTCCAGATGCCCTCAGAAAACCCACCCACAGCAAGACGTGGCACCGCTGACAGGAACAGCATGGTTTGAGTTCCAGTTCCTCCAAATATCGAAAGCCTGAACGTACCATAAATAACATGCAAATCTCAGAATAACCGGGGCATTTTGAGAATGCTTATCCATTACGTATTATTCAGCACTATTATCAGAATACAGCATCTACAATACACATTAACAGTCTTTTTGGTTAATGTAAATTTAGACTTTCAAAGTAAATATTTATTTAAAGTAAGACAAAGCACTTCCATTATGACACTCGAGTTCCAGGATAATGTTAACTTCTTAGTGCTTTTTTGAGCTACAAGTATGTACAGTAGCTCCTATAAAACTCTTTTAAAACACAGACATAAAGTATGCTTCTGGAAACAAATATTTTATTCATGGTCACTTAATGAATTTCTTTTGTGGCTAACAAAGAGAGGTGACAAAACCTGTCATCTTTTATCCATAATAGGGAGAGACAGAAGAGACTGAAAGTTAAACAATGGAATAGGAATAAAGGAATTCTTTACAGCATAAAAACAGTTTTCAAGGCAAATCCAGAGCTGAAAATGTAGACAAATTTGATGGAAATCTTGGCTGCTAAAGTAACGCCAATAAACAAAAATGGATCATACAAAGGAAAAATCTATTGGTCAGTGTTTAGGAAGGGTAGTAAACTTCATATGGTAAATGACAAAAAAAAAAAAGACAGAAAAGCCTCCTAAACAAGGTGCTCTGAATTAGTCCTTGAGGCAATTTCTCTTCCTCCATTAACTCCCTAGATAAACAACTCCTAAAATAGGCATCTCCAGTAGATGCCCTAGGTTAGAACAGACCCCCGTCCACATCTGCATATACCCATACCACGCACATTCTTTGATTATTCTGATTTAGCATTGCTTTGTCTGCGTCTGTCTAAAAAGAACATGATAATAAAATTTGTGTTAGACAGATTGGGATCAGCAGGCCATTCCCTACCTCACCCCAGAATCTGAGGTAAGTGTGTTTTCCTGTAATTTCCAATTAACAGGACATTCTTAAGTATGACCACACAACTTAGAAGTTAATTTTGCAAAAGTTTATTTACAGAAAATTAGGGGCAATCAAAATATATTTTCATTCTTGCATTATCAAAGTACTTATCACTGAAGCCATTCTCTCTCATTAAGGGAAAAACTGGACATGGACTTTCTAATTAAAAAATCAGAGCCTCTGTGGGGCAAGAGCAGCAGTATCTAATTCCCCAAGGCCAGGTGGAAAAGGAGTCATTAAAAGAGCATTAAAGAAAAAACTGGCAAGTGTAAGTACACAAAGAGGTTGAGATGGAGTGCCTTGCCTGTCCTGTCCCTGTGTGTGCAGGTGGGAGAAGCATGAGAGCTGGATTTCACTCTGCACCAGAAGCTCTGGCAACCTGAGGAGAATCTGAAATTTAACCAGCAGTCTGCTTCCCCAGGTCCTTATCCTTAGGCACTTATGCCTGGGCATAGATAGCATCAGGCTACGTCATAATTTATGTTGATTATCCATGTTTACCAGGATATAAATCACCCCTTGGAAATAACACTCACATGGACAGATGACTTTTCCTTCTCGGGTCCCTGGAAACGCACACATAGCTACAGAAACTCAGAGGCATAAGAACCAGTAGTGACAGGTTGATGATACCTGCTGTGGACGTGACCATTTACAGCGAGCTACCACTTAGGGATTTCACACAGATATTGAAATCTCTTGACACCCTTTATCAGAGAATATTCTTCCCTTTGACCCACCATCTTTAGCTCTCAAGCTCAAACAGATTAGTTACCATTGGTCTATAGTGCTTTTTGAACAATTTTATTGTACACTTCTAATCAAAAAGAGAAAAATGATAACACTTTTCCCACTGATACAAAGTATTGAACCTGAATTCAAATATCAATGAGATGTTACTGAATGCCACAGACCAAACTTAAACAACGAAAAAACAAAACAAACAAACAAAACCACAAAAAAATCCCCACAAAAAAAGACAAGCTTCCAGATAAGAAAATATGCATATAATGTACAATAGACATAAACTAAAAATGAGAAAATGAAAGTTTTTAAATCTGGGTTAGCAGTATGTTTCTATAACAATTAAAATGCGATAAACATCTCTGCTTATATGTGAGATCTGGTCATGACTCATCATGGCTCTACAATCCAGATATTTTGGGATGTGTGTAAATTAGAATTAGAGACATACTAGGAACAGTGGGCTAGATATATCTGTATTCAACAGTCTGCTGAAGTAGTAAAACCATTTATAAAGTGATATGAAAAGTCTTTATATAGAAGGTTGAGATTTGATATCACCTGTGGTAGCCACTCTTCCTAACTCTACAAATTCACGAATACAGTAGTCCCCTAAAAGCCTGGGGTTTATTGTGTTAGCAGAGGCTTTCTAGAGGCCAAAAATACTATGCTTCATTTTCTCTCAAAACCTTAGAAGTGAACCAAGTCAGAAATTTGGTTGCATGTGTGCTGCTCATTTACACTTGCCATTAACCAGAAAAAAAATTAAAATCTTTCACTGTACAAGACTTCCTATCACTAGACAAATATTCAATATGCAAATATTTGCTGCCTATCTGTAGTGCACAGTAAAGCTATGACTTTCCTCCTGCCACTGAATATTGCACCTCTCAAGTCCAGTTACCTATCAAGAACAACACTGTCTCCTGCAACATAAAAATAAAAAAAATTAGAATAAACAGGAGAATAAAGGGTCAGAATTGCTGATATAGACTGGTAAATTCCTTTTGGAAGTTTGTGGGATAGCTATAGTGAACACTTCATTGCATTACCACTAACCAGCATATGTGAAATTAAAAGGTTTAGAAATAAATGGGAAAGTCAGAGGCTGATGTACTGTACTAGCTCAGAGCTGTCTGGTGGCTGCAAAACAACAGGAAAAGGAATGGAATAGCCATTACAGCCCTTATTGCCATGGCACATTAAGAGAGACAACAGCATAAAAAGAAGAAACAGTTTAGACACAAAATAACATTTTGCCAAAATCCTGTTTTACGTCTAACAGTTCTTGCAGTCAAAAGCCAAATTATGCTTGGCAAGTAAGTACAGGGAGTTTTTCAGTACAAAGATGCATAATATGCAAATGCATAATAGTAGCCATGATGGTAATTTTTTTTATTTTTTTTTTTTTTTTACACTGTAATACCATTTGGTCCAAATCAAGCTATTAATTTTTTCTATTTGTAAAAGCTACAAGTGCAAAAATTAATTGTTATTTTCTGTGCTGGAAGCTGCTGTAATACAGATGAAAACTAATTAATCTAGCTTATTCCAGCACCCATTTCTCACAAGATGCCCAAGTTAACTTCATTTTTCAGTATACAGCAATTGCCAGCAGAAAGCAGCACTTGCTCACACATCCCATACAGTAGACTTCATAAAATCAGTTTAAACCTCAGAAGAATTGAGTATTTTATGTAACACTGCCATTGGTAACAAAATAGGTTTGACTGAGAAACAGGAGAAGCCTCAGAAGATAAAAGGCAATTTCTTTTACCAATTCACCTAAACATTTTACCTCAGACCCAAAAAGTGGCTGAAAGGATCCCTTCATCAAAAACATTTCTCAGTGAAGAAGTGTCCAGCAAACTAACCTGGAAAACCTACATTTTACTGGACTGTACATGTTGAGAACTGCATTATAAAATTTAAGAACTTACTGAGATTGTAGTAACTAGTCAACTTAATGGCTTAAAAATTGATAACATAGCAGATGATAAACTACTATTACTATAAAATAGAATTCTACTTAAAAAAAATTAATTTCACCAAAGTTTTTTCACTTGGTCTATTGAATGAAATTATTAATGAATTGTACCAGTACTACAGCTCCTCTTAAACTTTTATCTTCATGTATTCTATTTAGAATAACCTTTAACTGTGGCTAAAGGTCATCACCATCAACTAACAGGAGTGTTCCATAATGTATGTATATGAAATTCAAAGACAAGCAATCTCTTATGAACTCATCAGGCTGAATCTTGATTTACAGGGTTTTTGCAGTTATTTTTTGGGGATGTTCAGACCTTTTGTCTATGGAATTCCACAGTATATATTGTAGCAGTATCAGTGTAATTTATCTTCAGTTTCACATTAAGATTTCAACACTGTATTTGTTGACACTGATTTACCAGCCTTCCCCAACCTTGTCCTGGCACCGTAGACTAAAAAAAACCAAAATCAAAGCATGACTGCTTTTTGTAGCAATTATTTTGAAAAGCTTCCAAGTCTACTATACTCATATTGTCTCTGCTTCCCTTTGAGGATGGCAAAGCCAGGCCCACAGAAGGCATAAAAACGTGATATTTATTTAATATATTTTTGTTTCATCACCTATCCAAAAACATTCTAACCACAGCACAACATATTTGAGCATTTATAAAGAGGGAATTTTAAGCTTCCCCTGCTGCAATTTACTATTTCTAAATGCAAATACTGAAATGGAATCAAGACAAGTAGAATGGACAGTAAATTGTAAAACATTTAAGAGAGTTAACCACTGATTTTCAATAGAGATCACAGCAGTGTCACACAATAATGAAAACCATTTCTTTGTGCACTCACACTTGAACTGAAGAAAGCTTTACATTCCTTGAGGCCGAAGACCCCTTCAATATCTGCAGAAAACAGGAAACTTTCCTTCCCATTGTTTCTGTCCGGTCTGACTATTGTAACAGTTCAGTGTAACTAAACATGGGAAAAAGTCTCTACTTCCTGAGACGAACAACCTCGTAGCATATGGGAAGAAATTAACACACTCATACAGAATATAACTGCCAACTTCCAGGCATTATTCTTAATAAACAGGATCTCACACAGTGTCAGAGAGATAGATGAATGAGGAGTAACTTTGAAGTAAACAAAAATAAAAGTTATTGCTATCAGGTCTTCACTGTCCTGCCCCTGCCCACATAAAGAATGCTTCCAGGTATATTAAAATGCATTTAAACATGGTAAGCACATCCAATTAATTTTGTAATTTCCATTCACTAATTCCAATATTATTATTAATTATAGTTACGTGTTGTTTTGAGTAACTGAACTACAGAATCAACATTTAACTAGAAAACAAAGCTTTCTACTTAAACAACAGATATGATCCTTCAATTTAAGAGACCTGCTCTGTGATTCTAACCCACTTAAAGATCCCAATTCTGCCAAAAATAATTCCAACATTATGAAACAATCTCAAACTTGTAATTTTCAAAATGCTAAATGAGTTACATCATCCTAAAAACCTGCAAGTCTCTTCTACCGGTGAGCATAAGATCAGCTAAGCACAGCTCATATTTTGCTCTCTTTAATTACAAAATTGTCAACTTTATCTCTTGATAATTACCGAAAATTTATATTATATCATAAAATACATTGAAATAAGCACATGAGAACCAAATGCAAAGAAAGCAGTATTTTCACACCTCAAGCTGACTGTATTTGAAGATGCCTAAGAAACTGCATTTCTACTTATTGCTAGCTCCACTCACTGCAACCATTCAACAACATAACTTCTAGGACCATGAGTGGAACCTAATGTAACACTGCAAAAGCCAGTGATGCCTGTGCTATTGACACAAATACTGCAATATGAGGAAATCTTATCACATAATTGACATGTTTCAGAATCAGAATCATCCTGGTTGAAAAGACCTTGAAGATCATCAAGACCAACCATAACTTAAATTCACCAACCATAACCTAATCTACCTGTTCAGTGCTTAAATCATGTCCCTAAGCACCACATCTCTATTTCTTTTAAACACTTGCAGGGATGGTGACTCCACCACCTCCCTGGGCAGCCTGTTCCACTGTCCAACCACTCTTTCAGTAAATAAATTCTTTCTAATATCCAGTCTAAACCTCTCCTGGTGCAACTTCAGGCCATTCCCTCTCATTCTGTTATTATTCACTGGAAAGAAGAGGCCAAATCCCACCTCCCTACAACCTCCTTTCAGGTAGTTGTAGAGAGCCATGTGGTCTCCCCTCAGCCTCCTCTTCTTCAAACTAAACAACCTCAGTTCCCTCAGCCTCTCCTCATTGGACTTATTCTCCAGACCTTTCACCAGCCTGGTAGCTCTTCTCTGGACATGCTCCAGCACCTCAACATCCTTCTTGTAGTGAGGGGCCCAGAACTGGACACAGTACTCGAGGTGTAGCCTCACCAGTGCTGAGTACAGGGGCACAATCACCTCTCTACTCTGGCTGGCCACAGTATTCTTGATGCAGGCCAGGATGCCGTTGGCTTTCTTGGCCACGTGGGCACACTGCTGGCTCATGTTAAGTCAGCTGTCAACCAGCACCCCCAGGTCCTTCTCCACCATGCAGCTTTCCAACCACTCATCCCCAAGCCTGTAGCTGTGCATGGTTTCAAAGGTTTTTCTGTGTGCTTTGTCTTTTTTAGAAGAATCAGTAACTATGCCCTCTTCCTTTGCTACCTTGTGAATGCATTTTTCCTTCATTTCCAGTAGTCACTCTCTATTTCCAGAGCACAGAGTTTCTCCTGTAATCTCACACCTCTCTTTTTTCATATTTATTCCTGTTGTTGGCTACTTTTATCCTTCACTGAAGCTTCTCTCCATACCTTTTCCCCATACACTGTTTCACACTGCAAAACAGAATGGTGAGAAGTAACAAACTGCAGCTACAATTCATCTTCAAGCATCTTTCCCAATCTCTAAAAACACCATTTTCAATATTCAAAGGTAAATGAAGAAAGCAGAATCTAAGTAAGATGCTAACTACACTTTGCAAAAGAAGAATAAGCAGAATTCTTTAACATCTTTCAGTACAAGAAAAATTACCCTTCAGAACTTCAAACACCTATTACATATTTGGGGGTTTTAGTTTGTACCCTCTGAAAACAGTTGTGCAAAAGCTCAAGAATGAGACTAGGGTGAAGATTAATGATAATGACACTAGAAGAATTCATCTCAAAGGAGTCTCAAAGATGATCAGATGTATGAAAGGGGTTTCATAACAGGAATAATTAGACCTGGACTTCTAACAAGTAAAATAGTGACTTGAGTACTTAGTGAATTTTTATACAGGACACTTAGGCAAAAGAAATTATTTTGTGGGAAACATATTGAGAAATTACTGGTGCAAAAAAAAAATACAAACTGCAAAAAAATAAAGCAGGTGAAAAATAAAGCAGTTTGCATCCAGGCCCTACATCCACAATCTCCAGTATGGACATCCCCCAAAGCACTGGTGCCTGAAGTACACCCTCCTTAAGTAATGCTACTAACCATAATTAAAAAAAAAAAAATATGGTGGGAGACCTATTATTAAACCTATCACGGCAGTTCACAGGTTCTTTTCCAACACCTCTCATTTTAGGTCTCTCTCTTATACTGCAAGCTTATTTTAAGTGGTATTTTATAAGCTTTCAGGAACAAAAATCAGCAGGCACTGGAAGGAAGGAAGTAGCTATCATTATAAATTTAGAGTGGCCATTTTTACAAAGGCATTCTATGAATACGGACATATTTACTGTCTTCCTGCTTTATATGGCTTCTGCAAAATAACTCTCCCCTACTGACCATAAAAGGATACTTAGGAACTATTCAGCCATGGACATCTTACAGGTGGCAAAACACTAACTCTACAGGTATGTGCCACTTTTCCTTTCCTCTACCTTGGAAGGCTTTGGGATCTTTTTAATGAAAGCAGTACTTACACACTGCAGAGCTTCAGTTGCTTCCACATCTAAGTCTCAGATGCCTCTGTGACTCTTAAGGCAAAGTCCCTTTACCACACTCACACTACAGAATCTGAGGATGTTGTCTCAAAGCATCTTGTCATATGCTATATCTTCTAGGCATCTGGATACACCATATGTTTAAGAAAGACGTGGACCTGTTGGAACATGTCCAGAGGAGGGCCACGAAAATGATCAGAGGGCTACAGCACCTCTCTTATGAGGACAGGCTGAGGGAGTTGGGGTTGTTCAGCCTGGAGAAGGCTCCAGGGGGACCTCATAGCAGTCTTCCAGTACCTGAAGGGGGCCTCCAGGAAAGCAGGGGAGGGGCTTTTTACAAGAACACATAGTGATAGGACGAGGAGTAATGGTTTGAAACTGCAGGAGGAGAGATTTAGGTTAGAGATAAGAAGGAAATTCTTTAGTGTGAGGGTGGTGAGACACTGGAACAGGTTGCCCAGAGAAGTTGTGGAGGCTCCAACCCTGGGGGTGTTCCAGCTCAGGTTGGATGGGGCTCTAAGCAACCTGGTCTAGTGGGAGGTGTCCCTGCCCATGCAGGAGAGTTGGAACTCGATGATCTTTAAGGTCCCTTCCAACTCTAACCATTCTATGATTCTATGTTTACACTCCCTGTGTAAGGTAACTTAGCACATACTAAGCAATACAGTGATTTTCCAGTCTTTTTACACAAATTCATAGCATACCAGGCATCAATCACTTTGTTATACAGTACATTTCAACTTTATAGCTTTGTGCTTTTAGTGCCCAATTTTTTGTCTCAGTAGGGGTTAAGAACTAAAAACATGGCCAACAGAGTTTACAGAAGAACCTGAGAACATCATGAAAGTGTATTAAGGGATGGAGAAGAGAGATCTTGCTTGCCATTCTCCCATTTTGTATCTGGTACTTCCTAGCTTATTTCAGTAAGATTAAATGGGAAGTTGATGATTCCTACGGTATCATTTGTTAAAGAAAATATAAAATAATTATTTCAGGTTGCTCAACTTTCACACTGTTACCTAGTAATCAGTATTTAACTTAATTCCCAATCCAGAATTTTTAGCTGGGTGATAAAATAAAACCAGCTTTGATTTAGACAGACAGATATCCATCATGTTTTGAACTGTCATGCTTTTGGGGTGGGAGGCAGCAAGGACACAAATATAGATGATTCAGGGATTGCCACTGGACGTGTCTCATCTACGTCACCAGTTTGTGCCTATTACAAAGTAGTCTTTCCAATGCAGATACTTGGCCACCAAACTCGCCCTTCACCACTTGCCAGCAAACTTTTCCTAAACAAGCCTCAAGATACAGGTTTCTGAAGGCTTTCCGTAAGCACAGCTTCATGAAGGTAGTAAGGCAAAGAAATTGTGCTTTTCAAATAACTGGGCATTTACAAGTACAAGTATGAACACAATTCTAGCCCAAGTGAGAAAACTCTCCTGTAGTTTAGCCTTTCTGGCTTACAGTTCCTGAAATATGCCCCAGTCATTTCAGCTGAGGACTTAGAAGTTACAGCCACACATATGTTCCAAAGTCTCACCTTCAGATTTGTTTCTCACTCTGCCTAATACGTTACACTAGTCATTGTCCCTCAGTCAGCCAGACCTGGCCGGCCTTTAAGCTCTGACCAGCCCCTACCCAATTATATTTTCTCAGTTGCTTTTTGTGATACAAATAATAACATCCTTATTATGTACCAAGAGACTAAAGTTCCAAGTACAGAGAACTCCCCATTGCCCGGCTCATACCTAACCAGCTACAATAAGGACTACCTGCATAAATCTCACGGATAACTCTTCCTGGCCTAGATATTCTCTGTGTTTGTAGCCTGTTTCTCCTTTTCCATTCAGCCTGCCTGCTGATTGCTCTTGCCTAATCCACTCTATTCAAATTGATTTATATCCCTCATGGAGCTCTTAACACCTCATCTTTAAATATTATGGAAGGCACCACACATACACCTCAGATAACTCCACTCTCCAATGCATTACCACATTCCTGTTGACATCACCTACAACATGTTACTAACATGGTTACCTGGTGGGGCAACAAGTTCTTTTCTGAGACTTGGCTAAGAGCAGTCAGTCCCCACTGATGCTCCTCTGTCACATCATGTTTGATTTAGGCATCAGGTGGCTGGGACTGTTAAGTCAACATGTAGGAAGGAACAGATTAATCCCTCACTCTAGGAATTAATCCATTTAAACAGCCTGAGAAATTACCAGTGTATTTCACAGCGCAAACGATGAAAAACTTACTTAATGTAAATTCACCTGTCAATGCTGGTCACTTGTTCTACCTGTTATAATAAGAAAAACCATATTTAGAAAGCAAACATATCAATACATAAAAGGTATTTAAACTTCAAGTGCAAATAGCAGAGAATGCTAAATTTCATTTTAAAGCAAGAATGCATATAAAACTTCCCTAGGAAAGCCAAGGAGTGGATTATTTACTTTGCTCCATTCAGCACGATATTACAAATTTGTCAGGGGGCCTGTATCACACAAATGACATCAAAATGAAGCAAGCCACCCTACATCATATTAACTGTTCTCTGTACTACTCTTAGATTCTAGCTGTTTCTTCTACCCATTCCTATACACCAAAATGCTCTTCAACCTTAACTTGAAAAGCGTGGAAAGCTCATGAGATATGCCAGATGACCTGGCAGCCAGGCTGCCAAAAGCACTAAGGAGAATCAGGAGGCCTCATGGGACTGAAAGTAACTGTCAACCCCTAATACCTAAATTCTGTCCCTACAACTAGGTAACCAGCTGTGAACAGTCTATGAGAGAATCACAGGAGCAATAAAGCTTGCACAAAATGAAGCTGACTTTGAAGAATTGTCCTTGCAGTTTCTCAGACATTTTAAGGAGACCCATTCTTCTGGCATCAATTACATATATAGGGAAAGGACTGCTTTACTGTCAAAGTACTGAATCAAGAGATCAGATTATATTTCTGGCTCTGTCACAAATGTCCACTGGGACCCAAAAATAAAGATCTGTCTCTAAGTTTCCTATTTGTAGAACTACTCAGATTTGATTTATTAATGACAGCAATGCACTGATCTCGGAATAGAAAATATTACAGAAGCACCAGGTTATCTGTTTCCTGAACAAATATGATACACTGGGGGAAAAAAATGTGTATCTGAGTTTCCTTTTGGATTTTGAGTATTTGTTTGCTGAACAGTATAACCTGGCCACCTGCATTGCAAGTTCAGAAGACAAAGGAAACAAAGTAAAGGTGCAAACCTAAAAAATTTGTTATCCTGAAGAGTTGAAAATTCAGGACATTCTGCCTCTTTCCCCATCATGTTAATAAATTGCAAAATTGAAGAGTTTTATAGGTTGGAAGGGACCTCCAGAGGTCATCTAGCCCAACCGCTTGAACAAAGCGGAGTCAACTCAAACAGGTTGCCCAGTCTTGCCTAGTTGAGCTTTGAACAGAATATAGATACTCTATAGCCTCTGGTCAATAATATTTTTCCCTAACACTAAGTTGGAATTTCCCATTTGCCATTGTCTCTCCTTGTTCCACTGTGCACATCTGAGAGAAGTGTGGCTTCCTCTTCTCTATAGCCACCCATCAGAGAGTTGTTGGCA
Organism: Hemiprocne comata; assembly: GCA_020745705.1. Lineage (NCBI taxonomy): Eukaryota > Metazoa > Chordata > Aves > Apodiformes > Apodidae > Hemiprocne > Hemiprocne comata. The sequence continues at coordinate 128,661,928 of CM036587.1, read as the reverse complement.
ACAATTAAAATTTCACTGAGTTTTCTCTTTTTAAGATCAAAGAAATCTTGATCTGCCAGTGTCTCTTTGTAAGTAATATGTTCCAGGCCCCTTGTCACCTTGTTGCCCTCCCCTAGACTTGCTCTAGTAGGCAAATTTATTTCTTCAACTAGGGAGCCCAAAATTTAATTCACAAAGGTCTCAACTATAGAGAGGAAAAAAAATCACTTCCCTCAACACCCTTGCTGAAACAGCCTGGGCTGCTGCACTGCAAGGGTGCACTGCTGTCTCACATTCCAATTCCTGTCCACAAGAACTCCCAAAGAGTAGAGCTGCTTCCTAGACTTCAGCCTGTATTGGTGCACAAGGTTATTCCATTGCAGGTGTAGGACTTTGTATTTGCCTTAACTGCACTCCATGAGGCTCCTGTCAGTAGTACCAGTATTGCAGCCTGTTGAGATCCCTCTTACTACTGAAACTCCACCTTCCTATCCCACCATCCAGAACACTACTGAAGACAGCATTGTTCGGTATTGGTTCTTCAAGAACACTACTCATAACTGGCCACCACTTGTACTTTGTGCTGTTGACAACTGTCCCTTGAGTCTGACAGTCCCATCAGTTTCCCACCCACTTTATTGTCTATTTATCCAGTCTAAATGGATGAGATCTGGATGGACAGATACTATGTGAGACAACGCCAAAGGCTTTCATTATATCAAGGTAAACAATATCCACAGCTCACACCAAGTTCACTGGGCCAGTCATCTCCTCATAGAAAGCAGTAAGGTTGATAGGCATGATTCACCCTTGGTTACTCCCTTGAAGCTCGCTTACACTTTCTTTTCCATCAGCTGCATGGAAATTATTTTGAAGACGATTCATTGCATCACCTCCCCAAAGACTGAGGAGAGGCTGACGAGCTCACACTTCCCAAGATCCTCTTCCTGTACCTTCCTGTAGCTAGATTTAACATTTGTGTTTCCCCAGTCATCAGGAATTTCCTATAATCTCATGACCATTCAAAGATAACAGATAGGCCTCACATTGACATAGCCAGCCTCTTCAAAGGCATCACATCAGGTCTCAGAACTGTATATATCCAGTTGCCTTAAGTACTTTGTAACTGTGCCCTCTTCTACTGCAGACAATGACACATTCTCATGAAATCTGCAAGAAGGCTTTGAGAAGCCTAAGGGAAACCCTTATCAGTGAAAACTCCACAAGAAAAAGCATGGAGTTCATTTTCTATGCCTTTTCTAAGTCCCCTTTTCAGAAGGTTCCCCACCCAACTGAGCTGTGGGCACACATTTTCCTTAAGTCTTCTTCTTGCTACCGATGCACTTACAGAAGTCCCTTCTGCTGCCCTTCCCATCCCTAACTTCAATACCAGCTGAGCTTTAGCTTTGCTATCTCCATTCTTGCATGTCTTTTGATTCCTCCTGAGTAGCCTGTCCCTAAGTCCTCTCAAGGACATGAGTGCACACAATCTATTCACCAAAGACAGGGACAATCTTACTCAGTCTAAAACAGAAAACAGAACTGACATGCACGGAGTTTAGAGTTAAAGCAAAAATAATTAAACAAAATTCCGGAAAAAGAATACACATGAGTAGCTAAGTATATAAAATTATTCAAGATACTCATATAAAGAGGTAGCAACTAAATTATTATAATTACTAATCTAAATTATTATCTTCACAAAATCACAGGATTGTCAGAGTTGGAAGGGATCTCTAGAGATCATCTAGTCCAACTCCCCTGCTAAAGCAGGATCCCCTAGAGCGCATTACTCAGGACTGCTTCCAGGCGGGTCTCAAGTATCTTCAGAGAAGGGGACTCCACAACCTCCCAAGGCAGCCTGTTCCAGGCTCTCTCACCCTCAATGTAAATAAGTTTTTCCTCATATTTAAATGGAACTTCCCATGTTCCATCTTGTGCCTGTTGCCCCTCATCCTGTCACTGGGAACTACTGAAAAGAGTCTGGCTCCATCCTCCTTGCACCCACCCTTTAGATACTTGTAGGCATTAAAAAGGTCTCCCCTCAACCTTCTCTTCTCCAGGCTAAAGAGTCCCAGCTCTCTCAGACTTTCCTCATACGGGAGATGCTCCAATCCCCCAATCATCTTTGTTGCCCTCCTCTGGACTCTCTCCAGTAGTTCCTTGTCTCTCTTGAACTGGGGAGCCCAGAACTGGATGCAGTATTCCAGCTGTGGCATCACCAGGGCAGAGTAGAGGGGGAGAATGACCTCTCTCGACCTACTGGCCACACTCTTCCTTATGCACCCCAGGATTCTAGTGGCCTTCTTGGTGACAAGGGCATCCTGCTGGCTCATTAATGATTTTTCTATCTATCAGGACTCCCAGATCCTTCTCCTCAGAACTGCCTTCCAGCAGGTCCACTCCTAACCTATATTGGTGCACAGGGTTCTTCCTCCCCAGGTGCAGGACCCTACACTTGCCCTTGTTGAACCTCATTAGGTTGTTCTCTGCCCAGCTCTCCAGCCTGTTGAGGTCACGCTGGATGACAGTACAGCCCTCTGAAGTGTCAGCCACCCCTTCCAGTTTGGTGTCATCAGCAAACTTGCTGAGGATACACTCTGTCCCCTTGTCCAGGTTGTTGATTAATATGTTGAAAAAGGCCAGACCAAGTATTGAGCCCCGGGGGACACCACTGGTTACAGGCCTCCAACTTGACCCTGCTTTGTTAACCACAGCCCTCTGAGTTCTGTCACACAGCCAACTCTCTCACACCTCACTGTCCACTCATCTAGCCCACACTCCCTCAGTTTCCTAATGAGGATGTTATGGGAGACAGTGTCAAATGCCTTGCTGAAGTGAAGGGAAATGACATCTGCTCTCCCCTCATCCAACGAACCAGTTATGTCATCACAGAAGGCTAGCAGATTGAACAAGCACGATTTACCCTTGGTAAATCCATGTTCACCACTCCCAATAACTTCCTGTTCTTCAACGTGTTTAGAGATGACATCCAGAATGAGTCGCTCCATCACCTTCCTAGGGCCAGGGGTGAGACTAACCAGCCTGTAGTTCCCTGGGTCCTCCTTCTTGCCCTTTTTGAAGGCTGGAGTGATATTTGCCTTCCTCCAGTCCTTAGGCACCTCCCTTGTTCTCCATGGCCTTTCAAAGATGATAGAGAGTGGCCCAGCAATAACATCTGCCAGTTCCCTCAGCACTCGTGGGTGCATCCCTTCAGGACCCATGGACTTATGGATGTCCAGTTTGGCCCAGTGGTCTCTAACCTGGTCCTCCCCTACTGAGGGAAAGTCTTCCTCTCTCCAGACCTTTCCCCTTGCCTCCAGTGTCTGGGATTCATGAGGGACAGCTTTAGCAGTGAAGACCAAAGCAAAGAAGGTATTTGGTAACTCTGCCTTCTCTGTGTCTTCCAACACTAGGGCACCCACCTCATTCATCAGCAGGCCTACATTTTCCCTAGTCTTCCTTTTTCTATTGATATACTGAAAAAACCTCTTCTTCTTATCTTTAACTGCAGTGGCCAAGTTGAGTTCTGCTTGAGCCTTGGCCCTTCTAATTTTCCCCCTGCATAGCTTCACTACATCTTGGTATTCCTCATAAGTTGGCAAACCCCTTTTCCAAAGGCTGTAAACTTCCCTTTTGTTCCTGAGGTCCAGCCAAAGCTCTCTATTTAGCCAGGCTGGTCTTCTTCCCCATCAGCTCATCTTTCAGGACCTGGGGATGGCCTTCTCCTGTGCCTTTAGGAGTTCCTCCTTGAAGTATGACCAGCCTTCCTGGGCTCCTTTGCCCTTCAGGACTGTCTCCCAAGGGATACTGTCAACCATGCTCCAAAACAGGCCAAAGTCTGCCCTCCAGAAGTCCAAGGTGGCAGTTCTGCTGGCTCCCCCTCTTTCTTCTCCAAGAATTAAGAACTCTGTCATTTCATGACCACTCTGTCCAAGATGACCTCCAACCTTTACATCCCCCACAAGACCTTCTCTGTTAACAGGCAGCAGGTCCAGCAGAGCACTGCTCCCTAGTTGGCTCCCTCACCAGCTATCTTCCACACACTCCAGGAACCCCTGAGACTGTTCCCTCTCTGCTGTGTTATATTTCCAGTAGACATCTGGGAAGTTGAAGTCCCCCATGAGAACAAGGGCTAACAATCACGAGATTTCTGCAAGCTGCTTATAGACTATTTCATCAGCCTCTACATCCTGGTTGGGGTGTCTATAACAAACTCCCACCACGATGTCTGCATTACTGGCCTTCCCCTTGATTCTTACCCATAAACACTCAACACTGTCATTCACAATGTTAAGTTCTGGGCATTCAAATCTATCCCTAACATACAGGGCCACCCCACCACCTCTCCTTCCTTGCCTATCCCTTCTGAAAAGTTGGTAGCCATCAACCGCAGCACTTCAGTTGTGCGAGTCTTCCCACCACGCTTCTGTTATAGTGCAAGTCGACACTTCATTCATGGGTAGCCCAAGTCCCTTCCAAACAGGGACATAGGCTTAACATACAGACACAGTTACAGCCTTTGACCAGCTGGCAAGTTGCCCCCACCAGTATCTTAGGTGAACTATGGCCAGTTTGGATTTGTTAATTTTGGCCAAAATACAGTTCCTTTTGGTTTCCAACATGAAGAACTTCTCAGTTCCTTCTATAGTGTGATACCGTTACTAACTTCGAATTCCTCTGCTTTGACAAAATTCTTCTTCGTACTAACCCTACAGAAAAAAATACAAATCAACCTTGGAATGCATAGTTTCAAAGCACTTGCTGTTTTAAAATTGTGCCAAAAAATACTACTGAAGAAAGTTGAAAAATATGTCTCCATAAATATCTGAAACCATTACAAACAGCATACTATTCAACAGTGTTAGGCTGCATGGAATGACTTAAGTCTGGATATATTGATTAACAATCCCCTCCAAACAGTCTCTTCTAATTTAGCAGCTCACATTACAAATTTGTGAAATATATGCTGCAGGAGACTCAGGACTGAGCTGTAAAGCAGAGCAAAGGAATAACTGGAACAATGCAAACATAATTATATTTAGACATACAGATAAATCAAGAAGTTATACAACACCCATAAGTATATCATGGTCTGCAGCATGATACATCTTAGTCTACAGTTAAGTTTTATTAACATAAAAGTTTCCTAAATGCTGTGAAACAAAGATCTCTCAGTATTTAAAACTTTTCACTGAACAGCTATACAAACCCCTTTCCTTAAAGAGCAGCTTTTCAAAATATAGTCTAAGTACATCTGAAAGCAATATGAGGAACTCCACTGAAAAGCACAAAACATCTCTCTAGAGTATGTATGTATTATCTAGAATGTAACTATTGCAGTATAATTCTCTACACTTCCAAAAAAGCCATATGCTTGAAAATTCTTCTGAAAAACCTCTGCTTTTTGCTATTGTCATACCTTGTATGAACTCTGTTCTCAGCTAGTAGAGATCTAAATAATCTTTCTTGCTAATCCACTCCATAAAACAAGCAGTCAACCATGGGGCAGTGGGTTACAAATAAATAAACAGCTTTTAAGCAGTTACCTTCACTCTGATAAAGACCACAGTTGGAGCTGTTCATATAGCCAAGCAAAGTTAAATAAGAATAGAACCCCACATTCAGATTTTTTGCAATGGTTAAGCAAGTTCAAAACAGCAGAAACTGGAAGTGAATGGAAAAGATACTGACTTTCTATGGTAATTGTGTTTGCACTTCCTTTTGACTTTTTATAATGAAGGAGCCATAGAATGTTGTTTTTCTTTTCCTGAAGAGAAAGGAAATCACATAACCTTATCAAAAAATGCAGCCAGCTAAACCCCTTCCCTTCCATTCATTTAAATCCCTTTTATAAAATATAAATGCAATTATGCAAACCATTATGAAGTCACTAATCATTACTGTAATTGAGATAGACGTATAACCTATTTAGGGAGCTGGACTTGATGATCCTTATGAGTCCCTTCCAACTTAAGACATTCTATTAATCTATGATATATATACATACACATAAAAACAACATGCATATGTTACTGTATCAAACTACAACCACAAAAGTTCATTTAAAAGTGGTTCTTTTGTGAAAGGCCCAACACCTAATTGCATCCTCTAGCATAACCCTTTCAAGGGTTCCAATCCAGGACACAAATCCTCTAACCTCAGGGTTAGTAACACTGAATTTGACTCAAGTTTGCCTGGAGTCTCAATCACTATTAATCACTTGTCCAACTAATTAGTCTGCTCAACAATCAGAGAAATACCTGTTGAGCCAAGAGAAAAGAAAGGCTCAGTGTGGCAGGCAAATAGAGATCCTGAGGAGCCACACAGCCACTGAGAAGGCTGGGCAATAAACTTTATAAACAAAATCTCTTTATGCCTGTTGAAAAGCCAGGATTCAGCTTCCTTTAAACAGGGCACACATTTAAAGAAAATGAACCCTTTTATCACTTTAGTGAAAGCAGAAGAGAGGAGAGGAGATAGTTCAGAATCTAATGGCATTAAAATGAGATTTGAGAGTTAACTGGCAGAATGCATATATACTCAAAGATGAGACTCTGAAAACCATACTATATAGTCCACATAATAAACTAGGTGGTTTTTTTTATCCCCCAGCTGCTTCAGGATCTAACTAGTCACCCCAGCTGAGGCCATGGAGTTTTGGAAGGCTTACACAAGTGCCAACATCTGCTTCTATTTCCATCAATGTCAAATTTGTCAGAACATGAAACTGCACCAGAAAAACAATTCTTTTCATAGAAAAATAAACTATTTCCATGGATATCCCCTGAAGTTCCAAGTGTAGCAGATCTATTACATTTCCAATTTCTATTCCAAAATGAAATTCCCTTCCCAAAAATCTATAATTTTTTATTATTTTATTTTTTTTTTACCTACTGCTGTATCTAGACTATTTCCCTGCAGTGTACCCGCATCCTAAAGTTCTTCGTGGCCTGGTTTGCCTTTACTGGCCAGTCACTATAAAGCACAATAATAAAAACTAAGCCTTACACCAGGTTACAAGGTGAGAAATTAAGCCAGCAACTTTCTCGTAACTCTTTACTATTAAATACTTTCTAATTTCTCAGCAACTTCTACCCACAGTTTTACTGGTCTCTTTACTACTGCTATGTTGATGCTTCACATGAGTACCCTGATTTATAAAAAATGAAACCTTACTTGGAAACATTACTTAAAAATATATTTTTTAAAACATTCATTAAAAAATCAAATATATTCCCCAGCATAAAATTGTGGACCAATGAGAATCTTGGAAAAGTTCATGAATATTTACTCAAGTTAGCTAATTGTGTTTATAGAGCCAAACAGGAGATTTTCATTATGTTTACACAGAGCACATTAAATATAGATGCTTTGCCATTTGCTTTAAATAATGAAATAGATAAGGTACACATTGATAAAGACAGAAGATTTTATTAAAAGCATCTTCACTATGAATGCTCAAGGTAATATTAATTATTCAGTTTCACAGTGGGATGGCAAGTAACTATTTTAGACTGAGAAAATATTCACCAATTGTTGCTTTCTCTCCCCTCTAGAAAGCGTATTTGGGTAAATAAAGATTCTCCTCTATCCTTCCAAGTACAGTTTCTCTTTCATTCAAAAACAAGTATTTTGCCATAGGAAGATCATATGATCACCAAAGAGATCACCCAACTGCTCATTTAGCCAATAAAGGATCAAGACTTTGAACAGAAACGTCATACTGTAGATCATTAAAAAACTCCATCTGTAGCTACAGTTTTCAAAGATGTTTTAGTGCCTTAGGTAAATTCTTCCATCACTATATTTATTTATTTTAAGAAATTCTAAATGGTAAAAAGAACAAAAACTCTGGTACTGCAATGGCACTCAAATGTTATAATGAAATGTCTGAAGCAGAAGTGTAAGCCTCTCTTCATAATTTCCTGTGCATGCCTCCTCCCTCCAACATTGCTGTGACTACTGGTGGACCTAAGTTTATCCACCTCATGTATGTTTACATACCTCACTCAGATGAGACCAAAATTGTTATTGCTCAGTATTACTGATGTCTTAACATACTGTGCTACTACAGTTTATTACTGGAAGATTTAGGAGACTCAAAAGAATAATATTAATATAACCAGACCTTTCCACTAAGATTTGAACTGTGATGAGTGCAGATTAAAAAAATTTATACTGTATTTACACAGAGTAAAACCAAAAAGAAGAGGTGAACGAACTCATGTGGAAATGACTACTTGGCTACATCTGCATAGTAAAATAATGAATATATTAAATCTTCTGCTTTGCACTTAATAGCCTTGTAGACTTACGACAGAATACATGAACCAAGCTGCTTCTCACTACACCTATGATAACTGGAGGATGAGGAATCACAGAGGAGTAGGGGAACAAAAATACTTTAAATAACCAACCAAAAATCTGTCCTCAGTGAGCCACTCTTTAATTCCAATAAAACCGAAGAACCTAAATACATCTCTCTAGTGTAGGGAAACCAGCAAAGCATTGTCCATATTGACACACATCAGCAAAGTCACTTCCTCCTTAAAATCTCCCCATTCTTGAACCAGCCACAAGCTGTACCAGGCAAAGTCCCATTTCCCCAACATGACTGCATAAGCATCAGGGGTCTCATCCTCCCACCACTAGGGATAAATCAGGCCTACCTTTCATTTCCACTCCTTTATCTATTACATACTTCCCACTGAGACTGCATTATTTTGTCTCAGCTAAAGGGGTCATGCACATTATCAATACACAAGATCTCATGAAGCGCTCAGGAAAATGACTTAGGTGTAGTATGACACATTATGCTTCTACAGAAATCCCACTTATATACTGTCCCTTTCCTATGGAAGAACAATCAACTGAAGAAAACTGGATTTTTCTATTCCTTAATTTAACTACGTCCTCAACAGGGCATACATGCAAAATGGAAATTGCAGTCCAAATCGATGAAAAGTTGGCTCTATTGGCCACCACTACTACACAAATGCTAACGTATTTTTCCATGTGAACTATAAACTTAGTAAAATATTACATTCTGTAACCTCGTAGAAGAAATAGGCTCTAACCCTGCAACCACAGGGGTGTTTTTCATTTATCTAAGCGAATACTCTGTTCCTATTAACTACGATGAAAACTGCGGATACTTCACACAAACTGAAAGGAAGATTATAAATGGCTTTAGCTCCTCAGGCATAAAGGAAACACGGTTTCTACCCCAATGAGCTTCACTGACGCTGTTGAGGTGACCTGCAAGCCTAACTCTTAAATTTTATTGGAACTTCAACCCCTCAGGCTACCACTACTTCAACAAGATGTGCTGGAAAACAGGATACAGCTTGGACAGAGAAACAGTCAGTGCTGGGACCTCACACTGTTGGCAGGGGGGTCACTTCAGACTAGCTCTAGTCCAGTCCCAGGAACTGCACGCTCATTAGCAGCTGGATGCTACAGATTTCCTACAGAAAAACTTCCAGCTTACTTCCATCCAACAGGAACCCAGGCTGTCTGCCCCAAAACCATCTTATGAAGTGAAACAAAGCTGGGATGATGTTTGTATCTCAGAAGAGCTGGTCCTAGGACTGATAATGGTTTCAAGAAGGGAAACCATAGGCCTAGGACACTTAGGTGAGAGGATCTATCCTCCAGATCAAGAAGTAACCACAGGAACAAGTACAGTGGTAGTTTTGATGGCTCATGTAAAATAAAAGTGACAGTCTCCACACTGGCCCTAGTCTAGTGGCCCACATAAATCCACCACCACAGCTGCTCTGAACAGCAGTCCTAGGAGGCAGGCCAAAGGAAAGCTCAGTTGTTTCCTCAAACCAAGACTGAGGTACAGTTAAAACACAGTACATTTCCCTCTGAAAGATACACATCTCTAAACTGTTACTTGAACCCTGTTCACAACCATTAACAAATATTTTTAAAAGTGCCATAGAACCAGGTATTTAACTCCAGCCCTCCTCCCTTTCTCTATATGATTTATTTGGGTCATCTTGATCAAAACTACAAAAAATACTTATTATTGAAGTCAATATTTGGATGCAACTGGAAATATGTACAGTCTGCTCTTCAGAACGGCTTGAACACCAGTATCTGTTATGTCTTAAACGGTAGAGTTCAAAATTAAAAATATTACAAATTCTTTAAATTTGCTGAAATGACCTAAGATCCTGACATACACCAGATTTGGGGCTTAAGGTAAAATATTGAAGAACACTCCCGCAGGATAGATTCTTTTTTACAATAGGTAACATACGATTGTTAAATGGAAGCAAGTAAAACACAATCGCACAGCCACTTTCTCAAACATACATGTTAAACATTTTTTTTAATAAATAGAAAACACATTGGACCATTTACCATTTTTCATGGTTCTGCTGAGGATAAACATATGGAGAAAATAAGCTACTCTGTAGATGTTATTTCACTCCAGTGTCTGTGCTTTTATTCTCCCCGGCACAGTCAAGTTGAGAGTTTCCTCTCTCATGATAATAAGCAGAAAGTTCACAGATCTCAAGGCAGCAAACCAGGAAGTTTGTAGTTTGAAGGATTTCCCCTCTTTAATGGGACAGGGGATGAGAGAAAAGCATGAGGGGGCTACTGTGAAATCTTCTGCAAACTGAAGTAGCTTGACTTGGATATACTTATCTGTACAGGGTCCTAAAGTGATGCTGCCAAGACCATGCACAAATGAAACACCACCCACATCTGTTCTGTAATAATTTGTCACTTTGGCTTTTTGACCCAGTGAAAACTGCCTTCCTACTTAGTGTACTACCTGTCACAGGCAGTCCTATCAACAGGGATGGTCAGCTGTAGAAGGAAGCTTAAAACGGCTGCAACACAGCACTCACCAGAACGGGCTACCTCCCCAGCTGACCCCGTATCACAAGAGAGGAGTGAATGCCACATGTGGCTTTAATGCCAAGCAGCTGCTGCACACCAGCACTCCCTCTGTCCTCCTTACTCCCCCCGAACTGCTCTGTTTGAAGGACTATCTCAAGTAGAGGAACTGCGGTGCCCTGTAATTAATACAAGCCCTCACACCCAAGGCAGACCTGAACCCAAACACATTACCCCCGTAGTTCCCATGCCCGGAGAAGTGAGATCACCCGTGCTAAAGTGAGATCACCAGTGCATGCTCTCCGAGGAGGGCGGCCGGGGGGAGTCGGGGGAAAGGGGAACAACGGACCCCTCCCCAGCCATTTCAAAACCTATTACTCTCCATCCCTTTCAAGCACACGCGGCCGCCCCGCCCGGCTCGGGCCGGAAAGTCCTCTACGAGCTGCGGGTCCCGGCGCCCCACAGCCGGCAGGAGCCCGCCCCGCTGCCCGCCCTGGGCACCCCGTCCCCCGCAGCAGAGGCAGCACAAGCACGGACCCGCGACGAGCGACGAGGCAAGCCGCCCCCCCCCACCCCGGCTCCGTGCCCCTCCGCTCACCGACACCAGGAACTCCAGCGTGCCCACGTAGTCCCGCTCGGTCTTGAGTAGCTCGTTGAGAACGCATACGCGCAAGCGGAGCTGCTTCTCCAAGTCCTTCCCGCTTTCCCCCTTGCCTTCCCCTTTGCTTTCCTCTGTCATGGTGCAGCAGGAGGAACGGTGCTCCCAGCCCGGCGCCTCTCCCGGCCGCAGGCAGCGCTGCCTGAGTGCCCCGGCACTGCGCTGCGGACAAGGACAACAAAAGACCCCGCTAACTTGCGCAGTCGGGCCAGGCTCCGGCGGGTCCCCAGTCGCACAGCAGCCTCAAGCCCCTTCTCACCCAGATCCAGCAGCGGCCCGAGGTCCGGAGGCGAGGAGCCACCCCAGTAGGTGCTCCTTTCCCGTCAGGAAGGGGACACAGCCGAGAGGAAACGAGCGGTCACTGGTTCCCAGCTCGCCCTGTTAGCTGAGGGGTTGGAAAGCCTCCGCAGCAGCACAGACTTGGACATTAATCAAAAGCTTTGTATCCATGTGACTCCAACCCCTTCCCCCCCCCCGCTTCGCTAAATCTCAGGAAAAAGGAAAGGAAACAACTTCAGGGAAGATTGCGTGCCAGCTGCTGCCTGTTTCACACACAAGCTGCGAGCTCCAGTTTGAGGCTAATTGGAAATCTCTAACAACAGAGCACAAGAATTATAAAAATGTCCCAGCAAGCTGGCTGGCCAGGGAATCGGCAGTTGTTTTTGTTTTGGTTTTACCATCACCAAAAGAGCCATTTCAACGTCCCCTTCTACACTTTCCCACGAGGCGTGTATGGCAATGTATATATTGCAACTGATGTGTATTACAAATACGTGCCCAGATATTCTTCTGAACAAACACTCTCAGCTGAGCATGTGCATGTGCTAAGCAGGTACAAACAGTATATTCTACAACAGGTACAGAAAAGTTCTTTTGAGATACTGCAGAGTTAGGGGTTATTTGTTTATTGAACAAGGTGCTGTAAAATCCCCAGGTTTTCCTGTCGACATTGGAAGTTCAGATTTGCATGATTATTAAAAGAGTTTTAAAAAAAAAAGTTCAGCAAACTTTTTAAACAATTAGCAAAAACTGTATAGCTACTTTATACAAGAGTAACTGATTTCTTGAGAATTGAAATATGTCAGGACACTACCCTGTGAATTTTGAGACCACCAATGAAAGCTGAAGGTTTCTCTGGCTAGCTCTTCCAGCTGTGACTGGAAAGAAAATACAGGTCTTCAACTTAAGGACTCCATATCAAAGTATCTTTCTAAACCTGCAACATCCTAGAAGGAAAGAATAAAATGAAAATCAGAGTTTAAAACTCTTCTACAGCCTCAGTACAAGCTGAGACAGTAAGAAGAGCCCAAACTAGGAGAGAATCAGCAAATGCATTTGTCTTCTGATAACTAGACATCATCTAGCTGTCTGCCTCAGACATCTTTTGGGAAATAGAGAATAGAGTTCCCACAAAGTGTTTCTCAAAGAGCAGAAATAAAAAAGCCTTCTTTGAACATGTCCTACTTCCCCCTGCATCCTCCCCTTCCCAAACACACGGCTCCCTCACATAAAACCAAGGCAAGAAGCAGCAGTTGCTTGAGACTGGTTCTGCTATGTGTATCCTGCTCAGCCATTTCTGCTTGTGTAGACTAGCCTGCAAACTTGCCTACTGACCTCAGTGTAGCTCTTTCCTCAGTGGGACACTAGTTCTTAATAGGTCACTAGTCTATTCCAAAATCAGACTCTGATTTTCATGAAAATCAGAACTTCATGTTTTTAAGCACTCAAATACTGCATTCAGTTTTGGTCATCTCACTACAAGAAAGACATTGAGGTGCTGGAGTGTGTCCAGAGAGGGGCAACAAAGCTGATAAAGGGTCTAGAGCACAAGTCTTAAAAGGAGCAGCTGAGGGAACTGAGGTTGTTTAGTCTGGAGAAAAGGAGGCTGAGGGGAGACTTCATCACTCTCTACAACTACCTGAAATGAGGCTGTAGCAAGGTGGGTGTTGGTCTCTTCTCCCAAATAACCAGCAATAGGACAAGAGGAAATGGCCTCAAGTTGTGCCAGGGGAGATTTAGATTGGATATTGGGAAAAATTTCTTCACTGAAAGGGTGGTCAAGCATTCGAACAGGCTGCCCAGGGAAGTGGTGGAGTCACCATCTCTGGAGGTGTTGAAAATATGTGTAGACATGGCACTTTGGGACATGGTTTACTTGGCATGGTAGTGTTGGGTTGATGGTTGGACTTGATCTTAGAGGTCTTTTCCAATTTTAATGATTCTATTATTCTGTAAGGACCTCACGCCCCTGCCAAAACTAATTCAAATGGACTGATGGGTTGAAAACAGACTGAAGAGGAAAAGCCAACACAGTTCAATCATTGAAGCTTGTTTCCTTAGGAAACCTGTCTAAAATAGACAACGCGTCTGATGATTAGCTCAAAACTTTTTTACCCTCTTGGGTGGGCTTCACCACTGAGGCACAAAGCCAGAGAACTAAAGCTCTGTGGCATCTGCCCTGATCCTATGGAGGAGATTAACTGCTTCACACTCGCTTGTACTAGCTCCAGGCAGGTTGATGCTATGGTGGAAAGGCAAAAAAAGAGGAATCTACTGAACCCTAGGATTAAGTTTTCTCAAGTGATAACCATCAAAACTATCCAAACCACTGGATAGAACACCACACTATTGCTTTCCCACTATGAAATGCTTGTAGGTGCCCTTTCTCAGGCAGTCACAGCCAGATGCCTCAAAGTAGTTACATATCCTGCCAGCCAGCACGCTCTCTTCCTTTTAGGAGAGAGGAAATAGAGGATCTCTGCAATTTCTAATTTTGGAGATTCCCATGTGTGCTTGGCTTCAGCCCTGTGCCATTAGTTGTCAAAACCCACGTGCCCACTCACAGACCAAGGAGAAGGCTAAAAGAGGCAGGAGCAGCAGCTTACTGTCTTTTTCTTCCCCATCATCTATAGCAGTAAGGATCCCTTCCCTTCACCTTTGTCATCTCACTGACAGAAGACCTAAAGCCAAAGTCCCAGTTTACACTCCTGCTGCTCTCACATAACTGATTCTTGCTTCTTCATACAGACAGGCAGCTCCAGCCAGAAAAAAGTATTTGAGCCAGAAAAAGCATTACTGACAGCACAGAAGAGATTTTTATTACTCACTTATGGCCACTGAACCCAGCAAAGCCCACAGCAGATGTGCAATGTTAGGCTGGACTTGATGATCTTAAAGGTCTTTTCCAGCCTTGGTGATTCTGTGATTCTGTGAAAAGTAGTTCTAAGTACCAGACACAATCTATGGAAAACATACATGCATACAAGCCTAGCCAATTTTTCTGACAGCCTGCCTGAAGTAGTAAAGACAAGGGCAAATTACACTTTTCCCCTAGTTTCAGGGAAAAGCTGAATTGCTCTAATTGTAGTTTTCACTACGCCAAAATTGGGGGGGGGGGAAATAAATAATAAAATGAAAGAAAGGTAGAGCATAAACACTAGATGAAAAATTTCAATCCAGACAAAATGTTTTAAGCAACTAAAGAGCAGATTTTATACTGTGATGTATCAGGGAACCTGGCTAGTAAATAGCATTACTTGTCTTAAATACAGAAAGAAACAAGTTTTGTAAAACAGTATATTGATTGTGCTAGTGTGTGAGAGACAGCAATTATTATTCCCTATGGGGAAAGCCACAGGTTTGGAAAAAACTGCAAAAAGCACATTGTTCCCATGGGATGCTATGACTTTGGAATGCAACAAGAACTATTTCAGTCCAAGGGTACTTGAGGCCCAAGTTTGAACTCCATTTAAAGAGTCCTGTTGAAAAAATATGGCACCACACAACTTTTGGCCTATCCACAAAACCACATAATTAAGGATGAATGGAACCTCTCAAGATCATCTAGTCCAACCCCCCTGATCAGGCAGAGTCACCTACAGCAGGCTGCCTGGGGCAACAGGACAGGTTGTCCAGCCAGGTTTTGAGTATCTCTACAAATGGAGACTCCACAGCCTCTCTGAGAAACCTGTGCCAGTGTTTGACCAGTGCTCTGTAGCAAAAACAACTCTTCTCTTGAGTTCAAACAGGTTTTAATTTTTTTTAATGTGTGCCCATTGCCTCTTGTCCTGTCAGCAGGGACTACTGAGGAGAGTCTGGCTCTCTTTTCTTCACTGCCACCTATCAATAATTTTAAAACATTGATGGGATTGCCCATGAACCTTCTCCTCTCTGGGCTGAACAATCCCAACTCTCTCAGCCTCTCCTCATATATAATATCCTCCACTCCCATAATCGTCTTTGTGGTCCTATCTGATGACCTGGAAGAAGTTTCCAGATACTAAAACCCTTATGCATAACAGATGGTAGTAATTAAACTTCAACAATCTGCCTTGACACTTGTGTATTCTCTGAGAAAACCACATGTATTTGTTTCTGTGTTGCTACTGAACAAAGGCTATCAGTGCAAGACAGCTCCAGTATTACACTTGAATAAAATCAAACATTCTGCAGGGCATATTATCTTGTATCACAGCACTATAAAGAACTCTTCAGTCCAGCTCAGAATTTAAAATTGCCTTCTTTTCAGAGAAAGCTGAAATACATTTCTGAACCTGTATCAATAGACGGGATAGTGACTTTGTAGGCTGCTCACCAACACTGAAGACCTTTCCCTCTCCAAGGATAGTCCTCCTGAAGCATGAAAAACAGGTACAGACTAACGCAAGCCAGCCATTTCTAGTCCCCTTATAAAAAACACTACTGGGGGTCCCTTTTCTCCAGGAGTTATTGATAATGCAGTAATTTTTCCCACTCTAACCTGCCTAAAGAGTCCATACAATGCAGAAATGGCTATCAAAGCTAAAACCAGCCATTTCCCTGTAGCAATCTTCACTATCAAAATTAACCAGAATTACAAAAAAACCAAACCCAAACACATAAGAATTCTTAAGAGACCCATCCAAGAAACATGATTAACAAACAACACTGAAAAAGTTCACCTGAATATAATAATTTTGTTTACAGGTGGCTCTAATACCATACTGAGCAATGGAAAGGTTAATATGTATGGGACTATCTGTAAACTGTAATGAAATAAGTGTTGGAGGGTGAGTAAATCGACGAGTTCATTTCTGACATATTGTTGTTTGCTCATTCACCACAGAGTTTACATGAAGCCAGCTTTGCAGCCACAGGTTTTAAAGAGAAGTCATTATTTTTATAGAATAGGCCAAAATAATCAGTCCTGTAATCTTCCTTGATGGTATTTTTGAAGGAAGATGGAGGTACTTTAACCACGAAGACATTTAAATTATCCCAAGCACCATTAAGTTTGGCAATGTAATATTATCATCAACATAATGCTTACAGTGAGCTTATATAATCAAGAGAATTCTGCAGATACTCTGAACACCAGCTGGTTTCCCCCAAAAAACAGACTTTTGAACTCCAAACTGCTACTTTCCAAACTGCTACTTTTACTTTTCACCACGTGGTTTTTCCACAAGAATCTAATAAAGGTGCATGTCTATCTGCAAGGCTTTCAGCCATTTTATTCCCACCAGGACAAGGGGCACAGAAAACATCTGTAGCAAACAAAATCTAACATTCCATTTTATTTAGTATATAAAAAATTACTACATGATCCAAATCTGATTTATCAAAACATAAATTTTGTCACATGTAAGTAAGGAACTTTTGTCCCTCACAGACTTGTTACTATTTTTCAGATGCAAATATATTAAATACTTCATTTAACAAAATCTTTGTTTTGCTGTTCAAAAAGCTGAATTTTCCTCTAGTTTTTACTCTTCTACAATGACTTAGAAGAGTTTTTCTCATCTTTTTCAAAGTGTAAAATTGATCAGTAATCTCTCTAGTCATTGCATGTGCAGTCTAAGGTGCTGTCAATATTCACTGGAATTCTCGCAGCAATCTTAAATTAAGCAAGGCTACTAATTAGGCTTAAAATTTTTCAACTGAAAGCCCACGACCAAAAAAAAAAAAAAAAGATAAAGAAAGAAACAAACAAAAAACCCTAAAAAAAAAAACAAACAAAGAACACAAAACAAAACACCTCAGTTCCTACTTTGTCATAAATTATTTTTTATGCTTGCAAATGTGAGTGTGAGAGAGAGAATGGGGAGCAGGCAAGGAGGGGTAACATAAAGCAGATGTCCAGAAGCAAGCTATACATACCTGTAAGCAGAACAGAACACAAGTCACACTGGTAATACCAGTACAAAACAAACAATGTTTGACTGGTGTCAAGATTTTCATTTTGTTTTAACTAACTGATATTTGTACTGTGTCTCTCTGTGTCTGCCAAAGAGTAAATACAGACTGTTCAAGTGATGATGTCCTGCAGGGTGTGTGGCAGCTAAGCTTCTTTTTTCTCCTAGTTCTTTTTGCCCTGAAACAACTTGCATAGATAATAAAAAACAGCTGAGATACTGAGTTCACTGGTTAAAGTTGAAAGTCCAGAACAAACTGCCATTATACTCCAGAGATTTAACATTGATGATACCCAAACCAGATATTTTGTATTTCCAACCCTTCAGAGAGAACAGGAGTAGAGAGAGTAATATTTTGAAACCATTCTGAATTAGGGGTTCTAGCAAGACCTATCAATCAAGAAAAGATAAACTTGAAACTTAAGTGAAAAATTAATTTGAATTTTATTATATTTGATACATTTTCTTTACTAAGGAGCTGAAAGAATGATAACTACTACAGAGAAATGTAAATATATTCTTCCCTAGGTAGGATTGTTACTGCCAGAAGTTTCTGCCAAAAAGAATCCTTTAAAAATCTTTTTCTATTAGATGTTATTACCAGAAAAGCAGAGTTAAACTGGACATGCCCAGAAAGCACTACCAAGTATAGCAGAGTTATTACAGCGTTCATTTGCTAGAAGGGTTTTTTGTAGGAAGAACTGAAACCATTCCATTTGTAAAACCAAGATTTAAAAAAACTCTGAATTGTAAGTTTACCACAGTGGTAACTTACTTTTTTATAGCAAGATATTTGACAGACAAAGTATGATTTGTATGTTCTGATGTTCTCTGTTCATTTGTCCAAACAGAGAACAAGCCGAGGCCCCACAGTCCAAACCATGTGCTTTAACCACGAAACAATATGACACAAGGTTAGATCATCAGCTGACATAAATAACCATAATTCCATTAATTTCATTCACCCTAAAAGACTCCAATAAAATATGGACTAGCAGTCTAACCCTACTTAAACCATCATCCATTTAATTTAGGTATGTACATGAAAAAGAACAAACATATTACTGTGGAGATGCAGTAGGTTTTGGGAGGCAGAAATGTTGCTATTTTACAGTATGTTCCTAATATACTTTTCATCACTGGGAACGTAACGGAAGGACAGAAAACATTAAAAACAAATAGAAAATCACTACCAAAAAAAAATCTATTAACCAAATAACAACAAATAGATTCTTTAATAAATATACTTCGTTCTTCAACCGTGAAAGGTTTACACATTAATATTAAATGTTTGGCAAATACTTCAAATTAAACATGATAATATGCTCTGGTCACTTCCTTATTAGCCTTCCCTTTCACTCCTACCTATCATAACAACTCATATTACTTTATCAATATCTTCACATCATTTGCCCCTAGAGAGCTACAAGATGTCAACTATACCAGTACAAATTTCTTTCAGGCAAGACTGATTGCACGAGGATGTATAACTTATTTTTAAAAAGGACAGACTTCTTCATTCAGCTCCTCTATATTCCAGGATTTTGTTTCCATCACACAAACATTTTTATATGTCACTTCAAAAACTGATATTTACTTAAAAAACCAAAGATTTACACTGGAAATACAAAACTAATTTTATACAGTAGAAAGTGAAAAGATTTAGTATTATGCTTACTCCTACCTCAGTTTAACTTAAACATCTAGATTTTACAGTCAAGTCATTCTGACTACATTCCAATTTCTTCAGATATTTTTCCCAGTTTGTTCATATGTGACACTACAAAACTAGGTAACACTGAGAGTGAAAGGATCTCAGCCTATCAATAATCACAGCTTTCCTCGTTGGCTGATGTTCCTCCAGAAGCCTCTGATGCACAAAATTAGTATCTTTTTACTCTAAGTTCTTCCACTTTTCCAGAGTTTTCTGCACTGATTATACATTTCTGAAAGTATTGTGTTTAACTTTTAGAAGCTTTTTCTATGTAGATTTCTACCCAATCTTCGTAGTATGATCCAAGTGACTACCACTCAGGCAGTAAGCAACACGACTGGGATCTGGTGGTACCTGTTTATTATTTCACCCTTCCTTTGAGGAAAAAGGCCTGGGCTGTTAAGGTTGGGATTTTAAAAATCCCATGCCAACACAAAAATATTGGTATTTATTATGGACGAAGGACAGTCAAAACAGCACTCATTGCACTCCAGGCAGAAACTGGTTAAGACAACAACAGGCCCCAATTTTGGGGCAAGTTAATTGCAGCCCTTTGAGACTATGAGAGAGTTTGTTTTTTTCACATATACGACTAATAATACAAGTGTTTAAGAAATACTATGGCTGAGTAAATCTAGACTTTGAGGCTATGTCTCTTTTTCCTGCACCATGGGACCAGATAATAACCAATTCTGGATCCAGCCAAGTAAATCAGACAGGATTCCTCTAACCTGCATGTTTTCATCTGTAGCTCTAAAATCCCTTTTTCCTGGTCCCTATACCAAGGGTCTGGAGGGAAGTACAAGAACCGTTACGGTAACATATAACCAAAAAATCATACAGGTGGAAGGGATCTCTGGAGCACTTCTAGGTCAAACATTCTGCTCAAAGTATGTACAGTCAGAGCAGGCTACGCAGCTGAGTTTTTAATATATACTACTCTGGGCAACCTGTTCCAGTGTTTCACTGCTCCTATGGGGTTTTTTCCCCTTGAAGACTCAGCATTTCCCATCTTCTAACTTGTGTCTGTTGCTCTTCATCGTTTCACTCTACAACTCTGAGAAGATTCTGGCTCCATCTCTCTACACCTTGAGGTTCAGGGAGTTATAGAGAGCAGCACCACCACCACCTACTCTTCTACAGATTGAACAAACCCAGTTGGTTACCCCTTAGCCTGCTCTTCTAAAGGTTGAACAAACCTGGCTGGTTCTCTCAGCTCCTCCACACACACAGAATCATAGAATCGTTTGTGTTGGAAAGGACCTCAAAGATCATCTAGTTCCAGCCCCTCTGCCATGGGCAGGGACACATTCCATGAGACTAGGTTGCTCAAAGCCCCATCCAACCTGTCGTTGAACATTTCCAGACAGGGGATGTTCCAGATCAGGTTGGATGGGACTTTGAGCAACAAACATTATGTTGTCCAGCCCTCTAAGCTTCCTGTTGGCTCTCTGCTGGACTCATTCCAGTATGTCAATATTGCTCTGGTACTGCGGAGCCCAAAACTGGGTACAGTGCTCCAGGAGCAGTCTCTGAAGTGCCAGACACAGGGGAAGAATCACTTCATCCAATCTGCTGGCTACACTCTTGATCTTATTTATACTCATCCCAGTATGACATCCATCACTGAATAACTTCTTCTTATGAAGGGAATGCAGGACTTGCTGACTGTGCTGATTTTAAAGCATTTTTGTTCTGCCAAGAAGCAATGCAACCTGAGACAGAGCCAAGTGTTGTCTCAATATTAATCTCCTCTTGGTTATTAGCTAAGTTTAGCATCATTCTATGGCTAACAGAAGTGTTAAAGGTCAGCAGCAGTATAGTGCCACTCTGAGACAACAGCTTACTAGATGCAGGATATAAATGTGCCTGCCAGTGACAGCACACTGATTGATTAATGAGTGCTGAAAGTCAGTAATTTGAATAAAAGTTAGGTTTGGAACAGCAACCATTTATGGCCATCCATAAAGGTTGTGGAGTAGTAAGTGCTGTAAGGCAGCCATGGGAATGGGCGATTGAGAATTTCCTGTGGAAGTAGCATTTTTATTTTCCACAGTAAAAATTCCCACTCAGCCACTATGACATTGTTTGGAATCTATAAAGTTTCCTGTACAGGTGCTCCATGAATGCTGGAAGGAACTGCAGAAATGTTTGTGCAGCTAAACAGCACACAAACACATTCTGTCAACAATGTGAAATCACAATTTTAAAAAATGTTTCAATATACTGATGAAAACACATGGCTCACTGGCCAGGAAGAAGTAACTGAGAAATGAATCTGGAGTTTACCACTGATTTGTTGTGTAAGCACCACTAAGTCATTCCACTACATGCACCTCTGGGTCCTTACCAGCTATTAGCTCCATTTACACACTTAACTACCACCAACCCTCCAAACAATATAGGTTGTTTGTTTTTTTTTCAGCTGTTACATTTTTATAGGCCTTCATAACTCACTTCCTTGTTCACATAATGTCCACAATTCCTACTGCCATTTCCACAAAGTACTTCCCACTGAAAAGACACAAATTTGCTGCTATTGTAAACTGGAAGTATCAGTAAGCAGCTCTCTTACACAAGCAGGAATGTCACTATAGGAGACTAAACCATAACACCCATGCAGATCAGTGTCATATATATGTTTTCCCTTCTTAAAAAAAAATGTATTCTGTTAGAGTAGTAATGTTGCCTCAATATTTATCATTTCCATTATTTTTAAAATGACTGCAATACGCAATATTTTATTTTTACTTTACAAAGGAATTATATACAGCAGTAGCACAGCTGTAAGATCTGTTGTCCCAGTGAGTTATCACAGATTTGCATAGCACTTGTTAGTGCAGTTGGTTTCCCTGTGAGACAGTGACACACATACAGCTCTGGTACTTGACTTAATAATGCTGGATGGAGTACTTGGACTTCCAGCAAGGACTGGTGAACTGAGATGTATCCAGCAAATGACAAGAATGATTGCAGGGTCTGATTTGAGGAGCTAAGGAGGCTTTTTTTATATTGAAAAATCTTTACAAGATTCAGGGTAATAAGCCCAAGATGGTCATGTTGCTTGTAGGATGAAGAAGTTAAGCCACTTCCAATGTACAGCTTCAAAACCCAAGGCGTGTGCTCCTTTTGGTAGAATATATCCTTTTTATTGTGTCCTTCTTTGATAAACCATGACACATTTGGTAATACAGGAACTGTATCTGTTATCATAACTATCTCTATCTGGGACTGTTTAGCCTAAATTGGGACTCCATAGTCTGGAGAAGAGAAGGCTTGGGTTGGGGGAGAGGCAGATCTCATCAAGGTATATACATACCTGAAGGGAGGCTGTAAAGAAGGAGCCAAGCTCTTTTCAGTGATGCCCAGTGCCAGGACCACAGGCAATGGGCACACTGAAACACAGGAGGTTCCCTCTGAACATCAGGAAACACTGTTTCAATGTGAGGGTGACCAAGCACTCGCACAGGTTGACCAGAGAGGCTGTGAAGTCTCCATCCTTGGAGATATTAAAGAGTCGTCTGGATATGGTCCTGGACAATTGGCTCTAGGTGGCCCTGCTTGAGCAGAGGGGTTGGACCAGATGACCTCCAGAGGTCCCTTCACACCTCAGCCATTCTGTGATTCTGTGAACTGCCAGGCTCAGAGGGTTTTGATCATTGACACAAAGTCCAGATGGCAAGTTACTAGGGATATACCCAGAGGCTGATACTGGGTCTAATACTGTTCAACCACTTCATTAATGATCTGGATATTGGGACAAAGTGCATCATCAGCAAGTTCACATAAGACATAAAACCAGGAGGAGTGGCTGATACACAAGATCATTGTGCTGCCATTCAGAGGGGCCTTAACAGGCTGGAGAAAAGGGCAGAGAAGAACCAATGAAGTTCAACAAAAGTGAGTATGAAGTCCTGCACTGTGGGAGAATAACTCCATGTGTCAGCATGCGCTGGCAGCCAACCAGCTAGAAAGCAGGTTGGAAGAGAAGGACCTGGGGGTTCTGATGGACAAGATTAACATAAGCCAACAATGTACTGCAGCCACATAGATAAGACCAGCATGGAGCAGAAGAACAATATAAGAAAGAAGCACCAAAATAAGTAAGGAGCAGCAGAAGGTAACTGCTACACACTGACCCCAACTGTCTGTGCCACTCATCACCTCACAAAAGGGACTTGGGGGTAACCCGCAGCAATAAGAAGGGGAGTGAAGACAAGGAATATGGAAGGAGAAGTGTCTGGAGTGAAGTTAAGCCTTGGAAAAGGGAAGGAAAGGTGTCTTCCCCAAATCTTTCAATGTTTGTCTTCTTTTTCAATACCCAAATCAATAACTAAAAGTTTATGTCCATTTGCAATAATTTCTCCAACTAGAGTCTGTCTTGCCCATGACTATCCTTTAAATTCTGCAGAGCTGCACCCTACCACCCCTCCATCTCCCTTGACACTTCTTGACACATGCACACATGTAGCACCTACCCCCAGAGCCTTAGGAGTTCGGTTCCCTACAGACCCTCAAAACTTCCCTTGACCTGCACCCAGACTGCACCAGCATCCCAACAACTAAGAAATCCACCACAAGTCTATGCCACCAGCAGTGCCCATGATACCAAACACTAACCAAGTACACCAGTCTCTCCAGTCAGAAAACATTTTCTACATGTTAAATCATTGATTGTGGAATTTAGTCTCAGGTTGTTATTCACGTGTAGAAAAAGTGCTTTCTTATCTCAGTCTTGTTTCATCCCTGTGCTTCCATATCAGCTGGTGTGGCCCATCCTGCATTTGGCTCTGCAGACCTGGAGCAGGGCTAATGCTCCAGATTATATCTACTTCACTGTCCTGATCTTCCCTGATTTCTCAAACACCCACAAGAGAACACAGAATCAACAAGACAGCAAACCACCAAGACCTAAATATACTCACCCTGATTTTCACCAAGAGTTTAACTGTGTTTACTGCAGCACTTGAGCAACTCAAACCATACAGCTTCTGCTCAGGTTTTAGCACAGTATCTCAAAAACTAAATAAAACACAGATTCTGTGGGATATACCAGTATGTCACCTAACTGAACAAATCCCCAGTCTAAACCAACCAGAGAATAAACTTTTTCTCTAGCACCTTTACTAAGAAGTCATTGGCCTTTAGAATAAAGAACAATGTCGGATGTCTTCCCCTAAAATAAGAACAGTGGTGTTGAGGATTTAAAGAACAAAAATATATGTGGGATATAACCTATTCCACAGGAGAAAAAAAAGAAAGAAATAAAAAAGTATGTATATAGCAGGAAGTTAATAATCTGATCTATCTCAATTAGAGACTACAGAGGAGAAAGTGACTGAAATAAGGCAATCCAGTAAAAGGGCTGTCTCACTGCTTGAAAACAGCCCAGTTAGTTACTTGAGTGAGCTCAGGATACCCGAGGAAAGACAATACCCCTCCCAATCGTCTTTCTTACTTGGAGGTAAGAAAAGAGGCATCCTCTGCCAGGGATTGGACATCTGAACTGGTCCTGGGCAGATGGCTCTGGGTTGCCCTGCCCTGGGGAGCTGGACCTGAGGACTTCCAGAGGTCACTTCCCACCTTAGCTGCTCTGTGATTCTGTGTGACTGCCTTTGTACAAACTCATACTGACGACCCTCCTTTGCCATTTAAATCTTCAAAAATTCAGACAGCAACTTCAGGTTAAGAGTATTAAATCAGATACATTTTCTGTCTAGTATGAGTACAGAAACATACATACTTTGTCAGGGCCCTGAGGGCACTTACCAGCACTTGCCCTGCCTTGCCTTGCCTCCCAGGGCTCCCTGCCCTCTTCACACAGCCCTGGAGGCCACTTCATTTCCTCAGGGCTCCCCCTAAACAGCCCACAGGTCAGGACTCCATGTCAGCTCCACCTTGCCTGTGGCCCAGGGCACCATGTCAGCCCCCTGGGGCCATCAGTCCCAGCAATGCAGCAGCAGGGCTGGTCTCCAGCTCCCTAAAGCCCTGCCCTGCCCAGCCATGCGCCCCACCAAGCCAGACCCACCCATGCACTGACGTCCCAGCCTGGCCTCTGCCTGGCCCCATTGCCATGGCACTGCTCAGCCATGTCTGACCCTTGTTCTCCTCGCCAGGCCTGACCCTGCCTCCCAGCCTCAGGCCAATGTTCTGTCTGGCCACAGCCTGACCCTGTCATCATGGCCCTGCCTGGCACCCATTGGACACAACTGTAGACTCCTCCTCTGTCATCTTCTGTATTTTTGTTCCTGTGCTATCAAAAACATTAGTGATGGTGCCACTGCAATGTGTTTTTCATGTGTGGGTCCACATTTTCTTGAAAAGCAATTGCTTCTGTCTTTTGATTCTGTCCTAAGTAATCAGCGTGAGCTTAACAGCTCTAGTCCAGATCACAATAATTATCACAGAAACCATTTAGAAGCTTAATGTAATGAGCAACGTAGGAAAGACTGCTTGAGTTGAAAAGTTCATTATATGACTGCTCATCACACAGAATCACAGAATCATAGAATTGTTCTGGCTGGAAAAGACCTTAAAGATCATCAAGTCCAATCATTAACCTAACTCTACCGAGTCCAGTGCTAAACTATGTTCCTAAGCACCACATCTACACATCTTTTAACACCTCCAGGAATGGTGATTCAACTATCTCCCTGGGCAGCCTATTCCAGTGTTTAATAACCCTTTCAGTGAAGAAGTTTCTTCTAATATCCAATCTAAACCTCCCCTGGCACAATTCGAAGCCATTGCTCTTGTCCAGTTGCTTGTTGCTAGGGAGAAGAGACCGACCCCCACCAGGCTACAACCTCCTTTCAGGTAGTTGTAGAGAGTGATAAGGTCTCCCCTTAGTCTCCTTTTCTCCACACTAAACAACCACAGTTGCCTTCAGACACACCTCATAAGACTTGCTCACCAGACCCTAAACCAGCTTCATTGACCTTCTTCGGACTCTCTAGCACCTCAATGTCTTTCCTGTAGTGGCCCAAAACTGAATACAGTATTCGAGGTGTGGCCTCACCAGTGCCAAGTACAGAGGGACAGTCACTTCCCTAGTCCTGCTGGCCACACTATTTCTGAAACAAGCCAGGATGCTGTTGTCCTTCTTGCCTACCTGAGCACACTGCTGGCTCCTTTTCAGACAGCTGTCAATCAGCACCTCCAGGTCCTTTTCCTCTGGGAAGCTTTCCAGACATTCTTCCCCAAGCCTGTAGCATTCCATGGGGTTGTTGTGACCCAAATGCAGCACCTGCCACTTGGCCTTGTTGAATGTCATACAGATGGCCTCAGACCATCAATCAAGCCTGTCCAGGTCCCTCTGTAGAGACATTTTACCCTCAGGCAGACTAACACTCCCTCCCAACTTAGTGTCAACTGCAAACTTACTCAGGGTGCACTCAATCACCTCATCCAGATCATTGATAAACATACAAAACAGAACTGGTCCCAGTACTGAGCCCTAGGGAACACCACTTGTGATGAGCCACCAGCTGGATTTAATTCCATTTACCACACCTCTTTCATAGAATCATAGAATCATTAAGGTTGAAAAAGACCTCCAAGATCACTGAGTCCAACAGTAATGCAACTACCACAACCACTAAACTATATCCTGAAGCACCACATCTAAATGCTTCTTGAACACCTCCAGGAATGGCGACTCCACCACTTCCCTGGGCAGCCTGTTCCAATGCCTCACCACGCTTTCAGTAAAGAAATTTTTCCTAATACCCAACCTAAACCTCCCCTGGCACAACTTAAACCTGTTTCCTCTTGTCCTATCACTAGTTACTTGGGAGAAGAGGCCAACACCAGCCTCTCTATAACTTCTCTTCAGTTAGTTGTAGAGAGCAGTAAGATCTCCCCTGAGCCTTCTATTCTTCAGACTAAATATTCCCCGTTCCCTCAGGCGCTCCTCATATTACATGCCCTCCAAACCCCCCACAAGCCTCACTGCTCTTCTCTGGACATGCTCCAGGACCTCAATGTCTTTCTTATACTGTGGCGCCCAGAATTGAACACAGTACTCAAGCTGTGGCCTCACCAGTGCCGAGTACAGGGGCACAATCACTTCCCTACTGTTTTGGTTTGAGCAAGCTCTTTGCTGATTTTTTTTCTTCCTTTCAGTGAACTTTTTAGCAGTGCCAGTGGACTGATAATAACCAAGGTCACTTCTGAGTGTCTGCAGCCTCCCCCCCACTACGGGAGAGCAGATTAGACTGAAGGCAGGATCAGCAAACCAGAATATTCCCTTCTCATAATATTTTTCTCTATTTGGCTTTCAATATAGGCTAATATATCACAGAAGTCAAGCCTCTCGTTTTCCTTTTCTCTCACTTTTCTGCTTACTGTCGCTTCTATCACCCTCTCTTCGGATCTCTCTCTTTTTTTTTTTCCATTTTTCCTTACAGCTGACACCCAAGGACCTGTCTGTGCACCCAGACACTCCCCCCTTCAGCTGGGAGACCGTGAGAGTGGTCAGGGGAGGAGGGAGGGGGTCAGGTGTTGCACATCCCTTTGCAAATATATATTCCCTTGTCACCAATAATTAAAATAAATCTGTTTCACTTTTCAACCCAGAGAGACCCTCTTTCTCATTTTTCTCCCTCTTTCCCTACCTTGGGGGAGGAGGGGGGGGAGGGGTGAACCGAGAGACTGCCAACTCGGTGCTGACTCACCTACTCCTGCTGGACACACTGTTTTTGGTACAGGCCAGGATGCCATTGGCCTTCTTGGCCACCTGGGCATGCTGCTGGCTCATGTTCAGTCAGCTTTCCACCAGTACTCCCAGATCCTTTTTCACTGGGCTCCTTTCCAGCCACTCTTCCCCAAGCCTGTAGCATTGCTTGAGGTTATTGTCACCAAAGCACAGGACCCAGCACTTGGTCTTGTTAAACCTCATCCCATTGACCTCAGCCCACTGATCTAACCTGTCCAGATCTCTCTGCAGTGCCTTCCTACCCTCAAGCAGATCAACACTCCCGCTCAATTTAGTGTCATCTGCAAACTTGCTGAGGGTGCACTCGATCCCCTCATCCAAATCATTGATAAAAATATTAAACAGAACTGGCTCCAGTACCGAGCCCTGGTGGACACTGCTTGTGACTGGCCACCAGCTGGATTTAGCTCCATTTATCACAACTCTTTGGGCCCAGCCATCCAGCCAGTTTTTAATCCACCAAAGAGTCCACCTGTCTATGCCATGGGCCACTAGTTTCTCAGGGAGAATGCTGTGGGAGACTGTGTCAAAGGCCTTACTAAAGTCCAGGTAGACAATCTCCACAGCCTTTCCATCATACACTGTGCGTCACCTTGTCATAGAAGGAGATCAGGTTAGTCAAGCAAGACCTGCCTTTCACAAACCCATGCTGACTGGGCCTGATCATCTGGTTGTCCTGTAGGTGCTGTGTGAATGCACTCAAGATGATCTGCTCCAAACCTTAGCCAGCGCTGAGGTCAGATTGGTAGGCCTGTGGGTCCCTGGATCCTCCTTCCAGCTCTTCTTGTAGATGGGGGTCACATTTGCTCATCTCCGGTCAACTTGGACCTCTCTAGTTAACCAGGAGTGCTGATAAATGATGGAAAATGGTTTGGTTTCCACCAGCTCCCTGAATAAAGTTGGGTCAATCTCATCTGGTCCAATAGACTTCAGTGTGTCTAAGTGATGTAGCAAGTCACTGACCGTTTCTTCTTGGATTATGGGGGCTTCATTCTGCTCTCCATCCCTGTCTTCCAACTCAGGGGATTGGATACACGGAGAACAACTGGTCTTACTAATAAAGACTGAGTCAAAGAAGGCATTAAGTACCTCAGCCTTTTTTCTTCATGCTTTGCCACTATGTTTCCCCACACATCCAATAAAGGATGGAGATTCTCCTTAGCCCTCCTTTTGTTGTTAATGTATATTAACAAGTACTGTAAAGTCAACAAGGGTGCTGTAAGTCATTCATCCACCTGTCACCATATGTGTCAGTACTTTACTAAATAAATTACGTGTCAAATACATCCTTGAACGCATAGTGTGCATCACTGGAGTTAAATGTTAAGCATCTCCCTCAGTGTTTAGAGTCACTGCCTTCAGGATAAAGAAATTACAATATATACCTTCTGCAAGTATAACCAAAGAGTATTTGTTAAGTTTAATAACTGAGGGGTTTTAAGGCATTATCAAAATAAGTGCCAATCAAGCGGCATGTGGAAGACAACCAGGGGATCAGGTTCAGCCAACATGGGTTTAGAAAAGGAAGGTCCTGCCTGACTAATCTCATTTCCTTCTATGACTGGGTGACCTGCCTAGTGGATGAGGGGAAGGCTGTGGATGTGGTCTACCTTGACTTCAGCAAGGCCTTTGACACAGTCTCCCACAGCATCCTCCTGGAGAAGCTAGCGATCCATGGCTTCGACAGGTGCACCCTTCGCTGGGTCAAAAACTGGTTGGATGACCAGGCCCAGAGAGTGATGGTGAATGGAGCTGCATCCAGCTGGTGTCTGGTGACCAGCAGTGTCCCCCAGGCATCAGTACTGGGCCCAGTCCTATTCAATATCTTTATTGACGACCTGGATGTGGGGATTGAGTCCACCCTCAGTAAATTCACAGATGACACCAAGCTGGGGGGGGGAGTGTTGATCTGCCAGAGGGTAGGAAGAGGCTGCAGGAGGACCTGGACAGGCTGGATCCATGGGCCGAGGCCAACGGCATGAAATTCAACAAGACCAAGTGCAGGGTCCTGCACTTTGGCCACAATAACCCCAGGCAGCGCTACAGGCTGGGGGAAGAGTGGCTGGAGAGCGGCCCTGCAGAGAGGGACCTGGGAGTGCTGGTGGACAGCCGGATGGACATGAGCCAGCAGTGTGCCCAGGTGGCCCGGAAGGCCAATGGCATCCTGGCTTGTATCAGGAATAGTGTGGCCAGCAGGAGTAGGGATGTAATTCTCCCCCTGTACTCAGCACTGGTGAGGCCTCACCTCGAGTACTGTGTCCAGTTCTGGGCCCCTCACTTCAAGAAGGATGTTGAGGTGCTGGAGCGGGTCCAGAGGAGAGCAACGAGGCTGGTGAAAGGACTAGAGGGAAAGTCTTATAGGGAGAGGTTGAGGATGTTGGGGTTGTTTAGCCTGGAGAAGAGGAGACTCAGGGGGGACCTCATCACTCTCTTCAACTACCTGAAGGGAGGTTGTAGTCGGGTGGGGGCTGGGCTCTTTTTCCAAGCAACCAGTGACAGGACAAGAGGGCACAGCCTGAAGCTGCTCCAAGGGAGGTTTATGTTAGATATTAGGAAGTACTTCCTCACGGAGAGGGTGATTAGACATTGGAATAGACTTCCCAGGGAAGTGATGGAGGCGCCGTCCCTGGATGTGTTCAAGGCAAGGCTGGATGTGGCACTTAGTGCCATAGTCTAGATGGTGTGGTGGTGTTGGTCATAGGCTGGACTTGATGGTCTTAAAGGTCTTTTCCAGCCTTGGTATTTCTGTGATTATGTGATTCTGTAATTTTTTGCAGTCATCTTAGGTTTCCAGAGATTTGGCTATGGACTTAAGCTATGTAACTCACATTTACATATCCTGAGGATATTTCTAGGGCAGAAGCAAAATTCATCTCCAACATTAAACAGAGTGATGTAATTTAAAACAATACAAATTGGCCTATATTGTAATATTACAAAAGTGTGGTCTACATTATCACAGAGTTATGCTGAATACACTAGTTTTCATTTTGATGGAGTTTTTTGTTTGGTTTGGACTTGGGTTGTGTGCGGAAGGGAATGTGTTTTCTTTAACAGAATCACACAATAGCTGAGGTAGGAAGGGACATCTGGAGAGCCTGCCTCCTCTCAAGCAGGGCCACCCAGAGCTGGTTGCCCAGGACCACATCCAGATGGCTTTTGAATATCTCCAAGGATGGACACACTATAACCTCTCTGGGCAACATGTGCCAGTGCTCAGTCACCCTCACAGTAAAGATGTTTTCATATGCTGGATAGCAGAATGATTCTGAGTACCATTCCATCACTATACAGCCTTGTTTTGTTTGTTGGGTTTTTTTCCTGGTCATTTTTTTTTTTCCTAGTCATTTGTCAGCTAACTGGCAAAAAGCACTTCTGATAATGCAATTATTGTTATGCTTATTGAAAGATTTAAATATGACTCCCTTGTGTGCAAAAAATGTCTGGAAAAAAGCAGAAGCTCAGAAATTCTAATGTGGCACCAGAGAGCGACAAAAGAGTAGCTCTGAAACAGTTGTCATGATCACCAGCACAGTTCACAAAACTAAAAATATATGAGAACTATGAAGAATGTTCATGAGGAACATTTGAGCAAATCACAGAACAAGTTGAGTCATTCTGTGGAACACAACTGAAGGAACAAGAGCTCATTGATATGCCACTGGAAAATATGTCTTAAATGTAGTCGATCCAGTGCCAATATTGTAATATTGTCGTAGCAACTGTAAGTAGGACAGAATAATGTTTAAGAGCATCTTAAGCACTAAAAACTAGTGAAGTGGTGATGGTGCCTCTCTCTGGTTATAAACTATGTATCTGATGCTGTTTGATCACATTTTTCGTAGCTTCCAGACTGATTTACACTGTGTAGGAACTTAACCCACAACATTCTAGATATCAATCATCACAGCTCTTCAAAATGTATTTTAACATCATTTGATTTCCCAGTAGATGAACAAACACATCCAGTGTATTTATAGATCTTCCAGCACTGTCTAGTCTGGGAAATGAACCATCTATTTTAAAAATGTATTTGTTTTGGTTATACTTCCAAACTGATGACTAAAACACTTTAAATACTTAAATAACAAATAAGCACTTTTTGACATTTTCTCACAAAAACAACCTCTCTAAAGTTATGTATGAACACAAATTTGTAGCACCTACAGCTGAAGATCAAGTAAGAAGAGACATGCAGATAAGAAATTAGAACTGTCTATTTTTTTGCCATAGTCTCCCATATTCACTAGACAGTATGGATTTTTATCTGTGATCTTGAATTAGGTCTCTAAGTTCATGCTCTTCATTACAGATAACAGTCAAGTTTTCAACATAAATGCAAAAGTATGAGTTCATATCTTCTTCTATCATATATTTTCTTTTTAAATAGGTAGGCTGTAAAGTCCCTAAGCATGGAAATGCATGGGAGCTGCAGGGATGACAGCTCTGTCAGTTTTTACGGGTGTACTGTGTCTGGCTGGGATGGAGTTGATTTTCATCACAGCAGCCCGTATGGTGTTGTGTTTTAGGTTGGTGACCAAAACAGTGGTGACAAAACCCTGATATTTTAGCTGTTGCTGAGCAGTGCTTGCACAGCTTCAATGCTTCCTCTGTTTCTTACTCTGCACCTCAGCAAGCAGGCTGAGGGTGGGCAAGAGGCTGGGAGGGGACACAGCTGGGACAGCTGACCCCGACTGGGCAAAGATATTCCATACCAGATGATGGCATGCTCAGCAACAAAACTCGGGGGTGGCGTTCCGGAGTAGCTCACGGACTTGCTGGGCATCTGTGTTATGAGTGATTGCTTTTGCATCACTTGTTTTCTTTTCTTCTTTTTTTCCCCCTTCACTTATTAAACTGTTTTTATCTCAACACGGGTCGTCTTCTCACCTTTGCCATTCTGACTTTCTCTCCCATCTCACTGGAGGAAGAAAGTAAGCTAGCAACTGAGGGGGTCTTGCCTGCCAGCCAGGGTCAATCTGCCACAACAAGTTTCTAAGTAGCTCATCTGATTTATTTTTTTATTGTCCAGTGTATCCACTGAGGGAAAAATTCCAAACTGTACTTACATAGTTCAAGGACATTCTTAAGTTTCAAAACGCCCAGAGATTTAATAAAATATTAAGTTTTTCCCAACCCTTCAATTTGAAGATGCCATCTTGCTAGTTCTTGACTATTCAGATATTATAGTACGTCATGCAACCTTGTCTACTGAAGTGTTCTTTCAGCCTGAGCGGAAGGACCAAACTTACTTTTCTATGGTTTTAAACTGCCCTGTGTTGCCTTGAGTTCAGAGAATACCTGGAGGCTGACACTCTGACTTTGGGCATGCATACAGATTTATCTCTACCTCAAACAGTAGCACCACTGATTTTAAAAAGTACTACACACATCAATAAAGTTAAATTAGTAACAGAATACAAGATATGTTCAAAACGATTATTTTACAGTAAGATATTTTTTCTGACCACATAGCTCAGCCACCTAATTGTGCTCTTATGCAAAGCAAAGAAACACTGCTAATTCTGAAAGCATTCAAAAACATGTTAATATATGTTTTCCAGTACAGCATCTCAATTTAAAAAAAAAAAAAAAAAAAAAAAAAAAAAAAAAAAAAAAGACAGTGTTTCTCTTGTGATAAGTCTAAAACGTTTAGGGGTGAAGGCCTGGCAAGTACTGGATTCTCCATCACTAATAAAAGAGAAAATTATATCATTCCCTGGTAGTTTTGATTACCATCTATCTTATAAGCATTTGATTAATTAGGCTTGGGTTTTCCTGCTTGAAATATCAAATAAGAGAAAATAGCAGTGTATGTCTTGCAAATGTATGCTTTTTATCTTTTGGTAAAGTAAATCACAAAGAAAAAGAAAGAAAAAACTCCAAAGAAGATAAACAAACCAATAAAAACAGGGAAGGCCAAACAACCTGTAACAAAAAAAAAGAAAAAAGAAAAAAAAAGTTTTAAAAATTGTAGGTGTTCGCTTTATTTAATATATCTAAATCATCTTTTTCAATCTGTACCCTTTAATTATTTCAAGGCACCAAGGAAAGAGAAAGAACATGGCAGATTAGCTCATTTTTGTATACTTTTAACTTAGTCTTCTCACTCTTAAGAATTTTTTCAAGAATAATAAAATTAACATTTATTGGTGAAGGATGGCATTCTACTGTCTGTTTGATCTTAAGATTTGTCATTTTTTTTCCTTTGAACTACTTTTCTTAGTATTCTGAAATGGGGTCCTGGAAAATTAGGAAACAATGCAGATTCACATCTGACCAAGTAAGCTATTTTTCCGTGTGCCTAATCATTAGCCACTAACATTAAAAGGAGAACTCTGATTTTGTTGTGCTTTTGGGAAAGGCTACTACTCAACTCACCATCTATTGTGCCTATCTATAAACAGAGGGAATACAACGTATTCACCAAGTTCTTTGCTAACCACATTGAGATTTTTTTTACCTTCACATCTTTATTTTGAGTCAAGGATTCATTCATCCTGTAACTGTCCTTCACCAGTTACACTAACAAAATAATCAAAACTTATCCAACAAGACATAAAGCTCCAGACTGTGCACCTAGCAGCACTAGCAAACTCAGCTACTTTATAGCCATTACATGCATCTGCAACCATATGGTACTGTGTCAGCTGAGATCCTTATATAGATTTATAACATCAGTACTTCTTTCAATCCAGTATCTCTTACCTCAAGTGAAAAGGGTTCAAATTTGCATCACAAACCACAAAAATAACAGGCAGAGTTTGATTTGTAATGCAGTTTTAAAACACTAGTCACTTCCAGAGCCAGCAACAGAAACCTACACTCCTGATGCCCAGGAAGATGTACACAGATACCTGCATAGCTGGGAAGACAGCTCCATCCAGGAGATAAAAATCACCTTTTCACATAAAGCTGCTGTAGGAATTATTTGTGTTACACATCTGAAGGGCAGGATCTTCCTCCTTCAGAAAAAGAATGAATGAATAAATAAATAAATAAATAACTCGCTTCTGTGTACCATTTAGCAGAAAGGCCCTTAAGTAAAATTCCACACTTACATTACTCTGTACCTAGAAGTGAATGGACTTAATAGTTCACTGCTGTAATTAAGGTTTTACGTTTTTAGCTAGAGGTGCTGTTCTCTTCACCACAGACCAAGGCAGCTGAAAAAAGCTCAGCATGCCTAAATTTAAAAAAAAATTACTTTTACCAGCCATATCATCTAGTCTAACCAGATACATTCTCTTTCTTTTCAGTCATTGCTTCATGGTAGCTTTGAGACTCATGAGAGCAACAGTTATTGAGAGTAGGGCGTCATGAGGCTGTGGTCTCACTCCTCTCCTGTCCTTGCTCCCGATTCTACCACCATAGGATCTGGCTTTGGTTTCTTCTGGCTATTTTTCTGTTTGTCTTGCTCAATATATCTTTTCCACACACAGATAAAATCAACACTGCCACCTCAACACATTGACCTTTGGATACCAATTTCTTTACTCAACTTCAAATAGGAGTGACTCAGAAAAAAACGTTTTTCTTCTGGAACGTATTACATCCATTCTACTTATGCTGCCAATGATTATTAGAAAAATTATTTCTATCAACAGTCTGTAACTTAAACTATACATATCAAACAATACAATATCCTACTTTCAATTCTATTTTCATCTGATTGTCATCAGGACTCCTCATATTTCTCCTTTAATGATAAAAATGTCACTTATATAATGTCACTTGCATAGTTACTGAGGAAAAGGAAAAAAGTGACAGTCATCCATAATTTACAATTTCATTTGATTAATCATCTTCTGTTGGCAGAAGTGCTCATCTTTCATGTAAAAAGCTTGGGTATGTTGGGTAGTTCTACTGAACTGACACCATATAAAAGCTATTGATCAATTATTCACACACAGATTAAAGTGAATTAAAACTGTAATCTTGGAACATCAGAAAAATATAAAATTACCAAGAATTATTAATATTAAAACCTTCAAAGAAGTTACAAAAGTAAAATTCTCAGCTATGAGCCCACTGTTATGTTTTTGTCCAAAAAATCAAAATAAAACTTGTACCAAAAATTGTAGTTCACAGTTTTATGTTGACCTCAAGCCCCATGCAATCCTCTCATGACTAAAAAAGGCCATCTGGAGCTAAACAGTTCCTTCTCTGCTCATGATGTCTAGGAACTGTAACATTTGTATCTTCAATTCTGTCATCAACTGAGAAAAAAAAGAAAAAAATGAACCTAGCATTGTGGACCTTACATCATTCTGTAGTAAGAGTTCCAAAGAGTTCTCAGGAAGTCCAGTCATGCCTTTCCCAGTAAGTTTTGGCACTCATTTCAGTGAGGCTGAGGATTTCATTCAGAAAATCCAGATAATATGCAGCCAGTGTCTCACCTAACACCTTGTTTTGCACCAAGAGTTGCAAGTCTGCTATGATCCCAGTTAAGAAAGGCACTTAGACTCTGTAAGGTATCATATAAAATTCTATTTATTAGAGACAACAGTATAATGAGAGAAAAGTAAAGGTAATCTTACATCCATTTGAAGCTGGGAACTCCAAGTGTTGTAGCATCAAATGAGCCTCCCATCCACATGTAGCACATGATGCAGATACCATGCATAGAATTTTGGCCATTTGAGCTATTACAGGATTTTGGTGCAAGAAAACAACAGTATTAATAATTTCTACTGTCAAACAGAAAGGATGTTCACATGAGAACTTGCTGCACTTTTAGACAAATGCAAGGCCACTCAGGTGGTGTAATTGCTGGTACCCAGTGTAAGCTGCCTGCAGGCTCTTCTTTTCCAGTGAGCTGGCTGAGTCTATCCTGAAGCCAAGAGACTTCAGGCAGGACAGCACCAGCCTGAAGGCAAAGCTGCATGTCAGCACAGCACAAACCAGCCCCAGGCCTGATCAGGTTGACTGTTTTGTGGATCCCTAACTCTTTGCTACACAATGGTCTTCTGGTCAGGATCACTACACACATCCTTCAGTCTTATGCTTATGCTATATGTTTTACAGAGGGACAATGTACTTCTGAAAATTTACATTTCCCTCCACAAGTTTAATATACCCACCTTGAAGGCTCCAACTCTCAGCTGCTGTCCTACTGCAAGGAGAGCACAGGTCTCCACATGGACCTCACATACAACTTACAAAAGTTCTGCTCCTGCCACCCTTCTCCTTTCCTGTAACTGTGTATCATCAAATACATAAAGTATAAGTTAGCATTAAGTCAATTTATTTGCACAAACATACAGTATTTAAAAGCCTGAGGATTAATCTTTTAAGTGCATTCCACCTTCACCTATTTTTCCCCACCAGTTCAGCTGCCCTTAGCACCTACACTTCCTGTGGCTTTTTA
Source organism: Hemiprocne comata (assembly GCA_020745705.1). NCBI lineage: Eukaryota > Metazoa > Chordata > Aves > Apodiformes > Apodidae > Hemiprocne > Hemiprocne comata. The sequence continues at coordinate 128,624,458 of CM036587.1, read as the reverse complement.
CTCTTTTTTAGCCTTTCACAGAGTCACAGAATCATCAGAGTTGGAAGGGACCTCTAGAGATCACCTAGTCCAACCCCCCTGCTGAAGCAGTAATTGCACGTTACTCAGGATTCCATCCAGGCAGTTCTTTAACACCTCCAGAGAAGGAGACTCCACGACTTCTCTGGGCAACCTGTTCCAGTGTTTTGTCATCATCACAGTAAAGAAGTTTTTTCTCATGTTCAGATGGAACTTCCTGTGTTCCAGTTTGTACCCATTGGCCCTTGTCCTATTGCTGTGCACTACTGAAAAGAATCTGGCTTCATCCTCCTTACACTCACCCTTCAGATATTTATAGACATTAATAAGGTCTCCTCTCAGTCTTCTCCTCTCCAGGCTAAACAGTCACAGCTCTCTTGCTGAGGATACACTCTGTCCCCTCGTCCAGGTCCTTGATGAATATGTTGAACAAGACCAGACCAAGCATTGACCCCTGGGGGACACCGCTGGCTACAGGCCTCCAGCTTGACCCTGCTCCATTTATCACAACCCTCTGAGTTCTGCCACACAGCCAGCTCTCAATCCACCTCACTGTCCACTCATCTAGCCCACACTTCCTGCATTTCTTAATGAAGATATTATGGGAGACAGTCTCAAAAGCCTTGCTGAAGTTATTGATTTCAATTCACTCCTTTCTCAGAACAAACTCCTTATTTCTACCCATCAATTCTACTTGTATTCACCTCTGTTCATCCCTGCTATGCACAAACATGGGTTTTCATGCATGCACACTTCACACGCCCACAGCCCCTCTGCCTCAACACCCATTCTTCTTCAGCTCTACGTGCATGACAAAATACAGAGAGGAGACACAACATCACATGAACATGTATGAATCTATGTGTCTGTTTGTGCTTTGGTGGGTAACTATCTGCAAGCACACACACATCTGAACATGCACTTGGCTGAGTCCTGGAGTAGAAGAAGCTGCAAGCAAGCTCAGTGGCACACAAAACTACATCCCCACAGGGAAAGAAACAGAGCTGTTTCTCCATCTGTGAGATGCCACATGTAGGATCTTTATCACTGCTGCTCTCAAGGCTGAGCAGAGATCAAATCCAAGGATAAATTAAACCTTCTAAGAGCATAAACAAAGTCTGAAAATAAGGAAGGCTGAAGTCTTACACCCATAACTCCCTGTACCTGACCCCTGGGGAGGATGAATTTGACATCCTGCTTGTACAAGCCACTGTCTTATGTACTAATCTTCAAATCCACCAGAAGCAGCCACAAAATGTAAACTCTGTTTACATCTATGCAGAGGACATATAACAAATGGGGCCATGTCACAGCTTGCCCTACACAGGTCACCTAATGTAGTCATTGTGCCTATTGCAGCATTTGCACACAGGAAAACATCACCTCATTTAAACTGCCACACTGGCAGCTGCATCTTGTGCATATACAGAAGCTGTCCAAAAGGCTGAGTTAGGAACCCCTGATAGGAATCTATGGAAATGCTTCCATACCTGTTCTCACTCAGAATAAACATCAAGCTTAATGTGTCACAAATGAGGCATGGCATCTTCTACCATGGGAAAGAGAAATAAGAGGGGACACAAAAATGTGTGTTATGTCTGCAAAATGCATAAAGGACCACCTGCCAGTTTGGTTTAAATATTTGTTTGTTTATTTTCAGTAGCTCTATTAGGGAAGAGCATTAAATATTTGGATCTTAACTCACATATATATATCAATCCATTAATACTCAGAATTAAAATAATTCAATCACAAAGGCATGCTGAATTTTTATCATACATCACGACATTGCAAAGCCAATGTACTATTGACACAAGCACAGGTGATTTAGTTACTAATAAATCATAGAATCATAGAATGGCTAGGGTTGGAAGGGACCTTAAAGATCATCTAGTTCCAACTTCCCTGAATGGGCAGGGACACCTCCCACTAGACCAGGCTGCTTAAGACCTCATCCAATCTGGCCTTGAACACCTCCCAGAAGGGGGCATCCACAACCTCCCTGGGCAACCTGTTCCAGCATCTCACCACCCTCACAGGGAAGAACTTCCTAATGTCTAGCCTGAATTTCCCCTCTTTAAGTTTCAAACCATTGCCCCTTGTCCTCTCACTACACACCTGTGTAAAAAGCCCTACCCCAGCTTTCTTGTAGGCCCCCTTCAGATACTGGAAATCTCCTATAAGGTCACCCTGGAGCCTCCTCTTCTCTAGGCTAAACAACCCCAGCTTCCTGAGCCTATCTTCATAGGGGAGGTGCTCCAGTCCTCTGATCATCTTTGTGGCTCTCCTTTGGACATGCTCGAGGAGTTCTATGACCTTCTTATGCTGGGGACTCCAGAATTGGACACAGTACCCCAGGTGGGGTCTCACCAGAGCAGAGTAGAGGGGGAGAATCACCTCTCTCGACCAGCTGGCTATGCTGCTTTCGATGCAGCCCAGGATGTTGTTGGCTCTTTGGGCTGCAAGTGCACATTGATGGCTCACGTTAAACTTCTGGTCCACCAATACCTCCAAGTCCTTTTCCTCTGGCTGTCCTCAATCCTTACTCCTCCCAACCCGTATTTGTGCATGGGATTGCCTAGACCCAGGTGCAGAACCTTGCACTTGGCCTTGTTGAACTTCATGCAGTTTGCACGATCCCACTTCTCAAGCCTGTCAAGGTCCCTCTGGATGGCATCCCTTCCCTCCAGCTTGTTGAATTCACCACACAGTTTGGTGTCATCAGCAAACTTGCTGAGGGTGCACTCGATTCCACTATCCATGTTGCTGACAAAGATGTTAAATAACACTGGTCCAAGTACTGACCCTTGAGAAACACCACTTGTCACATGCCTCCATTTGGACACTGAGCCATTGATCACAACTCTTTGGGTGCGACCAGCCAGCCAGTTCCTTATCCAACGAGTGGTCCATCCATCAAATCCGTATTGTTCCAGTTTCGAGACTAGAATGTCATGCAGAACAGTGTCAAAAGCTTTGCACAGGTCCAGGAAGATGACGTCTGTTGCTCTGTCATTGTCCACCAAGGCTGTGACCCTATCATAAAAGGCCACCAAATTAGTCAGGCAGGACTTGCCTTTAGTAAAGCCATGTTGGCTGTCACCAATCACCTCTTTGTTGTTCTTGTGTCTTAGCAGGGTCTTCAGGAGGATCTGTTCCAAGATCTTGCCAGGCACAGAGGTGAGACATACTGGTCTGTAGTTCTCTGGGTCTTCTTTTTTTTCCCTTCTTGAAAATGGGGGCTATGTTTCCCCATTTCCAGTCAGCAGGAACTTCACCAGACTGCCATGGCTTTTCAAATATGACGGACAGTGGCTTTGCAACTTCATCCACCAGTTCTTTCAGGAGCCGCGGATTAATCCCATCAGGTCCTATGGACTTGTTCACCTTTAGGTTCTTTAGGTGGTCTCAGACCTCTTCTTCATCTACAGTGGGGGGATCCTCCTTTTCCCAGTCCCCGTCTTTGATTTCCATAACATGGGGGGTGTGACCGGACTCCTTACTGGTGAAGACTGAGGCAAAGTAGTCATTGAGTACCTCAGCCTTCTCTACAGCTTGGATGACTAGCTCTCTTGTTTCCTTCTGAAGTGGGCCCACATTTTCCCTGGTCTTCCTCTTATCATTAACATACCTATAGAAACTTTTCTTATTGCCCTTAACTTCCCTTGCCAGATCCAATTCTCTCTGTGCTTTTGCTTTCCTAACCTGATCTCTTTCTTCTCTAACTACCTCTCTGTACTTCTCCCAGGGTACCTGGCCTTGCTTCCACCCTCTGAAAATTTTGTTTTTACACCTAAGTATGTCCAGGAGTTCCTTGCTCATCCACGCAGGCCTCCTGGCACTCCTGCCTGCCTTCTTCTTTGTAGGGACACATTGGTCCTGGGCATGCAGGAAGTGTTCCTTGAATAAGGACCAGCTTTTCTGGGCTCCCTTCCCATCCAAGGCTTTGTCCCATTCTATCCTAGCAAGCAGATCCTTGAACAGATCAAAGTCTGCCCTTCTAAAATCAAGTGTGCTCAGCTTACTTCGCACTTTCCTCACTGCCGTAAGGATCTTGAGTTCTACAGTGTCATGGTCTCTGCAGCCTAGTCTCCCATTGAGTTTCACATCACTCACCAGCCTGTCTCTATTGGTGAGAACAAGGTCCAGCAAAGCTCCTTTTCTGCTTGGTTCCTCTACCATTTGGAGGAGGAAGTTATCATCAATGCACTCGAGGAACTTCCTGGAATGCTGGTGCTTTGCTGTGTTGTCCCTCCAGATGTTGGGGTGATTAAGGTGATTAAGCCATGAGGACCATGGCTTGCGAGTGCAAAGCAGCTCCTATCTGTCTAAAGAGGGCCTCATCCACTTGGTCATTCCGGTTGGGTGGCCTGTAGCAGATCCCCACTATGATAGCTCCTGCCCTTCTTCCCTTTAATTCTGACCCAGAGGGTTTCTGTCAGCTCCTCATCCATCCCCAGGCAGAGCTCCATAGACTCCAGCTGGTCATTAATGTAGAAGGCAACACCCCCTCCTCTTCTGCCCTTCCTGTCCTTCCTAAACAGTTTATACCCAGCCATCCCCATGCTCCAGTCATAGGAGTCATCCCACCATGTCTCAGTGATCCCAATAACATCATAGCCCTGCAGGCATACCAACATGTGCAGCTCCTCTTGTTTATTCCCCATGCTTCTTGCATTTGCATAGAGGTATTTGAGATGTGCCCCCTTTGAAGCAGTCTCACATGTTTCCCTGTTGGCCCAGGATTCTTTTCCAGGCCCAGGGCATCAGTTAGTAGCTCTGTCCTCACCATGGTAGGCATGGAATGAGCTGAGGATCCCCTCCCCTGGCATCCCTAGTTTAAAGCCCTCCTAACTAAATTGGCCAGCCTCTGGCCAAAGGCTCTTTCCCCTTTCCCTGACAGATGGACCCCATCGGCCCCCATCAGACCAGGTTTAGCCAAAAGAGCCTTATATGGTCTAGGTAGCCAAAGCCCTGACTATGACACCACTCCTTCAACCATTCGTTCACTTTTCTAATTCTGTCAGCCCTTTACCTGCCCTTGTCCTTAGACTGGAAGGAGTGATGAGAACACCACCTGTGCTCCCGAGTCCTTCACTGCTGCTCCTCGCGCTCTGTAATCCTTCCGTATACTTTTAAGGTTACTTTTAACAGTATAATTGCTACCCACAGGAAATAGTAAGAGAGGGTAGTAATCAGTTGAGTGTACAAGTTTGGGTAATCTTTTAGTGATATCCCTAATTTGAGGCCCTGGTAAGCTGCAGACCTCTCTATTAAGTGGGTCAGCTCTGCAAATGGGTCCCTCAGTTCCCCTGAGAACAGAGTCTCCCACTACTATTACCCATCACTGTTTCTTCTGGGCACTGGTTGTTGTACGGTGAGCAGAATGGAATACTGCAATCAGAAGCATAGCATATTAAGACTTCAGGTCTAAATGAAAAATCCGAGTCAGATTTAAATAGTTTGCTTGTTCCAGTTACAGCAACAATCTTTGAATTCATGTTTTGTAATAGGATGAAACAATCTGACCATGTCAAAAATGCCATTGTGCAAGTACACAACTACAAGGTCTGTAGGCACTTCTCAGCTGCCTAATACTATTTCAAGCCTTGAAACGGCTGTTGAGTTTGTTGTGACAATTCACCACCACTAATTTTCAGGTTTTATTTCACTATATTTGTTTTTTTCCATTATGGCCACGGCACCTTTAATATCATTATTATCTCCTAAATCTCCCTTGCTTTCTCTTGTCAAGAAATATACAGAACTTGTGGTTGTGAAAACAGGAACCAAGTGTAACGACACATTCCAATGTCGGAAGACAAATTTACCCTAAAATTACACTAAATATAAAATTTTTTGCACCCTTGACTCAGGTTTGTTGTTGTTTTGTTTTTTGTTTGTTGGGTTTTTTTAATACTGTAAGTGAGCGATGTCGGGGACCAACCTTCAACCTTTCTGATTGTTGGGGTGATGTTTGAAGCAAGCTGCAGAAGTGCGCCTGCCATTACTCTTGCTGTGCACTGCCCTCTCGTGGATTTATGTCAGAAAAGAAATCCGAAAAGAAATCCCAAAAGAAATCCAACTATGAATATATATCCACTGGATTGTTTTCCCAAACCCTGTAAAAACTCTGTACATGCTTGAATTCAGTCACGGGGGGGGTCCAGAGGAATTCACACTTAGGCATATATATAAACATTTACAGAACTGATCTCTAATTAAGCAAGGATAAATATATTGACAACACTTTGCATTGTGTATACTTTAAATTCAAATTACAGCTCTTCATGCCTTCAGAGAATACCTATTAATGCTTTTTATATAAAAATATCTCATAGATTGTAACTTGATAATTTAATCTACAAAACCTTCTCTTTGTATCCATTATAATTTAAAAACACTTTAATTAATTAAGGCCTTAAGCTTCTTCAGAATCAAGCCAAGTATTTTAAAATTAAACCAAAGTCTGCAGAGGCTTTGCACAGGCATTTATAAGTAATTTAAACAATTCTGAAATGATTTAAATTTTACATCCTGTTTAGGCCAAGACTAGTAAAACATCCAAATTTTAAATAGGAAAAGGAACACTTTATACAAGCTGCAGAAAAGAGAGTCACTGATAGAGCTAGCACATTAAGCAGGACAGATGTGCAAATATTCTCAAAAAAACTCTCCCTCTTAGACCGTCAATACTTTTGTTCACTCCATATGAAAATAGGAGTTTCTCTACAATCCAGCATGCTACTGAAATTCACAGATTTCTGGCACTTATTTTTTCCCCCCTTAATCATTCAAGGGAGGTAACTAAAACTAATTTGTCTCTGAATTTGGGGTTTAGTAGTTAGCTGATTTTTTTTTACAGACAAAACGAGATGTACTTACTCAAAGGCATGCCACAGGAAGGGTGCTTCAGCCTATAAAGTGTATGGCTAAAAGTCTGCATCAATAACTGCATTCAACCCAATCCAAAAAAAACCCATTCTCTTATTTCCTTCCCCAATTAACTGATTTGCAACTATTTCTGAGAGTCATAAGGAACAAGATCAGAAGTTCTTAATTAACATGGTTTACTGTAGTATGACGAAACAAGCCCTGCCACTGATGAAGGAACATAATACATACATTGTTTCCACCGTATTTTAAATCAAGATTTCAAAACAAGGTATATTATTCTTTTTTTCTGCCCTGTCAAGAAAGTCTGCATCCCACAATGATCTCACAATGAACAGATAGATATTTGACAGGAAAATCAAATCCTGATAGTCCAGGATTTGTCAGAACCATGTAGTCAACCCTGCTATCACTCAAATCAAGGGATCTTGGCCAAAAACTTTGACGGAAAAGAAAATCAAGCGTGTGTTGGAGATGAACAGTTACATGTCATTAATATTTCCAGACTTGATGAGGGATAACAGTTTGGAGTTCAATGCTGTAGTGAGACTGAAGATTCAGCTCACAGTTTGAATTCATTGCCAACATCTAGGAGCAGATCAAGGGTATAGATTGCTCCATACCAGCAGCACATCTTTCCTACAGTGCTGGAAAAGGCTCCACCAGAGCCCTACTGCCACCCACTGAGTCTGTGCTCATTTCTTCTGACGCCCAGGAACCAGAATATGCAGTGTTTTTTGATCGCTTCATTCAGGGTTTCGCTTTTGTGGCATTGCCCATTTCAAAATACATGTCAGGGAACGGAAAGACAGGATGGCAATTTTGCCTGTCTGTGTAATTTAATTCCTTACGGAGCAAGCTGCCAGATTCTAGTATTTCTAATTCACAAGAATGCTTTTCTACCCTTTTTCAGCATCAGACACTAAAGCTGATTCTAAGAAGGAGATAGAAGTAAATAGCTACAGATTTTAGAGTGGGTAGAAGAGGAATGCACTTAGGGAATTTCAAATTCAATAAAAAGTCTACTTGGGCTTTCGGTTCTTTTATCTGGGCATCTTTTAGAGCCAGCTAGGAACACTGGTCATCCAATCCAATTGAGTAGGTCAGCTTTAGAAAGGAAAGCGTTCTTCTGTTTCCCTTTGAGACTCACACTCGAACATTATGTGATATTCTGGTTTGCTCCTATTCTCTACTTTCCTATTAGGACAAGAGGTCCCAGGCTCAAGAATACTGGTCTTTTTGTTTGATCTCTCTCACAGAAGTAAAATCAGAGCAAAAGCAGGATTCAGCAGAAGAAAGGGTCAATAAAGAGCTTTAGAGACTCGTGGATTCTGCTGATTTCCATGGCAGTAGCAGAAAACAAGACCGGCCTTACTCAGTTTCCTTCTACGGTGCACCGCTTCCTTCCTCTGGTAGATGGCACTAGTAGCACCTATTATCAAGGTTGCCACTTTCCACAAAATGCTGGGTTTAGTCGTTTACAGCTTTGCCAAATATCAGTAGCTTGCTCTTAGATTTTGTTTCCAGGCCACGCATCATGTCAGCTTGAAATCTGGGGAGGAGGGACATGAGGAGGAGAGGCACAGATTTCAAGAAATATCATTCGGCTTGGAGAAAAAAAGAATAATTAAAAAATATATTGCTTTGTTTAAAGTTCTAGCAATTTTTTATTTGAAGTAAAGACTTGAATTTAAGTCAGCAAGGATGAGAAGGGGAGAGTGCCAACCACTGTATGAAGAATGTGGCTTTTTCATCCTTTTGAAAAACCCAGACAAATTTGTTTAAGTTCACAAAGAACTGCAGTATGAAGATCCTGAGCAGAGGCTGAGATCCTAGCAGTATATTTTTCTATCCAGTCCATTTGTAACCCAGCATGCTTTAACTTCATCCAAGCAAAAGCATTTTTGGAATGGCAGCAGTTGGCTGCTGAGGGCTGTGTTTGGTCTCAGTTCAGGTGCGTGCACAGAGGTTAAGATGCCCATCACCTGTGTACTTTCAGGAGCACCCATCCTGGAATAACTTTCCACAGAGAAGGAGCACAGATACAGGAACAGCATCCAGACATGCTCTCAGTGAGGGCTTTGAAGGAGCTATCTGAGAATAGGGCAGAAACCCAGAGGCAAAGGGAAGTGCAAAAGAAATATAAGATTCTAGGGTGACCTATCGGTGTGCTAGAGAAGTAACTTGAATTCTGAGATTTAGAGGGATCTGGAAGCAGCATTTAAACAAGTACAAATGCTGACTACAGCAGCACATACCCAAATCTCAGGATATTCAGACATCTGTCACTCAGCATTAGAGATAGAAAAGACTATGTAGTCATCAAAATGTTTGCTACTTCAGTAGAGCACTGAACAAGTAAGTGCCTTTTGATACGTGGACAATGTCATCTTCATCCCTTCTCTAGCAGTATCCTGTTACTGACTAGCTAACACCTTCCTCACAGCCAGGAAGCTTTTCCTCTGAAGAAAAGCAAGGATTGGCAAGGTGCATGCAAGTCAAGCCTGTAGGCAAACATCAAGAGCACAGTGCTATCAAGAAGAAAACCAGCACCTGCCATACTATTTGTGATGTGTGAGAACTACATAGGACAATTTAGTAACTTCTGTTAAGTTCAACATCGCATCAAGGGGAGGTGCCATAGTTGGAAGCAGTAGCTCTTTTCATTTTGATCACACAGCTGAAAAACTTCAACCCCTCTTTCCAAGAACATGCTACTTCTCAATATCTCTCACACCAATTTTAAGAAAGTTCTCCTGCTTGGAAGCTGCTTTTCAAACACTATAGTCACTAGTACTGGTGAATTAACACATCATTTTTGACAAGGAAAACTAGGAACATCTTCGTGGGAGGTTTTATTAGTCACAGTAATCATGTAAATCTAAACCATTCTTTATTTCATTAGAAATGTATATAATATTATGTCCAGCTGGCATATAAAAATTAATGGGTGTCCCCTTTTTTATCCTTTGTTGTAAACATAAGCAAGCTCTACATATTTTTCTGGCAATACTGCTCAGAGCGATGAGATCTGCAGCCTTGAAAGGAAATACTAAGTACCACCAAGGTGAAAATATGGGTAAAAATAACTGCACAAGTGCCAGTAAATCAGCATCCATCAGTGACAATCTGAGAAGTGAAGTGTATTCAAAGGAGGTATTTCACAAAAGTGATGGAATTGTGATCAGAATAGCATGTCATGTTCCCAGGAGTTTTGAGAGAAGCAGCCTGTGACAAAAATCTTGAGAGCACTTTGCACATGAGAGCTCCAAGCAATTTGGGAGGTGACAACCAAAATATGGAAAACAGTGACTATGCTATTTTCTAGTAAGAGAAACAAACAAATGCATCAGAGAAATTAGGTCTACACATTGACTGAGACTCTCTGCAATGCTGATCCTCTATTTCATGTCATATACAGCTCTGCTCTGCTCTGAAATGCTAAAAATGCTAACTGGAAAGTTCTTTAGCAGCATTGTTAAACCAACAAAGAAAAGGATCATACAGCTAGAATCATAGAATCATAGAATCATAGAATCCTAGGGGTTGGAAGGGACCTCGAAAGATCATCTAGTCCAACCCCCCCTGCCAGAGCAGGGTCACCTAGAGCACATCACATAGGAACGCATCCAGGTGGGTTTTGAATGTCTCCAGTGAAGGAGACTCCACAACCTCCCTGGGCAGCCTGTTCCAGTGCTCTGTCACTCTTACAGTAAAGAAGTTTTTTCTGATATTCACCTTGAACCTCCTATGCTCCAATTTACACCCATTACCCCTCATCCTATCACTGGTCATCACTGAGAAGAGCCTAACTCCATCTCCCTGACACTCACCCCTTACATATTTGTAAACATTGATTAGGTCACCCCTCAGCCTCCTTTTTTCCAAGCTAAAGAGACCCAGCTCCCTCAGCCTTTCCTCATAGGGGAGATAGCTTTTGAAAGTTAGGTAAAATCATCAAGATAACTGCTGTTGGGTTCACAGACACACAGAATGGTCAAGGTTGGAAATGACCTCTGGAGGTCATTAGCTCCAGCCACTCCACTCCTGCAAGGCTGCCTAGAGCCGGTTGCCCAGACAGCTTTTGAGTATCTCCAAGGCTGGAGACTCCTCAACCTCTCTGGGCAATGCCAGCGCTCGGTCACCCTCACAGTGAAAAAGTGTTTCCTGATGTTCAGAGGGAACCTCCTGTATTTCAGTTTGTGCCCATTGCCTCTAGTGTTGTCACTGGGCACCACTGAAAAGAGCCTGGCTCTGTATTCTTTGTACCCTCCCTTCAGGTATATGTATACATTGATGAGATTCCCCTGAGCGTTCTCTTCTCCAGACGGGATAGTCCCAGCTTCTCAGTCTTTCCTCATCAGAGAGATGCTCCAGTCCCTTATCATCTTAATTGCACTTTGTTGGACTCTCTCCAGAATGCCCATGTGTCTCTTGTGCTGGGGAGCCCAGACCTGGACACAACACCCCAGGTGTCAACTCACCAGTGCTGAGCAGAAGGGCAGGATCACCTCCCTTCAGCTGCTGGCAACACTAGTGCAGCCCAGGTCACTGTTAGCCTTCTCTGCCACAGAAGCACATTGCTGACTCATAGTCAGCTTGACATCCACCAGGACCCTGAGAGTCTTTTCTGTGGGTTATCTTTGGTTTCTCCCAGTAACTCTTTTCCAATGTTCCCCCATTTTCACCAACTACTTCACCTTTTTTTTTTTTCCTTTCCATTAACTGAAAGGCTTATGGGATTTCCAGAAGGTCTTCAGACAAAAGCCAGGAAAATAACCGTAGGTTGTCTGAGGAGGCACCAGTTTTCTAAAGTTGTATTTTCAAAAAATATTCAGATTAGTTTGGTACATCTGAAATTTAAGTTTTATACATTAAAATACAGTAGGAGAAATTTAAATGTGTCCTAAGTTATGGTTCAGCAGCTGAAGATGTGACAGATTTGAATTGTGATCATTAGTAGTGATGATGGTTGTAAAAACAGATGCTAGACTATTTAAAGGCTGTTGTGTAACCATAGTGCTAACTTGGTTCTGGCATAGTTTCAGTAGCAGGGGAGGGGCCCCAGGAGTGGCTCCAGTAAGAAGCTACTAAAAGCTCCTCCATCTCAGGTAGCCTGGGCCGGGTCGTTAGAGAGACAATAGATGTGCCTCCACGATTCACATATGAAAGATTTGATATAACACCTGAGGGGGGAGCAAGCAGGGGAGAAAAAGCTGTGCTGGAGAGGTGAAAGCAGTGCCAGGGTGGAGATCCCGAGGTTGGTGAGGAAGAAGGGCAAGGAGATGCCCAAGCAGTAGTTCCCTTGTAACTTCTGGCGAGATGGCAGGCTGTCCCCCTGCAGTCATGGAGGAGTACGGTGGGACGTTCCCTGAAGGCACCAGGAGGGGCGAGTGTGGACCTGCAGCCTGGGGACTTGGATCTGCAGCTGTGGAGGACCCCGCTCCAGGGGAGGTGACTGTTCCTGAAGCAGCCTGTGACACTGTGGGAAGCCCGCGCTGGAGCAGCTTGCTCCGGAGCTCGTGGGAATGACTCACGAAGGAGAAAGGTTCGTGAAGGACTCTCCTCCCATGGGAGGGACCCCATGGGGAAGAGGAAGGAGCGGCAGGAACCACCACACTGTGAACTGACTTCAGCCCCATCCCCTGTCCCCCTGTGCCGCTGGGGGGAAGGAAGGAGAGAAATCGTGAACAAAGTAATTTGGGCCTGGGAAGAAGGGAGGGGTGGGGTAACATATGTAAGCACTGCTCTGTGTGTTTTCTGTGTCCTGTGTGCATCTGATTAGTGTTAAATTAAATTATTATTTTTCCCCAAGTTGAGTCTGTTTTGCCCGGTACCTTTATCAGTGAAGAACCCTCCTTGTCCTGTGTCTCGACCCATGAGCTTCTAGTTGGCCTTTGTCCTCCCCATCCCAGTGTGTGTGTCGGGGAGGGGGAGGGCGGTTCTTTGTTGTCGTGTTATGCCCAAACCACGACAACAGTTTAGATTAGAAGCTTGTTGGAGAAAAAAAGTTGTCCATGGAAGCATATGAACTATCCCCACTGTAACTGTATATAAAGTTATTGTATTCTTATTATGGCAGTCAGTAAGATACTTCTGATGAGCAGGTAGATATCAATGTGCTTTTATAATAAGGAAACGGTGTGGGAAGGAAATTAGAGATTTAACAGAGCCATGGATCTTCCCAACACTTGTGGTGGAAGGATTATATATTAGGGAAAGATCACCCACAAATTATTCCTTCCCATTTAGCAAGGGGAAATTGGAAGAAGTTTGTGTCTAGACTAAGCGACAGAGTCTTTTCCAGGGTGCTGTTGGACAATGTATTTCATGTGAATCTCGTTTCTCAAGACTGTCTAAAGACAGACTAGGAACAGCACTGTAGGAAAAGCAAGATCACCACTGACTGATATTTCTAGCCTGTGACTCTTTTAGACACTCTTTATTCCCTGCTTGCCACAAAGCTGTTCTTTGAACTGAGTTGGAAGCGGATAAACACGTGTGTTTTCAAATTAAACTTCAAAATCACAAAGTCCATTGAAAAGGGATGTGGAATGAGCTCTCACTTGGTATATTCCCTCAGGCACACTGAACTCTGATACCTTCTGCATGTTCTGCCTAAGTTGTTTACATAAACTAGACTTCACAGTGACCTATTAGTTATAGTGTCTGGCATTTAGAAACAGGATACGTCTCTTGGATAAATTCCATGGAAAAGGCATAATGAGCTTTTGAAAAGGCACCACTAAAACTTTTGGTTAATTTCCAAGCACCTGCAGATAAATCAATTTTCCTTAAATTAGAATGATGGCAAATGAGAATATTTGGCACCTAATTTAGCCAATGTATAATTAAGTCCCTAGTTAATTTTAAGTAGGTCTGGTTTTATTGTATATATGTATACACATAGTTATTTGCTACATTCAGATTTTAGCACACGAGAAATGAGTTGGTTAAAAAAAAAAAATTTCTGGAATTACAACAATCACCTCTAGCTCTGGCAAATGTTTTCTTGATCAGTGTTTAGTAGCCCTGTGACACTGGAAAAAAAAAATCCTCAAAACCAAAAGAAACAAAATGCCAAATTTGCACTGGAGACCACATTGACAACTGCTGTGGGAACCTAAGACAATGTGCTGTTTTTATACTGCATGGATACATGTCTAATTTGTGATAGCTTCTTACAAAGCTTTGCCAAAGAGTGGTTGCATCAATCCCATGACTTTGGTTTATCTTTTTATGGAAAACATTATTCAATGTAACTCTAAAGTCTCTAAACAGGATATTTGGGTTACTTGGGTAAGATTTTTACAGGAACTGTGGACTTTGAAATTCTAACTTAAGAAATATCAGTGATGTTGGAATAGGACCTACCAGTTGTTCAAAACAACTCTTTAGCCACGGTGAAACAGCACAGTGATTCTTAGCACCAGTTTAGTCTGTATAATTGGTTGCACATTTTTTAATTTTGTTTTTCAAAAGAAATGGCACTACCACTGAAGACAAGGGATTTGAAGAGAAGTTGTGAAATGCAATAGCAGAAAAAGGTAGAAGTGGAAGAAATTTTTCAGAGGTCACTAATGTGTCGTCACCTTTGCAATCTTATCTTCTTTGAAAGAAAGTGATGGAGCAGGTTTCAGCTTTGAACATGATGAAAAATCAGTTTGCTAAGCTGTTTAATCAGTTCAAAGGATCTGACAAAGAGAACAAGCTAACAGCTAGATGTTATCACATGCTGAAAGCTTGTCAGAAAGAAAAAAATTAAGCAATTGATGTATAAGTGATCTTAGGAATCTACTTGTTGCATGAATATGATAAGCAGGAACCCAAAAAAGGAAAAGTTGTCAAAGGTGTGCCATTTGCTTTACATTATGATATGGCCATGGAGAATATGGCAATGTCATTACAAATTTCCATTCCCCTGTAGCTCTAGCTATTTGTCTAGGAAATGTAGATGAAATGCATGGAGTATTACCAGATAGGATTATTAATTTGATCTGAAAGAAGGCTTTCTCTGAATGAACTTGTGGTGGTTAAAATAACAGAAAAATTCCCTTTAGGCTGCTTCCAGTGAATTATAACCCAAATTATACATGAAGGCCAAGATCGCTTCTTTATAAGGAAGCAATTAAAGTTGTTTCTCACTCTGTAATGATAACGGGCTATCATTCCAGCTGCTCGACAGCTGCAGTAAATCTTAACTCTGGTAAGATAGCAAGAATTCTAAGCATAATGGAGGTATTACAAGACAATCCCTTGAATGTAACCATTTTACATTCCTGTAAATACAACTGCCATTATCATAAAGTCACTCAGACCACAGCTAAAAATTCTTATATTCCATGGAGAACTAATATATGATATGTACATACATATCTTGCACTGCTTGCTTTGCAGCAAGGGCTATTTTGGTTTTATTTCACTTAAAGTTTCTCCATGGGAAGCACTTTGGGTGCCTTAGAATGCGTGTACATGATTTGGAGCATCAGGATGTGCTAGCGTGCTGTTCAGGCTTGTATGGGTCAGCTTCTGTGGATACTATGTGTGGGATCAGGATCTGGTCTACTGTGTTTTAACCAGTGTTGAAGCACATTATTTTAAATGTTTCCATCCAGTTTTGTCGCTTATGTATAAGAATTACTTGTGTTTTAAAATCAGTATGTCCGTTTTGTTTTTTAAAAGCTGCTTAATTTCTTTACCTAAAAGCACTTGCACTAGAAAAGAAGTTTTGTAATTTTAAAAAATAAATATTGTAAGGCTTGAGGAATATATGTCAGAACACTATGAATAATATATGCATCTAAGTATGAAATGGCTACTGAAAGGTTTAATTAGCACATTTGATTTTAGTAGCGTAGAGTATTTTATTAATAAGCTTTTTATAGATCATGCAATTTCTTTACATGTATCTCAAAGTGGTAATTTCTGAACTGTTTTTTGTTTTCCTTTTTAGATTTAAATTTTTTAGAATTTATTATACTATTTGAGTCAAAATATTGTAACAACTAAGCTATTGCAGCTTAATAGGATGTTTATTTTGAGTAAGAGACAGAGTGGAATAGTGTAAACCAGCAAGCTGCTACGAAGTAAAGGTAGACTGGAGTGGGTCTCTGCAACAAGGGATCCTAGCAGTGCCTGTCATATAATTGTGGAATTCGTGAGTAGAGGGATGCAGTGTTTTTCAATCCTTTGCCCTGTTCCCTACTCAAGACTTAAGTTTACCTACACCTCAGACATCAGATCTTTCTAATTTTTTTATGTGGTAATCATGTCAAAATAGGTCTTATCTTGTTCTCTAACTCTTGTTGTCTTATATCCCTGCAGATTTGTTGGCCTATCAGACTGAAATGGCAGTTGCTGTCAGGAAGGCCTGGGGAAGTCACAAAATCACAGAGGATGTTACAGGGACATCATAGCCTGGGGTACCTCCAATAAAAAGTAACATCTTTCCCTACAAATGTCTCCTATAAGCAATTTGACAGTGTTATTCATTGAGAATTAAAATGTATGGATCTGCAGAATTATGAAATATTTTTGAGCAGTCAAAAATAATGTAAAAACAAAAACAAAAAAAATCCCACAAAATCACTTTTGTTCTTACTATACAAAGTGCCTCTTGAAGGGTCATTTACATCCCGCTAACTTAAGCCTTGTAAAACTAAGAACCCAAGGGTTCCACCAGGACTCTTCTAGAGGGAGATTCATGGTGAACAAAACTGGTCTTGTGTTGAACTCTTCCCAAGAAGACTTCTCTTTTACTGCTGAACAACAAGGGAGCTTGAAGACAGTAGTCTTTGCAGGATAATTTTAGATTTTAGGCAATCCCTTTGGATTTCTTCCTGCTATTTGCAAAGTTTTAATTGCTTTTTGGAATAATCTATCTAATAATATCAAGGCCTGAACACCTTGCTAGTAATAGCTCTCTGAATAACTTTTAAAAGATATTAATATAGATGTGAATAATGGACATAAAAATCAGTTAATAACACATTCCATGTTGTGTAGACAATGACCAACAATTGCCATCTATCTACTGTTTGGAAAACTGTGTGAAATGTGCTGGTGATCTTGATGCAGTTGGCCACATCAACAGAGCTGTCAGCATTGCAAGTCATGGCAACCACAGAAACCACTGCCTAAATTAAGTTTAAATGAAACTCAGTGCTGGAAGAGGTCATCGCAGGCTAGAGCTGATGGATATTGAGAAGACAGTGTTGGGAGGTTGGTGCCAGTTCTGCTCAAGATGACCCTTTTTGTGAATACACAAAGGGATACAGTCACCCAGGCTGTCATTCACACACTTGGCTGTACCTTTAACTTGACTACATATTAAGAGAGAGAAAAAAACCCAACAGGTTTCTAACAGAGTGTCAATGCTCTTGTTTCATAACTATGTGGGAAAAAGGTGACTTGACTTCTGGCAGTATAGCTTAATCATTGCCCTTGTAGACTTAAGAACCTGGAGTATGTGATATACGTTGGGGTATGTACTAAACTGCAATGTTTCTTGTAAGAAAAACTTATTTATATGTTTTGTGCAATATGTTTTAATTCACACTATGTGCTGAATTGCTGATATCTCTGGTTGCATAAGATCTAAATCCCCACAGAATTTGTGTAAATGTACATCGTGCTGTTTGTGAATTTGAATTTATCTTCCTTAGGTTCTGCTTGGGTACCCTGCGTCAAATGTTAAATGAACATAAATACTAGATATTACAATTTTTCTAACTCTCAGCTGAAGCTGAACTACAAAGTTATAAATTTACATTGTTCCTTTGCTGTTTTTTCCCCCAATATTACCATGATTTTTAGATAAAATATCAACACTAGGAAGAAATACACAATATTAGCTGTCTTGTACTCAGCAGCCTCTCTACCATTCTGTGATAGACAGATGGGGCAGCTGTCATTCCCCTTAGTCCTTCTGGGGTGCAGACCACCATGGCAGAGTTAGGTTTTGAGGAGTAACATGTAACATGGCTGGGCAAAGCTGGAGATGAAGGCTGCTCCACAGCAAATCTGTAGCAGCAGTCAGGGAGATATGGGGCTCTCTTTGGCCAAATGATAATGGTGGTGTTGGCCTGAGACTGGAACCAGGTCTCACTGCCCCCGCACTGTGCTCTTGTCCTGGGTGCTGGAGGGGAGAAGGAACTGAAGGACCACTGGGCGAGAGGAGCAACGTGCACTGCACTTCTCTGCCCCAGCAACAGTGTTAGGGAGTGAGCCAGGACCCTGCCTTACTGCTCTTACACTTCCTCCTCTCTTGGGAACCTCTGTTTAAAGCCAAAGCTGTGACTTTGGCATGGTACTTTTGAATAAGATTCATGTCAGATGCACAGAAAAGAAAAACAGAAGGGTGTTGGAAATTTCAGTGTGCTTGGTTTGTCGTGGTTTGGGCATAACACGACAACAAAGAAGCAGCCATATAGCGGCTCACTTACACACCCAACCCCCCACACATACTGGGATGGGGAGGACAAAGGCCGACTAGAAGCTCATGGATCGAGACACAGCACAAGGAGGGTTCTTCACTGATAAAGGTACCGGGCAAAACAGACTCAACTTGGGGAAAAATAATAATTTAATTTAACACTAATCAGATGCACACAGGACACAGAAAACACACAGAGCAGTGCTTACATATGTTACCCCACCCCTCCCTTCTTCCCAGGCCCAAATTACTTTGTTCACGATTTCTCTCCTTCCTTCCCCCCAGCGGCACAGGGGGACAGGGGATGGGGCTGAAGTCAGTTCATAGCCTGGTGGTTCCTGCCGCTCCCTCCTCTTCCCCACGGGATCCCTCCCATGGGAGGAGAGTCCTTCACGAACCTTTCTCCTTCGGGAGTCCTTCCCACGAGCTCCGGAGCAAGCTGCTCAAGCGCGGGCTTCCCACAGAGTCACAGGCTGCTTCAGGAACAGTCACCTCCCCTGAAGCGGGGTCCTCCACAGCTGCAGATCCAAGTTCCCCAGGCTGCAGGTCCACACTCGCCCCTCCTGGTGCCTTCAGGGAACGTCCCACCATTCTCCTCCATGACTGCAGGGGGACAGCCTGCCATCTCGCCAGAAGTTACAAGGGAACTACTGCTTGGGCACCTCCTTGCCCTTCTTCCTCACCAACCTCGGGATCTCCACCCTGGCACTGCTTTCACCTCTCCAGCACAGCTTTTTCTCCCCTGCTTGCTCCCCCCTCAGGTGTTATATCAAATCTTTCATATGCGAATCGTGGAGGCGCATCTATTGTCTCTCTAACGACCCGGCCCAGGCTACCTGAGATGGAGGAGCTTTTAGTAGCTTCTTACTGGAGCCACTCCTGGGGCCCCTCCCCTGCTACCAAAACCATGCCAGAACCAAGCCAGCACATCTGTAAATAATTATATGATTTATAATTGTTCCATTTTACCCTTTTCACTGCACTTGCAGTATTATTTTGGAAAAGGCAGCGAGGATAAAAGAGAGGAACTTTAAAGCTGAAGCGTACCCTCAGCAAGTTTGCTGATGACACAAAACTGGGAGGAGTGGCTGACACACCAGAAGGCTGGGCTGCCATTCAGCGGCACCTGGGCAGGCTGGGGAGCTGGGCAGAGAGAAATTTAATGAAATTCAACAAGGGCAAGTGTAAAGTACTGCATCTGGGGAGGAACAGCCCCATGTATTGGTACAGGTTGGAGGCTGACCTGCCGGAGAGCAGCTCTGGGGAGGACTGGGGTCTTGGTGGACAACAGGCTGACACTGAGACAACAATGTCGCCTTGCGGCCAAGAAGGCTAATGGCATCCTGGGGTGCATTAAGAAGAGTGTAGCCAGTAGGTCAAGGGAGGTTATGCTGCCCCTCTGTTGTGCCCTAGTGAGGCTGCATCTGGAGTACTGCGTGCAGTTCTGGGCTCCCCAGTTCATACTTTCCCAAGGAAAGTGGTGGATTCCCCTACATTGGACAGTTTTAAGACTCAGCTTGACAGGGTGCTGGGACATCTCATTTAAACTATATTATTACCTAAAAAGGTTGGACCAGATAATCCTTGAGGTCCCTTCCAACATGGCATTCTATGATTCTATAGAGCATAAGGATCTACTGGAAAGAGTCCAGCACATTAGAAGAATGGAATATCTGCCCCAAGAGGAAAGGCTGAGAAAGCTGGGTCTGTTTAGCCTGAAAAAGAAGAGAATGAGGGGGGATGTCATAAGTGCTTATAAATATCTAAAGGGCAGGTGTCAGGAGGATGGGCCCACTCTCTTTTCCACAGTGTCCAATGACAGAAGGGTCAATGGGCAGAAGCTGGAACACAGGAAGTTCAAGGTAAACATTAGGAAAAACTTCTAACAGAGCACTGGAATAGGCTGCCCAGAGAGACTGTGGAGTCTCCTTATCTAGAGACACTGAAAACCCATCTGGACGTGTTCTTTTGTGATCTGCTGTAGGTGATCCTGCTCTAGCAAAGGGCTTGGACGAGATGACCTTCAGAGATCCCTTCCAACTCTCACGATTCTATGACTCTTTGAAAGGAATCTGCAAACAAACCACTGCAAAGAGTGAGGAAGAAAAAGAGGAAGATGTGGTCATAGATAACTAGAAGACCTGGAAACTAATGGACAAGTCGAGTGAATTAATAAACTGAGGGATGGGAAATTCTAGCAGGATTCAATTCACTCTAAAAGGAGAATTGTCCATATCAAAGTGCTTCAGGAAGGTCCTACCTGCCTCTCTTTATAACAGTCCAAGCTTTCAGTGAGGGAGCTAGTCTTCTAGGAGCTGATGTGGAAGTCTTCCAAAACCTTCACCCAGGCTGCTGCGACAACATACTGCCTCAAGACACCACAAAGTTAGTGAAGTACTTAGCAAAGTATGTTCTACTGACCATTGGTTAATATATTTTGTATTACCCCAAAAATACACATGAAAATATGCATGCTTACTTGATTGATCATATAGGGTTTTCTTAAACTATGCTATGCTCAGGTACAAACCTGCACCTTGTTTCAATGCCAAACAGACCCCAAAGACTGAAAGCAAGGTTTTAGTGCACGTATCAGAACCAATAAATACAGAAAAGATCTTTTTGTCATATATACAAATGTATACATACACCTTTTTTTTTAATGCTAAGGTGCTAAACACTGATAAAAAAAAAAAAAAAAAAAAAAAAAAAAAAAAAAACACCTCCACGGTATTTTATAGCTTTTGTCATGCACAGTTTGAAGCTGCAAAGCATGTCAGCTGTTGGAGGTGCAAATGTCTTATTTCTGACACTAGATGGCAGGAGATTGAAGTAAATTATTTCCAGTGGGTCAAAGTAGCCTTCTTAATAAATCCGTTTAAAAAACAAATCCCTGCCATTTTGTAAATCGGGTAATAAAATCAAACTGAAAGATATAGTCAGGATTCTGAAATAAAGCAGGACAGACTTTTAGATTTTTAAAGCTAAGATGTTTCTTGGAAAATGTCTGTTGAAATCCACACAAATAATCTCAGTTATTAGATGGAGATCATCAGGGGATTAAATAATGGTGGAACCCATTCTACAAATTTCAAATCCCAGTGAAGTTTTCCCAGATGTTATTAGAAGACAGTGATGTATTTAGAAACTAAATTACATGTTAGAAAATTATGAAACCTCAAACCTCAGGGTCTGTGTTTGTTGGAAAGAGAGATTAGGATGAAACATAATGGGAGATGCTGACTATTCCACACTAAGTAAAGGCTTTTTGTATCTTCTACTAAAGTTCTACTTAGTGCAGGTAAAGGAAGTAAGCTGGATTGGAGAGACTGAGGTTCCAATAGGCACTTCAGATAGATTCATACCCACCCTTTGCTCCCCTCTAAAAGATGATTCTTCATAGTCTCTGGCTTAAACTTTCATTACTTTTTGACAGGAATCTCTAGTGTTGTCAGTGCAAAGGGGCTCCTCAATGCATTTCTTACAAGTATCCCTCGTGAATTGTCACACAGTGTAACGGTCTGAGAGAAGAGAGTTTCTACAACAGCCTTGGTCTGCAGTTGCTTATCAAGTCACAAGGGATCTGCACTACCTAGAAAGACAGAGTATGTCTCTACAGGTGTATGGGGCTACTCTGCAAAAATAGCACAGTGAGCTGTGGTGATGGGTGCTCATACTGACTGATTCCTTGGTTTTAACAACTTTGAATGTCATTGAATGCTTGGAAGATTACAAGATCTCAAAAGACACCTTCCTTTTGCATCCATTAAGTGTTTTGTCAGTCTATTTCTTTATAAGAAACATGTTTAAAAGCAGTTACTAGCTACATCTGTCACACAAGGATGTAGTTAAGCTACTACAGAGCCAGTAAGACTTGCTGATACTTCTCATTAAGTGCTCTCTAAAAATGGTGAGTATCATTATACCTCTTTTCTAGACAGGAAAACTTAAGCTGAGGAAGGTGATATAATTTGTGCAGGGCCATCATGAGGCTAGCCACAAGGTCCAGTCACAAAGTTAAGTCCCTCAGACTCCTGGCCCCAGATTCTAGCCACTGTCTCCCAACAGCATGGTAAATACCCATAAATAGGTTTTGGTTTCTTTTGTCATCTAGTAACTTTTATTTTAATATTGATGTTTCATATGTAGTGGTTGAGTAGGAGGTCAACTACCCCCTGGTAATGGAAACTGGGCTAGTCCTGATTTCCTACTAAACTACCTCAGCCCATGGTCCCTTCCACATTTAATGTGGATCCTATTAAAAATAGGATACTTGTCTCAGATGTTATAAAATATCCATCTACAAACAGGAAAAGCAGGTCATGCTGAACTTAAACCAGCCAAATGACTCTCTGTAACCAATGGGTCTTCTGCTTATTGCACTGGTTGAATGTGGTTTGTAAGTAAATGCTTTCCTTTAGTGACTTTACATTTACTTACAAATCACAATTGAAGGTCATATCTCAAACTTAATACTTATATCTATGGAACCTTGCTTAAATGGTTCCTATTAATTACAATTTCCTAATCACCACCACTGTCCGTGTTTATCTCTCAGCTACTTCTTAAACTATGAATTTGCAGCTTGTTGATATTGCATAGAGCTATTTTTGATTTGTGCTAATCAGAACATCAGGCGATATGAAATCATGTACTGCATGTACTCCTCGAAAGTCTGAATATATTGCACCTATATGGCAATCAACCCAGCTTCTAGAGGGGTAGCTTATACTTTGTGAACAAATGCCAAGCATTCTTGATTTATCTCTTTTAAGGTAGCTTTCTTTCTCAAACAATACTGATTAGCATTATTTCCACTCCAGCCCTTGTATTTTTTTCTAATTGCACACTGCATAAACAACACCTCTGTCTTCCCTAGCACTTCTATCAGACCAACAAGCTTATGCTTATCTGGATCAGCCTTTTTGCCTTTGTAATATGTAATGTGGAACAGTATTTGATTTTTCCAGAAACTTTTTGGAAATTCAGTACTTATTTAAAATCATGAGGTGCCAGGTTACAGCTTCTCTGGCCATGCCGATTAATATTGTGTTATCCCTTGACAGATATTTTTTATGTTCCTCCTTGATTACTGCTGAAATGACCTCCCAGTTCTCCTGTGATATAAGGATATAATGTTGCTTCTTTCCAAATACAGAACAGTTTTTCCTATTGAACACTCCTGCTATTTCTGCATTATTATTAACAACTTACCCATCAAGCAGGAGCTCTTTGCTACTGCTAGGGTTTATATTGTACCCAAGGTATTTAAATCCTTTTATTCTTAGCCTTGCCAGCCATGAATTTCTTTCTGATGGCTTTAGGTCCTATTACAATACATAATTTATTAAGTGTAGAAAATGTGTATCCATTGCTATATATATTTAACTTTTTTTTCTTATTATATATTGCTTTTGTTGATGTTGTTCCATTTCTGCACCTATTTCACTACTGAACCAGGATAGGCTTTTTTGACAGCTCTGTCCTGTTTCCTGGGAAATAGAAATTGCTGAATTGTATCTTCAGGCCATAAAATAACTTCTCAAGGCACATTCAATTCAGTACAGTTTTTGTTTCCATTATTAGAATAGCATTTAGGAAATAATTTGTCTTTTTCACTTCACCTTTAAGAAATCCCAACTAGTGCCCTTCCTGGGCCTTGTTAACATGTTGATCGATAAGTATTCAAGATCCCACAATTTCTTCTTAATCAACTTTCAAACAGGTAGCAGTGTATTTAATGTGAAAAACCTTCACCTTTATATGCTTTTAATTTCCCTGCCCTTGCTACATGAGTTCAAAGCAGTTTCTCTGCAGTAAGCTACCTGGCCTTTTTGAAGTGTTATGGAGGAATATTGTATTACAGCTGTTCTAGAAAGGGATGCCATCAAGTATCTGTATTTCTGGCATAGCTGAGAATATTGACAGAATGTGCAACTGCCTCCAAACTACCCAATGGCATTTTGAACACCAAAAATGTATGGAATGGAAGGAAACATCATGGCACTTATCTTGCTCTGGAGGATAAGAATATACTCCAGTAGTGGGATGGTACAACCTTCACATAGCTGTGTGGCAATTTGCTCTTGCTTTTCCTAGCTGTTAGAGAAAGCTCTGCATTATCAGTCTGAATCCTTGGATTTAATCCAGAGAGAACTGTCTCTCAGCTAAGAGATTTTCACTATGGAAACAGTTTCCATGGTGCACAGATAGTCTAATTCTATCAGATACATCAACCAATTTGACAAAATGTGACCAAAGTACATACAGACCTATTTTCCATTTTCTTGGAAACAACAGGATTCTCAGCTGCAGTCACTTGTTTATCCCCAGCGATAACGGCATCACAGGAAGCAAAATGGGATTCTGCCAAAATACTTCAGTATTAATTAAAATGTTACTTGGATAAACCATCCCTGACAGTTCATATGGATCGTCACAACTAAGCTTTGCACTAATAGGAGGCAGCAAACATTCATTCCCATGGAAAAGGTCCCACAGCTCTTCTTTATTTGGTGTCTTAGAATAAGGGGAGTTTTCACTCTATGGAGCCCAGGTTCAAAAATGTCCACACCAAAATGTCTGCTATGTCAGGTGCATGTGGTGGGCAGGAAAGCAGGACGCCAGCTGGGCTGGAAAAAAAAAAAAAAAAATTAACATTGAGCAAGATAGTTGAATTGGTAATTGAATAATTGACTTGATAATTGAATCTGAACTGTTTTGCTTGGTTTTTTTTACCTGGAGAACTTATCTACTACACTTACTTAAGTTTCAGGTATAGGTGGGTTAAATGTTATTTAATTGTAAACAATTATCCCACTTCTGGTCACACAGAGGTTGAAGGATGATATGTGAAACACTTTAAACCGTGTTGAGGTCAGTTGAGAAAGGCATTATTTACAGACGTAACAAGTTGCCATCCACTGACTACTCAGAGAAGTGAACGACAGTTTAACAGGCTCCTAAAAGGTAAAGGTATCTTCTACTCTGCTTAGCTGTTACTGGTCAATGTTTTCATGTGTTTACATTTGTGGACAGTAACACAGCAGCTGAAATCCTTTTTTTTTTTTCTTTTAATGTATTGCTTTCTTTTTTTTTTTTTCTTTTTTTTTCTTGTTTCTCCTACAGTGAAACAGCCTAACAAGAGATAAGTACATTTTTACATTTGCAGGGAAGTTTAATCAATCCAAGTAAAAATAAAGTGAAAAACATTTGCACTCCTGTGTCCCAGCTACTTGCTGTCATGCCTGAAATCACCATGTTTAAGGGAGCAATGAGTGACAAAGACTCCCTGCTACCCAAGTTATCAAACACTAGCTGCTCTAATGAAGAAAGAGAGATACTGCATTCACATCACGTATTATGAGGTCTAGATCAGACATCATACTTGGATAACTTCCCTCATCAACAGCTAAAATATCATCCAACACATTCTTTAACTATGTTACGTGTCCTTCCTGCACTGTAACACTATGCATTACCAACAGTATTAAACAGCATGAAACAGCATTACCAGCAAGGATGTCAGGTGAAAACACTTGGTCTGCCCTGGAGGAAAATATTAATGAGCATCTTGAGCGATTTTTTTATTGCTTTCTACAAACTGTTTTCAATTATTTCCCTTAGTTAAGAGTTAGAAACAGTTTTACAGGTTTTCCTTTAAAAATTTTGAAGGAATGGGTCCTCAACAGCAGATTACTACAGATAACTTTTTAGGTGCATTCTAATCCTTCAGAGCACATTTCTGGATCTCACAACTTCCACCAGATAATGAAATTATGAAATCCTCATTATTAAATTCCTTCCTGAACCAAAATTATGTAAAGTCAGCTCTTTTTAAGTCAGTAGAGTACTTGTCAAATTAACTCAATGGCTGCAAATTCAATTAGTGTGTTAATGAGAAATATGGAGGTTTGAGTTCAGATTGATTTTTTGGTATGGTATTTCTGTATTTGTGACCATGCTGCAACTTCTGATACCTGAAAGCTTCTGCCACCCCTGCTCTTCTGGTTTTGTAACCACTCGCCTCTTCTTTGAACTGCAAAGCTATGTGTGTGTTCACTGCTTCAACTACCAACATGGAGAAGATAAATATCAAGTTAAATTCTGGGGTCTAGGACAACTCTCTGCAGCCAACTGGTCACAGACAATTGTCCCATTCTGGGCTGGGGTGAGCCCTGGGCCATGGGCAGGGGCAGGCAGAGCTAGCAGAGCCCTTGGAGCACTGGCAGTTCTCTCTTAACTGGAACAATTTCCCCTCATGGCAGAGCTTGTCTGCATCCAGGGTTTTTTTACAGTTGATGACAGACAGGTGGTATTGTCTCACTGTAATACTGCCTGCTTGTAAGACACAAGGATGTTTGCATTAAACATGCTGAGCAGGGCTCTCCTTTTTCTCCTCTGTTCTCTTTTCTGACATACTTCATCAGATCTAGACTTTATTCCCTGGCTTTTTAACATTTCAGAACTGGAATGACAGAATCCTGTAATACAAGTACTTTTCACAGTTCACTTTTTCCAGTCTTTTCAAGCATTTTTCAGTATTCAAGTTGCATAAAGCTCTGAAGTACATGCTACCTAATTACATATGGTTTCAAGCTATTGAGGCATCCAGATTTGAAGGAGGACAATAAAAATATCATTTCAGGCACAGATGGTAAAATGACCTGATAATTATCAGGCAATGTTCAGGGTGAGAAATGGAGGAGGATAAGACACTTTTCATGCCAGTACAGCTGACAGATAAACCAACAACTCAGTAGTTTGTTTCACCTACCTCCAGTATGATATTCTGCGTAATGTTCCCTTTCGTCCCAGAAGATAAAATGATAGTCCACTGCAGAATGTCTGCAGCTGGGAGTTGTTTGGGAAGTCGCACACCACACTCTTGCACTGAACTTTCACTTTCCAATGTACCTTTTCCTTCTGAATATTTTCATATGTGCACATATGGTAAATGCTCCTTGATAAAAACAACGCCTTGGCACCTTTCATCTTTTGGGCACAGTAGCTGCTATAGAGCAGTTATAAACACAGTTTGTGGGTTCAGAAGTCAGATTTCTCACAGTGTTTCAAAATAAACAATGTTATCACTTTTCCTTTCTTCCCAACATCACAAAAAAAATCATTAGTGGGTATCAAATGATTGCACGTAGCATGTATGTTAAAACTAGATAAGGAACATCATCTTTCATTGTGAATGTCCCACTCTCATCAGAGTAAAAGAAGTGAAACTGTATCTAAGCCTGAGTATGCTCAGACAACGCTGAAACTATGAGCACAAGTATAGCAGCCTTTCCAAGACTAAAATCATACTAAGGAAGAGAATTCATCATTTGATATAATACTTTCATCTGATGTTATCTATCAGTATGGATTCTAAGGACTGCTGTGGAGGGGTCAATGTTGATGGTTTGTCTGTTACACATCAAATTTCCTTTAGCTTCTTATAAAGCATACCCATATTTAAACATCTCTAATTTCTACAAACCAGAAAAGAATATTTAACCTGTGTTCCTGTCCTTCTGTAGAATAATAGAACAATAGCAGAACAGATGACAGAAATTCTTCAAATGAAAGGGTTCCATTCTTTCACTTAATTGAACCATTTAATAACAGTTCAGTGCCATTGACACAAGTCCAAATAAAATGACTCATTTATAGTAATGCAGCATCCCCCAGTAAGCTGAAGACAGTGTGTAAAGATTCTTAATTGCAAAATTCATCCCTTTTAAAGACAGTTGTAACTTAATTTAGAAAGCTAATTACATCTGAATAACCTGTGAGGCAATGCTCAGAACTGATTCTTTGTTACAAAACTAGCTGATAATTTATTCTTTCCTGTGCTGCCATGTCTTAGGCCACAGCAAGGGCAGGGTGATGATGGCACCCTCCCGAGGGCCAAGTTGTCAGCAGACCAAGGCAGAAGGACCACAGAGCTGTGTTAGCAGGCTGCGCAGCAGGCTGAAGCTACTTATAGGAGATGCCAGTGGGGATGGTGGCTTCTCGGTACAAGAAAG
Organism: Hemiprocne comata; assembly: GCA_020745705.1. Lineage (NCBI taxonomy): Eukaryota > Metazoa > Chordata > Aves > Apodiformes > Apodidae > Hemiprocne > Hemiprocne comata. Next base: position 128,596,093 of record CM036587.1, on the reverse strand, counting down.
ACAAGGAGCTACTGGAAAGAGTCCAGCAGAGGGCTACAAAGATCATTAGAGGATTAGAGAATCTCTCTTATGAGGAAAGGCTGATAGACCTGCGTCTGTTTAGCCTGGAGAAGACTGAGAAGGGATCTTATCAATGCTTATAAATATCTAAAGGTCAGGTGTCAAGAGGATGGGGCCAGACTTTTTTCCGTGGTGCTCAGCAACAGGACAAGGGGCAACGGGCACAAAATGGAACACAGGAAGTTCTATCTGAACATGAAGTTCTATTCTGAACTTCTTCACTTTGAGGGTGACAGAGCACTGGAACAGGCTGCCCAGAGCGGTTGTGGAGTCTCCTTCTCTGAAGACATTCAAAACCTGCCTGGATGGGCTAGGTGAGCCTGCCTTAGCAGGGAGGAGTTGGACTATATGGTCTCTATAGGTCCCTTCCAACCCCTGCCGTTCTATGATTTTATGGGGATGGGGAAGAACATGCTTCTCTATGTAGGTAACAATCCTACATACAGAAGCACAGACACCCAAAGTGTCTCTTGCCTCTGCAGTGGCCAAGTACCCCAACTAACTTCAGACTACCTCAGGTACTAACAGCAGCTTTTCCCTGACAGTACAAAGCTCAGCACAACCTGAATAATCGACCCTAGGAGTGGATAAATGCTCAGGCTATCAGCTCTCTGTTGCTACAGTAACAAGCCTGACTATGCAAAGTGGTTAGTTAAAGATAACTCAGCCACGGCAGTGATGCATGGATTATATCACTTTCATGTTCTTTCAGAGCCCAAACCTAATCTAGCACAGAATCAGCAGGGCGACTTTCACTGTCCTTCATCCCTCGAGATCTCTGTGTGAGGTAAAAGCAATAGAGGCCAGCTCTTGAAAAGGACATCACACTCAATCAGCTTCAATCCTTTTTAACTAGTTATAGCAGTGCAAATCCCAGCATGAACATGCTTATTCCAGTTTATTATTAACCAGTATGATTTAAACTAGAATGTCAAGCTTGTTTAAAATCCTGTTTCTGAACTGTTATGACTCTAACAAATGAACAGCAAGCATTGTTTATTCAAACTAATGCAACCTTCCCGTGAAGGTGAGAGTTGGGACAGCTCAAAGTTATAAAACATGGTTGTAAGAAACTACTTCCCTTTTTCTTCTGTGTAATTACAGGCTTCCTAATAAATGGCATGTTCTAAAGTTCAGGTATCAAATGTAGGCTGCCTGCCCACTCACTTTACATGAAGCTCTTCTTGTTTCTGTGCCATGGAAAACTGCCTCTGTTTCGGCAGCCTGTGTTCCCTGTAAAGTGTGGGATGCTGTGATAAATCCCACATCTTGATTCATTAAGAGGGAAACCATATCTATGTCTTCTCCCTCCTGTTCCCTCACAGGCTCTCATCACCTCCATGTCAAAGCTGCACACCAGAATCCTGGTGTTGGCAATTCCTTCTGTCAGCTCTAAGAAGTGGAGGAAAGGAAACCTTTATTTTCTTACTACCAAACCCTTTGCTTAGCTGGGTGCAAGTTTTATAGCCCCATCTTCTCAGCAAAGTAGGCTTATCACATGTATAACTTTCAGGCTGGACTACAGTATTTTAATCCTTTCCTAGCCACCAGCATGACCGAGTTCCAGCCCTCCCTCCAGTCTGCCCAGTCACCTACTGTGATTTAAACTGATGGACCAAAGAAAGACCAAGGATCTTTATCCCCCTTCAGTATTCCCACCTCTGTTAAAGCCATATTTTTATTTTTGAGCTATTTCTCTCTCCAGCTTCTCCACAGCTCTAAAGGTGTGTTTTAAAATTAATTTTTAAATGCATTTTAGACAGGCAGAAGTAGTCCATATTAACAAAGGTAGCAATACCTTTCTTTGAGTGTCTCTTCCACGTTCTGTTACTTATCTTTATTATTTGGTTTTGGTGTTTGAACTCCCTTGCTTTCTTATATCTTATTGCGTTTTACTTTCAAGGAATATTGCAGAAAGACAGGATTTAAGACTGAAATCTAAAGCCACAAAAGCCCATAATAAAATTCTCCCTAACTTAAATGGAGCCAAGTTTTCTTCTTGAAAGCAAAAAGTTTAGAATAATAGCCAAACTATTTTGCAAACAGAAACCAATAGTAGAATTCTTCCTAACTTGAGTGGAGCCAGGTTTTCATCCTGAAAGCAAATATTTTAGAATAATAGCCAAATTATATTTTCCAAAAATTTCAATACATTGGTGTATTACCTGGTGCACTTCAGGTGTAGTAAGGATACATTGTAAGAAAAGTAACCACAAATAGCATATGAAATAAAGCAGTGGGTTTTGCTTACTCAACTTTACAACATCTGACTTTTTACCTTTTAAGTCGCTTTGGAACATACAGTAGAGCTTCCATGAAATAGGTGTCTGTAAAGTTAAAGTTGCATTTACTACAAGACAAGATTTGCAGAAAAGGTTTCAGGGTTTGCCTGTAGTAAATGGAGAGTGTTTTCAACAAAAGATGCTGAAACACGTGTGTGTGTGTAAGCACACATACAAGTTCACCTTGGCATATCCTCACCAGAAAAGAATTTGAGATTTTAAGTAGGACATTTTAGGGGGGGGGGGGGGGGGTGGGCAGCTGAAGGGAGAGAACACCAGTAATCAAACAGCAGGGAATAATCCTGCCCTGGACCAAGTCTACTGCATCTCCCAAGTCTATCACACAACTAGTGTCAGATTTGGTGCCAGCAGGGAATAGAGACAAAGGAAAACGTTCACTTGCCTTTCACCCATAGACCATGAAGTGTGTGTGGTTTAATACAGTCCTTTTTCAAAAAGCTCTCCGTGTCTCTGAAAGATTAACAGGGATTTACAGTAGTTCTCACACATGTTCAAATGTCAGCTGGTTTTGTCTACAGCCCACTCATTCTTTTTGCTTTTGAGAAGCTGAGAATCTGTCATTTTCTGAAGCAGTTTTTGCTCCTTTTTTTGAAAGTCAATGTAAAAGTATTGAAGGGGCTATCAATTTATTCCATATTTGCCTTATAGTTTTACCTATTTTTTTAACAAGTAGTCCATGTGTTTTCTATAAACTCCAATCATTTGCAACAAAATTCTCCCTGTTTTCCTTCCTATTCCCAGTGCTCCAGTGACTTACCTTTATATGACTCTTTCACCAGTGTGGAAGAGACAGCAAAGCCCCGGTTTTCCAGAAAATGCTGGGGGGTTGTTTTATATTATTTTGTTTTATTTTATTTTGTTTTAGCAGTCTCTCTTCCCCTTCCCACTACTCAGGCCCAAGACTTTTGGCAGCACCGGTAACTTGAAATCCCCGGGTTTTCTCGCTTCGCCAAGAACTAATGAACTCTCTCCGCTGCTGATGTTTTATGTCGGCGAATCTCTGCCCTCTCACCAGGCTCAACTCTTTACCGCAATCGGCAAAATCAGGGCTATAACACCCCTAGACCCTCACCCCCTCGATGCCACCAGCCCTTGGCCGGCTGCCTCGCCGCAGCACCTGCAGGCGTAGCCCAGCCCGCCGCACCCCTGCTCCCGGCCGTCCCGCCGGAGCCGCCGTGCCCGCGGGGACCTGCTGGCCACCACCCGGCACTTTCCAGCCCCCGGCTCCACTGGGGCAGGGCGGCGGCGTGGCCGCGCAATCCCCAGCCCTCCCAGGCAGGCGGGCGGGCGCCTCCCCGCCCCGTCCCGTCTCCGCGCCCCGGCGCGGCGGGGCTTGCAGGCGACCTCCTCCCCCCGACTTTCTCCCCTCGCCGCTGGCGACCAGCGACACCTCAGACCGCCCCGCTCCTCCCGGCCCTCGCCTCCGCGCCGGCTTTGTGTGCGCGGCAGCCGCCACCTGGGGCGGCGGTGACTGCGGTGTCCCAGCACCATGCCTCTCCGCGGGCGCCCCAGCGCTCTCTTGCCCCTTTGTCTGCTCTGCCTCCAGGCTGCGCTGCCGCTCCGCGGCCACCGCGGCCGCTACACTGGGTAAGTCCGCCCGCCGTCCTTCTCCGCTCCTGCGGGGCAGCGCCGCAGCCGCGTTCCCTCCGCCAACCTTCCCCCAGTGGGAACCCGCTCGTACAAACGTGTTCGGGCTTTTCTTCCCGCTGCTGAACTGTTTGTTTGCTTGTTACCATTGAGTTGTAGCATACTCCGGCGCTTTCATGCCACAGGTACTGTAAGACTCGGCTGGCAACAGGAAGGATGCTACATTGGGGAAAAAAAGTTTAGTGTCGTTGTGGTAAGAGAAACTGCGCTAATACGGGGAAAAAAGTTGTAGAGGCTTCACTGTGCTCTGAAATGAATGTAGGTTTTTATTTTCCTTTAGGGGAACATATTCAATGGAACTTTAAATAGTGGTCTTTTAAAAAAAAAATAAAAGTTGAACAATGTGCAGTCTTCCTGAATGCATAAAAAGCTCAGCCCATAAGGGAACCTGATTAACCTTTCTGTAAGCAAGTGAAGACTTTTACATGTATGTCAAACTAGACTGACTTTTTTTTTTTTTAATGTGAAGTTCGTACTTGTGTTAGAAAGGGAAAGATTGAACCAAGTGGTAGTAAAATAGTAGCAATATCACTGCTAGGCTTTGCCTCCAAAGTGTATGTTCTTCATGCCTGGTTTAGAGACTTTGTTTTTAGCAAGTATGTAACAAAATGGAATCTGTGAAAGATTTACAATGTAGATGAAAAGACAGCCAAATGTAGGAGTGTGAGGATCCGGTGGCATCTTTTCACATACAGTATAAAACTCATTCAAACTGAGCGGTAAATTCCACAGGATAAGCAGACCTCCCTGTGGAAGTAGGAGCTGTATTATTCTTTCTATTTTATTAAAATAGCCAAGCCAGGCATGTAAATTCCACTGCTAAAATGAAGTTTTTTTAAAAAAAACATTCCCTGAGCTTCAAGGATTTGGTCATATGAAGCCATTTACCCCTGGGTCACTGTTCGTGATAGAAAGTAGTTAAACAATTGACAGCTGTTTCACCATCTCTGTTCAGTTCCCTGGGTCCTGGTGTCTATCTGCACTACCAAACAGGCCACCACCATCAGTAGCCCTCCTGGCACTGCCAGAAAGGAACAGGACAGAAAACTAAACGGTTCTTGAAAATCAGGGTTATGTCGTAAATTTTTGTGCAGCAGCACTGTTCTCTCTGCAGCCCATTGCACAGTCGTGGGCTCAGTAAGACCCAATTTTAAAAAACTCAGTATTGTATTCAGTTTGCTTGCAGATGACATTGAGATGAATAACAAATTCCCAGTGCTGGTACATAACTTTTTTCTGAATATTAGTCACATAAGCAAGCTATTGAGCGATGTATGAGATGTCAAAATGCACATTTTAATGTCCTCTAGGTTTAAGTGAGATTGTCAATCTAAAAATCAAGTTGGTTAAAATAGAAAAAAAAAATGCATGCCGATTGTACCTCTGTTCATTTATGTGATTCACTGATTTTGCTGAAGTTTTAAACATAATATTCTTGTTTAAACATTATATGTGCCCTGGGTGGTGTTAAAGACCCACACCACCCTTCTCTCTCTCTTGATCCCTGTCCTAGAAGCTTTTGCGTAGAGTCTGCTCCAGAAGAATGAGACTTCTTATCAGCTCCCAGAATTTGGACAAGCACAACTAAAATTGCTACTCAAAAAAAAAAAAAAAAAAAAAAAAAAAAAGGCTAGAGTTCATTATAAAAACTCTTGGTCAATAGGCAGTTGTAGTAGGGGGCCAAGAGATATTTACAAGCCTGGCTGAAAATGGGGTCACATTGGTAACACAAACCAGAATGCTTACCACATGTGTAATGCAAACTGGAAAAATAACCTGGTATTTTTCCCACTCTACTGATACTTTCCATTTCTACTATTCTGGCATTATTTGTGTCAATAAAAGATGATGAAACATTAGTTTGAAGCAGGATGAAGGTTTCTTCAGAATTACAAATATATCTTGCCCTTCTGAGGCATCTGTCATTAGCCCATTTTCCCTGGCAGGATGATTTCATTTCCTTTGTGTGTGCCATTGATGAGAAGCAGTTGAGCAGGTATTGCCATCACTACTGAAGCTAGTCATCACCCAATGGGAAAATTAGTTTACTAGGGTTTTTTTGATAAAGACAATCACGACATGAATATAGTTTTCTAATGTTCATCATTAAAAGGAGTCTCTCAACCATCTGACTTCATTTTGTGCTATGAAGTAGGTGTCAATCTTAGTAATTTCTGTCATGTCAGAAGCTGTACCCTATAGGGGGAAGGCATAAATATAATTAGGGCAAAAGGAGCAGAGAAAAAAAAGAACAAAAAAAGCAATGGAAAACATTTCTCAGGCCAGGACTAGGAGGTGCAGAGCAATTGCAGCTCTTTAGTTGAGAACTCTGACCTAAGACAATTAATTGGTATTGCACATTTCTCCAAACTGACTTCTCCAAACTGTGTTTGGCTAGGTATGCCATAATGACACATCTTTAACCAGATGTGTTCCACACACCTTTAGGAAGTTAACAAATAGTTGGGAGGTCTCAGCAAAGAGGCAGCAGCTCTCATGCCCACTGGGTTCTTGGAAAAACAGAGGTACAGGCATATTTGCCTTCTGCTGCCTCACACAACACAACACAAAGGTGTTCAACCTGCCTCTGTGCTCTTGTGTCTGCAGGAAGTCAAGAGGAGCTTCAGGCTATTGCCTTCACTTCTAAAAGACACTGCTAATCAAAACTATATTCACACACACATGTATTTTTCAGTCTTCCATTTGCATGCTCTGTCCAAAGGTTCCAGGGAAGATGGGCAAGGGAGGAAACATCAGGGTTTGGAGAAAGTAGGTATGGCATATATCAAGAGGATATATGAGGATTATTCAGGAAGCCACTACCAGAGGGTCAAACAGGGGTAACAAGGATAACCAGATGTATGCAATGTCTTAGGTGCTTGAAATAATCATATAAGCTGGGACTCTTTGGTCTCTAACAGAAACAATATAGGGCATAATGAACATCTACAAGCCTTGAGTGACATGGAGGTGGTGCATAGAGATCAGCTGCTGACAGTTTCTTCCAGTTACAATAAGTAGGAGGCATAAAACAAATCTAATGGGAATCAGGTTGAAAAGAAACTTCTTCACCCCACAGATGTGAGACCTGTGAAAGATGTGAAATGTTTACAAGGGTTCAGGGAGGCCTTGACAGGTCTATGGCAATTACTAGGTATGCTATTGAAATGACATCCAGCCCAGGAGATCACGGTGGTGAAAGTAACTGTAGGTTGGGAGAGTAATTAGTGATAATAACATATGCTTTTGCCTTGTTGTTACTCTTCCTTGGGTAGTTGTCATTTGACAGTTTTCCAGAGTAGGATACAGGAGCAGACAGACCTTTTGTGGGTTTTTTTACCAAACACAGCGATCTTCCTACTCTTAGGAATTCTATGAAGAAGGGGATGGTGTCCCATTAACTGGTCAAGATTTCATGGGACAAAAAGCATCTCTCTCATTTGTTCTTTAAAAGTTACTGCTAAGATATTTTTAGTCCAGTTCATCTACCTCCACCTGTACTTGGCAGTTGAGCATGTCACTCCATTTTTTACCTAACTTTCTTGTTCTTCCAAAGCCTTTTCAGAAATGTACCTCATCTCCCCTCTGCTCTCCCCTCAAATAACCAAATGCAGGCAAAGGCTGGAAAAACATGGCCAGTTCTGTAAGGTTTGTGCTGGGCATTCTGGAGTCTTTAAATATCGGATTGAGATACTAACTCCTCCAAAATGTTATTATTCTGTGGGTTGCAGTGCAGCAGATAATTATAAATTCTCTTGGGCAGGTGAAGACTATGATGCATTCTTACATTATTGTGTAACAACCTTGTAAAATAATCTGGGAGTAATGTTGAGGTGGCTAACAAGGAAACTGAAAACACTAATGAAATGTTCTGTAATCCAAGACATAATATGCTGCAGCTACTGGGACATCACATCCTGAAAATCGCAGAAACCAACTGTTCATGTAGATAAGCACAGATATAAAATTATAAAATCTGAGAGCATTCTGCAAATTTCAAGTATTTTAATGCCCATTGATATCCCTACATACCATAGCTAAGTGCCTCTGATCCCACAATACCTTACACACAATAGCTGGCAATTGTTCTGTCTCATGGAAAAAACACATGGGAGTGTGACGAAAACTAGTTGCTGAGGGATTTGAGAAGTGGAAAGGAACTCCTTCTGTGCTATTCCCTTCTGCAGATTTTTTCCAAATGTTTTAATCGGGGACTAAAAGATCTGCATTGGTTTGTAAAAAATGTTCTTTCTCGTTGCTGTTCAGCTCTCCTTCCCCACCCACAAGTCAGTGTAAAATATCATACAGTCAACTGGGGAAAAAAAGAACCAAACAAAAAAACATTTGGAAAGCACACCACCACCACCACTGGATTGAAGTTAATCACATTCTTTCAGATGGAAACGACACTTAATGCTTCCCTGGGTGGCATCAAGGAGCTTCCAAAAGGTGAAAAGCTATGAGCTCTCTAGCGTTATGCACAGACAATTTTAAGTATCCTCTTTTCACATAACCACTAATTCTGTAATCAAAGCACCACTGATTCCTGAAAAGAGCACAGATCAATGAAGTCCACAACTCTGGGACCTCTATACCCATTCTTGTCCCAACACCACAACTTTATAATGTTGTGCTTTCTCATCACTTGATATTCCCCCTGCACAATATCATTTATGTTCTCCTAGAGGGAAAAAAAAATACTGCCAAGTTTTGGTTCTTTTTCTCTTCTAAGTTCAGGCATGTTAAATTTACCTTTTAAAGCCTCTCTGCTCTCCTCATTACAAATGAGAAATATGAAGTGTTTCAATTACTCTTCCTTTCCCTTTTTAACTTAAAAAAACCTCACAACCTAATTAGAACAACAGTGCACATCCTCATGGCACAGGCAAAGTCAATACAAGGCAAGGAGTCTCCTAGTTCACTACAGCTGTCTAAACTGATTTCCAGGTTCATGTCACCATGGGATCCTGGTTCCATACTTGTCCAGCTTGGGACCCCACTGGATGGTGGTGTGGTTCCTGTCTGGCCTCTGCATGTAGAAGAGGGGGACAGAGAACATGAGAAGTAGGGGAAGACGTAAAAAAAATCAGGACATGGGCAAAGCTTTCACCAATACTTGCTAACTGAATCTTTCCTAGGTTTCCTACATTAGATGCAACCTATGGTCTTCCAGTAAAAATGATTCTTTGGAAAGTGTAAAACCAATTCCAGTAAACGTTGACACTTTCCTCCTTTTAAAAAGTATATACGTTACAAATGGGAATGTAGTGTATTATTAAGAAAATTCATGTTCAGGCTTGGTTTTGAGTTCAAGATTATGTTCTGCAAAAAAAGCAGGATACCTTTAAGATGTACGAAGAAAAAGATACTTATTAAAAAAAGATTGTTCACATATAAAATCCATCCAGACACTCAGCCTAAAGCATCCACTTTGAATCGACCACCTTTCAGTGTCTCATGGAAATAAGCAGTCAAAGAAATACAGCTTTTCCTAGAGCTTCTGATACTAGTTGCAGTGAACTCCAAATCTCCCACTTCTACACTGTACCCACTTCCAGCTGCTGCTGCTGTGAATTCAGTCTCCCAGAGTCATTCATGGGCTTCTTAAAATCAAGTTCTCAACTCTGAATGTTTTGTACAGGACTTTAACAAGCACTTAACAGGGTACAGCTAGTATATAAATTATGCACATGCTGATTTTTTAATGTAAAAAACCAGAATCTAAAATATGCGAGCAATTCACATGAAAGACAGTAGAATGTACTTGTAGTCCAGAGGGAAAATCATGGCTCTGGAAGGAGTGAATTTGAAAAAAGGAAGCTAAAAATCTGCTTTTCTTGAATACATTGCTAATAATTAGTAGGAAACTCTAGTTTCATACACTGCATAGGACTGTATCCCACTCTGCACAATAAACAGGATCCCAAGGTCTCCTGAAATTCTAGTATCTGTAAAGATGTCATTCATATGTCTGAAATGGCCTTACATGGTCAAAATGCCATAAGAAACGTTTATCGTTCTATCCAGTTGAAGGTGAATGGCCACCATGAATCATTTCTCGCTATCTCCAGGAGGTAAACTCTGTCATCTCTGTTTAGCAGAACTGTCCTTCACTTATCTTTTCTCCTTAGTTTTACCTCTGACTGTATAACAGAAATTGTACTCCCTCTTCTATTGTAGGACCTAGTGTTTATCGGGTGTACTGTGTGTATAACGTTCACGCAAAATGTCAGGAAAGAAACAGATGTTTTGATCATATATTGGGTGTCTGTTCAGTAGTCCTGTAAGTCAAACCTGCTGTGAGCATGCGTATAGCAGTAAAAAATTAAAACAGGCAGTGTGGTTCACCATTCAGTATTTTTACTGCTATTTGTTTTGCTGCCAGGCAGGAGATAAAGAGAATTTTCCTGCAGTTTGACCCTCTACACACACACACACACACACACACCAAAAAGTTAAACAGCATTGTTCCTCTCCCCTGCCCAACTAGCTTACATATTTGTGCTATCAATGTTGATTTTCAAGCCGAAAACAACTTCTAGTGAATTCTGTACTCTCCGTACTATTTTAAATGATAAGCAGGTTTGGTTGCAAAAATGAGAACAAATAATTACAATTGTATTTTAGACGTCTCTCTGCAAACCTTGCTGCAGGCAAAACTGCTTGCAGAACTTAACAGAACTTTTGCTGGTCTCAGATTTGCAGGAACAGACCTACACTCAGCAGATTTATAGAGACAAACCCAAACTTTTTTTTTTTTCAGTAAATGTTGATTCTGTTTTAAAGACTTCATTGACAAGGTTGAGTAAAAAAATTTGGTTCTGATTGGTGTTACAGCAAAAGTACATGGATTTTAAGAGTGCTACTAATTTACACCTCAGTATATCAGATCAGAATCAGATACCAATAATCAGGAAAGCACCTGCAAAGAAAATCTTAAAATTGCTTTTTTTTTTCCAAGGCACCTGAGTGTAGGTGAGCCAAATTACTCTGAATTGAAAAGATATTCAGTGAATGGGGACAACATATTCCCTTCTTTCTCATACTTTGCACCTTTTGATCTTGCCAAATGAGGGGGAAGGCTAAGGACCTCACTATTTTATTGTGAAACTGAAAGCCTTGCACTGCACATCACCCAGGAGGAGCAAGGATGGTCTTTTGGGTGGTGCTGACACAGGCTGGCACACAGCAGCAGGGAGGGAGCACAAACCCCTCCCTTCTGCCTGTGTCTGCTCTATGCAGGCTGCAGGATCTGAAGAAAAAGGCTCTGACCAAGGCCCTGCCCAAGGCCCTTATTCCCCTAGGGAATGATGAGACTTGCAAATATGCTTATTTGAGGAGAAGCCACACCATAAAGTTACCAGGCAAAGCAATACACAGAACAGCACTTGCTAAGGAGATGTTCTAGGCTGCTTAAATATAGCCATAAAATAAAAATAAGTATCTTACCAAAATATTTTTTCTTTTCTTTATGTTCTGTTCAGCTCAGTTAAGGCCTCTATACAGACGAGGCTACCAAAGCAGGACCTTGAAAGTGCAGTTTGTAGGGGATTTATTACAGTAAGGCTATTCTAAGAAAAATTTGCTGTTTGTTGTATCATACCATATTTCAAGTACCTTCAGGAGGAGTAATGATGCAGTTTGAAGCACTTCATGGTTGACTTAGAGAGAGAAAAAGAGGCTCTTTTTAGTTTAGATTTTTTTGTTGCATTTGGATAATAACTCATTATTACAGTATCCTGCAGGTTTGAAAGCCTCAGGTAAGTAGCATAAAAGGTGGTACATCTTAAATACAAGACAACGTAACAGCTTGTTAGGCCATAAGACTAGAATTTATTTATTTTTTTGTGAGGGATAAGTAGCGTACGTGATAAAACATTGGGAGATAGATTTAAATGTGAACATTTTGGCCATTTTATTTTATTTATTTTTTCCTCCAAAAGCACTGAAGGTGTTAATTTAGTTGAAATAAATGGACAGATTAAACCACTGAAGTCAGGCATTGGATTATATAGTATGGGATAGAACCCTGAAAGAAAGTCAAGTCTCAAAGACAGATGTGAGAAATTACTTTAGCAGTCCTGATGAAAAACTGGTGCACTCTTCGATTTACTCCACTGTACTCCTTCCAAGATTACCACCAGATGCTACTCTATGGCTGCAGTGCAGTCATACAGCCAGACCCTGCTCACCCCCACTAATGGCCAGCTGCTGCCTGGGCAGGCGGTTGTGCTCCTGCTGCTCCAGATGTGCAGCCCCTGCTCAGGGACTGGCACTCCTCTGCCTACAGCCAGCCAATTCCAGGAGAAAAAAGCACCTTTCTCTCTCTTTTCTTTTCTTTTTTTTTTTTTTTTTTTTTTTTAGTTTCTCTTTTCTCTGGACTTCGTCAGCTTGTCAGTCTGTGATCTGCCTACTGCAGAGCTTCATGTTGGCACAGGGAAGAGCTGGGAGTGGCTGCTGTTTCAGTAGCCACCTGGGTATCTCAGGGTTCTCAGACATCCCGTGCACATAGGCACTGGAGATGGTTGTCTGAAACGAGTTAATTCCAGGTGTGAACTCCAAGGAGTGCACTGTGGTTTTACCTCAGAAGAATTTGGCTTCCTCATCAGTCCTGACTGCCAGATTCCTCTCCAGACTGATACCAATGGAACAATCCCAAAAGAAGGTTTCAGGCTCACAGAGAGAACAGTGAAGCACTTAATTTCAAACACCTTTGTAAAAGTGCAAAACCAAAGAAAAAGTTAACCTTGGTACCAGCCATCATCACAGATGGGTTTTTGAAGCAAAGGGACTTCATTTCTTAGTGTCTGCAGTAGCTGTAACTCCCTCTATGTAACAGCCAAGACTGACATTATAGTGTCTGCAGAAAAATAACCTCTGTAGCAGGGAAGAATTTTAAATAAGGACCTTTTATTAAAAGCTCTGCTTTTTTTGTCACAGAGCAGTTTCAACATGGAAATAAATCCTGGGTTCACTTGAACTGTAGAGGACGGACAGCCAAGAACATGCTCTGCCTAGAATTTCTACCAAATAACAAGATTCACCATGTAAGCAGAAGCAGACTGCCAAGTCTGGGCTAGTAAGCCAAGTGTCTCAGCAGGATGAGTCTTTGGTGGCAGTACACAGTGTAAGCAATACCTTGTGGCACAGGGATAGTATGTTGTGTCTTTATCTTTCTCTGCTATCAACAGGCCGGATCCCTGATCTGTCTGCCTGTGGCAGTGACAATGATTAAAAATATTTTTTTTTATTGTTTTCTTTGTGAAAAATTAGTTTCACCTTCAGTCTATTCAGCGGAGGTTCTTTTCTTCTGTTATCTTAGTTTTGATGTAGTCTTAAAATCACGGCCTAGTCAAAACAGCTTTAAAGGAAATCAAAGCATGCGAGTATAAAGGGTAAAAGCTTTTATATTCACTATCCAAGAGCATAAAATTAATTTCTTATATATTTTCTGAGGGCTAGCCTAGAACTGTAACTATGGTGAAATACGTAGTGGTGCAGGTTTTGATCCCTACTGCAAGAATTGCTTCATGTCTGCACAAAGTCATCCTGAGGGAGAGCAGTGGTTCTCCCCTTGAAGCAGCTGCAAGGAGCAGCAAGCACAGGAACTTAGGGCTCCTCTGCTCAGCAGAAGAGCAACCATATCTGGTGAGGAACCCTGTTTGCTTGGTATGGGCTATTTGCTGTCTGAGCTTGTTTGGTGTGTTGCACCTCTCGGAGGCCCCAGGCAAAGAAACATCACCCAGTCAACATCATCAGCCCTGTGAGACAGACACATGACACTGATCTACCCTTGCTTGGCAGTTCTGGGCAGACATGGATACAGAAATGTGGGCATCTCAGGCTCAAATTTGGTGAGGGAGGACTCAAGGGCTTTCCTCCCCTCTATGATGTGTGCTGCTTGTCACATGAGGTAGTGATGTCTTCCAAGGTCTTACATCTAGCCTCACCTGCCAAAAATGTGTATCAAATTAGGAAATAGGTATCGAGTGAGTTCATGTATTTTTCAGTTCAGAAGCAGGTTAGCAGCTGTCAGAGGTCTGGAGACTTTAAGACCATCAATGTCTCACCTTAGCACCTAGGCCCTCTGTTCCCTGAGTGCTTAGTCCCTCGCCATTGGTGGCTTGCAACCCACCAACATGTTTTTCTTATGTCCATCCTTCTTCCCTTGAACCTACAATCTCTTCTTTGTAAGATAACTGGCATTTTTTTTTGGCCATGGTACAAAACCATGGGAAGGGTAATTATCTTTTAAGGGAGTGGAACATCTCCCTTATGAGGAAAGGCTGAGGGAGCTGGGTCTCTTTAGCTTGGAAAAAAGGAGGCTGAGGGGTGACCTCATCAATGTTTACAAATATGTAAGGGGTGAGTGTCAGGGAGATGGAGTTAGGCTCTTCTCAGTGATGACCAGTGATAGGACAAGGGGTAATGGGTGTAAATTGGAGCATAGGAGGTTCAAGGTGAATATCAGAAAAAACTTCTTTACTGTGAGAGTGACAGAGCACTGGAACAGGCTGCCCAGGGAGGTTGTGGAGTCTCCTTCACTGGAGACATTCAAAACCCGCCTGGATGCGTTCCTATGTGATGTGCTCTAGGTGACCCTGCTCTGGCAGGGGGGGTTGGACTAGATGATCTTTCGAGGTCCCTTCCAACCCCTAGGATTCTATGATTCTATGATTCTATGATTCCATGATCTTAAGCCTCTGGGAGATGATGAAAAACTGAATTGAAGTCAGCCTCCTACATAGAAAGGAGTCAGTATACACTAATGCTCCAGGTGAGTTAAGCCATTTGTCTCCTCTTTATGAGGGGTGACCTCTCCAAATGCTCTAAAAGCTCAACTGAGAAATGGTGGGTGAAGGGAGCCAGGGACCAGGAAAACATGATCTTTTGCTTCTGCTGAATGAAACTGTAAGACTGAGGAGAAAACCTGCAGATTTTACCTTGTCAGACTAAAACAGTCCTACCAATTTGCAGACAGCCATGTAAAGAATTACAGAGATCAAGGGTTCCACACTGCACTCTGTGAAATCTGATCTTCCTGCATTGTTCTTCTTTAATCCAGCATCCATTATCTCTGCTGAAAAAAAATACACGTGAGCTTTTATGTATGGCAACTGCACTTGGGGTGGTCTTTGAATTAGAGGGCATTTGCTTGCAGAGTCTGCAGCAAGTCACGCCGGCTGCAGGCTGCACAGTTATACTGGGAAAGAAGAGGCAAAACAGGAGACAAAATAGATCTACCAGTTTTTAGTTATCTTGTTAGAGCTAGTGAAATGGAGTCTTAATGATGGAGTAGCTAATAGCTGGCTAATAAAAATGATAAATAATAATTCTGTTAAAACATATAAAATAAATGAAACAAGTACTTTCTGCAGGACGAAAATACAGGTATCTCACTGGAAGGACCAGTTTCACAGCAGCCAATGGAAAATATAATTATTAAGGTGTATTTAGCAACTGACAATCCCTCTGCCACACTGGAAAACACTACTTTTTTCAGTAGAAAAAATAACACAGACTTCAAGCAAAAGAAGAAGGAATTTTTGAACTAGTTATTGTATAAAAAACTTTGCTGTTTTCAAGAGCAAATAAATGGGCAAATTTAAGGTAATATTTTTTAACTTATCAAATTGCATGCAGAGTATTTATTTTTAAACTACATGGCTATAAAACACCAGATGTTATATAATGAAGTAATGTCAGAGGAAGACTGGAATCAGTTGTCTATGAGGAACAGGCAGATGCTTGCTTTTAGCAGCAGTCTTGCTCATAAAACAAGAAAGTTTGCTTTCAATGCAAGGACACCAAACACTCTTTGCTGCATTCAAGACTTGTGTCCCCATAGCCTGTAGAGCTTTGTTTATTTAAGCTTAATTATTTCTCATGCAAAACAGAGAAGGGGGAGTTTAAAAGAGTTTAGGGAGGAAGAAGTAAGAGTTGTCTGATCTTACGGCAGGGATTAACCAAAGGAAACGTTGCCTGTTGATGAGCTCTGCAGCCAAAACCAAGAGGCCTTTGCTGTTTTGGCCACTTGTTGTCATGGTGTATGGCTTAAGCCACCCCACTCTCTATCTTATGAAAGAAAAATGGAAGTACAACAAAAAGATGTATTTTTCATTTGAGATGGAAAAAACAAAATTCTGATACAAAGGCAAAATATCACCTCATATATTGTGCTGCTTCTTGCATAATAGAAGGTTTTGGCATTTTATGCCTAGCCGTGTAGCATGCCAACTCCATTTTCCATGAAACCTTATGTAAGGATAGTTGGGCACAAAAAGAGTATACCAAGAAAGAAGCTGCAGAAATATGGTGCTGACAGTTTAATGGTTTTGTACAGCTCTGTAATTTTTGTGGGATTAATTCATCTAACATATCAAGTCTACCTCAGTTTACACAGGTTTGCACATCCCAGCTTTATAGGCTGAAATAATTGCAAGTGGAAATTAATTCATTTTATTAATTTATCTCTGTGTATAATGTAAAAAAAAGAATTTAAATTGTAAGTCTATATTAATATAAAAGCAGAAAATGTTATTTTAGCTGGATTTTTAAAAATTTACCTAGCAACAAAAATAAACACACCTCTGTATCTGGGTTCTGATTTTACTGTTTAGTGGACGTGTACTGTTGCTGCTAATTTCAGAAGAAAAACAACAACTACTGTTAATAATTTTGCTAAATCCCATTCCTTCAGGCATGTCACAGCAGCTGTCCTCTTCTAGGACAAGATAGTAGAGCAAGGCTGATGTTCAATACTGATCACAGGTTTCAGAATTTGTGCACTCAAGAAAGCGTAAGACAGTACAAACATTCTATATTTCTTCATGTGAAATTTCATCTCACTTTTCTAGTCCATTTCAGCCAAACTGAGCTACATCCTATTTATCTACCAAAAACTCAGCAAAGTTAAATAGACCAACCAAATCTTTCCCTTCCCTCACTCCAGCATTTCACCTTTAGATGGGGAGCAAGTACATTAGAGGCTCTGTCTAATAAAATGACTGAGTGTTGCAGCAGCAGAAGCAGATTTTTAGGGAAAATGCTGCTTGGGGGATGTATCTTGGGAAGCACCAACTCCTTGATGGAAATAGCATTTGGCATCAGAAGTTCTTTCACAGAAGGCCTCTGTACATAGTTTCTCAGTTGTCGTTTTCAAAGGACCTTTCCTTTTGCTGGCTGTGCAGGTGCTGAGCTGAGATTACAGCCTGCTGTGTAAAAACCTGTTCCTTTTCCTCATACCTGCCTCTCAGTTCTCACTCCCCCTTGTCTACTTCATTGTCCTCACATCTCATCACAAACAGCCTGTAGAACCGTTTTGGGCAGGGACTGGTATTTTCCCACCTGCTGGGTAAGTAGATAACTCCGGGTCTTTGTTGTCCTGTGGCTGAGGTATAATCAAGTAATGGTAGTTTCAGCTCTAACGCAGTTCTTTTGGTCAGTAGATCCAGTCAGTGTGATAAATAGCAGGTTGCTACTAGTGCAAATAAGCTTAACATTTCTTTAGTAATATGAATGCTTTCAATTTAGGGATTTGTTTTCAGTTGGACAGAAGGCAACAAATGCTGTACAAAATTGCTTCTAAGTATGGAGATATTCTTAAAGAGCTAGCAGCTCTCTTCAGCTTTTGATATTTTTTGTAAATTAGAGCAACGAGGCTGGTGAGGGGTTTGGAGGGCATGGCGTATGAGGAGCGGCTGAGAGAACTAGGTTTATTTAGTCTGAAGAAGAGAAGGCTCAGGGGAGATCTTACTGCTCTCTATAACTACCTGAAGGGAGGTTGTAGAGAGGCTGGTGTTGGTCTCTTCCCCCGAGTAACTAGCAACAGGATGAGATGAAATGGGTTTAAGTTGTATCAGGGGAGGTTTAGGTTGGGTATTAGGAAAAATTTCTTTACTGAAAGAGTGGTGAGACAATGGAACGGGCTGCCCAGGAAGGTGGTAGAATCACCATCCCTGGAGAAGCGTTTAGATGTGGCACTTCAGGATATAGTTTAGTAGTTGTGGTATTTGGATTACGGTTGGACTCAATGATCTTAGAGGTCTTTTCCAACCTTAATCATTCTATGATTCTATGATAGCAGGAAATAACCTAAATTGCATTTATGAAATAAACTGATAGTGTCCATCAAGTATTAACAGAGAAAGCTCCGTTTCTTAACATGTTGAGTTGATATGAGCAAGGCTGAGAAATAGCTGATACCGAAGTGCAAGACTGCACTGATGCCCTCTCAACTCTTTTCCTGTATCCCCTTGGATTTCCTTGATTAATTTGCTTGGTTTTAGCATTTTTCTGCATGTCAGACTTGGAAATTGTGATCAATTAAGAGACAAGCAGCAAGTCTTAAACAATAGTGCGAAGAGACATTATATACCCTGTTTGTTTCAGCCTAAGGTAACATATCCTGAGTGGAGTTGATAGGAATGTTCTTTTTCACTAAAAATTATATGTATTTTTTACATTCACACAAATATGTGCAGTGACATTTTGGAAATGGGAAAGGTATCCATTATATCTCCAAACCTGTGAAGTCAAAGCAGCACGCATAAAGGTAACTGTCTTTCATACAGAAAGTATGAATAGCAGCATGATGTCATTCAGTAAGGTAGACTAAACAATCTGTCTTTTTTAGATAAAAACTCTAAAACCTTTAGAAACATTTACTGTATCAGGTATCTGATGAAAATTACAGTAATAAATCTGAGATGTTTTAGAAACCATATTCCCAGGACAATTACAGAGCGCCCTAGGCATTTGCTGTCTGCCTGCACTTAGGCAGAACATGTTTGCACCCTGCTTTATAAATTCAACTTTTCCAGCATGGAGTGTTTTCTTCTAAGAGCACAGCAGTGAATTGTCTAAACAAAATGAAATCTCAAATTGAGAGTTTGGTATTTCAGTGACAAAGACATAATACTAAAGATGTCTGACTATGGTTTTTCTTAGTTTAGCAACCTAGATTCCAGATTGATGTTTAACAAATAATTGGTGTGGTAAATGCTTTTTAACAATCAAGTAATAAACAAATCTAAAGGCATGTCTCAGGTAATCAGATGTAGGTTGTTACAACAGTGCATATAACGTGTGCTTACTGCCACGGACACCATGGGGTTCGAGCGCAGAGAATGATACTAATGGGATTTGCTGTGCTTTGTCAGGGGGGTGAGTCTTTCAAACTCACCCCTTCACCATCTCTCATGCTTTCTCCCAACAGGAGAGTCAATCTCATCACGTCACATTCAGTGTGAGTAGTTCAAGCCATAACTCAGTTGTAACCACTTCTGGAACTTTAAAAACACAGAATTGCTGCTTTGCCAGTTAGTTTCAGGAGGGCAGCCAAGGTACTGCAGGGCAGTTCTCAGGGAGTTACAGCAACAAAATCAGAATCTAGAAAAAAATGAATGATTCTTAATTTGAGTAAAAAGTGATTACTAGGCAAATAGGTGAGATTTTCACAAGTTTCAGTTTGGAGCATTAAGCCTTTTTTGTGTGTTTGTTTGTTTGTTTTTTTGTTCACCTGGGTGGAAACAAAAAGCTTAGAATCTACTAAGAGCTCTGGCTTTTTTGCTTAGCAGAGCTCCTCAAAAGTAGATTACATTTCTTTTCCTGCTAACATAAGGGACTCCCAAACCCTAGTGCATTAATTCTCTGCTCAAAGAATGTTTTTTGTCACACTTTTCCTTCAAGCTTATAGCTTTGTTGTTCTTTTAGAGAAAATTAATAACACTGCCACCTTATTTTCTGATACTGCTTTACCTATTGAATTACTAGGGAAAAATGCAGACATTGATTCAGGAACCTGAGTAATTCTGGGGATTATTGGCTCAGGGCATTCATGGTTTGGCCAGTTGATAGTAAACAAGCTGTTTTCTCCAAAAGCTACAGAACTCTCCAAAGACAATGAAATTGTAATGCATTTTAATTCATGTTGATATCAGGACAATAATGTCATACCCAGAATTTCCCAACTTCACCCTACATTTCTACACAAATATTTGTATTACCTAGCCATAAACTGATTTTATTAAATTAAATAAGAAACTCCATACTCTATCTTACAAACATTTCTCCATAAATTAAGTTATATTGGTAACAGATTCTGAGCCCAAATAAAGTCCAAAGCACTTGAAATAGTAAGATGAACTACTTACAGGTTAATTTTTCATATTTTAAATTGTTAAGAAAGATTTTCAACTTTTTGTAAAAAAAAAACTAAGATCTCTTAGGTATGCCAGTGACCACAGTACCTCACATTAGATTGTGAATGTTTTATGCTGTCCTTTTTGGATATCAATCACAGGACCCATAAGCAAAGAGTCAGTAAAGGAAAGAGTCTTCCAGGCATGAGACATCTGGTTCTTTGGCAGCCTACACAGACTTTATATTGCCAGCTTTAAATTGGGCCTTTGAGTTTGCCACATGCTTTAACTGATGATGGGCTGTCTGGAGTGCCATGTGTTCCTGGTTGCAGTAGCTTTAACATTTAATGTTTAGACTTACTCCCCTCTCTTCTCTCTCTTGAGGATGTCCACGTAGGTAAAGCTTCACACTCAGCCCTAGTATTTAGGGCTTACAACGTTGTATCTGTAATCCTCTAAATATGCTTTTCTGCTTGGTTTCCTAAGGCCTGGGAGAAATTTACAGTACAACAAGAATTATGATCCTGAATATTCCTGTGCATTACCCAAAGTTCTATACTTGCATTCAAAAGAAGCAGTTAGAAGATGTCCCAACCACAAGACCATTTCAGTCACTTACTTTACTTAACTGAGTCTGAAGTTTACATAATTGTTTCTAGCTTGGTGGGTTCAATTATCAGGAATTTAGTACTAGAGGAAGTCAGCTGGAGGAATTGTGTTTGACGGTTATGAAAATGAAGTCTAGGATCAAGCTGGGCATGTAATCTGAAACTGAGATTTTACATGGTCCCATTTATGCCTATCTTGATTCAAGGTTTTCTGCAAAGAAGGCCCTTACTACTTTTAGAAATAGGTAGAAAATGCTCTTAGGGAGAAGAAGAATTCTGATAGTTACCTCTTGGTTATTAAGCCCTAATAAAAACATGAAATTACTTAGAAGAAGCATCAGTAGTTTCCAAATGAAGTGAGATAGGAAATAGAGAAATAGAGATAGTTAATTTTTAACCTATTCCATTTGTGTGTTGATTATAACATCCTAGCACTCTTGCCCCTACATCTGACACTTCAAGCATGTATATTACATACCTGAGCCCTCGTATCATCAGGCCTTCTGGAGCCAGGAAGCCAGTTATATTCATAGAGACCTTAAGAATAACAAATTTATTTTCCGCTCAGACGATGCATTCAAGAGAATATCTAGTAACCTGAAATGTGGTGGAAAATGGGTCTCTGCTGTTAGCCTTTGTACTCAAACCCAGCAGCTAAATAAGCCTAATGGTTTTGGTTTTGTATACTCACTTTTTTTTTAACTTCTCTTACAGTCTGCACAAGCCATTTGAATACTTGAAGTCAGCAATGACTGGGAAGGCAGAGAAGCACAAGGCCAGAGGTTGCAGCTGGCACTCCTCTTGGGCTCTGTGCACAGTCTATCACAGGTGTCACTTCTCCCGCACCCCAGAAAATTAAGTACCAGTATGTCATGTTGAGTGACAGTCAAGTGTTTTCATATAAGTGCCTTCTAACCACTATAGACCTTCTTCCCCAATTGTACTTTGCTGTAAAGATGCAAAACCTTCCGTCTTTATGCCAGTCCCTCTGACTGCCCACCTCTTCATACCAGGTTCCTGTTTTCCACTTCTTGGTGTCTGTTCCTGCTGAGCCCTGCCCCAACCTTTCCCCTCACTCCCTCCATCTTTTTTAGTGCACTCCCTGCTCTTCTGATAATGATGCTCCCACTTCTCTTCCAATTTAGTGCTTATTTGGAAATCACTACTGCCCTGGAACCGTAAACCCATGATGAGCCACAAAATGGATAATAATCTTTCATAATCTGATATAAAAAACATTGTAGTGTGATATTACAAAGTATGCTATTAAATTGATTTCAAAACCATTAGAATAGTTTTCCTTACAATATTGGTATCAAAGGGAGCATAAATAAAAGGGCTTCTGGCCACAACAGAATTTCCCTTGTTTTCACTGTGAGCAACAGTGGGACAAGGGAAGTCAGCAGCTACTCTGCTCTTTAGAGGATGCCAAAGGCAAGTTTTAAGTGTTGCTCATTAACTGTGAGCATTAAGGAGACTTACAGCATCAGGAATCTCTTCAATTTCACAGGCAAAGTGCCAGCAAATGGCAAGCTAGCAGCCATCCTGCTCTGCTCCCTAGAACAGCCACAGATCCACTGCATTTCTGTGTTATACTGTATTTATCTGGTCATGTGTGGTAGCATGCTCATTTACAACAGTAGTAACACAGCATCAGGATGCCACTTACTGCTGCAGCAAACTGTATCAAGTTCTAGCAGATTACCAGGCTTCCTGCGGACAAATAGCACCCATATATTCCTCTACCAGGAGAATTAGGCATGTGTTCACTTTATCTACCAAACTGATAGCCTCTTTCTTACACAGTTCATTCTCTTGGCAATTGACCTTCAGAATAAATGTGAAATGCAAGCCTCAGAGCATGTAAAGAGCCTCCAAAATCTGTCAGATCACTTAGTAAAATCCATCATTTTTGGCCCAGACAAAATACTTCCTAATTTAAGGCTGACATTTATATGTTACTCAAAAATAGTTAAACATGAATATTGAAAAGAGGAAAGAAGCTAGAAGCATCAGAATTAGCAGTTAAACTTTTACAGCACTCAAGTTTAAAAGTTATGCTAATGGCACGAGATTCTAAAATCTGTAAGAACAGAGAATTTATGCTTTTGCAAAAGACTTTTAGAAAGATATGTTCATGCATAAATGGATCATTAAAATACTTTATGGCGAAGTTTTGAAGAAGAGTGCTTTGGTTTCATTTGCACTTGCTTAAAACTGTAATATTTCTCGTAAGAGTCTAATGTGGAACTGAGAAAGCTTACTTTACACATTTAAGTATGTACTGGCTTTGATAGCATTCAAATCTCAACACTTGTGTGATGTAGTGCCCCTATAGGCAGAAAACATCTGTCAAGTAGAGCTGTTAAAAACAAAAGTTACTCTGGGTGGTTTTTAATGAAATTTGCCTTCAACAGAATAGAAATTTCTGTGAGAGTTTTTCCGTACAGTCACGGACCAAAAAACAAAAAAAAAACAAAAAAAAAAACAAAAAAAAAAAAACAAAAAAAAAAACAAAACAAAAAAAAAAAAAAACAAACAAACAAAAAAAAAAGAGGTAGCAGAGATATTTAAAATACATTTTAAGAAAACTCTTCTAGAAGCTAAGTAAATTTACTTCCTTAATATTGTTTGTCCAGAAGTAAATAACTTTCCTGCCTAGTTATTGGCAAACCAGGATTTACCTCAATTATGGCAAAAGCCTGAGGGTGAAACCTCTCTCCCCAGAAGACAGGATGACTTGTAGCTCATGTGTTAATGATGTGGATTTGAGTGGGGGAAAAAAGTCTTCTGCAAGCAGTAGTGTAGGATATACATCCATACTCTCAAGCACAATGGTCTTATGTGGGAAAAAATGCCCTCTAATAGCTATACCAACTTTGATAAATTTGAAGGATGACTTTTGGCTAAGTTTAAACCTAAGCAAAGATCTACTTATAAGTCTTGGCATATTGAGTCAAAATGACCATTCCTTTACGTTATGTCTCTGTTAGCAAGTAGTGTATGTAGACGCTCCAATGAGACTGGATCAGGTAGTGCTGTAATTCATAGGTATAATGGGGAGTAGCTTCTGTCCAGAGCAATCCACCATTCATTTTCTAAAAGCTTTACTCAACTGTTGGCTCCTCTTTCAGAAGAATATTTTCCCATTGTAATCAGATTTGTATTGCCTAAAAATTAAGTCCTTGTCTGCTCTGTACCAGGAAAGTATTTGAACTAGCAGAATTTCTCCATTCCTTTGCTTTGTGGCCCAGACATGATAACTGTAGAAGCAAATGTAGTCAATATAAAGCATTGCCATACACCATCTGTTTGTTGGGACCTGTACACTGAAGAATGTCATGTCAATAACTGTCCAGATCACCTCCAATCAGTGTCCTCAGAGATTAGAAATCAGCTGACTGACTAATTAGTGAAGCAGTTCAGGATCATCCATACCATTTCTTTTGTTAGCTGAGGACTGAAGTGAGTCATAGTGAACAATATTTGTCCTTCAGTAAAAAAATTTACTGGGGGAAACAAATGTTTACCTGTGTGTACCTGAGCCACCCATCTGTGTGGACTTTGAAGAAGCACCCCACCAGCCTTGGGCTGTGCAGCAGGTCTTGCACTGGGGTCCATGGCTGTGACCCACCTGGCACTGTATCAGTAGGTGCTCTCTGCCTTCTCAGCTCCTGCCATGGGACACCTGTGTGTAACCTTAAATAGCTACACAAGGCAAGAACCAGCCTCATACATGTTAGCTATGTATACACCATACCCAACACTAGCAAAGCACCAACTCTCACTGTTTTCCCCTTGAATTCACTTACAAAAGGTGTCTTTTAAACCCCTCCTTTCCAGAAACCAAGACATCAGTAACAAGAAATACAAATTCTCCAATAACAGAAGTGATTACTTTTGAAGTTGCTACAAATTGAGTCCTATTAGCCTGAGTGGGCCTAAGAAATGCAGGGCAAGTCCCAACAGCCCTGGAGAGGGACCGAGGCTGGGCTGAAGATTTAAGAGAAGACACAAATTCATCTGGCGTTGGCAGCTTCCCTTGTAGTAAACTGAGCATAACTGTTCACAGCATCTTGCTTGAGGGTAGAGGGAGAAAGCCTCTTCTTACACGTAGCACAGTGGTATTCTCCACATTACTTCAGTTTTATGGTTTACTGAAAAAAGTGAACAGATCCTGCGAGGCCAATTCAAAGTGCTTCAGCGTTGCACTGCTGTTCCTCATGTAGGTGACACTACACAACCGAGTAGACAGTTGGGTGTCACCTACCGCAGATACATTCTACTAACTCTGGGCTAGAAGACTGGTCCAAAAATGGAGAGCTCTCCTTATGATGTTTTGATAAAGATAGTCACATTTGACCTAAAACTAAGTTTCAGAGAATCTCAAAGCTATTTTATATTATGCAAGCCTTCCAGAAGCTCATGAAGATTTCCTCCTAATGTCTACCCTAAATATACGCTCTTCATGTTTTAATCCATCACCTCTTGTCCTCTCTCACTACATGCCTTTGTAAAAAGCCCCTCCCCAGCTTTTCTGTAGGACCCCTTCAAGTACTGGAAGGCCGCTATGAGGTGTCCCCGGAGCCTTCTCTTCTCCAGGCTGAACATCCCCAACTCTCTCCCCCTGTCTTCACAGGAGAGGTACTCCAGCCCTTTGATCATCTTTGTGGCTCTCCTCTGGACTCACTTCAGGAGCTCCATGTCCTTCTTATGTTGGGGGCTCCAGAACTGGACACAGTACTCCAGGTGGGGTCTTACAAAAACAGAGTTGAGGGGGAGAATAACCTCCCTTGACCTGCTGGCCACACTTCTTTTGATGCAGCCCAGGACACAGTTGGCTTTCTGGGCTTCAAGCACACATTGCCAGCCCGTGTTGAGCTTCTTGTCCACCATCATGAATAGCCTTGAGATGCCCATCTCTCATTATGGGCTATATAATTTGGGATGGCCTAGCATAATATGGAAAGGACCTGGGCCTGTAAGACAGGTGCTGTGAACACCTGCTACAAGACAGCTATTCAAGAGGTACTTTTCCAAGGTACCTGCCTAAGGTCATGCTTTTTACAAAGTATTTCCCCTCAGCAACTGAGAATTTGGTTCTGTGGATGGTCTATTTATGAAATTGTGTTGGTAGAAAGGGGCAATGTTCTATTAGATTCCTATAAACATCATCTCCCATGTTTCTTCAGACAGTCGTGATATAACAAAACCATTTTGTCCATCCACAGCACCTGCTGGAGGTTGCAGGAGTGTTACAATATACTGGGCAGGGAAGAACTGCAGAGTTGGCCTCATTTGCAGTTATATTGGAATTCCAACAAGGTAGATAAGTACAGTTAAACTTAAAATTTATTATCTTAGCCCCAACTGGACTGATCACTTTTTTGCTTAGAGAAGTCTTACTGTGGTGTCCTTTAAGGCCAGGGTACTAGCAAACTAAGAGACACAGAAGTCTCTGTAGGATTCCAAGCTGTCCTGCCCAAACAACTATTAGTACAATAAAGAGGTAAATCCCAAGATTTTACCTCCATATATATGCAACGTGTATCATCAATATTCCCTTAAGACAGAAGTGACTTTGTAGAGGACTGACACAGCATTAATCTATTGGAGAAAAATTATTTCTCAAGCAGTTTATGAAAATCACAAAATATAATTGCCTTAATGGCTGGTGCAGCTGCCTTACAGGAGCTGTGTTCAGAGAATAATTTCACTGCCACTAAAATATTTATTTCCTTCTCCAAGCCTTCAGTTTGATTTTGTTTTTTAGTAGTTTTCTGCATATGGTGTGCTTTGGTTTTCTTCAGCACTGTAGGTTCCATTTTTCAATGACAGGAGAGCAGGTCACTCTTGTGTAAGACACTCAGGACTGGTTTGTGCCAGGGGGGAAAACAGAAGAAAATAATTAATTTTAGAAAATCTGAATCACAGAAGGGTCTGATGTGTATATGCATACCAAGACTAAGTTCAAAGATTCAGACCCATCAAATTATGCATAGCTATCTTCTTTATATGTGTGACTGTGTTCCTTCCCATTTGTTGCCTGCTGTTAAGAGAGACTGCAAACTTGTGAACATAAGCATGTTTAAATTTAGCATCATGAAGTCTTTTTTGTCATGACGTATTTAAGTGTGCGCATGAACTGGGATGTATGTATTACAGCATCATTGGAGCTTAAGATTTCCTTACATGCCTCCACAGGGCCTCTCACAAGAAACTACTACATATCACATAGAGAAATGCACTACTCTAATAAGCAGCTGAAATCACATCCTGAGCAGAGCTCTCTTGGGTCACCTCTACTTTTCTGGGGAGCCTGTCCAGGAAGCCCCTCTGCTCTAGTTCTTTCCTGCCACTTACTCTGCATTATTTATCAGTTTTGCCTGCGTTTTTTCTAAATCTTTCACTTTTGACATTGAAAACCAAACCTGCCAGATCCAGCTGAATGAGCAAGTAGCGCAAAAAACCACAAACACTAGTCCTGCTCATCACAGTGTTGACTGGGTAGTCTGCCCCTGAGACACCTGGTGCTAGGTTGGAACCTAAATTTATGGCTATAAAAATGCATGAGAAGGATAAAATCTAGTATCCTGATGGGCTAGACAAATGCAAAGGTGTTGGGAGTCTCACACAGGCTTTATGAAGGGAGCCCCATGTCCAGCAAAGTGAGCCTCGTTGGCTTCCACACCCTGACTCCTAAACTTCAGGCTTCCCATGTGTGCATCTGAATAGCCCTTACTGACACTTTAAACCACTTTACTTTTTAAAAAATAAACAAAACAAAGCAAAACAAACAAATGAAACAAAAACCAAAAAACAACACTTTCCCCCTCCCCCCCAAAAAACCCCAAACAAACAAAATCCAATAGGTTCAAAATGGAGGTTATCAAAGCAAAGGCACTTCTGCATGGCTATTCTGTTAATTTTCACAGCCTAAAAAACTAGTAAAGAAGAAATATTCATGATGATCATATTAAACACACTTTTTGGCTGTATTGTTTTTAATGCACCCATATATATATATGAATACCTCCTAATGTTCACATCTGGCAAGCAATTAGGTGTACCATAGATTTTACTGGCGTGTAGAGTGACATAAATTTACATACAGGTCTCAGATTTAGTTCCACTGAAATGTCAACGTGTATTTTCTATCTTTATGCTTATCTCCCTTATTTATGCTTTTGACAAAATACTGATAGAAGTGCTGCAAGCAGTCATCTGAATAGCTGCCAGGCTGTGAGGGTGGGCATGGCAGAGAGGACTGCCTGCAGGCCCCCCAGGCTGGCAGCACCCACTCTCCAGGGTGGCTGATTCCTTCCTTGGGCAGATCATCATGTAACTCCTGTGGGATGAGAAACAAATGGGATAAGATATAAAAGAATGTAAAACCCTATCTCCTAGCGAAAAGGCTCGGGCAATAAGTTACAGGGCCTGAAACTAGCTTAAATGTATGTATAAAGAAAAAGATTATATGCATCCATAAAGCTGTGTGGAGCAGCTGGGTAAGTGTTTTCTCATTTATGTGCTAAAAATGTCCCATCGTGGAAGGTTTCTAAACCTTATCTATAAATTCATCACCATGGACAAGTGGTACTAAAGAGATAACATGCTGTAAGTCACGAGTTTTCCCTTTGTAGTACCACATCTAGCTCTAAAATGTTATTTTGAATTCTCACATTAAAAAAAAATAATCGGATCTTTATCTGAAAATTATAAAAATGTGAACATTAAAAGTCTGTTATAATTAGTAAAATAACACATCATACAGCAGGCACATGCACACCTAAACTACCATCATGGGTAGCTGAAATTGTTTCAGTAAGGAAAGATGGCTCACTAAATAACTGCACAATGAAATACATGTGTTACAGAATCGGGGCTGTGCTTTTCAGTGTATAATTCTTTAAAGCTGTGCATTTCTGTGACATGATTGATTAGAAACCAAAAATTTTTCATTAAAATTACTTCTCTCTCCTCCTGCCTCACACGTTTGATTTCCACGTTCACAGAAAATGTAAAACATTTTTATATTCATATGTTTCAATAAATATTTTTGAAAGTTGACTTGAAGAAAAACAATTACGTAATTAAACATCCAAAAACATTTCCAAATTTTTCACAGGATTTTGTTGCAAAAGACCTTTCAATGCAAAATGAAAAGCACATTTGGAGGGATTTGTGTCTATTGTTTCCCCAACAATGTAGGTTGCTCCAGGTGCGCACACATCCCATCGGCGATGTGCACCTTGCACCCCTTCGCAGGGGAACAATGGTTGACTGCAGCACAGTGCTGTCACTTGGGGTTCAGCTTGAGGCTGAGATACACCCAGCTTGTGCTTTAAACTGGGAAATACTCCCAGGCATAGCTGTAGCATTTGCAGAGAGCTTGACTTACTGCTACGTTTGTCTCATCAGTCTCTTTATCCAAGGCTGTTGGTAGAGAGCAAAAATCATGCTGTACCAGGGATCATGGAGACCACCTGTCCAGCATTTGTAATTCAAAGAATCCATGTTACATCTCTGCTTTTATATATATATATTTAATCCATCCCTTTCCTGCAGTATCATTTTCAGCTGATGGGAAGATATTCTGCCATACAGAATGTTTGGGGACAAATTTGCAAATACCATTTAACCTTGGCCTAGGTGTGCAAGGTGTCCCCTTGCTGAGGGACTGTCCTCATCCCATTGTCAAAGACACTCCAACTGGGCACAAAGTTTTGCCGTCTCAGGTCAGCATCATCACCTTGTTCATGTGGGGAAAATAAGAGGGCTCCTTGTGAGACTCAGTTGTCTGTTGTTGTAGGATTTAGTAGTTAACAGCATGTATAATTGTTCGTGGACTTAGTGCTTGCAGATTTACAATTCCTTCTTCAAAATAGCATACTGAATTAATGAACAGTTCAGCATCTGGGTCTCTTATTACCCATATCTGAAACACAGGTGTAACTGATTGTCCTATCATGGAAAAAAAGCCTGCTGGGTTTTTTTCTTGCCTAACGTAGCAAGAAGAGGTAACTCCCTTGAAATCAATGAAATTACACCAGGCTACTGCAGTAACACCAGCGAAAAAGACAAGTAAACCCAGGATTTTTCTTACCACGCACAGTAAATCTGGTACGTTGCCCAGCTTTGAAATCTATGGATCTTGTCCTCCTAAAAAACTGTGGAGAGGCATGTCTTTTTCCTCCTTTATTTGGATGGTGACAGTAGAGGTGTACTTTCTATGAATTAAAATACAAAATCACTCTGTTTAAGCAAACTAGGTAATAAGCCATGGCTGAATTGTTTGGGGAAACTTAACATGCTACAGACATCTCGATGCAACAGTATTTCATGCCATAACATATTATTTTTTTACTCCATAAATATTTTCATCCTTCTTTCTGTAACCTGCATAAATTAATAAATACATAGAAAACACTAATTATGAGTCCTAAATTAAAACTAAGCTCACCATCTTGACATCTACTTTTTAAAATATGTATGAGAGAATTCCTCTGATGTCTTTTTTGTACATTTACAAAGTTAAACACTTACTAGTTATTTGGTTTTCTGTGCCAAGAACAGTAATGAGTACAGAATTCCTCCTGCTAGTGGTGAAAGCCTTTATACTTTCATGAGAGCTGGAGGATCATGGTCTTAAACTGAGCTCAAGAGATTGCCTATCAGGAAT
This sequence comes from Hemiprocne comata, assembly GCA_020745705.1. Classification (NCBI taxonomy): domain Eukaryota; kingdom Metazoa; phylum Chordata; class Aves; order Apodiformes; family Apodidae; genus Hemiprocne; species Hemiprocne comata. Next base: position 128,565,651 of record CM036587.1, on the reverse strand, counting down.
AACCAAATGCTTCCAGACTTTGTTCCATTCAGCAAGAGGAATTGCTTCATGCTTTTATCCCCCATTCTCTGCGCCTTGAGTTATCATTACCCCCAAAAACACAGTTTTTCTTTATCCCCAGATTATTTTCTCAAGTTGTTTATTCAAGGAAGCTTCTAGCCATGTAAAAAAAAATTATGGACTTAATAGCTGAATTAAAAGAACTAGGATGAAATTCAAAGTTCAAATTTGCAGGTCATAGAGGAATTTCTCCTATAACAGCAAATCCTTGAGTTGGATCAAGGAGAAGAAAAAAAAAACATAGGATGACTGTGAACTTGAGTGTGTTAGGACCATAAAATTGAGTTTGTTGGAGTGGAGACTATTCAAAGGAGTAACTAAGTTTACACAGCACTTTCAGTCCATGTTCAAAAGCAGAAAAGCAGGAACAGGTACATTGAAAAGCTATGAGGCTATCTGATGACATGATCTCCAGATATCCCATCAGCCAAAATTATTCTGTTACTCTATGAAATTACTTCTCCAAAGATGGGAATAATTTTGGATTGAATTTGTTACAAACAGTGAGAGGAACACAGTACTAGAAAAGACCTGCTGGTCATAAGATCTTCCTCTTTGTTGTTAAAAGGAACTGCATAATAAATTTTGTATGTTTTTTATGGGCCTTCTATAGATATAAAACCCCATAAATTACAAATTTAAGTGAAGTGCATGACTCATGAAAATAGAAGTAACAATTTCCTCACTTCTGTTTTTAAAGATTTTAAAGTATTGTGTGGCCCTTGAGAAAAAATCATCAAGGCAGATTAATTACATGCCCCATTCAGTGGTTGTCACAGAGTTGGAAATGTGCGAGTATTCAACTGAAATGTTCCCTTCTTCAGTTGTGGCAGGTCAAGTAAAACTGTAGTTTATAAGAAGTGAAGTCCACATAGATTGTGTTCTATGAATTAAGGATTTTCTGTGAACTTTGAACATTCTAGAGAAAAGTTTTAGACCTTTAGACCTTGGTAAGCCATGACCACATGGTGTGATGGTACCTCGGCTTTAATAAAAGCAAAGTTGTCAAGGAGTAGTGAGGCTTAAACTTCTGAGAAAAGAAGTAGTTTTCCAGTGGCTGGGAAGAAATGCTGAATTTTATTTCCTCCCAATGAGTGAATCATGATCAGTGGCATTTACTGTCTTTCTGAGGCATTATAAGACCTGCTGAGCACTGGGTGCTGTTACCTAGTGTCATGCAGTTCAGTCTTTGATGACTCTAGGGGAAAATATAACCACTAGAAAAAATAAAGTGCTCTTCTGCTTCCTGTGCATGTGTGTGTGTGTCTGTAATAGAAAACAGGGCTTGAAGAAGCCTGGTCCATTTCTTGGTGTTGTCCCTATCTGAGTGTATCTTGCTTCTCTCTATTAAGATCAAAGGCAAACAGGAAACTGAGAACTCCATGGCAAGTCAGACCTATGGACCACTGGAGGTCTCATCTCTTTCTAGACTTAGAGATGATCTCTTACAGTGCTTGTGACACCATTGAAGTCTGTTGGGTAAACACACAACCTTTCAAGACTTAAAAAGGGTTGTAGAATTTTGTTCTTTACATTCTGTAAAATGTTCATTTACTGCTTTCCATCTGTGGTCCCTGCATTGCTCCCATTGCCGTTGCCATCTGGAAGCTTAAAAGTAATGAATTTATTTACTGTCTCAATACCCCCACAAGTTTAAAAGATGCTGTCATCCTCGTGCATGGCAGTGGGGAGCTGAGCCATGTTTACACTGTCAGCTAAGCATAGATTGAAGCCTAAGCTTGTCCATAATGCTTTACAGGCAAGTGTGCACTCAGCTGCAGCATCAGACTTTTGCAAGTACCCATGCTTCAAACACACTCACCAGGACAGAGCCCAGACTCTTGCTCAGGCCATTGGAACTGGATGGGGCAGAGAGGGACCAAACAAATGGGCCCGCCAGCAAATACCTCTAACCAAATACACAGTGTGTGGTTTTTACAACTGACTGACAGCCAGCAATGTGGATATAAAGCATATGGAGCTCAGTATAAGGAACTGTCTGCCAAGCCTACACTTAACCTCACGTGGTCGGTGACCTGCGATGGTTTGCTCAGGGTCTTAAGGTAAGTTGGAGTGCAAGAAGTCTAATGCAGACCTCTAACACTGAACCATTTGCTCCTTCAGCCTTCCATTCTTGATATCTAAATTCTGTAACAACCCCCTTTCAGATTTGATGTTCTTTCTTTGATTTCACCAAGGTCAAGAGCAAATCTGCTGGGCAGATTCCCAAGATAGTTAATTTGAAAATTGTTGGTGGAGTTGTCTGAAAACACACATGGAGCTTAGAATGAATGGAATAAATTTTGAAGTTTAGAAAAGTGTATGAGCTTCTGTGTGGACTTTTAGTATGGAGGGGGGTTGGGACTGCAGGCAAGTGCAGACTGTGGATTGGACCATGGCATGAGCTTAAGCTAATTGATCACGACCTGGAAAAACTATGGGATGTGACATGAGAAAGTGCTGGATGTAACAATGTGAGAAGCTGAAAAAAAACTTCAGATTTGTGAAGGACAGCTGGATCTTGCAGGAGGTAAAGAGGGAGTTATGTGAGAAATTACTGAATTTCACAGGTAAATGGAGTATTTTGGACGTTTTGTGGGCAATAATACCTGGGTAACCACATCAGTAATACCATATGAGGCTGCAGTTACCTAGAAATACCAAGTTTGGGTACAGATGTTGCAAAGCTGGGACCACCTGGGAAAAAGTCATTAGGGCCGAGATATTTGGTTGAGAGCAAATGGACAGAGAAAGCAAGGTGCAAGTATGGTGGAAGAAGAGGGCCAAGAGTGCAAAAAGTGATAAAAATTTATGCAACTGAAGTAAGTGGGTCTGTCCAGGGACACTAGCTGGGCAGCCTCACACTTGATCACCTCAACCTAATCAGGACAGTAAACCAAGCTTCTATGGCCTTGCCACCCAAGTCCAATGTGCCTCTGCAGTCATGATCAATTTGGGGGGAAGCGTTCCTGTTCAAGCAGGTGAGCACTCAGATGGACAGATAATCATCCTGGTACTGTCAGGCCCATGCCAGGTCAGCATTGCCATCTACTCATCACCTTACAAAGTACAGAGCAGCTCACTGGAGAAATACATGGGCCATGAGAATAAAGAAACAAATGGGATTATAGCAGAAGCTCTTTTCAATAATCTCTGATACCAGAATGATGGATGATCCTTTCTTTAAAAGTAGCTGTGTTTGATACGTCATTGGAAGGATTACTGCCGAGCTAAATAATCATCAGCTGCTTCATGCAAACATGTTATTATCATACATGTCTTAGGAAGTGAATTCAAATGAGTATACTTAGTGCTTCATTTAAGCAGACTACTGGAGCCTCCTGCTTGGGTCAAAATGGACATCTCCCAAGTTTTTGCATACCTTAATCCTGCACAGTCAACACCATATCACCTTGTTGTCTACTTTCTTACTTTGGCCTGTTTATTTCTCTTAAGTGTGTGTTTTTCTTGTTACTTCTCATTTTATTTTCTGCCCTTAGTAACTGTCTTCTTTCTGGCTTCTATTTACATATGAATGCATGGCACTTGGTGAAGCAAGATGGTATCCATTGCCATACACACCCCTGTTGTTTTTTTCTGAGGTCGAGACATGCACTGAAGGAACTGGTTCCCACTTTCTGTGTTTGAGCTAGATGGCTGTATATGCAACAGTCACCAATCACTGGCAGCCAGCTTTGCTTGGAAAAGCATCGTTCCTTAGTTGAAACGAAAACTGGAATTTCTGCAGACGTTCACCTTTCCAGACCATCTGTCTCTGGAATGAAGCTGTCTAAAGGAAGAGAGCCAGTAATATAGAATTGGCTTAGTCCCTAAAGTTTCCTGCTTGGGTAAATTAGGAAACCCTTTTTGCACCTGAAATACATATATGAAACTCGGATATCGTATGTCTGGGAATTAGCGGACAACTTGCATACAAAGTCAGTTTCCAGAGAAGTCATCTATGCTATACAGATAAATATCATGCAGTAACATATTTTGCTTCTTCATAATTCTTACCTACATTACCCAATAAAATCTTTTTCATTCAAAATTATAGAGAAGCTACCTCTCCCTTGTACCTAAAATAGCATCAGCTTTCCTGCCTTAATAAGTAAAAGGCAGAAACTATATGTAATGCTATCTAGAAAAAACAAATGGTGCTCTCTGCTGTTTGGATCACCATATGCTGTAATGCAGAAAAACATACAGAAGGGCTCAAGAAGTTTTGTAAATCTTCCTTCCCAGATCAGGGCTCAGGAGTGAGCCCAACCTTATTTAAGTAAATTTTGTAAAGGTGTTTAGTCTCTGGTTGAAACTCTTCATCCCAGTAATGAAGAGAGATTAAAAAATTAATCTCTGAATATTTCTTAATGTTTTGACTAGCAGGAGAGTTTAGCAGAGAAAAGGGAATGAAGGAATTGATCTTTCATCACAAATTATACCTGATGGCATATTGGGAGTTGACGAGAGGCTTTCATGGTGTAGCTTTTTTCAGATGTGTCTTTCAGTGTGTAACTAGTTCCCAAGCCTTAATGAACCACTTAAGTGCAGCAGCCATTGCAGCTTGTTCTCAAAAACTATAATCCCTCCTCTACCATTAGGAATGGACCCTTGTAAGTGGGGGTTTATTTTCTTTCCGATTTTTTCTTTATTTGAATTTTATTTATAACGTATCATTTCTCAAACTGTGTTTAAAATACTTGTAAAGCCTTTATAAACATACTTTTATTGAATTCTGTGGAAGAGGAGAGAGCTGATTAAGGTTCACATTAGTCAGGAAAATAAAACAATAAGAAGGATTTTCCTAAAGGAAATGAGGAATTTACATAAATTAAGTTCATGCCATGTGACTTCAGTAGGAAAGTTTCATGAGAGGGAACTACTAATTCCATCAGTAGAGAAGTTGTGTATGTGCTGCAGAATGGTTTCATTTAATCCATCTGGTCTGTTCACAGATGAGTACAACTATGAAGTAAATGGAAAAAAAGTAAATTAAAAGAGCCAAAGAAATAAACCAATACATTTTAGTCCCCATTGGCAGCAGGGAATATCACCCTTCTCAGGCCCATGAAGCACAGTCTGTGTTTCAAAAGCAGCTGTGTCATTTTTCATGCTATGCTTGAAAATATAGAGGGCTTATGAAAGAAAAAAAGTCATTGTATGTCAGGGCTAGCCAACAGCTGGTCAACCATCTTGCTCAGTCACAAGGCTGCCCCTGGGGACACCAGTGGTTTGGCTTTTACTTTTTGCTGACCACTCTCATCTGGTCAGTTCATTTCATAAAGCTTGTATATTGCATTTTGCAAGGGCTTTCCATTGTGTTTACACAAAATTCAAACGATATCAGTAAGTCCTAGCTTTAAATTCCATTAGCCTAGTTGCTAGGGGTAGACTGAAGGTTTTTCCTGGTTGATGTAAAGATTCCAAAAAATATACCACATCTTGCTGTTCATTTAGAAATTTTTTAAAATAGACTTTAAAAAGTTTAGAGACATGATGGTTAGAAAAATACCTTTGCCTGCATAGATCAGCAGACTGCTGACGTATGTCTGCAGGCAAGACAATATGAATCAGCTTTCCCTAGAGCATACATATATAGAATCATATAGAATGATTAGGGTTGGAAGGCACCTTAAAGATCATCTAGTTCTAACCCCCCTGCATGGGCAGGGATGCCTCGCACTAGACCATGTTACTCAAAGCCCCATCCAACCTGGCCTTGAACACTTCCGGGGGGGGGGCATCCACATAGAATCATATAATGGTTAAGGTTGGAAGGGGTCTTAAGGATCATCAGGTTCCAACCTCCCTGCTATGAGCAGAGACACCTCACACTAGACCAGGCTGCACAAAGCCTCATCCAACCTGGCCTGAAACACCTCCGGGAGGGGGGCATAAACAACCTCCCTAGGCAACCTATTCCAGCACCTTACTACCCTCATGGTGAAGAATTTCTTCCTGTTGTCTAACCTAAATCTCCCCTCTTTCAGTTTAAAACTGAAACATTACCCTTGTCTTATCACTACCCTCTCTGGTAAAAAGCCCCTCACCAAGGGCTGGTTCTGAGTGTTTGGGCTACAGCTGCCATTTAGCAGCCACATCAGTCTATGACCTGGTAGATTTTTTTTGTTGGCTCTTAAATACTGGGTAGGCTGTTGGATTTCTACCCTGAACTCAATGGGTATTGCATAGTGTTTAAAGATAATAGTTGGATTTCTTTAGTGTAAAATGTAACAAGGAAAGCTGCAAAGCAAAATAATAACCTTTAGGACTATGTTCTTTGCCTGGTAGATAACAGGAGTAAAGCTGGTTTTGGTATCTGTACTTTTTTGAATAACATAAAATTATTATCTGCTGCCTGGCTAGCCAAAAGATTGTTCTCAGGAATTCAGTGTATTCCTGCATCTTGCATGCACAAAAAATGAAACTGCCTTGTCATAATGGCTTAACCATCTTTTCATAAAATACTAGCCAGTACCAGGCATGCTAAGCTGCGTGCTATAAACTCTCCGGCAGTAGAACCAGCCACAGCTTGAGGCATTTTTAACAATGTGTCAAGTGATCAATCTGTCACAGTACCAATATTTTCCTCTTTAAGGCAGGTCTTTCATCACATCGGAAATGACAGAGTTGCTGAGCTAATCCAAGACAGTTTAGAGTGATGTGTATTCATTCAAGACCATACCTAAGTGATAGCCATTCCTTTGAAATTCCATTACAGCTGCGTAACGCATGCTTAGCTACTTATTTCATTAAAATCTGTTTTTATATGTGTATTGTCCCAGTCCTTCCAGAAATATCCAATGAATCTTTATTAGTTACTTCACCTTCACATGTCCCAGGCAATCATTACTTCTTTTTTCCCATTTCCTTCTTAACAGCTATTTAATACTCTGAAAGAAGTAAGTAATGGGAAAAAGATATTACTGATGTGTGTAAGATAAATTAAAATAATCTATTTCCTGTGAAAAGATGCAGTAGTGGTAAGACTCTAAGAGGCTTATTCCTTTTTGAATAAGTTACTATACAGAAGGTTAAACTTGGCTCAGAAGCATCTTAATTTTCCCTAAAATTTTAGAGCTGCCACTAGAACAAAAGTGCTTTCAGAAATTAACTGAGGTCCACGTCTCTGGGTCCATCAGTGTTATCACAGCTGTAAACTGGAGTCTAACTGGACCAAAAACTTTAAGGCTGTGAATCTATTGGAAGACTTAGGAATTTTAAGGCTTGGAACCTGTCTAAAGCAAAAGCTCAGCAGGGGTGAGAACCAAAACTAACAGAAAGAAGGAGCAGGACAAGGGGAGCAGATGTTGACTGGAGAGAAAAAAACTAAAGAAGAATGAGGGAAGGGAAAATAGGTGCTAGGAAGAGGCAGAGTAAGCCATTTCTGAATTCCGTATTTATAAGTAGTACTGAACCCCACAGCCCATGCATTCTTCCGAACCACTTACTGACAATATTTAATGCTTACTTATATATGCATTAAGGATTCTTGCAACGAAGGTGAGTTCTATCAGATCTGTAGCTACTGGACACCGAAGGCAAGACCTGGTGCCTTCTTGCTGAAAACAGCAGCAGCTTGGGAGCCTTTCTAAAACAGTGAGGCCAGGAAAGACACGCTCACCAGTGTTGCTTCTGAGCAGACTCAGAAACTTAGGAAAGTAGGAGAGTTCACAATATATTTAAGAGACAAACTTCACTCAATGTCAAGGGAAATTCTACTGGATAAAATTCCTACATAATGAGGAAACTGTAGATAAATACATTTTTTAAAAGGGGGTTCTGGCTAGTGGATGGAACTGTAGAAACAAAGGTATGCATGACTTCCAAGGGCTCTTGGAAGAGAAGTACTAATTATGAACAATACAAATTTAAAAACTCAATATGTAGGAAAATGCCAGAATGAGCGTCGGCCACACAGTTTGTTTCAGTCCTCCTGTGTATGGACTATGATGATGACATCTTAGCTACATGATCAACCTCTATATGTTCTGTGGTCTCCACGCTCCCCTAGTTCACGATGTGGATGGTGGTCAGCTGGTGGTACAGCTATTGCATTTCTTGTTTCCTGTTTGCAGAGTTCATTGAGATCTGCTAAAGAAAGTGCATAAATTCAGCTGCTATTATCTAGCACCATCTGAGCACGTACAAAAGCTGTTTACTTCACAAAATTTGTGTAAGCTTTAATGCATAAAGCGAAAGGCATGCCACCGATAGGAAGGTCACCTCTCTTCAAAGCCCATTAAAGGTTTAAACCTACAAAAACAATGTATCTTACTTAATCTTGTCCTCAGAAACAGATTATTTGTTTTGGCAAAATAATTGTTTTCTTCTGAGACAGATATTCAGTATGGAAGATGTCAGCCTGAATGGTTTGATTTAGAAGGAATGAACAACAGCATTTACAAAGAAATGGAGGGCCAAGCTGATGCCCTAATCTGTAAAGAGCAAATAATTCCTATGAAAGTGCAAAATCCAGGGAGCAAGTTTAGAAACAGAGCTTCAGTTCACCTAAAAATTTGCAGATGCTGAAAAAGGGCATAACTAAGGTCACTATCTGAATCTATTTACTGTTGCATTGTCCTGCTGTAAAGAGCCTTACAGTGTCAAATCAATGTTCTGTTATTGGCAGTGATAAAGTCATACGAGTTGTTCCTGAGAGCGAGAGGGAAACGCAGATCCTGAAGGCTGCATTTAACAGGCTTAAGGTGAGTTTGATTGTTTTCATCTTATTTTTTCTGCTCTTTTTTGAAGGCTTTAGTGGGTTAACTGATGTGCCTTTTATTTGACAGAAGCTATTTTATACTCCAGAAGGCAGCCTTTGCCCAGTAATTTCCTAATTTCCCAATAAAACAGAGTAGGAATTGGATTCATCACGCCTAACAATTTTAATAAGAAGCCCTTATTGTCTTAAAATAATATAGGTGCCACACTTGCAAATTTGCTTTTTTCGCTCTTTCACTTCTTTCCAGCATACATAGTTGCATGCTTCAGTATCAAGCTGATGGTTTTGTTTCAAACACTGAGTTAATTCAAGATGTGAATACACCCTCCTGAAAAGCATTCCATCTTTCAGTTATGACAAAGCTTTCTTGCTATGACTTTTTAAGAAAGTGGACAGAGCTACCTTAGGTACCTCAGCCCGTGAGAAGGTTCACTGCTGCAACTACTCCAGCAGTCAAGACATTGATGCCTTCCTAGCTTTAAGTAGGAAGGCTGAGGTTCTCTTCATCACCTCTGCATTTCTTAACAATATGTTCAGTTAGTTCCCCACTCAAGATGCTATCTTCAAGATGTCATTCTCAAGACATCCAACCTGTGCATGTTGCTTGAGGAATTTTGTTCAATAGAGACTGTCTCTCGATGCTATGTACTATAGCACTTTGTACTGTAATGCCCAGCTCTCCTAAAGAATATTGTCTTACAGTTGTTCCTGCAGTGCTTACTAAGGGCCTCAACCGTCAATGTTACTGTAATACCCCAAAAAGGATAATTGTTTTACCCCCAATTAGGGGAAAAAAATCTAACCATAAGCCAAAGAAATACATGTGGAAGCTGTTTTTTGCAATAATTTCTTCCCCCTAGATGCTGGAACATAAAGAGGGAGCACGTATTTTTTTCCTTTCTCCTCACATTGCAAACCCTCTGAAGCAAAAGGGTTACTCACCTTCCTGCAACTGTTTCTCATTACAGAGCTCCCTTAGGCTCCCAGAAGAAGATTCCTTCACCCAATTCCATCAAAGTGGAGCAGCAGAAACTTAAATAAATAATTGCATGCTATAACTCTGAAAGGAGGATAATAAAATTTTGGCAAGCTGCATCAGAATCTGACTAGTTAATTAGAAAGTGATTGATTTTGATGAGGTAGCAAGCAGAGGAGGCTGAAGGGAAGATTAAAAAAAAGAGAGAGTTTTGACACCCAGTTTCATGAGAACAGGATCAGTTTGGCTGCATTTCAGGTCTTGGGAGTCTTCCATCTGCAGCTGTTTCACTGTCCATCTACATGGGGTCAGACAGAAAGAGACACCTGGAGGGCTAACAAGTAATGGATATGTTTAAAATTAACTTATCATTATCTTTTCTCAAAAAACAATCTCAAGCTATTCACTCATGAAGAAGTGGATCAACAGTGGCACTTCTCAGAAGTGCCAAGTATTTACAGTATCAGCCAAAGTCAGTAGCAGCTGCAAGTCATCAGCCCCTCTGAAGAATCATTTATGTAGAGCTGTGCTATGTTTTAAGTCTTCATGTCAGTCTCCCTTATGCTTCCCCCACCCTCAGACTTGCAGAGTTAGAAACCAACAGCGGACTTAGGTTCAATTTTTTGAACATGAGCCTTTAAGCACAATGCTGGTAAGGTGCTCAGGAGAAAACAGAGGACAGTGCACACAAAACACAGCAAGTCCAGAGACAGTCCTGTTGCCATCTTCACACAGACAAATAACAGAGATTTGCCTGACAAATAACAGAGATTTGAACAGAGGGGTTGACAGAGATATGCAAATTGGTAGAATGACAAATACTGGGCTTTGGATTTTTACATTTTAGAATCAGAAAAGCAGAATTGGTTTAAGACATATCTCCTTTGAATCCATTTTGGTTTGAGCAGTAAATCAATACCAACCTGTTATACAACTCGCATGTTCTATTCCTCAATGGAAAAATAAAGCTGGAGCCAGGATCCTTTCAAGACAGAACAGTTTTGTACCTAAATAACCATCAAATAGCACCAATTTCACTTTTTTTTTTTTTTTTCCAGGTAAAGTATTTTGGTGTTAACTGCAAGTAGTTAGTCTGTTGAAGAATGTTAATGTTTTATTTAAAGCCCTTTGAAGACTTCAGCCTCAGTTATGATATGGCCTGATAATATTCTCCACCACTGCCAATATTAGGAGAACAAGAAAAGCAGGTGAAAATAACAGTTACATCACTTTCGTTCTCGAAGTGAGAAGGATACGTGCACTTGGGTTTGAGTTCAAACATATGTTTCTCCACCCTGGCAAGTTGGTCTATTAGAGAGGAGGTACATTTCAAAGGTACCACAAGTTATGTTCTCTAGTGATGTCAGGATTAGTCCCCATTAGTCAACCCAAAGAAACACAGAAATTCAAAAGTCAAAACTCAAGTCTGGGGAGCCCAGTTTGCCCCCGCTGTGATCCATGCACAACTCAATGTTTTGAATAAATTCCCAGGACAGTGTGAACATGGAGTAGATTCTGCACAAATGGATTGTGTTCTCGTTACAGGATTTCCTTGCATGCAATGGACCATCTATGCTGGCAAGGTAAAGAGGAGACCATGTCTCCTGTGCCAGGCTCCCTCCTCACTGTGTCTGGTGGAGGGAGCTTTACTATAGACTCATGGTGTTCTGTGTTTATTCCAGCCATTTCCTTCTGCCTTTAAAATATACACTTGTTAAGGTAGAGTCATTTAGCCTTTGCCTCTGGCCTATCTTTCCTAGTCCAAAGAATTAAAAGGAAAACTCTGTCCAGTTCAAATGACCATATCCTTCTGAAGGGCTTTATCACAAAGAAGTTTGAGAGAATTATCCCGGTGTTCCTATCACAAAGCAGAGCATTTTAGTGTCAGGCAGAGAATAAAGCAAACGCAAAAATATCCCTTCTTAGAGGCCACTGATTTGGACAAAGGGAAAACAATCAGGAAGAAAATAAATGGGCACTAGGAAGAGTGGCAATGTATCTTTTCACTCATTTTGTTTAATCTGCCTGTTCTTGAATAAGTGTCCTTATCACTGATTTTTCATTAGTAGATTTTGTCATTTACTGTCTGCTCTAGCTGCTTCTTTCTGTGGCCTGCCAAGCTACAGGGATCTCCTCGACATCTAGGAGCACTATATTTCTTGGTAATAATATAAAATGAGCCTGCTGCTGACAGATTCACTTAAGAAAAACCCATGGCAGTTAACATTTTAAAATACCTGATGTAGGAAAGTAGTGGGAATGTATCGACCTGCTACATCCTTCTAGAATGAAACTAGTTGTTTGGCTCACCTGATGTGTGGAAAAGAAAGAAGCATCAGGGCAGCGGGGAAAGAGGTGGGGAGAGCTTTGGCTTCTGCTGCGCTGAAGCCAATTCTGTCAAAATCAACAGGTTGCAAGGTCCATCCCTTTTGGGAAGAGGCTCAAACACGAAGGGTGTCCTTTCTTGAATGTGCATTTACAGAAACCTACATGGGGACATCCTTGAAGGATCACCCTGGAATTGGCTATATGTCTCATCGTATTTGAAGGACCTTAGAATATGCCCCCAGTAATTAACCAGCTACAGCACAAGTGACAAAACTCACAGAAGTTGGATAAATACCCAGGGACTTTAATCCACATGGAAACCTTTCGATCTCAAACAGGACTGTACTGCTACCGATACCTGAGCTGCAAGGCTAACTCATACACATTTACAGAAGATGTAGTCCCCTCAGACTTCTTAAACTTAGCATCTGGAGCTCCTTAGGAAGGATATTTGCCCTTTAAAAAAAAAAACAACATAAATTCTGTATAATGCTTAGTGTAATAAACCCCTGAAACCTGCCTGAAGTGTATAGGCTCTGTTGCAATACAAATGCCATTGCCTATACTGAGTGAATAATGGATAATGGATGTTTCATTCCACACATTTAACTTTTGGTTCATGAATTGCCCAAAGGCAAATCACATTAGTCATAATCACTTGCTGAGTAATTTCCCCAAATTAGTTTTGGTCTGTAGCTCTATTGCCCACAGTTCTTTATTATTAATCATTATTATAAATTGATTCTTTCATTGGCTAGTTCAGTTAACTTGTAGGTGACAAAATATTGCTTTTTTCCCTGATGGGGTGAACATATCACGTAGACCTGCACAGCCAGTAAAAACAACCAGCCCCGCAGATGAAAATTTGTCTGTTGCAAGTTCTGTAAAGTTGCTTAAACCTGCATGTGTTCAATGAATAAACTCACCCACAGTAACCAAGCAAAAAGGAAGCTTAAATATACCAAGTTCTGCCAGCCACCATCCTGGCTTGCAAAGCAGCAGGAGGTGGCTCTGACCCTGGCCTCTCTTACCCCAGCCAGGCAGAGCAGAGTCCCTCACACTCATCCTGCCTAGTCCCCCATCTAGGACCACAGTACCACCATCTCTCCAGAGCAAGTTGTCAGAAAGCCCTCACTCACCATACACTGCCATGTCTGCAACTCTTTCTTAGGCCAATATGTGTCTGAGGTCCTAAGAAATTAGGCAGGTGGGGAACAGAGAGTCATGCTCTTTTTCAAGGCAGGAGAGGCCAGTTTCTGTTTTTCACTGACAAAGTCAGTGACAGCTAGGAGATACATCACAGCATTCTGTATCTCTTGTCTCCAGCATGTTCCTACATCAAGTTTCTTTCATTTTCTCTGGAGAATTAAAATAAGGGCCTGCTAACTGTGCTTCCCACCAGCAGCACCACCCAACACCCTTGAACACCTTTCGCACAGTCCCTGTGCCAAAAACCACCGAAGCAGATATGATGGTGATTATGACAGAAGTAAAATGGTTGTGGAGCTCCTCCTCCAACTTTCATGTAAGATGACAATTACGTTTCTTAGCAGTGTTAAGGAACATTTCCATGTGGTTGTGAGCCATGTGGGTCAAACGAGGACATTGTGATAGACTAAAATACAGCACATTCTTTAGCAATTCACATACAAACTCACAGAATTCTTTCCTTGTCTAGCTATAGGTCACTGGCACACTTTCTGGATTGGCTGCTGCCCTAATGCCATCATAGACACCAGTCTTAAATTTTAGGTGTTCTGCTGCAGCCCTTTGCTCTTGTAAGTACTATCTCTTTTTATAGATACAGTATGAATCTTTATTCCTGACTCTAAGACCAGAAATACCTTTTTTGCAAGGTCACCGTTTCACACTAATCATTTGCAAATTGTTACTGTAATCAGTAAATGGAAGAGAAATATTTATTATGAAAGCACCACAGTGACCTTAGTATTACAGAACTGCCTGCTGTCTTATCTCCCAGGAGTCCACTTGTCCATCTGTTGTCCCTCTGCCAAATACACCTCTCCAATGATGGGCTATTGTCTCCTGCACTTCCTTGTGTAGGAGACAATTTGAGGACCCCGGTGCTGATACATGAGCTCTTTCATGCTTTTAATTCTGTTGGACCTGACTGACTGAAGCAAATGTCACATTCCCAAGTGCTTTGCAAAGAAACTGAGATTTGCTCAAGTCCTCAGATCCAACAAATTCTGTTTATCTGCTCTGGAATTTTCCTTTGTAAGCTTTATTTTTGAAGCATTACTTCATTTGAGCCTTGACTGATAACTTCTGCTCCATTGGTGGTCTACAAGCACTTTCTATCACACATGCCTGACTGGGATTGGGGCTGTTTGTATAGGTAGCAATGGAGCTACTGCTCTGTGAACATTCCTGGCATAATAGAGTTGGACCACTCATTCTTCAGTAGCTTTTACAAAAGAAATTCCTGGGCACAGCCAGGCACTTCTTTAACTTTGGGAGGAGCCAGCCTAGCAGGCCTGGAAGCCACAGCTCTATTCCCTTTTGTTTGTTTTCTATCCCCTACAGCAGCTGCTTATCCATTGTAATCCCTGAATTGATCCTGTCATTGCAGTTCAGGGAATCAGAAAAATATCTCATAGGGGAAAAGGCTCACTTGGCTATAAATCTGATAGTTTACAGCTCCATAGGCAAATGCTGAAAAAGGCTTCGGAGAACAAAAGACCGTCTGAAAATGCAGTAAGAAAGCCTGTCAGCCCAAATGGAGCTATTTCTACTTAGCAGAAGGAAAGAATTAGCTCAGTAGCCTGGGCTGTGTGCATTTTATTCTGCATATATAGCAAATATATCTATATAGCCAGATGCTTTAGTCATCAATCCAGATTTTACCCTAATTCATAGTTAGGGTCCCAGTCAGATAGGCACAGAGGATTTGAAGATACAGAGAACATCAGGTGACAACAGAAATTATTCATAAATACATCAGAATATGTGTCTGTAAACCACTTGTCAGGCTTAGAAGGAAAATGCTGTTCCAGAAAAACTTTAGTAGGAAGATGCAAGATAAAACAGGAGAGCCCACATAGTGCATGCATTCTTCTCACAAGACACAGAAAGCCTGGACTTCATGAGGTCCGAGGTATCTCTTTTACTGGGGAGGAAGCCTAAGCTTCCTGAGCTCAACAAAGTCATCAGCAACAGCCCTGTTGCTTCAGTGAGAGCAGAATCAGACCCAGGGCTTACTATTCCATTTCTCATGCAGTGCAGCAGCAGCTACAAAATGAACCAAACCATAAATAGTTTAATAAGAAGCAAATCAGAGTTTTGGTAGGGTTTTTTTAATGAATCTGTTGAAGACTCCTTAACATCTTTCAAATACACTTTTCCCAGTGGCATCTGTACATGTAAGAACGGATATTCAATTACTATATCATTCTGTTTGTGTTTTTCCTCAGTGAGTCTCTCGAGGAATAGCCTGTGAGTTCTTTTCTGTGGTGTAAAATTATACCAGTGTAAATAGAATGGCAAGACCATTACTGTGTTATAGTTCCACACAGATCTGCAGAACTCAAAATTTCAATCTGTGCATTGTTTGCATTCTGTTCCTGACAGTGTTACAGCTGCTGCAATCCTGTGAATCAATCACAATTTATTGGAATAATTATTCTTACCAGCCTCACTGAAAATCAAATAAATACTGAAAAGTTAAATGTCTGGTATGCAGTCAGAAACTTAAATTACCTTGCACCAGCAACTAGGACTACCTTGTCAGTCCTTCTGGAAAGCACTGGAAATCCCACACTTAATTGCCACTGAACGATTTGGCTGCACATAAAGGTCAGCTGAAGGAGATTTGCAGTAGGACTGTCAATTAAGTTCCTTAATTGGCAGGGGCAAGTGAGGATGAAATCCATCCTGATTCTGAAAATAATTGCATGGGTGAAAACATTAGAGAGGAGCAGTTCTACTCCTTCCAGGTGAACTACAACACAACTATAATTATCCACCAGTGTCAGCATCAACAGGAGTCTTTCTTCCTTCATTCTTTGCAAATGTACCACAAGAAGCCTAAAATGTCATTTTGTTGCACACTATATATTTACAGGCAAGGGCAGTTTTTGTATATTCATGTTTGCGACTGTGTTTCTCGTTTGATGATGACATTTGAGAGACTGCAGCAGTTTCTACTTCCCTATCTTCTCCTATCAGATTTCTAATTGAAAACGTATCTAATGAGTTTGAGCACTGCTTACGGTGTTCATGTGCTTATACACAAGCATATGGGTGTAAATGGAACCCCCATACATTTTGAGAGAGCCCATGACGTGCTGATCGAGCCCATCAGCAAAGAGCATCACTGCTTGCATTAGTGACTGCACGTTCCCTTTTAGAAGAGGATCAGAAAAGCCAACCATTTCAACTGATGGCATCATAACAGTATTTATATTCTGAACTTTATAGTTGACAACATTTCTTAAAGAAATATGTTCATAATGATGTGAAGGACAAGGCCAGCTTCAGCACAGCTATTGCAGTATGCAACTCCATAGGTATAAAAACTAGAATTGCTAGGTAATAAAGCATAATAAAACTACTGTCTACATGGGTACAACACAGATAAAATATATACAAAATTTTGTCCAGATATTAAACGTAAATTATGTCAGAGTTATTCTAGTTATTTTCAAGGAGAAGCATCAATCATCTCTTTTGAGTGATACATGATCACAGACCTGATGCAAGCACTGAGCATCTTCCTTTCAGGCTAAATGGAAGAAGAAGTTAAATACCTGTTTATGAAAGGGTAGAGAGGAATAACTAGAGGCTACTGCCCAAGAAAATGGCTTTAATAACAAAGCATTAGCCAGGCAAAGAAAGACCTGTGGTCTCAAGAAGCCAGGGATTTTTTTCAGTGACTTAAAGGAAAGAAAGGAGTGTGGGACTTATGCAGCCATGAGTGTATTCCTGGGGGAAAGCAAGAAGGCAGCTTTCCTCTTGGGCTCCCTTCCCAAAGGTGCATAACTAGCTGGAGGAAAACCTGGAACTCATGAAGAAAAAAACACTCTGCTCTGGTTTCTGTCTTGGCAGGGTAACAGAGCTTTGTGTACACCACTTGTGATGTGTAGCATTATACCAACGAAATGTTGGTCTTCTTGGAATATCATTTGCGTAATTTTTAATTTTGGAAGGAATTCCGAATTCTCTTAGCTCAGCACCAAAATTGTTTAAAAATATTTGTCCTTTTGCCTTGTGCTGACTTTTAATCACCATACTGACCAAAAGCTAGAGACATGATTAATGAGTTTAGGTTTTCAGTAGCTTGGAAGGTGTCCAGGCAAGAGCTGATACATTTATACTCTTCAGCTGTATATAACACCTCAGTTTAAAGAGAAACTCTACAAGGAAAATTCAAAGTGTGTTGGCTTTCCTAAGAACAAGTTGAGTCCCAGGTACTTTTATGGGACAATGAGGTTGAAAAATTTGTGTGCTTGAAAAAGAATACTTAATATGTTGTTCACAGTTAATAATATCCTATGCTTTTCTTGTTAAATAAAGCAATAATGTGTTTCAATCCCCTGGGAAAATGGAGCTTTCCATATGTTTTTACATACCATTTTTTCTCATAGAAATGAGTCTGGATGCTTGTGCTTCCAGTGAGATTCTGGGTAAGAGCCTTCACTGGGCATCTGCAGAGCCACCATTGTCCTCAAGAACAGGTACCCAGAGTCACACTTGAGTGCAGCAGCAGGTGCCTATTAATTGGTTTCCAAGTCCCAAGCCTGAGCCTGCTGAAGAATCCTGCCTGGGCTCTGCTTGGGGTCCAGAGGCTTAAAACATCCCAAGACCCTCTAAACTCAAACTGCTGCCTGACAAATAGGAAAAGAGACAGTTCTGCAAGGCCCAGACAAATGAGAATATTTTGGTTTTCAGACATACTCTGAAGTATGTCTCTTCTCCTCTAGCCTCAAGATACCAGCTGAATTTTGAGGTTCAAGTATTTGGCTATGCAGTCTGGGTGTTCTGTAGGATTTCTGCACATGCTCATTTTGGTAGCTGGAGAACCTTCTCCCCACCTAGCAAATGCCATAACCCACACAGCAAATAAATGTTTTTGGGCACTGACTGGTACACCATCCGTATAATAGCTAATGTGTAATGTGTGAGGATAACAACACCCCATCACTGATAGTAAAGAGGGTAGGAGAACAATTAATATCACTACCACTCACTAGCCAGCAGACCCCGGTGTGGAAAGTCAAGGTGTGCTTGCCAGAGGAATGATTATGAAAGAAGAGTCACAATGCCCTCAATATCTGTGGGAGATGCGATGATGAAGTCTCCTAAAGTTGACAGAAAAATGAAGGATAGCTGGAGTTGCTCAGTCCAAACATGCCTGCTCTGACATCCATCTTCTGTTTGTCAGTTTTCATGCACTGTGTGTCACACCAAGGACAAGCTGAAAGCTGCAATATAAATAAGATGTCTGTTGGAGAAATGTGTTTCTTGTTATATGCTTTATAAAGCAAAATCAAGTCAGCAATTGACGTGGTGCTCTGGACAGCACAGGTAACATCTCCCAGATGAGCACTGAATGCTTTGTTTACATTGCAAAGGATGAGAAGCAGGAGTCAATGAAACCAAACTACCCAAATAGGGAACTGTGCTGAAGAGGAGTGATTTGCATTCTAAAAATGGGATTTTTTTGTCTCACTTCCAGGACAATGCCAGGAGTGAAATACTGCATTTTCACCAAAAGAGCATGGGGGTGTGCAATGTACTGCTGATTTCATTAGTTAAAAAAAGATTGTTCCTGCTTTTTATATTCTCTTGCAGCCAGTTGTATGAGGGACAATTAGAATACCTCAGAAATTAAGAAGGTTGGTGATGTCATAGCCAATAGTATGAATATTGATTTGTTTACCACTCCTTGATGATGGACAAATTCACAAAAATAATCCTGAGTAACTGTCAAGAACAAAGACAAGTTTCAAGTGTATCTCAACCACAATTTTTATTTTTTTTTTTTTTTTTGCATTTTTGTAACTTCCATCTTCATTTTTGTGTGCTTAGATATGGCAGTTGGCCAGGAGACACTTCAGTTGCTCTTAGCTTGTGTATTTGTTGTTATTTTTATGAAGATGACTCAAGCTGAGCTGATTGATACACTGTTACTCCAAGAGCAACAAAGTTACCCTCTGTGATGCGTATTTTTAGCAATCTTAGAAGTCAAACACACATTTCTAATTAACGGTGTGTGAAATCAGCCATGTTGAATTGGGGGGGGATTTCACTGGATGCCTATAATTCATCAAAATACAAACGATAGATAAGCTAACAAACATAAGGTGTTAGTGCAGTGAGAGGATCTTTATTTATAAGCAGCATTTAGCACCATTTAATTCATGAGTTTGGTTTCTACTGACCATCTGTCATAGCTGCTGTCAGCTTCACAAGCCTGGTGAACTTTGTCAGTCCTGGTGTTAGACTTCAAAAGATGCTGTGCCCACCCACCACTATCACACAGATCCATAGCCCATATTGTGGCGGTGTGAAACAAAGCATGGTGTTGGCAGGAACAGAGGAGGCTGCTCCTGTGTTTCAGTTTTTCTCCTTCAAAAGTAGCAAGCATTTAATTGGATTAACTGGACTAAAGTCACCACCGCTTCAGGAGGTAGCATCAGGTTCAGCATCAGATCCTTCTTGGTAATCAGAGTACTCTTAGTCAGGGTCATTTGAGACATGGTGGAAACTAAACCCTTGCTGGAAGACTGTACTGTCCTCTCAGAGGAGGTTCATAGCAAGACTGGGTGAAATGCATTAGATATTTGTAAAATAGCTTGTAAGGCATAGGAGAATACAGGAGTTTTTAAAGTTTGGATTGTAAAAACCTTTTTAAAAGCCTGGGAAGCATCAGGCAGGGTACACTCATAAGCTGTATCCATGACTTTCATCGATGCGGCCTAGCACAGCTGATTGCAATAAACTTCAAAATACATCTATCAAGTATTAATTCCTTTGAAATGCTGTTTAAGAAATGTAGGGGTGTGATAGTGCTATCAATTCCCCTCTTTGTATTCAGCTCACAAACATATGTTTTTAAGACTTGTGGATCTTGACATGCCTATTTGTCACATTGACACAGAGCTTACTGCTGACCCTCTTGTGTAGCCTCCCATGACTACCCAGCAGCTGTGGGAAAAGGTTTGTCAATTTGTGTTCCAGCCACTGGCCTTGCACTGGCTGAGGAGGAACTGCTCTCACCTCTGTTTAGGGGTCTGTACATATGGTGTTGGTTCAGCCAAGCAGTACAAGACTGTTTTGCTACAGGGTGCAGAACACTGAGCTTCAAATCCCTGCTCGCAAACTTTCTTGATTTCTTAAAAATTCTTATTCAGTACTAAAGTTACCAAGTGTATTTCAGATTTGGCAACCAAAGAAAGCAAAAATGGACAAGAAGCATCCCATAGGTACGATCAGGCATAGAGAGCACATTAATAATTATGGTATCATTAAGCAGCTGTAATTTTTTTACAAGATTGTAATAATTTGATTATCTTAATCCTCTTATTTTGTCATTTCATATAAAATCGGTAGATCACAGCTTCCTTCATAGTATCGGTGACCTTCTGTTACCAACCCCTGACCTGTTTATTAGCAAGGATAAAACAGGTACACTTTGCAATCAACACTGGTATGTGCTATGCTTTCTAACTTCCTTTAGCATTCTTCTCTCTTAATGTCCTACTGAACATAGGAAATACCTTGTGAAATAAAAAAGTCTGTAAAACATATGGAATGTATAGTAGTTTGAGGAGGTGCACGGAGTTGGAAGTGGCTTTTGTTTTGAGCCATTTGAGGAGGCGCATTCCTGAGTCCATTCTCTCTTCCCATTGGCAAATCTCCCACAAGAGTCATGGTAAGCTGGACACAATCATTCCTCAAAATCTGCTCTGTTAGCATAGATGTCAAGCTGGACCAGCCAATACAGTTTTACTGTCTATACCGTGCCTAGAGTGTTTGCCTACAGAGCTTCAAGCATGCCATTCAAGCGTGCTATCTCCTGGATTTCCCCACCTACACTGAATGCATATGAATTACAGGTTGGTTACTGCACTACAGGTGGACATGTGGCAGCCCAGCAGCACCTTCCACATCATTGAAGGTACGGTCACCGACGTGCGAGTACCACAGAACGTGTCCCGAAGTCTGCTGCCCTACCTCCAGCAAGCAAACATCCAGTACACGTAAGCCTGTGCTTCACTTTCTGTGCCTTGCTCCAGAGATCTGGCCTCCAAGGCAGGTCTGTACCTACCACATCAAGTGAACTTGAAAATATGCTCCACATCATAGCAATTAGGCTGGCAGACAGCTAGACATTGCCAAGAAAACAGCCATTTTAATGAGAGAACAGAAAATCTCCCACAGGCAGGCAGTTTTAATTAAATGCCCTCCTTTAGAGTCAAGCAGAAGTGTTTTCAATGTATGTGAAATCACATCTGTTAAGAGAGGGATGGTAATTACTAATTCTACAGCCTGCTTTCTTTCTCTCTGTATTTAAAAGGAGCTAGGTTTGTTTACAAGTGTGCTGCAAATGTGGAGGGAAGCCTTCTTCATGAATTATAAAGGAATTTACTAGCTCTGTTTTATAACTCTCCATTCCTCATGACTCAATACAAGTCATACAGAACAAGTACACACTAAAGATCACACATCATTTATAGCATTTCTTAAAAGCATTCAAGACAGTTTTGGAGTATACTTATCTTTTCATATCTATCAATATGATACACTAGACAACAGTAATGATCTTGTCATTAAAGCCTTTTCAGTGAGATGCTGAAGCATCTGAATAATCAACTGCTGAGTTACTTGAATCCTCAAACATTTGCTGAATAAAGCCCTACGTGAGGCTATTTATACTTATTTCTCAGTGAAAAAAAGGATGGCACAAAGCATATTGTAGTTTATACATGCTGTTATCAGAATTCTGCTTTTATTGTAAAAATAGTCTATTAATTTATTGTTCTAAAAATGCAAAAACATTAGGAAATAAATGACAGGCTTGGTAGCAAAAGTTCAGACCTACTTTCATGTGGGCTCTATACTACTTCAGTTTTGTTTGCATTTAAAAATGAGATCAGGACTTCTGTAATTGTTTTCCTGTGCTTGTACAAAATACCTCCCCTAATTACTATGCCCCAACAGTTGTATTCACATCTGCTGCTGTTTCTGCTTACAGTAATCACCTTTAATGGAATGGCAGAAGGCCATTTTATACACATTATAAACACTCCCTGTTCTTGAAGACCTTTTTACTTAGGTTGCAAAGCAGAGCATGCAAAGGCAAGAACTGAGGGAGCAAAGGGTCTCTGCAGTTTGCCTGAAACAACGTGCTACAAATAAAAGGACAGCAATACATTCATTTTCCACAGGGAAAACTTCCTTTTGGCACACAAGTTGTGTGCACTTAGAAGGAAGCTGAGCAGCATTTTGTCAACTCCAGCTTGTTTCTTTGCTCTCCTCTTCACCTCCCTGTTGCTTGTTTTGGACTCCCTGTCTGCTGGGTCCCAGCCATCAGAAGCAAAACCCTGCAAAGCCTCAGACAAGTGTGTGCTTGTCCTGACAAGCTTCCTGAGATCTGTAACTCCACAAGAGCTGGGCGGATTCATCATGATATCAGATACAGCTCTATAGCCAGGGAGCAGCAGAAGCAGGGCTGCAGAGTGGGTGGGCACAGCCATGTCCACAGCAGGATAGCTGGGGTGGGGACCACAGCCCTGAGCTGAAGTGCAGGTCCACAGCCAAGGAGCTGAGCTGCCAGGCAAGGTTTCATACAGGTCCTTTTCTCATGGCCCTTTCTCACTTTTTTTTCTTTTTTTTTTCTCTTTTTTAAATTTTATTTTCTGCACACTGTTTGCAAAGGAGTTAAATTTTTACATCCTTTTTGAAACTGGAAAATCTAAGGCAAATATCATGTGAAACTTCAGCCTGAGGAAGTGATGCTTGCCTAAATTATGACCAGTTTCTAAAGACCAGAAGCATTAAGCAGCCCTGATAATGAACAAGGTTACCAGCCCTTGCCTGTAAGACAGGCTTATCCATCCCACTGTTTGACTTTGTGACAGTAAGATGGTCATGAAAGCAAGTCAGGCATCAGATAAAGTTCTACTGCATTGAGTTGCCTGGATTGTAAGTTCCCTGGCAACAAAGCCACTTAGGTCATGTTCAAACCTGAGGGACTTAAGAGCCTTTGGATGTCATAAGCATACACAGTACACAGTCATTTAAAAGTAAATTAAGACTATCCAATCTCATTTGGACTACAGACACATAAACAATCAGGAGTTGTGAAATTAAATCTATTATTATAAAGGTGAACAAACAAGAGCTTGATTCTGGTAGGTATTTACGCTAATCAGAATTCAGCAAAGCGGGCAAGTATTTTTTTAGCACATTAGGTGTCCTAATGACTTGAATAATACTTCACAGTGCTGGTCTTGGAGTATATAGCACTTTGCAAAGCAAGGCTGTAAGCCCTTAGTTTGCGTAATGGAAGTTGCTGATGTAGAACAACGTAACTCCCAGTTCTACAGTTACTTCACTAATACATTTGAAGACTGTGGATCACCATTACTTTGATACATATATGCAGATGGACCTATTATCTTTGATATATCTGCTGCACAGTTGAGTTAGGATCAGAGGGAGTGTAGTTTCTTTCCGTATTTTTCCAATCATTGCAGCTAATGCCTATAAGACTTTAGAAGGCTGGATGCAATCATTGCTTTACAGGAATGATGAGTTAGTGGTACAGTAATTAGACATTGCCATGCCTTAGGAGAAGGTGCTATGCAAGGATGGCTTTCAGCTTTAACGTGATGTTACTGATTACAGTGACCATATTCCCAGCTCCTTCTGCTGTGTGACAGAAGGGATAGGCACCCTGTCCTCTTCACTATAGTTCTTTTTAGATGTTTTCTGTGTTATGTTTTTTATATTTGCATCCTTATTTGGTTTTGCCATAAAACAGAAAAGCTTTGAGCTCAAACCACTATTCCCGCATTTCACTCTTAATGCAAAGAATCTCTCACTTTTTACACTCGCTGTTGTTTCATGTTTTTCCTGAGTTATTTTAAAATGAATGGCAACCCACTATTTCAGAGTAGATAATGGTAAACAACAAACCACACTTCAGGTTTTTTTGTTGTTTGCTGTGTTTCAGACAGAGTTCTTCATTATTTGCCTAGCGTTTACAACTTGTAGGCGTATGTAAAGTTCCATGCCAGTACAATACTCCTGAGAGAGAGTATGGGCAAGTTTTTCTAAGCCTAAAAAGATTTCTTTTTTATGGTTTTCAAATAAATTTTTGAAAATCCATGATCACGTGGTATAATTGGATTATAAAATAAGACAACAAACTGGTCCATAAACAAATGAAGATGGCTACATTATTTACATAATTCTGTTTTATTTTATTAACAAGCTCATTGTGTTTTTTGAAGGCACTGTTACATTTCAAAGCAGCTGGAGTATTTATTTGGCAGAATACATTCACATAAGCCTGAAGTACTTCACTGTCAAAATATAACAGATGAAGTAACATCAGGTTGGTTTTAACTCCTGCTGTATTTCTTCTAATTCTGATTGTTGTTCTAGTTTAGCCTGCGTATTCTACTAGTTTTTCAGTAATACCACTGTCTTTTTTTACCTAGGATTCTCATATCAGACCTACAGAAAGCAATAGAAAACCAAACTGGATTGAGGTCACACAGGAATCGAAGGTCTCTTTCTGAGTATAACTACGAAGTGTATCACTCCCTGGAAGAAGTAGGTGGAAATTCATATTGTTCCTCTTATCTGCTACACCATTGCCTTTAATAAGGCTAAGATTTCACTCTCTGTGTACATTATGGCTGTCTGTTCATCTTCAGAAGTATTTTAAATCTTTCTTCTTAAAAAATGGGCACCTTCTTAAAAATACGTGTTGTTTAATAATAATAAAATTCAAGTCTTGTCTTTACATCTTCGACGGCTTCTGAGTTCTGTTCTTTAAACAGCTTTTTTACTCCAATGGAGTAAGAGATTTCAGTGATAAGTCTCATGAATTCACTTAAGGAAGCAAATGTTTAAGTGTTTGCACAAGAGGTCTCTCCTGAAAGGAGGCTGTGGAGAGGTGGGGGTCAGTCTCTTCTCCCTAGTAATAAGTGAGAGGAAATGGGCTCAAATTGTGCCAGGGGAGGTTTAGATTGGGTATTAGAAGAAACTTCTTCACTGAAAGGATTATCAAACACTGGAACAGACTGCCCAGGGAGGTGATTGAATCACCATCCCTGGAGGTGTTTAAAAGACGTGTGGATGTGGTACTTAAGAGGCATGGTTTAGCACTGGACTCTGTAGGGTCAGGTTAATGGTTGGACTTTATGATCTTAAAGGTCTTTTCCAACCAAAACTATTCTGTGATCCTATTGTAAGCATCCCAAACACTTAAAAACACTCACAGATTTGTGTATAAGGGTTGCTATCATGGAAGATAGCTGTATAAATGATTTCTTTTGGTTTCAGTGTACTTATATCTACAGTTTCAGTCTGCCCCATAATAAAGTCACTAGGCAGAGCACGGAGGGTGCAGCACCACGTGAAACAGATACTGCAAGCAGCATTGAGTCCTGGAAGTCAATCTGTTCACCATTTTGTGTCCTCGCAGGCAGACTCAGGGACCTTCTTTCTTCATTCCACTAATATTTAGTGAGAATGGCAGATTAGCTCCATCCTCATAATTTTGATGAACAGCTAATGCGTTCCAGTAATATACAACAACAAAATGGACAAAAAAATCCCATGTGACCAAAGGCTGCATCCAGCCTCTGGCAATAAAGGTGTGAGAGCCCAGTGATAGTTCAAGTGTAAAAACTAAGAAACAAAACCAAACCAAAACAAAAAGATAAAAACTACAGGAAAATCCAAAAACACACAGAGGACTGAGAGCTGAGATTAATAAATGTGTTACAGTTACTTCCTATGAAAAGATTGAAGCAACAATTTTATTTCTATATTTGCAGATCCAGAGTTGGATGCATCATCTGAATAAAACTCATTCAGATCTTGTTCACATGTTTTCTGTTGGAAAATCCTATGAAGGGAGACCACTGTTTGTACTCAAGGTAAAGATTAAATAGTCACTAATCAGACTGAAGTCAGGAATTAGTGACAAACATTTTCTTACTTACGTTATAGCATGTACACTGGAGGTGGAGGTTATCAGTGTTTCCTAAGGATGAGTTGCTAAGTTCTAGGGATCTCTTTGAATGTCATCTTAAATGAACAAAGAAACAAAAGCTGGAAAACCAAAAGTAAAATATTTACTTGGATTGGATATGGATGGAGATAGGCTACAGGCCAAGTTCAATTAGCAGGATTTGGATTTAAGTGAATTGGAAATTTTTGTGTTTATAGACAACTTGGAAGGCATCTATGCCGGAGAGGGACCCCAGGACTCTGGAGTCCTCAGCATGTGCCACATATGCTTCCTGTTTAGCTACTGACAAAACTCCAGGGCTGTGCACTCTCAACTCACACTATTAGGACCACAAAACAGAGGGTGTCAGCAAGACACAGAAAAAATTCTACTTTCAATGTACTTTCTTTTCATCTGCTGTTGCAGAGTTCTGAAAATCTGATTCTGCATCAGGCTATTCATGCAGCATCATTTTTCTCACTCTGCTCTGTGTCATATTTAAGAATTTCATTCCTCACAAAAGAGGAATTGACAGATACCACTTTTCTGTATTTTTTTCCCCATAGATCTGCTTCATTATCTTGGCATACCTGTGGGTCATTATCTTGGCCATACCCTTGAAAACAATACATTTATATTCCTTTTTATGAGGCAATTCAAAATGGTTTAGTGTTCCGAATATTCTATTATTTTCTCATTATCGTGTGGCAGTAATGTCATGAGACCTATTGATATTTCTGTAAATATTCACACTTCAAGTTAGGTAAAAGATCACGGCCCTACAAGAAAGCTGTTTGGATAGACTGCGGGATTCATGCGAGAGAGTGGATTGGCCCCGCCTTTTGCCAGTGGTTCGTGAAAGAGGTAAGTGCTTCATGTTTTACAGTCATGCAGCTCCTTCAGTGCAAAAAACATTGTATCTTTTCTGTAACAAATCTAGATTATTAATAAGAACAACAACCAGCTATTTCAGTGGGTTTTTTTTAATTTATGTGTAGAACACTTAAGTGCATGATAAACGAATCTGATAACAGCAGCCAGACACAGCTAGACACAGGACAAAAATATGCCAGGCACATATTGGCAGAGTTATGAAATAGGATTTTATTCCAAGACCTAAAAATGTGGAGATTCTGGTAATGGTCCAGGTACATCAGTGCCAGCATATACTGCTTCAGATCAGTTTGGCAATATCTTTGCTTTAAGGATTAAGAAAGATATTTTTCTTGTGTGTAATTCCATAGGAACAGGAAATTAAAATCATAGAGAGATTTCACTTAAAATTATGGATTTCATATTCTCTTCTCCAGTGTTCCTTTGATCCTATCATACTGGATTTATGCTCGCTTTATCTTTGATAGCTGGAGTCTAGCCTTCATATCCACCCCTTTGCCATTTTAGAATTGATCAGTGAAATCAGATGGAATTGAAATTTTGCTTTCCACTTGTGCACTATATCTTGATATATATATATATATCAGCACTTAATCTCTTCTAGTTTGAAATACATTTCAAATGCATGATATGGTTGCAGGACGTTGACATTTCCCCTTAACCAACAAACTTGTGTTCAAGATAGGATACTAGCTGCATAGTGGAGACTGTTTTGCCATTTACAGATGTCAAAGAAGGCTTCAAAAACAAATCAACAGATGTGCTTTGAGTATTCTGCATACCATTTTTTTTGCTCACAATAAATGATGCAACATTTTCATTTGCAAGCTTCTTCCCAGAGACACACAATTTTCTCACTTCTTTCCTTCCCCGTCACTGTGGAATTCTACAATGTATTAATACCTGTTCTGACTTAAAGGGATTTTCTGGGCTCTCTCCACTCAGCAGAAAGATTCTGGCCCTATAAGTCACTTCATGACAGTAAACCTCTACATCATCAAGACCCTAATATGTTAACTGAGAGCATCATATAGCCACGTGTGGACTTCCCTCAGAAGTCACAGCAGCACCCAGGGCAAGTACAGAAATAATGAGGCAGGGTAGTGCAATTTGGGGGAGCCTGTCCAAGTGGCTGTTGATGCATGGGTAGGCTAAACCAGATCCATAAGGTGATCTCCAGAGGTCAGTGTGCAATGATGGTGGGTCTTCTTATTAGGACTTCTGTTAGTGTAAAGATGAACAGATTTGCAGCTATTTCTGAGCAGTTTGCCCTACCCAGGAGTACAGGAGGGGAGAGGTTTGGAACAGACAGGCACTGGTGGGAAATTCTGTTGCTCAAGTGCATCCTCCTTACCAAGGTTTTGTCATAAAGCAGTACAATGTATCAGCAAGGGAAGAATCACAAGGTTTCTCCGTGGAGCTTATGAGAGAATATAGGCTGTATATATGTGCATTAAAACCTTCTGGTTGTTATTTGAGATCCTTGGAGAGCATCTTGCTAGTAAGACTGTTTCACTGTGTAAAAGCATTTTCCTAGATTAAACAGTCTCTGCAGCATTCCTTGAGACTACAAGAGTGTACCACCTTTGTCTGCCCATCTTGGTCATGCATTGCCTTTTTCACAGATGACATATTTTCTTTTTTCCTTAGAGCAGTATTTCAATCCAGCATTAAAGCACAAAAGCATCAGGATAAGCATACACTATGTTCACAGTCTCTATCGTTACATTAAAAATGGCCGGGAGGGCAGCAGAGACAAAACTATTCGATTGTTTGGTTTAGGATATTGCTTTTCTCATTAAATGAATGAGACATTTTTAGTGAGAACTCTGGGAAAACTGAAGGTCTCTCCTTGCTTCAAACTCTGCAATTCTCTTTTGCTGGCAAACTCCTCCCTTAAGCACCTCTGCAGCCCAGCAGCCCACTTTCCGTCCTCCCTGGTGCTTATGGGTAGTTCTGAGAAAGGGCAGTCGTGCTTGGAAGCAGATTTTTCCTGGCATGTTTGTTGACTCTAAGGAATAGCACCACAAGCCCATTGACTTAAGGCAAGCAAAAGGAAATGTTGGATTTATGTGATGTTAGCTTCTTTTCTAGCAGGAACAGCATACACTCATCCCTTCACTGTGCAGGCAGCCTGAAATAAAAATATAAAGCGTTCCCTTCACCCTGTGATTTCTGTCGCTTGCTTTTATTGCAATATCCATACTCTTGTGTGCAACTACGCTTTTCAAGTGATTTAGCTTAGAAAAAACCCTCTATGTATGAATGTCACTTAACATTCAAGCTCAAGACTGGGAACTGCAAACTCCACCAGATATTCCCATCCAGTTTGGGAACCCTTGGTATCTTGCCTGCACCTCTGGGAGCAGCAGTTTCTGAGAGCCGGTGAATTTGCTGCAAGCAATGGGAGACACCAGCTCCTATAGGGTGGAGGTGCCACTGAGCAGCTGGCTACCTGTGTGGCTTGCCAGGGTATGAGCAGTGGCTCCCTGCTTTCTACACAGCATCTGGAGCTGTTCAGATGATGAGGACCTGGCTCCCATCTATCTAGAAATGCAAAGCAAACTAAGGCAGATCAGACTTGGGAAGCGAGGTTGCGAGGCTGGAGCGTGGGAAGGCAGGAGGCTGCCTGCTAGGCAGGCTTGTGCTGTGTTGGGGCAAATACAATAGTTAGAGAAAAAGAACAGATGAACTAGAGAAAAAAGGAGAAAGATCTAGAATTAAAAGATTAAAAAGAGAAAGAGAATGCACAGGAAGGAGTTTTTCATTATGTGATCATCCAACTGAAAGTACAAAACCAGCCTGCTCACATTTTGAAAGAAACAAAAGGAGAGCAAAGTCTATTGTTTCATTTGGGTTTTTGGGTTTTTTGGTTGTGGGTTGTTTTTTTTTGGGGGGGGGGTTTATTATAATCCACTCCATCATGAGCTCTAGCCTTGGCTCTGTATTCTATAGATCTGGTGTTGATAACAACATCACTGTTTGTTTCTGTATAAGGTGCCTCTGCATGCCTGTAGTCTCTCAGCTAAAGATAATCAGATGTTCTACCGTAGTTAGCAAGACTGGTGGCCTCTGACAAACCCTGCCTCGTGGTCATTGAATTTCAAGTCAAGAAAGGAGACACTGTGCACACAGGACCAGAGCTTTAGGTACCAGATAATAAGCCACAGATAAGTGTCTGTGCCTGTGCTGTAGCAGAATACCAGTTGGGTTAAAATGGAATTCCACCCAATTTGAAGTCTTACTCAGCTGGAAAGGGGTGGAAAAGAGGCCCTGGTGCTGGAAATATTAAGAGACCTGTGGTGGAGTAGGGAAGTAAGAGAAACTGTAAAAGGAGATGGAACAGATTACATGTGGACTAGTTTGAAGGCAACCTGCAAAGACAAAAAAAACCAAGAAGAAACAAGGTTTGTCAGCCTAGATTTTTTAGAAGACTGTATGGGATCTAATAATATATTAAAATGTGTTAGTAAACATTAAAAATGGGAAAGAAAGGGACTCTGTTATGTGTTATTACTTTGTAACAGCAGTAAACTTTCGAAACAAAACTTGTTTATTAGACATAACATGTATGTACCCAAAACTAAATAGCCCTCACAGAAACAAAGAAGGAAAAAATAGAGACTTTTTTGCAGAAGTACAATTATATATGTATACCTGTTAAATAAGAACATGTAACTCCTCTTCATTGGGTGTGCAATTGTGAGAGGAGAAGCAGAATACAGATATCAAATTATCCAGACCACAAATTTAGGATTTTATCTTTCTTTTTAAAATCTGAAATACGGTTCACAGGCTGCTATTCAAATTAACATCAAAACTAGATTCTTTTCCAGTTTTAGTGGAAGCAGATGAGGATTTCCATTACATCTGGTTTGACTTTCTTCCCTCTAATAAATGCTGCCATTTGATCCATGTCAATGATGTATAACCTCAAAATGTCATTCATACAACGTTTTCAGGAAAACAACATAAAAGAGGTGTGACTTTAAGATGCACTATTCTTTGTTTCTGATGCAGAAATTTATATTCCAACATCAGAGAATTCAGGAAATGTTATTAAAAACCTTCAAGAAACCAGCAATGATGGTACTACTTCTTGACAAAATGTTTTAAGAATCCACTGGCAACTGTAAGGGACCAAGTGCATCCCTGTAAGACAGTGGCCTCATCAGGTCCTCAAATGAAGGGGCAAATTGCCTCACACTTGGGAAATACAATAACTTCCACCATCACCATCTTCTGCATCCTCAAAAGTGGGCCTTTGTAGGAAAAAAGGAAAACTAACTTACATTGACTGGATTCGGTGTATCTTCATCTCAGATGTGAACTGTGTGGCATGCTCTTCGGTAGACTCCATAGGTTCTTATATTTTTCAGATGTTTAAATCTTGAGGACTTAACTCAAAATAGCATTGTTATTCTTTGAATGTGCCTCAGTTTAGATTGCACTGTACATAAGCATTTTTCTTTAATGTGAGAGTGTTGTGGGTTTTTTTTTCCTAGATGAGCAGTGCTAAATTTGCTTCTTCTGGGACAGAACCTAGCCAATATCTAAGGTCTTTGCTGAAAAAAAAATGTTCAGAATGACTTCTGAGCTTTCTGGATTGGATTAAGGTGACTTAAGTTTGCTTTGGGCATTGACCTTGCTGGACTACCCATGAATGTTCCCTCACCCCTATCCACAGGCCCACAGGAAAGGAGCTGGATAGTAGAGGAATCCAAAGCTGCACTTCTAAAGCCCTGCTAATCCTGCAGCACTGTATCATCCCTTAAAGATGTTCCATAATAGCTGCCTCATCTCAGAAGAATCCCTAATCTGAAAATAATATCAGTATGTTCTGTACACTTTAATTTGTGAGATGCTTGGATGAAAGTCCAAATTCTGAAATCTGGGTGTTCTATGATCCTAATGATGTGAATTCCCAAATTATTCAAGATGATGTGTTTGGGCTTCATTGTGCACCCAGGCAGCAGACAGGTAACCCCAGATAACGAACATGACGGTTGGGGAAAATTTTTCCTTTTTTTTTTTTTTTAAATTTGCATGCTGGTATTGATTACTGCCAAAACCAGGCCTGAATTCCATTTTTTCCCTCCATAATAATGAGCTAAGAGAGACACAGACACTGTCCAAGTGTAAAATGGCAACACCTGCCTCCACTATTCTAAGCTTGAGACTGATTTATGAGTCACCTTGTGAGATGCATATGGGATGCATACTGCAAATTAGTTAGCCATTAGGCTTGTGCACCGGGCCCCAGAGGCCAGCCTTTGGCAAGGATTTTGCAGGGTTCAAGATCTCAGATTCTTCCTCAGGAATGTTTATGAAGTGCTTGACTGTAAAGACAGGATACCTAAAGTAACAGCACACGCACATGTACAGAATGGAATAAGGAAAAGAATGCGATCAGATGCAGGTCCAAGCAGGAGACCCAGACAGTGTCAGTGTTAAAAAAGGGTTGGCTCTTCTGCGCCATGCAGGCCAGGTGGAACACTGTAAGTGTTCCTATTTTCAGATCTCCTGAAAGCCAGTGTAGCACTTATACTCATTCTGTAAAATTCCATAGTCTGTCCTGATGGACAAACCATCTGCAATATGCTGTGTCAACAGTCAGAGCAGCACTCAGTCACTCATTCCACTGCTGAAGTCCACGATGTCAGAAAAACAGCTTCACGTTCTGGATCATTTCTGGGTCTTGCTGAGCTCTATCAGAACTGGTAACCCTTTAGGATTCAGAAAATTTATTTCCCCTTTCTTAACTACCAGACCCTCAAAATACTGGTTGATTATGAAATTCAGATACCAGTTTTTCACCCATTTCAGAAATAGGCTGATCTCAGGGTCATGTAAGATAGCTATGTGAAGCAACACACTAATGTTTGTTAAAGATTATATGCTTAACCTATCACTTGTCAACAGATTTAAGTCTTTTGAACAGGTACAGCTGAAATGCCATGTATCCCCAATCCAGGATTTCAGACTAATATTAATTTAAAAGATACTCATTACACCTATATTTAGTAATTTTTTGAGACAATGTAGGTGATTCACCCCCCACGATAGGCTTTCCATCTTCAATTTTTTGAGTTCTCCAAGCAGAAGGCTTGAAGCATAAAGCAAAGCAAGCAAGGACCTGACTGCCTCTCCCTATACATCATACATTTATGCCACTCCTGTTCCTGGGGGACAGATACACCACTGGTTCTTAACGTATCTTTAAGTTCTTGCTCTCAAAAACCTGAAGAGTTTTGGAAACATTTTGAAATATTCCAAGGTGAATCAGAGGCATGCAAGGCCAAAACAAACACTGTATCTACAGCTTTTTCCTTTCACCCTTTAGCTGGACACCTTCCTTCTTTCCGAGGTCCATTCCCTTCAGCTAAAACTCTTCAGCTGATGTTGGTTTGACTTGAAATTTCTTGTTCCTCTTTAAACCATCACATCTTCTTGCTCTGTGAAATCCTCCTATCTATTAATTTTTATTGTTTGCCAGACTCTAGTCTCCACAGCTGTCTTTTTTAGCTGCCTAACCTCAGAAATAAAATAGACTTCTCTGAGTGCTCCCTATATAGCCATTATCGGAAGGAAAAATCCATCTGTTTCCTCCTGCAGCATCTATATTTGAAACACTCAGCCTTATTTATCTCTAGCTAACTCATTCTTCTCCATCAGGAGCTTCTGCCTGAAATGCTATTTGTTTTTTCTCCATCAGAGAAATCACCTCCTCCAGCCTCTTCACTCAATACTTCATTCATCAGGCTTTCAACAGCAAGAGGCACTGGTACAAAGGCATAATCTGTTTTATCCTCTTTTTTTTTTTTATCCTCCAAATGCTTTTCCTGCCGTTTGAAGTCTCTGTGTGCTAATCACAACTCTGTGTATGTAGCTTCTGCTTCTACTCAACATCCCCCTCTCTACTCCACAGCTGGTTGGGTTCTGAATGAGTTTGGCTATTTCAGCAGCCATCTTATAGCCCACTGCACACTGAGTATCTGCATTTCTCCAGCACATCCCTGCTACTGAAAGCGAAGGTTACTCATCTGCACAACTTCTGAGGGGGAGGAAGATAACGTAGCAGAGAAAACTACCTAGAAGAGTTTCCCGGACTGGGCCCTCAGTTGTAATGTGGTGGGTTTTTTAAGGATAAAATCTAAGCCAATGCCAAAAAGATGGGGTGCAGTACCATGGTATCACCACAACGAGGCATGTGATGCATTGTTTTAAAAGCAGCTGTGGCAAGGCATTTTTGTACTGTGCAGTATTTCTTTCTCTTTTGGCCCATGGTGAATTTTCCTAGGTTTTATTCAACAGTAAGACAGTTTAGAGAAGGTGCTTTCCTTTGCTGTGACATCTTCACCATGCAAAAAAAAACAGTTACAGTGGTTTCCACTTTTCCTTTTCCAAAAGGAAATAAATACTACATTATTTCTCGTGTGCACTTTCAACTACTCAGCTGCATCCTCCTGCCCAACCATGATCTTAAGAAAGTAAAAATAACTTTCATTTTGCTTGCAGCTATTCATTTTTCACAATATGAATGCATCTTCATTAAAAAAAAGGTAACCCTGCAGCTGTGTTGTGCCTGTTGTGGGACTTCTTCAATGACACTTGCTAGAGGAAACTTCTACATAGGTATTAATCAGTAGAACATTCAAATTCTACCCTGTGATGGTTTTTAGGTTGTTGGGTATATTCCTCTTCAAGACATGAAGAGAACTCACATTGTTTTTCCAACATACTACGTGCCCTAGGGAAGAAATTCTGTTTGATATTTTAGGGGTCCACTCCTGCATGATGATGCTGAGTAACTGGGGCTTCAGTAAAACTGCTGATATGCAGAAACACTATTGAGCATGAGAAAGGACTGCGAAAGAAAATCCGCTGTGTCAGACAATTTAGTTGTTCCAGAAATGGATTTACAAGCAATAATTTGCATCTTAATTGTTTAACTATGTCTCAATAATTTAATCAAATAGAGTATTGAGATGACTTCTATTAGATTGTCTTCATTATGTACTGCCCTGGACCAACATAACTAGCATGTCAAATTCAAGAATTACATTTTTCTGTGGTAGACATCTTGGGAGGGGTCTCCACAACTCGGTGGGCTTTTGTTTCATACACTTACTAGTAGAGAAATGTGTCTTGTCCCTTCCAGGAAGTCACAATGTTTCAGAATAACTCAGGCCTTTCTTTTCCTTTCTAGACAGTCCTTGACTCATTTGGGACCTATGAGTGTTTTTGTGTGCTACTGCTCAGAGTGGAACCAAGAAGCAGTGTCTCCTATTACACTTACTTACTCCTTAGTTACACTAAGATCTGTGTAACTCTATACAGCTTCTTCCCTGCAAGATGCTGCATTTGCTTGGGTGGTCCCAGATTTGCACAAACCTACTGGAACTGCTGTTTGCTTCTCTAAAATGTCAGTCATGCCATTGTACCTCTGCCTCTTCTCTTCTTCAGCATCTTCTCCATTTGCACCAAGTACGAGTGTAAGCAAGCCTTTGGAATCCTGCAGGTCCTTCTTTTCAAACTCTTCATGTGGGTTCTCTTCATAGCGTTGCAGAGTAGTTGTAGCACACTGTCATCTTCCTCAGTTGTTGTTTCTGGCTTCCTCCTGTGGGAAATGCTCCTGAAAAGGAAGGAAGATTTTGCTTGGTAGAGGGGAAAAAAGAATTAAAAAATCAGACACAGTTCAAGCTTCAGCCTTGAAAATTTAACCCTTTGTTTTAGGACACTTGGTTTTGTGTACTCAGTATTATCTTACCCTTAATAACAGGCTTACCACTCTGCTTGTGATTTGAGTGCCAAAGTCAAAGTAGCAGTAAAAGAGAAAATGGAGATAAAAAGATGTACTGCTTCCAAGTACAGAGGCAGAGCTAACTACTAACTTGCCAAACTGATCAGGTGGCAATGGAGGCTTGAATGGCAGATTATAGTGTCACCCTGACAATATGGAAGATATACAGACAATACTAAAAATATATATGTTACGATCAGAAATGATGTATTCACTGAAATCTCAATAATTGCATGGAAGAGTTAAACCTGTTTTGTTGGGAGCAGTTTTATCTGATTTCTGGTAGAACAGCAATGGAGCCAATTCCCTGTGCTAAAATAGTAACTGTTTAATTCTAAACCTGAAACAGCAAAAGCTGATTGTTACCTTAAACTTAATAATAATTAATTGTTGGACAGCAAATTTTTATTAAGCTTGACTGCAATTTCAGAGTTTCTCTTAACCCTGTCTCCTTGCTTTGTCCTTCTCAGTCAATCCCCTTACTTTATAAAAAGCCCAACTGCTTCCTAAATCCATTTTAAACTCTTGCCTTTTATTGCCTTGTCAGTTTACAATATAGCTCTTCCGTTCACTTCGTCTCCCAGATTAAATTTCCTGTGGACCAGAACCTCAGCCAGCCCTAGCTGGTGCAGCTGTACCAAAAACCATCACCCTGCTGATCCAGATGATTGAGCCCCCTCCTATTAATCATTGGCCCTTTCCCCTGTCCCCCAGGCAGATTGCTGGCACGGTGTTGGCAGGGTTCCTGTGTCATCTGTTCATTCACTAATAACACTATTCAGCATCTATTGGGCCAGCCCGGCTCCCTGCGCATTCAGCAGCAGAGCTGCTATTGATTGCACGATGGGCAAGCAGAATCAAGCCCTGCAAAGTCACTTTACTTTGTGTTCTGAGAGCTCTGTGCAAACTACAGTGCAGTTAATTAGCTAATGGTTTATATTCACCTTCCTTGTGTCATAGTGAAGAGAAAATGCTTCAATACTGGTCTGCATGATGGTTGTTTGGAGGATTTGA